>CM074076.1:561938-1302460 GCA_037178815.1 Barbatula barbatula | reverse complement strand
CATAGACAGTTTTTTGATAAAACATACACATTTGATAACTACTATATTGTACGTGCATGCAATTCCTTCCTACCCTGTGTTTTATAAACACTTTATTGAATACAATTAAAAATTAAAAACCACCTCCCGGGCCGCATGAAATCACTTTATAGCTATTGCAAAAATAAGGAAGCAGTAAAGCAGGGTGAACAAAGAAATAAAAGAATCAACACAGTTTCAAAATAGGAGCCCATCACATACAGGGAAGACAGGCTGGGATCATAACAGCAACAATACAATAAATGAAGTAGTGCTTACAGATCGGTTGAATTGTTTTTCGAGTGTATCTTTAACCTCAAGATTCATTTAAAATAAGGGATTTGACTGTCCTGAGTTCATTTCAGTTCACTCGTTGCAAAATCCAGGCAACCCAATTTGGGTATCCAAAACGTATAAACAGGATTTTACTACCGAAAACAAACATTGGAATCATTCAGAGGTTAAACAAAAGATTATAAAATTAGTTTTCAAGAATGACAGATTTACAAAAAGTACCGATGTTGAAAGATGGAAGAAAACAATTGATCATTGAGGTCATGAAATTATATCATGACTAAACACATGACTCATAAGTGAGAGGGTTTTTTTGGGGATGTGTGACACGAAACATTATTATGATGACAAATGTTCCTCATAGGCAACCTTGCGCCTGAACATTTTATTATTTCTGTTTTATTAAAGAATAAGAACATTTTAAGTCATTTTATAAGTGATGTTGTTTTGTAGTAAATAATGTAATAATGTCGTTCAACATGCTTTACATGTTTATTTCAGTGGACAATCAAGTTCAATCAGTGGTTGACGACAAGAGCTGGCTGTGGAGAGGGAGGCGTTGTTAAGCGGAGTCGGCAACGAAAGGGTGAGGTAAGCGGTGTGTAAGTAGGTCGATTACACATTGTTAAAACCAGGGGCGTTTCCTCCGAGGAGGCAAGGGAGGCAGTGCCTCCCCTCCCCCTCGAAAATAATCGAATGAGAATATTATTAACAGTTTAGAAATAGAATAGGACAGCTGATATAACGTATTGAGCTAAATATGAGATCAATCAGCGTGTATAACAGTGTGAAACAGCGCCCCCGCTCGAAAGAATTCCAAAGGGAGGCAGCGTTTCTCTTGCCTCCTCTGAGCTCATTGACTTTACATATACCCGCTAAAGCGTGCTGTGAGTTTAAGTGGGGGTAATTGAAAAGAATGGAGAAAAGTCACGTGAGAGGAGGCAATGCCTCCAACGGGCTATGATTGGATTAACTCATCAGCGAGATCCCGCCTTCCTGCTCGTCTTCGTCATTCATTTTAAACTGCGGGCGCTAAATTAGATTGAACGTTAATTAAATTGTTTTATTAGTTGTATTAATCGGAGTTTAGGATTCGTGTCGGAGATGGCGGAGGCAGAGGAGTTATCAATTGTTGACAGAATATTACGTGGTTCAGATTTGTTCAAAAACGTTTGCTTGTGATCAGGCTGGCTCAGGATAAGAGCAAGTTTAAAGTAAGTCACATCTATTTGATTTGATCTCTTAAATGCTTCGAGTATTTCTGGGACTGCTAATAATTAAATTGATGGTATTGGTAATGATCAGGGCCAGACGGACCGCGGGTACCCGTGGATATTTCCGCGGAAGAGTTCGCATCAAGTACTCTACTGTTAGTGTTGCAATCTGACGATTTTATGGCGTGATCGATTTCAAAGACACCCACAGTCTACTTCTCAAGCGAATCTTATAGATCGTGATCGTTTCTAAAATAGGCTACAGAACAAGCGAATTTTACCTCACACAAAGCAAAAGTAAAAACCACTAATGAAGCAGCCTGTCTATATAAATGTCCACACGATATGGTTGTCGTGTTTGTATTGCATCACATGTTTTTGTTGATAAAAGCAAGCTTAGCCTACACATAAAACTTGGGTTTAAGAAGCGCTGCGTAATCAGACGCCGCAAACTCACACACAACAATGCAATGAGCGAACAAGTTTGTTAAAGCGCTTATGTTTTTTTCCACATTAATTCCTTCCTTCTTCATCTCATGTGCTGAGACAGTAACACTGAAAGATCCATTAAAGTAGTCAAAAACACGACTGAGATCGTCATAGTTTAAAGCTGTGAACACAGTTTACATGTATGATCATCATTATAAAAATATGTCATTCTGCATGTTAAAAGTTTAATATAAATAAACAAGTTGGTCTATATTCAATAATGGTGTTTATAAAACATGTTCATAACGTTTTTATTTAGGTTTAATTGCAATTTTGACAGCTGATTTGTAAATGCTTTTATTTTGTACAGTTTAAAGGCCCATTCTCTCAAATCTTTTATCAAATTTATTTTAAAACCTTTTTTCAATTTATAACATATTTCAAACAATATAAAAAATATTCCGCAGAATGCCGCAGATTAAGAAAAAAATTCTGCGCAGAATTAACAAAAAAAGTCTGCAGATTCCGTCTGGCCCTGTAATGATGTAATTCTTATATAGGAAATATAGTACTAGAGGAAGATGAAGGTGGTGTTGATGTACCTTTTCCCAAAGCAGGGAAAATATAAAACTACAAAAATCAGAAGTACATACTGTAATGAACTTGTAGTAATTAAAAGGAATTTTTCACACATAAACACTGAAATGACTGACAAACGCACTTATTAATAGTACAGAGATGAACAAAAATTACAAGGGGTAGAAATCTGCCTCCTCATTTTTTAAATCCACCGCACACCACTGGTTAAAACCTGTGTCTCGTTACAGTAATTGGTGGGGAGACGGTTAAAAGCCAGCCGCACAGATGAGAAGGTTGAGAGAGACCGGCTGGGAAGCCTGAGCATGAGCGAAAAGCAAAAGAAACTTCTTGTTTATCTGCATTGTTCAGTAAGAGCGCAGTGGGAAATCTCTAAATAAACCGTGAGGATGACTAACAAGGAAGACGGCGGAGTGGGTCCAGTGTCACCGGCCGACATCGCTCAGCCAGGCCATCCAGCTGACGGAGGAACAGTTGGTGGCGTGCCCCTGGGTCGGCGTACCTCCATCTACTCTCTCTCCTTCTCTCCCTAATGTCTGGATGTCGCCAAGGAGTGGACCCCCGAAACCGCAGCTGGTGTCACTCCCACACCTTGGCCCTCTCCCCACCAATTAATTGGCCTTAGCTCCATTAATTGGATAGCAAAGCTCCACACGTTGGGGCGGCTCTCAATGGAGAATTTGCTCCAGGACCAACAAAGCCGTCAATATGACAAGGGTGCCAGACTGTGAAAATTTTCACCTGGAGATGAAGTCCTTGTATTACTCCCCACATCGAGTTCCAAATAACTCGCCAAGTAGAAAGGACCCTTTGTGGTCCTTTCCATGAGCCACACAGTTGCAGAGAGAGCTAACGTCCCAGCAAAGCCTTTTCCAGAGAGCCAAAAAGGATGCTGATGCTGCCGTTGAAGCGAGTTATGTGGTAAGTGAAATGATCGCTAAAGCAGGAAAGCCATTCACCGAAATGCAGTTTATGAAGGACTGCATGTTGAAGGTTGCTGATATTCTATGTCCAGAAAAGAAGAACATGTTCAACAATCTCTCTTTATCGGCAAATACAGTGGCAGAGCGGATTGCCGAGTTATCGAGTGACATTTATAATCAGCTACGCGGGAAAGCTAGAGTTTTCACTGCATTCTCTGTGGCGCTTGACGAAAGTACAGACAAAACTGACACTGCTCAGCTGGCTATTTTCATCAGAGGTATTAATGACCAGTTTGAGGTGACTTAAGAATTGCTGAGTTTGTGTCCAATGCACGGCCGTACAACAGCCAAAGATATATTTCAGCAGCTGTGGGACGCGATTGAAGGCGCTGGTTTGCCGTGGAGCAGACTAGTAGGTATTACCACCGATGGCGCCCCGTCTATGGCAGGTAAAAAAAATGGACTGGTAGCGCTGGTACAAAAAAAGTTGGAAGAGGAAAATGCAGATCCAGCAGTTGTTCTGCACTGCATTATACACCTGCAGGCGCTGTGCATTAACTGCTTAAAATATGAACACGTCATGTCTGTTGTCCTAAGATGCAATAATTATATCAGGTCAAGAAGTTTACAGCACCGCCAGTTTCAAGCCTTTTTGGAAGAAATAGAGGCAACATATGGTGATGTACTTTACTTTACTGAGGTACGCTGGCTCAGCAGGGGAAATGTCTTGAAGAGATTTTTTGATATAAGGACAGAGGTGAAGAGATTTCTGGAAGATGGCAGAATGGATGTTCCTGAATTTGATGATCCTAAATGGGTCATGGACCTTGCATTCCTAGTGGACATTACACAGGAGCTGAACATCCTTAACCTGAAGCTCCGGGGCCCTGGTCAGCTCATCACAGCAGTGTATGAAAGTGTGAAAGCCTTCTCCACAAAATTGAGATTGTGGAAAACTAAGCTTTCTGCCAAAAATGTCAGTCATTTCACAACATGCAGATCTCTTGTGGAGGAGGGCATAGCATTCAATGGTGATGATTATGCGTCTGCTGTTGATAACGTACTTCAGGAATTTGATCAGCGTTTTGCTGACTTTTAGGGAAAACCGTGACACTTTCCAACTGTTTGCAGACCCCTTCTCAGCTGATGTGGAGAGTGTCCCAAATTTGTTGCAAATAGAACATATTGACTTGCAGTGCAACAGTGAGCTAAAAACTAAATTCAGAGAGGAACAAGGAAATGCAGACAAGATTGCACCGTTTCTGAGAGAATGACCTCCATGCTTCCCAGAGATTTCCAAAGTGTTCAGTCGGTTAATGTGCCTTTTTGGAAGCACATACCAGTGTGAGAAACTTTTCTCAACTATGAACTTCAATAAATGCAAATTCAGGTCCAGGCTTAGTGATACTCATCTTGAAGATGTACTCAGGGTTTCAACTGTGAACTCCATCAGGGAAAACGTGGCTCAGTTGTGTGAGCAGAAGCGCTGCCAAGTGTCTGGCAAGAAATAGAATAGCTTGCAAATATATCAGAGATCGCAGTTGTTTAATGCAAGGTTCAGCACAGTGAGATAAGTTACTTAAGTTAAAATAAAGTATATAAACTATATAACAATGCACAGACACTGCTGTTTGTATTTTTGTTAAGCATGACACAAATATGTAAGTAATGGTTTAAAAGATATGTGAGCTAACATCTCAGCAATTAAAGTAAATTTTAGGAACTTTTGTGCTACACTGTTAGAAGTTTCCTGAAGAATTTACAGTAACTTACAGGCAGCAGTTTGCCAGTAATTTACTGTAAATTATACTTACAGTAAGAATACTGTATTAACGTTTACAGTAATAATTACCTTGCTGTAAAGTTATTCACAGTATTATTTAATTTAAGTATTTTCTTACTGTAAAACCTAAAAAACATTTTTGGTAAAACTACACATTTTAAAAGACTGTATTTACCGTAACATTTTTCAGTAAATAAAAATAAACAATGACAGAAAGTCACTTTTTAAAACTTTATTACTCAATTGCAACAGTTCTTTCCACAAACTTTTTTCTCTGTTTTCAAACATTAATACATAACAGTGTCGACATAGAGTATTTTAAATAAATTCATAAACAATTTTAGTCTTAAAACCAATCTTCAAAACATACAAGTAAAAAAGACTCTCCTGAGTTTGCTTAACCGCAACTGTTGTTTCAAACCTGCTCTGAAAACTGCATTTGTACACAAACACAATAGAGATTTAAAATCAATTCATGACCAAATTCAGTCATAAGATCAATCTTCAAAAATTACATTTACGAATATGTTTATGAATTGATAAAAAACTGTTATAAGATCAATATAACCAATATAAGTGTTCTTCCTTTGCACCATCTTCTCACTTCGTTTGCTGACTTGGAACTTAGAGGAGCACTTGCTGTTGTTGGGGTTGATCCTCACAATTAACCTTTACATAAAACAAAACGGGTTCATTATCAGAACATCTTCATTTTTATCTATCCAGACAACCAAAGTATTTTAGCAGCAAATGCAGAAAGATGCTAAGGATTGTGAGTTTAGCTGACACGAATGTACATCCTTCAACACTGCATTTATAATTGACATCATGTCATTCAGATCTGTTCGGTTTTTCCGCGGGCTTTCTATGTTTGCGGTACATGTGCGACTGAAGTGCAGAGGCGCTTTGAAACGTGCACGGGCATTCAGGAACTGCACACAAGAACTTGAAGTTCGCCATGTTTTTGTGCCGTTTCACATGATTATTAAACGTGTATAATGTCTCCTCAGAGATGCCACAGTGTTTACACACGAACATTGCGGGTTTTACGCTAGCAGTAAATGTAAGCTGTACAATTACATGAAGTAATCATTTAACAGCAAGCAATTATATGATTTACAGAACACAACTTCAAACCAAACCCACAATACTTCGCTTAATCAAACAATAGCTCGGTTTGACAGACAAACACTCACCTGCTCACAACTCGGTCAACCCCAAGACAGAGACCGGTTTATGTTTGTTCTTCGAGGTTTACATTTTCTACGGCAGAGTTTACTTTTCTTCAGTCCACAAACGACTTTTCGCCTCAAAGCTCTCTACCTATCTGCGCGCTCGTTAAACTACATTATAAGCATGAGGTAATTTCACGACATGAAGTGACGCCCACTTTTTTAAATTAAATAACTAATCCCATAATATCAAATATGTTCATAAAACAGGAACATTTGTTGGTACCTTTGCACCTGTCAGATTCTTGCATCTGCTTTTGGTTGGTTTGCTTCTTTCTTCAGGCGGACACCCATGCCTTTCTGTGATTGGTCAAATTTCGCGCTCAAATACATTTACTGTATTTTGATTTACAGTAAATGAATTTACTGTATTTTACTGTAGGCCTACTTCAATGCCTCAAAGAAGATTTTTCCCACAATGCATCAGTAGAGTACAATAAATTCTGTAAAACTGTTCTACAGTAAAATACTGTTCATATTACAGTTAAATACTGTGTTATTTACAGAAATCGCTAACAGTGTATCTTTCTGTGCTTCAATGTTAAAACGGCCCTCCTATGTGATGTCAGTCACACTTTGAGTTTGAGACCCCTGGCCTACACTGAAATAGACAAATCAGCTGGATTAACACAGTAACATTGCATCACTTCCTCCTGGCTCATGTCAGCTGTCACTTTATTTTGACATGTTGAAGTGAGATTCAATTCTCTAGAACTCACTGAACAATTCAATATTTAGGCTGTATTCATATATACAGTATTATTCAGATAATATTTGACATTGACAAAATGACATTTGTCGAGAGTTTTGCTTTGAAGACTTTTTTGACAACAAACTTTGTGACGCGGTAGGCTAGTTCCTAATACGTTTTAAGAATTGTTCAATTTAATGAAAAATTTCTAATCTTTTTATAAATGTTTTCTACAAACAGTTATGACTCACCCTGAACTATAGAACAGTAGAAGTGTTGATCGTAGCATCTTCATCGTGGCTAAGGTTAGCTTTCACAAATTTATCGAATGTTTTCTCTGAAACTCTTTGTGGTGAGGAAGGCGGGACGAGAGCCGTGAGGCGGGGCCGGTGGCGTGAGTTATAGTTGCAATCAGCTGTGCGCGCACCTGTCGAGAGAGGACCGGGCCCGGACATTGTGTTAAGTTTGTGTTTATGGTTTATGTCTTTTACTTCCGTGTTAATTGTTCGTTTATTTTGATCAGGGCCGTGCACAGACATTTTGAGGGGCAGTGGTCTAAACAAAAAAAAGGGGCACTAATGGGGTGGTTGCTTGTTAACACAAATAATCCAGTTATTAGAAAATATACAATTAAAAAAGAATTCAGCACATGCTCAAATACATTTTATTGTAGATGTTTTGATAGAACATCACAATAACACATTGCTGATTAACAAACTATTTTACATTTTGGGTTGGTTTCCTTTTACATAGTAAAACCTTTCTATTTGGTACCATTTGCTGAAAGATCTTAATGACCTCATCTTTTATGATTGCGATGTCTTTTTCAATGGCCAGAAGCAGAAGATCAGAGAGTCGTTCTTGTCCACAAACATTACAAAGTTTAGTTTTTACAAGTTTCAACTTCGAGAATGAGCGTTCAACAGTGGCTGTTGAGACAGGGAGTGTTGCAAAGATTTTCAGCAGCTTAAAAAGGGTTGGAAACACGAGCATCAAACTCCTTAAATGTTTCCAAAATGGCATGGGCACTTTTTTGTGAGCATGTGATTGAAGAGTGAAAAACTCTGAGCTGTGGCTGCCTCACTCTCCATTTCTTCCTGTTGTGCGTCTGTCTCTTCCCTCTGTCTCATTGCATTGTATTGCCTTTCTATCTCATTCTGAACTTTTTCTGTCTCTGGCTCAGTTCCAACACCTTCACTTTTACTCTGTTGAGTTGATTCTGAGGCAGTTTCATCTTAATATACAGAATGAATAACAGTCAAATTTTGAATACAATTGTTAGGCTTGGTGCTAATTCAATTTATGTTATTGTAATATAACCACTCTATTGCCATAGCTATGGTCTGGCATCTAGATTGCGTGCTTACTAACTTTTCCACCCAGCTGGTGTCTGTCTGGGTTTCCCTCTAATTCGCTGCTGAAGTTCTGGTTTAGTAATCGAGATTTGATCACACGTGTAACACTGCGTGTTGGGAGTGACTGCTGCTCTTCTGCGCGGTAGGTCCATTCTATGGTGTGTATGCGGGCGTGGGACTGTATTTATGTTGCATATGCATGACCCGTGAATTCCTCTGTACAGTAAATGGGAGGAAGGAATGGTTTGCCGGATGTTTGTGGGCGTTTGAACACGACGCTGGTTGGCCTCGACGCTGCTGTTTTGTTTTAGTTTATTTGTTTTTGTTTATTAGTTTTGTATTTGTTTTATTTCTATTCGTTATCATTTGTCTTCAGCCGTTTCTGACAACTGCCTTGCTTACAACTGTTTGCGTACGGCTACCTTACATTTGTTCGTTTCTTTTTCTTATTATAATATTTGTCTTGGGTTTAGATTTGGATATAATTGATTTATTTGTGTAAATGATTTTTGCCTTGCTACTATTCCTCTCAACGAGCACCATGCACCATGAACACTGTGAAAACTACAGAAGAACAGATGAAATACAAAATGCTTCTATGTAGCTTCACACATGAATCATGTCTACACACAATACAAATTATTTTAACAAATGTCCAATATGAAATGAAATAAAATATGTTTTAAGCCTTTATGACAAACTTAACATGCTTCTTTTAAATGAGATACAATATATTATAATTGTTCACAGAAAGAATATGTTTTTAAATTGATAACATGCGCAATAAACTCACAAACAAATGAAGAACTGACATTCTTTTTCACTTAAAATCCCTTCTGACAATAATATAAATTCCACACATTTTCCTTCATACCTCATTCCGCTTCTCCATCAGCTAACATCCTCTCAAGCTCGACACAACATCACAGTTCGGAGCTCTTAGAAACAACATGTAAGAGCAATACAAACAATTAAAGTAAATCACCATGTAAACTCTTTCTTTACAAGATTCAAATGGATGAGCATGATAAATAACTAAAAAGGTTATACATTTTTTACCAGTCTTCAGACGATACGTGAGCACCACATTGTGAAGAGTGTAGCGAGAAGTTTAGCGTCATAAAAAACATCTGAAGAAGAACAGCGCTTTTTTCAAAATAAAAGCAGAACAGACAAGGTGACACTGTCGAACTATAATGTCTTTTTAACATATAATTTTTTTTTAAATATTTTATTAACTGTGTAGGAAAATATTAATTTGATTTATAAGACATTTACACTACTTGTTAATGCGACAGCTTTCGTTAACTGTCGTGATCCCTCTCAGCTTCAAGAGAGAGAGAGAGCGCGCCGCACTGACATTGTTGAACACTCCTTCCTTCCTTTTTATGGATCTTCCTTTTGTGGCATATGCTTTAATTATTGTCTTTGCTTCACTTTTTTTCCCAAAGGAGATGTTAAGAATCTCTTCCTTTCCTAATGCCTTTTTGCTAATCCATCAACTTTTTCATTACCCTCAATACCCCTGTGAGCTGGAATCCATATAAGCATTCTCATTCTATTCATATTCTTTAGTCTGAATACATTTTCATATATCTCATTTACCAGGTCTTGTCTACTCTGAGAGATAAATGATTTCAATTGTTTCAGACCAGCACATGAATCCCAACAAAGTACAGCTTTATTTATTTGAGTCCCCTCAATCCACTGAAGTGCTGATGCTATTGCCATCATTTATTAAATTATATGATGTTCTCTTACTGACAGCAATATTTAAAGATGGAATACTAAAAGCAAAGCCTGTTCTGCATGTTTTAGGATCTCTGGATCCATCAATATATACAAAGGTAAATCCTTGATACACAGTTTGTAGCCTATCTTCCACCACAGCCAAAATATCTTCATTTTCTTTCACTATCTCTAACATATAAAAATCTGTGAATCGGCTGGAAACAGCCAAGGTTGCGTTGTTGGCAATGATACTGTAGGAGTATAACTTTTCTGATTTAAACCTATTTCTCAAGCCTCTTTTTCACTACTCCAAGCAAAACACTTCTGCTTAGCCCTTTCCTCCTCCCGACACAGTAAGAGTGCACCTACTGTCGGATGACATGTTGCTGCCCGCATAAAAGTTCAAAGCTTTGCTCCTGGCCTACAAGACCAACACCGGATCCGCACCATCGTATCTTCACTCGCTAATGCAGATCTATGTTCCTGCCAGATCACTGCGGTCTGCAAAGGAACAACGACTAGTGGTACCATCCAAAAAGGAAAAAAGTCACTCTCCCGTACCTTCTCTGGATCTGTTCCACATTGGTCTTCCACTCGCACAGTGAAAATCTGGAGTGGAGTGGAAATCTTCCACTCCACTTTCATTGCTATGGTTACATCTGCTTTTCTTTGCCCTGTTTTCTTCAGAATAATGTTCTCTTTTATCCCTCCTTCTTTCATTTCCTTGATTTGTTTCCATACTACCCTCACTATCCACCATATCAGAATCACCCCACTCTGGTCCACTCACAACACAGCTGTGCTTACCCGCCACTGCCTTCTTCTTTTCCTTAGATTTTTTCATCCTTGGTAATTTTCAGTTTTTCCAGTTGATATACTTGCTTTTCCTCCAGATTCATCTGATAAGCTTCCACTATTTTTCAAAAAGGAAGATTTTATCATATATCTGGTTTGTTTTCGTTTTGCGGTGTTTGGTTAGCCTACTTACCACCGCCCACCGACGTAATCCACCGACGTAATCCACTCCGTCTCGCCTTGACTGCCAACTGTCTGAAAGACGCCCTTTTATTTTGAACCAGGACAAGAAGACATCAGGTAAATCATATGTTAATGCAGGATTTAGCTTAATATCATTATTATTAAACCAAATTAATGCACGGAATGCAGAAAATTTTTATGTGGTGACCACTTTAATATTTATTTTGACGCTGTTTTAAATCGTTGCCTTATTTTAAACCATCGTTAACAACGCCACGACTTAATTAAACGAGAGGACGAACTAGTTTATCAGTATAAAACAGTTTTAAGGAATAGTTATAAATCATGTAGCTACACGGGTTGGGATTTAAGGATTTAAAAAATAGGCCTAAAATTGGCGGTAAAATGAATGAATGACATATTTATCATATTTGTTCGTTTTATGTTTATCACATAATAGGTAATGAGCCCGTTTATATATGCACATCAACAAGCTGATCAGTTTGTATGGAAAAACACATTCAGACATCATGTTGTTGGTTTGAGGTAACGTAGGCTAATGTGCTTACGCTACATGCATCGTAAAATATGCGTTGAATGCCAAAATCTACTCTCCTCCATCCAGTTTACTGTGTTTGTTTGACCATTGACGTTGTCGTTTTGTTAATCATAATTAGTGCATCAACCGCGCTGGATGGGTGCGGAGGCAGCAGGTAAAGTTAGTGGCTGTCTAACTTAATTTACAGCACATGTGAAGCAGACAGGAAAAATGATATCAAGCGAACTCCTAAATATCAAATATATTTGTAAGCAAAACTTGATGGCTTGGTCAATTGATAAACGGTATAACCCATGTGTGATTTTTAGCTCTTCCTGTCACCATTAGCTAACGAGCATGGCAAATAGGCTACAGCTAACATGTGCACAACAAACGCATGTTTTGCATCTCGGCGGACCAGTTTAGTTACAAGTAGATTAAATAACCATTACGTTCAAATCCTAACAACGAGTGTTTTATTCTGGAAAATGCTGGTTCAGGCGGAGTGCAGAGGAGACCTGAATTGGATCTGAATCTCTACGAAAATCGACTTTATAAATTCTGTGAATTCATTCTTCAAGGTAAGATTATATACACTTTCATTGTATTATAACAGCTATAGTTACTTGATTGTCAATTTATATGAGCCTATGTCCACTAGGCCTGTTCATGTTTCATGTTAAAATATGTTACCAGTATGTGTTATATGGTCATTTTAAAATTAAACTTCTTATTTGCATCTCTTGTATTTAACTACCATTTAAATTCACTCTTATGTTATCTTATCTGAATGGTTAAGCAATTATAATTTTTAGTGTCTTTAAATAACATTTGACAGTATCACTAGTGTTTGAAGATTTGAAACAAACATGTCTTGTTTCAATTTGTTGACATGACATTGAACTCTGTTTCTTTCATTTCTAAGCTTCATACAAGTTCCACCTGAAACCAATGTGCTCCTAAAAGATTGTGCAGGAGTTGATGTGGATGCTGATATTTTTGCTGAGTTTGTGACATGATTCCATATTTTCTATGGAAACTCACATGACTTGCTAAGTCATATTGCGGAATACTTGATAATAGCATCTTAAAGTTCGCAGGCATAGGAGTTTTTATTATTTAAAAAATTGTTGAATGCTTATGCTTTGTTATTGAGAGTCTACCTGTTTTTGATTATAAAGATGATGTCAAGCTGAGGCAGAGTTCTCTGGATCCTGATGGATGCCCCAAGTCATAATTTTCATTGGTAGAATCAAACCTCACAGTAATTGTACACTCTTTAAATGCTTGCAAAAGACTGCTTTTAGAGTAGTCACCACTAATGTGTCAAAAGATGTAAGCTTTAATATTGAAAGCTGGTATATTGCATTTTAGGTTTTTGTCATCATTTACTCACCCTCGGGTTGTTCCAAACCTGTTTAAATTTCTTTGTTCTGCCAAACACAAAGGAAGATATTCTGAAGAATTTCAGTAACCAAACAGATCTCATCGACTTATTTTCCCTATTATGGCAGTAAATGGGGGATGAGATCTGTTTGGTTACTGACATTCTTCCAAATAACTTTCTCTGTGTTTGGCAGAACAAATTAATTTATATTGGTTTGGAACAATCTGAGGTTGGGTCATAGGTGACAGAACTTTTGTCATAAGATTTTATTTATGTATCATTAAATATACAGAGCAACTAGCACATTACACACAACACATTTAATCACAGTTCAGCTCTATCTGTAACATTTCCCTTTGTTATGCTGTTTTAGGAGGATCCCAAAATGTATGGATAAACTATGCTGGTATACAGTATGCAGTACATCAATGCACTTTCTCAGTAAGAACTGTTAAAATATTGAGTATATAAAATATAAAATGTATATCAAATGTTTTTAATATTCTAAGTGTGTGTATATTTAATGTTAACATAATTTTTTTCTTTAAAAGATTGACAATCTTGACAAAGCCGCTATTTGGAGGTGACACCTCAGACAGAATTATTGGAAAAATAGAAACGTTTTACAGGAACATCCAAAATAATTGCTGACCATCAAAACCAATGACATAATGCACGATATCAACATTTTATCTGGTCAACAGCAGTCTGAATATGGTCAGTATTCATAGATTTTAATGGTTTGAAGTTAAACTGTATACCCATTGGTTGTGTGTGTGTTTGTTCTGCTAGGAGGAACAGTGACGTGGCAGCTCTCTTGCCTCAAACTGTAAATGGTGAAACTGCCCACATTGGGCTGTGAAGTTTATGAAGGTACTTGTTTCTAGATTTTTAGTCTGCAGTTAGTTTGTATGTTCTTGCATTGTCTCTCTCTCTTTATTATGTACAGGTTGATAAATATTTTGATACGTTGATTTTAACAGAAATATTGTAATGTATTCAAATATTGTGTAAATTAACATTGGTTAATTAATAATAAAGCAAGAATCCACTTGTAATTTTAGAAACTTGATTTACACATGATGTAAAAATATGTAAAAGAGCAAAGCCACTGCGGGCGGATGGCTATTCAAACGTTGCAGTCACGGGTGGCCGTGTTCTTTTAAGAGCTTCCCGTCCTGTCACTGCAGTGGCTCCGGCCACGCCGTCAGCGACGGCTAGCAGCATGGGTGATATGGGGATTACCGTGAGCGTTAATCCGTCAGCCACCGGCTCGCGGACCGTTCATACACCTCTCGCTCGTCTAACCACTTTGTAAAAGACGGCACCACGCCGTCTCGCTCCTTCGCCATGCGTGACGAAATTGAGATGTCCCTTGCAGCATCGGAGGGTGACGTACTGCCTTCCGACCACGCTGATTAAATTTGGGCCCAGTAACTCTCACGTGATCCTGAGACCCCGGCCTGGCTACGTGCCCAAAGTTCCCACCACTCCCTTTCGGGACCAGGTGGTGAACATGCAGGCGCTCCCCACTGGGGAGGAAGACCCAACCCTGTCCGAGTTGTGTCCGGTATGCGCGTTGCGCCTCTACCTAAACCACACGCAGAGCTCTGAGCAGCTCTTTATCTGTTTCGGAGGTCAGCATAAGCTGTCTCCAAACAGAGGTTGGCGCACTGGATCGTGGATGCCGTTACGACGGCATACCGATCACAGGACTGCCTGTGCCCACTGGCAGTGAGGGCACACTCCACTCGGGGTGTGGCCTCCTAATGGGCACTGGCTCAGGGCGCCTCTCTAGCAGATATTTGTAGAAGCTGCGGGTTGGGCTATGCCCAACACCTTCGCGAGGTTCTACAACCTCCGTGTAGAACCGGTGTCAGCCGAGTCATGCATGGTGCCAGCACGTGAGACCGGCGGCCGGTAGGAAAATAATAGGCCCAAAACACGGCATGCAAAGGGTGAAAAGGAACCGAGTCATCCACTGGAATGACGGTATACACAAGACACGAGCAAAAAACGACGAGGAAGGTAGACTGTAGACCAACACAGGACAGAGGAAACTGGGACTAGATAAAGGGAAACCTTAACAAGGGAAGATTGAATTGGGCCGGTGACAGGCAGGTGACAAGACTCAAACACTAATGGGAACTAGCGGGAAGATCATGTGGCAGGTGAGGGGAATGAAACACTAAAGAGACACTAATGGAGTTACAAGTGGCAGAGCTAAAGGATGCGATACCGGAGAGAGAGCATGGCAAAACCAAAACAATGCCCTTTCTCCACATAAGTCAAGTCAAGTCAGCTTTATTTATATAGCGCTTTTTACAATTTTCATTGTTACAAAGCAGCTGTACAAGAAAACATTGACTATAAGTAAAACATAAAAGGTCATGGAAGTCAAAAGACAGGTCAAATATCTGACGGACTATAAATTCCTATACGCAGTGTTAATTAAATAAAACTATAAAATTCTAGCAGCCCCCCCGGCCAGGCAAACAGTGCAAAACAGTATGCAAACGGTGGCGAGGAACCCAAAACTCCATTGGAGGAGAAAAAAAAAAACCTCAGAGGGAGACCAGGCCTAACCAGGGGATTCCAGTTCTCCTCTGGCAAAAACTGCAGCCTCTGCACAAGCTCGACAGTGCTTGCACAACAAGGCAAAATAAAAAAAAAATAGATTTAAAATTATCATTAATAATCTAATAGCGACTGAAGTTTTGTAGAGTCGCCACGTCCTTCGTCCAGCATTTGTCAGGTCTGGGAATGGATTGCGCCCTGCCCGCTCCGGTAACCTTGGACTGCGTCCTGCCCGCTCTGGTAACCTTGGAACAATGAGACAAGACTGGCTGAGAGTAGAGTACTGTTCTGCACTCTTTGATGCAACAAATGCATCAGTTGTTATTGGAAGTGTCCCTGGTTCCGGTTGATCTAACTAGTGCAGCCTAGATCTTTGAAATATATATATTATGATAGTGTAGTGTATGCAAGATTAAAAAGATGCGTCTTTAGTCTAGATTTAAATTGACAGAGTGTGTATGTGAATATGGTCATGACTGGACGTACAGTTCATCTTACTCTTTGTGAAGTCGAGGTCTATAACGCAGATGATTTTTGACATAGGTTACCTCTCTCCCTCTCTTTTATTGATAGATATTTTTTATCGTTATGTTCACAATTATAATCTTTTTGCATTGTATTTGTCATGTTTTCTTGCTGCTGTGTTTCGAACTGTGTAGTAAGCAAAGTGAACACACATTGAGGTCCTGCCCAGGGGCGCATTTTCTACCTACACGCTCTTTAAATAACCCAAAAATTAGACCTATAACATCCCCTCTCGTCTGTCAGCCACGCGACCTGTTTGTTTGAAGTTGCCAAATCTCAATGTGTTTTAACCGTTTACCATTTCAAGTTGAGTTGACATCTTAGAACAGTCATAAAGTACCAGACTTAAATTTCAATGTCAGATCAAAGTGTTTTAGCTGTTCAAAGAGGCTGCGGGTCTAATGTGAACACAAGAGATTAAAAGATTCAAATGGTTATTAGTTGATTCTCACAGATGTGTTTATATTTCTCCAGACTGACTGATCAACTGTATTTCAATTTATATTTTCTAGAGAATTTAGCAATGCAAGGAACGACTACACAGTCATCCACACATGACACCTGGTTACCTCAACATGCCATAGATGGTTTCAGATACGGAGATGCGTACTGCTCTGGTACAACAACTGTAAGTCACTCCTGGTGGAGGTTGGATCTCTTGGAAGTGTATGACATTACTACAGTCATCATCACTGCTCATGAAATATTTTTGGATAAAATCAACGGAGCAGAGATTCGTATTGGAAACTCACTGGACAACAATGGAAACAACAATCCCATGTAAAGTTCTTCATGAAATGTTTGATTAATTGACTTGAACACAGATATGATGATTCCTTTGATTGATTTTCTTTCTCTCTATCTAGATGTGCTTTAGGCTCTGGTCTTCAATCTCGTCATACTGTCACTTACTCATGTGGTGTGATGAAGGGACGTTATGTGAATGTGGTCATGACTGGGCCTACATCTTTTCTTGTTCTGTGTGAGGAGAAGGTCTATGGAACAGGTCATATCCGACACAGATTCTATACCATTAGATAACAGTCGTATGGCAGCTCACTAGACACAGTTTTCAACTAAAACAGAAAGCTTTTTATGCATTTGACATCTGTAGATAAACTTTTTCCTCAAGTTCATTGGTGTCCTCTAGCTATGTTTCCCTCGAATATCAGTGTTTTGATTAGATTTTGATGATGATTTAATTTTTGTTTGCAGTTTCAGGTCATAGAATAAAAACCTTTTGAGACTGAAGTTTTCCTCCAGTGGTGATGCAGCTGCTGAAAGCGACAAAATCCTCCATCAGGTGAGAAAAAGAGTCTTAAGATAGAAAAGTAAATGTGATGATTGAAGACAGAAGTGATATATGAGAGTGTTTGATGTGTGTAAATATATGACATGAGTGATGATGACAGATGAGAAATGACAGTATGTTTCATGTGTGGATTGAAATATTTGATGAATTTTAGTCTGCTCTGGGATCACACATCTCTGATTTTAATCTGTCCTGGACACGACTACCCAAGAAAGACGTTGAGGGGTAAACTTGCCTCTCATGAGTTTTGGTGTATGAGCCGCTATGACTAGGCTCGTAACCAGAAGGGATGCTTAGTGATGGATGGAATGCATGCACTTCACCCAGGGGGGAAAGTAGGGAGGAAAAAGGGGTGCACTGACTCGCCTGGAAAAGGGGAGAAGGCGCTTTGCAGGTTTACGCACAGCCGACAGCTGCAAAAGGGTTTGGTGTAGCCCAACCCACAGTTTCTACGGATGTCTGCCAGAGAGGCGTCCTGATCCGGTGCCCACAAGGAGTGAGCTCTCACTGCCAGTAGGCATGGGAGAAAAGTGATGGTGTCCACCACCCAGTGTGCCAACAAGGACCACATAGAGGTCCTATGGGGGTATGGAGCGCGCCCCTCAAGAATTTGATGATCAGGTCATGCTGACCATTACCCAGCCAACATTTTTATACGGGCCCCATTTGGCTTTTTGATGGGCTGCCACTTGGGTCCTGCATGGGCAACCCAAATGGGGCCCAGAAATTTGTCCATCGGCTCCACATAGGCCCCATGTGTGTTAGCCCATAGGGCCCATCATGTGCCCAAAGTGGGTGCCAAGTGGGCCCCTTTTGAGTGTTCATTATATGGGCTCATTTGGGTCCCATAAGGGTTGCCAAAAGTGGGGCCAAGTTAGGGTATAAACAGTACCCTTATGGGTTCCACATGGGTGAGAACTGGGCGGGCCCATTTATTAATTGTCCTATTGATCCTATCCTTAAAATCAGAATGTTTAACATAGTTACATTTATCATGTAATAGCACAATGAAATATCAATGAATTCAACTCAGAATGTCTAAATCAAGTTTTTAATAAGAGAAAACATGAGAAAAGGACAATAAAGGACATAAAACAGGATATAAATTAATTATATAATATTAATTAAATCTGTAATTCACGTTTGTAAATAAAATAAGATTAGGATTAGTACAAAAACTGAATAAAATTTAAAACAGGAAAAAAACTATTAAAATTAGCAAATTATGTAAGATGTTTTTAAAATAAGATGAACATATCTTCTGAACATGAACATAGTCTTATTTCTAGACCACTGCAGACTCAACCACGTTTAAACATTAAGAACAGTAAAAATATGAACATATCTTATTGCTCGGCCTCTGCAGACTCCTCAGCTTCAAACCTAAAAAAACAGTAAACAAATTTTATATATTTAAAAAAGCTAACAAATTATTCACAAGAACATTTCTTAAAAAGCATGCAGTCTACCCAAGTGACAAGACTACAACTTAAACTCATTGTTACATTTGTTTTATTCTCTAATGAAAGGTTAGAATTTTTTATTTTTTTTAATAAAATATCCAAAGGCTTTATGATGTGGATTTATTTTTATAGACTTTGATCATATTTACCTAGGGTATATATAATTTTAAGCTCAACTGTATGCTAGGGATGGCCAATATTATATCGTGTGCCATATACCAGTTGAAATTCTCCCCATGATAGGAATTAGTCTTCCTGCATTATAAACAAAAAATCCTAGTTGATTTATTTTTATGTAAGACCCATTCACAGCTCATATGCCGAGCAAAACCGCGTATAGCGGAAGGCGGACGTGAAGCTGAGAAAGAGTTTGCATTAAAAGAGAAGCTTAAACTCTCGTGAAGGATGGCACTGTAGATGCATCAGAGTAAATGTTTAGTTTCACTTTAGTTTTATTTAATTAGTTTGTTAAGTATTTGTTGAGTCATAATAGATTAAAACACCAAAACATTTAGTTTGGTTAAGTCTTTATTTAAACCTCCTTTAGATTTTATGCGGGTGTGCATTGCACAAATTGTTTCATATGATTTCTTGCCTGTTATATACATGCATGAATGGAGCGTCCCATGTGCTTTCACATGTGCTTTCAATAGCGACACAGCGCACTGCTGACTGCTTACAGCCAGTACAAAATTGTGTGTTTGTATTAGGTCTGTAGCGCGAGTAATAGACGGATACAGTTTACTTTTATGTGAGAAGAGGTTCACACAGTTCAAGAGAGAAAGATTTACAGCGTGATGCGACCGTTTCCATCCAATAATAGGCTATACCCAGTCAACACGATGATGTGACAGCGATCTCACAGTATTGTCACCATGAGCTTACAGAAAGCTCACGATGAAGTCAAAATGTAACCTCACAGCAAACTCACAGTGTGCTCAAACTGTGATCTTACTCTTGTACTGTGATCTTAGAGGTTTAGATGTGACTGGTTTGTCATTTGAAGTCATGAGCTTTCTGTAAGCTCATGGTGACATCACTGTGACATCATCGTGTTGATTGCGTATACAGTTAAGGTATGACATGATGTGTATATGGAGTTTTAGTTAATTTAATTATTTCTTTACTAAAACATTTTGAAGCTGAATGTCACAATTATATTTTATATTTACAAAAATACTGTAGATATATTTGAGGAGCCTGTTTGATTTGGGGTACGTTTTACTTTTTGATAAATGTTTTTGTTTCTGTGGCTTTAAACTACATGCAGCTACTATCACTTGTAGCAAAAAACAGCCGTTGGATGTTGTTACTTATATTGTCATTTGTATCGGTATCGCAACAAATACCAGAAAATTGTTGTTTAGGGTCATATCGCCCATCCATACTGTATGTGTCCTAAAATATGAAATGTCATAAAAAGCAGTACATTTCACTTTTTATACATGTCAACACATTATTACAAATCTAATTTTGTTTTAACAATTATTAGTAGTAAACTGTTTGTGTTGCTTGAAAATGTTTTGCTTTAATTCATGTTTTGCCAAATAGAACCTTATAATTCTAAACCAAAGGTGGTTTTTCAGAATCACAAGGTTCTATCTGCATTTGACATGTTCCAGAAACCTACATTTACAAATTTCAGAAAATGTTGATATTGTACATATAGGGTCTCTGTCTTTTTTATGTAAAATATAAAAGGGATTTTTCCCCCATATAATTTTTTCTATATGGATGCAAAAACATTGAAGCTTAATACTCAAAACTACTTCTAGTTACTTTGCAGTGAGAACCTTATAATTCCAAGGTGATGACATGCCTCTACATGAGAGGAAATAACAGAAATAGCAAATAAAATATAATTAATTGTGCAGTTCTCAGTTATACAATAGATTATATGACTTACTGCTCTGACCGTATTGCCCTCCTCTCAGGGTTCCGCTGGGCTCGTAGGGCACGGTTTTTCGTAGGGCACCATTTACCAAGGGCTGTCTCCACCTCTTTCTAGCTTACAGCTTTAAGTAAAGGGTTCATCTCATCGAGGCTCCTACCTCCAATATCCCCAAGGACTGACACCTAATGTTGAGATGTATATTTACACACAAGAAAACGTCTCGGTTACGTATGTAACCTCTGTTCCCTGATGGAGGGAACGAGACGTTGTGTCGAACCGACAGATTAGGTTCGCCCCTGAGAACCTATCATCTTCTGACTATTTTTAAAAGGCCAATGAAATTGGCGAATGAAATTTGCATGCCGGGCTCCGCCCCCGGATATCCGGTTATAAAAGGGGAGCCGGCGTGCTCATTCATTCACCTTTTGTGCTGAGGAGCCTGAGAGCATCTCACGATCGCTGCAGCGGACGGCTAATGTTGTGGCATGAGGGACACAACGTCTCGTTCCCTCCATCAGGGAACAGAGGTTACATACGTAACCGAGACGTTCCCTTTCTGTCGGTCTCTCGACGTTGTGTCGAACCGACAGATGGGGTTCCTATTGAAAACGCCACAGCACTAAGCCGCGTCACAATCTCTAGCGAAGCGACGTTGACCGGCCTGGGCGAGCCACACGTGAGCGCTATCGCAACCTTCCAGTGGGCAGGCAGGGGCTCCCAGAGCTTTTGGCAAAGATGAGTAGCCCCTGCCCTCGGCCACCACAGACGGAGGCCTTGTTCTCTAAACGAGAAGCCATCCGGTACCGTAGGGCTACTGGGTAAACGCTGTTCCCTCAATGTGGACGTGCGCTACGGAGACCACTTCCCACCATAGGGGGGAATACAGTGGAGACACCAACATGGTCTCACCAAATAGGGGAGAACTCATGGGAGGTATGTGCGGAATGCCGCAAGGTGGATGTCCACCTGGGGGACGTCATGGGTTGCCACGCGGGGAACCATCTCATGACGACATCTCAGACGGAACCACCCTAGTGGGGGGTTACTACCTGTGGGGCACTAGGTCCGGTAAGATATGTAATAACTCAGCTTGATACCCGGCCATAGGCGGCAGGGCTGCTCCGCCGAGCCCGCCGCCCTGAGTGCTTATTGATGGATGGACGGACTGCTATTCTTCACCCTTGGGGAAAGAAGGGAGGCAGCCCATAGCGCAGTGATCCACCTAAGAAGGGGAATGGCGCTATGCGCAGGTGTACGCCCTACGACTGCTGGTCTCACCTGTTGGCAAGACTCGAGCTGCCGACTCCCCATGGAGGTTGCAAGCCTCTGCGAGGTATAGCGTAGCCCAACCCGCAACTCTACAGATGTCTGCCAGAGAGGCGCACTGAGCCGATGCCCACGAGGAGGCCACACCCCGAGCAGAGTGTACGTCACTCAAATGGGCACGGGCTAGGATCGGCACACCGTAGTGACGGCGTGTGCGATCCAGCGCGACAACACTCCTCGGAGACAGCATCCCGTGGCTGACCTCCATTACCGACAAGAGCTGCTCAGGGCTTTGAAGCTCTTCGTGTGGTTCGAGTAGAGGTGCAATGCGCTTACTGGACACCCCACGTACAGGTTGGGTCTTTCTCCGGTGTGGGAGCGCCTGCAAGTTCAACACCTAGTTCCCAAAGGGGGGCGCGGGACTTTGGGCACGTAAGTCGGCCGGGGTCTCAGGATCATGTGAGAGTCACCGGGCCTGAATTTTGGCAATCGGTGGACACGGATTGCTTGCAGGTGCCTCACCCTCTGGATGGACTCGAGCCCCAGCAGGAGAGCCAAACCCCCTCACAGAACGAGGAAGGGGGCTCTCCGCAGGGCCCGAAAAAGGGGACCCAAAGGTCCACCTTAAGGTGCCAAGAGGGTACGGGGCGCGGACAAGGCCTTAGCCCCTTGCGCCCTAGAGGAACCTAATAATCAGGTCATGACGCCCCAGAGGCTCACCAGCAACTGGTACGTGATAACCGCGACAGCGGGTACCCACGCTCCAATGTGGAAGGGGAGATTACTCCCCAGCCTCTCCTGCAATAGGACAGCACGTTCCTGAGCGAGCAATTCCGTGGGTCTTCTTCTCAAGAAGAGCACCAGGACGAGAAGGGGCGCCACTTAAAGGCATCCAGCCTTGTGGGCATGGCCCTTGCCTGAGTGATAGTCTCCACCACTGTGGGGGTAGATCATCCAGGAACTTCTCGTCCCATCCAGGAGCCAGACCCAAAGATCCAGCTCGAATGCCACAACGTGCCCATCCCCTGCGAGTAGGCCCTTCGCCAGGGGATTTGGCCAGGGGGAGTTGTCGTCAGGAGTATTAGCTCCGAGGACCAAGTGTAGTTGGGCCCATAGGCGCAACTAGCAGCACTTGATACTCCCTTCCCAGACCTTGCACAGGACCTGCGCAATGAAGCTCACTGGGGGGAAGCGTACTTCCGCTTGTCCCGCGGCCAGCTGCGCGCTAGGGCCTCCGTGTCGAGGGGGGCCTCGTCACAGGTCCACCTGTGCCCGCCCAAACCACACCCAAGCCGGCCCGCAGGGGTGGAGTCGTCACTTCCCACGAGGTGTCAACTGACGAGAAAGCGCTTGGCTGTCTGGTTCAGGACACCTGGTGGGCGTGTGACATGCATGGGCTTTGCCACCTGCTGTCTCCACGGGAGGAGGCGTTTGGGCGAGTTGCGATGACTGCAGCGAGCGAATGCCACCCTGAGGTTTAGTACGCTATGCCAGTCGTGCTGTCCGGGCCAGTATGCTGGCTCTGCACGAGAGGCCGGAGCCTCAACAGCTAGCAACTTGAGGGCAGTGATATGCCAACGCAGGCGGGGGCCCGTCCAGCGACCCGACACTGCGCGCCCGTTGCACACCGCACCCGCAGGGAGGCGTCTGTCGTTACCACGACCGGCCTCAAGACCTGCCCGGGGTTAGGATGCGACGGCAGCAGGCGTAATGACGATACGCCTACTGCCAGTGTGCCACGCTCTCCAGGGAACTCATCTCTATAGTCAGTGCTGTCGCGGTCCCATGTGCGTCAACCCGAGGGGGACAGGCCACCCCCGAGGACACCATGCCCAGGAGCCTCTGAAACTGATTTCAGGGGACCGCTGGCTGCTGCCTGAAAGTTCAAGCAGCTCAGCACTGACTGTGCGTGCTCGAGAGCGAGCACGCCGTCATGGAGACAGTGTTGAGTTCTCTACCAGAAAAAGGGGAGCTCTGCACCAGGGAGAGCTGCTCTTTTTCCCGGCTGACCCGTTACTGACATGCCAGCCCCTCGACAGTGCCGAGGGGACTGGACTTGAGAGAATGCGGTCAGTTGTCATGAACCACTGAGACACCAGGACGCGCTTCTGCGCCTCCTGAACGGCACCCTTGCAAGGTGCTGCTCAAGGTATGCAGCGACCCCTTGTTTTGGGGATGATGAAGTGCGGCTGTAGAAGCCACTGGACATCTCGGCCGAGGGGACTGTTCGATCGCTTCGCCAGAGGGGTGGCAGGATACCCCGTGGGGCTCTCTTTAGCGCCCTGGCCTGCAGGATGGCCATGGCGTAAGAGTGGTGGCAGCTTGGCCCACGGCACTGCCAGCCTCAACACCAGAGATGTCGAGACCTTACATGCCCTGGACGGTGAGTCTGGGGCAAGCTCCCCAGGTGGCCACCGTCTGCGGATACCCGCGACTGCTCCACCCAGGGTGTATTGACATAGTCCCTAGCTGCCTCCCCGCCCCGAGGGAAGAGAGGGTGATAGAGTCAGCTAGACGGAAGCGCGCCGAAGGGGGCGCTCCAGGTCTTACTGAACTCCTTATGCAGCTCGGTAAAACTTGGCACTTGAGCCGGGCACGGCTTGTAGTCGCGCCCGGGCCCAATGTGCGAAGTACCCAGCCGCGAGCGCCAGGGCTGCGGCGCACCGCAATCCGACACTCACGGCGGTCCGAGCGAGCATGGCTGACATCTTGACATCTGCTCTCACCTATGCTCGACCTCCCGAGGGAGGGAGCTTCAGGGAATCGCCAGAGTCTGATGTCAGCAGGTCGCGCTCCGATGTTGCAAGAGACACCTCATCTCCACGGCTCGTGTCCGAGCGCGTGGCTGAGGCATAAGATGGCTTAGGACCATCCTTGGGGAACTGCTAAACAAGCGAGACGGGGCACGAGCGGTCCGCGAGCCGGCCGGCTGACGGATTAACGCTCACGATAATCCCCACATCACCCTCGCTGCTCACCGCCGCTGACGGCAGGGCCGTAGCAGCTGCGGTCACAGAACGGGAAGCAAACGAGGTGGTGGCTGGATCTTACAGAACACAGCCACCGTGACGCAACGTCTGAATAGCCATCCGCCCGCAGTGACGCAACGTCTGAATAGCCATCCGCGCGCAGTGCGGACAGGACGAATCCACGAGGCTGCCACAGTGGTCGGACCCCGAACAACTGCGGCAACCACCGTGTCTGTCCCCGTCCTCGATGAGTGTACTGCACCCAAGAGATCAGCGGGCAATGCCACGCTGAGGAAATTGCTCTTTTAGAAAAACACCTCTGGAACTGCCAGGACGCCCAGGGGAATCTCCGCTGCACCGCGTCGTAGAATTCGGCAATTCGAAGAATGTCATCAGATGCGAAGGCTCCGAAGAACAAAAGCTGAATGAATGAGCACGCCGGATCCCCTTTTATACCCGGATATCCGGGAGCGGAGCCCGGCATGCAAATTTCATTCGCCAATTTCATTGGCTTTTTCAAAATAGTCAGAAGATTATAGGTTCTCAGGGGCGAACCCCATCTGTCGTTTCGACACAACGTCGAGAGACCGACAGAAAGGGAACAACATGCATATTAATGTGCATAGGTTAGAGTGTGTGTAGTCAGTAAAGAATTCTACAACTATTTACTATTTTTTACGAACACTGACCACATTTTTCTGGACGTCAGACTCGCAGAGCTTCAACTCCACATCCTCTACTTCCGAAAAGCTCTTTAAAGGAAAGGTGATCCCCTCAGGCAAGACAGTGTATGGTTCTCTCTTCTACAGAATGGACCGTATCGTGCTACCCTGCACCTTTTGACAATCTTTCATTTCTTCCAGTATTGTAAGAATACGAAGAAACATTCCATCCCTTGCTGCTAACCCACTGGGCTGAACTGGTCTTTGGGGAGTTATAGCTCCTGTTGGTGCTGGGATGCTGCAGGCTGGGATTTCTGTTTCCTGTAAAGAATGAGGTTGTGGTCCATTTTTGAGAGATGGTGTAGCTACACGCTTGTTCCCAAGTCCCATTGATAGAAGTTTTCTTGGGGGTGGTGGCACGGCCATTTCAGGATATTCTTCACAGTCAGAGTCTGTCTCAATAACTTTACGTCTGAAACAGGAGCAAAAGCAAGTATGATAAAAAAATGTTTGGCATACTTTATTATGTAGCAGGGGGAGAGATGACACATACACAGAAAGTCGTTTTACCGCCCCGGAGGGGACCTTTTATTTAGATATGTACGTGCAGGGTGCTTGGTGCAACGTCCAATGGGTCCGTGGGTGCGGCATAGGCGTTTTATTAAGGGTAAAAGGGTTACTATTAGGGCTGGGCGATATTGAACATAATTCATATCTCAGTATTTTTTGAAAGGCGATATCCGATATGTATATCGATATTTTCTACAAAGTGGAATAAATGTTTACTTGTAAGTCAAATCCTGAGATCTCACAATCACCTTTATTAAAGTGGTTTGTGAAAATAAATTTAATACGTTTTTTTCCCCTATTCAGGGCTCCAGACTAACTTTTTTTACTAAGAGCACTGTAGCCCCTGACTGAAATTTGTAGGAGGGCAAGCAGAAAATTCAGGGGCACACCTTAAATCAGCCTGCTTGTTTTTTGTCCCGTAATAGCTGTACTACTAACAAATACTTTGGTAATAAATAGACTTAACTCACAGTAATGATGTGAAGTTTTATTTTCATTTAAGAGTGATATGACATTAATCAATACCAGAGTCATAAGGTATCTGCAAACTTGGTGAGTATCTTTAGCGAGGCTGCGCAGAGCCCCGCTTTTGGGACGCTTTGCTGCTGCTATAAACAAAAGCATTGACTAAAGTGGCCGCAATCAGCTTCTTTTAAATGATGGGACAACCAGCCGTGCATGGTGCACAGCTCTGGACTCTCTCCTTCTCACACACATAGGCCTACACTGGTGGGCTCGCGATCTACCCAAAAATTGTCGGGTTGTCAGAAGCCCTGCTATTTGAAAACATACAGCTGCTTATCACTTGAACATGTAAAATGTAAACTTGTAGAGCGGGCGGGTGGGGTTCGTTTACTTCGCACGGAGAGTGAGTGTGCTCTACTGTGCATGTCAGACACCATGGGCACTGTGCATGTCAGACACCACAGAGTCGCTTCAAGTTGAACACACCCCATATCGATATTAGAGATATTGTCTAATCCCACACCGCGTTGAAAAAAGATATCGATATATCTTAAAACTCGATATAATCGCCCACAGCCTTAGTTACTATCCAACACCAAACCAAGCTAGGAAAGGCTACACATTAAAACATGTCTTTCCAACTACATATCACGCAAAAGGGGTTTTCATAAGACGGTAAGCACTTCTAATGGGCACTTTCTTTTTGATAGAATAGCATTTTTTGTTTTTTTTTTTTTTTCTGTGGGCCCCCTGGTGTTGGGGTTTGTTTTTTTTTTTTAAAACTCCTTCTTTTTTTTAACTTTGTTTTTTTTTTTAAATTTATTTATGGATTGACAGACATACATAATCCAAAGGATAACATGTTAAAGTGTAAAACACTTATTTCCAACATGGTCCTTGGTGGTAAACCATTTCACACAAAAAAGAAAGACCTAATATAAGTCAGAGACAAAAACATTTACACAAATCATCCGAATTTCAACAACATCCTAAAATCAGAGAATCATAAATCACATAAATTAATCAGTCTACACTAATTAAAAAGATCAGCTACTCTACTCCCTAAAAGGGCCTTAACCTGATATCTGAAAGTCCCTCTGGTATTTACCATTTTGAGGGAAATTGGTAAATTATTCCACAACATGATACCTGTATAAAAAAAGAACTTCCAGCTGCATTGTTGACTCTGGGCACTTTACAAGAACGGACACTGGCCCTAGTATTATGGTAATGCTGTGTATGAACCATTTTTATATTGGAGTGTAAATATTTGGGAGCAGAACTATTTATGACATTATACATATGATTCAGCTTTAACTGCTCCACCCTAACCTGTACTGGCAACAGTCCTACTCTTTTAAAAGCATCTCTGCCAACATGAGTCCTAGGGGGTGCATTTAACAGGTAGCGGATAACATTATTTTGCATCACTTGCAGTCTGTTTTTAAGTTTAACTGATAATCCACAGTACCAAGCTGAGCATGCGTAATCGAAATGACATTGAATTAATTATACAACCAGTAATTTCTTGATAGAAAAATCAAAAAGCCTTGTTCTGCGATAGAAAAATTTCAATTTACCTGCACACTTGGATAGTATTTTGTCAGCAATAGATGAACAGGTTAATGACTGATCTAATGTTAACCCCAAGTATGTAACACTTTCTTAAAACACTATTTCAGTGCCATTACATTTGATTTTAAGCAATTTTATTTTAGACAACTTCTTTTTTGTTCCAAATAAAATGGACTCAGTTTTTCCCAAATGTATTGAAAGCCTGTTGTCTATAAGCCACTTGCTGACACTATTTAATTCGTTACCCAGAGTCTTCTCAATCTCGCTGATGTCATCCCCAGAGACCAACAATGCAGAATCATCAGCATATAAAAGCAGCTTACATTTCACAGCAGCTGGCATGTCATTAATATAAATTAAAAATAAAAGGGGGCCAAGGATTGAACCTTGAAGTAATATCTCGAGAATCTGATATGGTCCCCTCAACATCACAAAATTGAGTTCTTCCAGTGAGGTAAGAGGTGAACCATTTCACAGCAGTACTTCTGAAGCCTATACTTTGCAGCTTTGATAATAAAATTGCATGATTTACAGTATCAAAGGCTTTTTGTAAATCAAGAAGAATCATACCTACATACTTTCCTTCATCAAAGTTTTGTGGAACATAATCACATAAATGAATAAGACAGGTTTCAGTCGAATATGCTGCTCTAAATCCTGACTGCAGTTCATACAGCAGATTATGTTTGACAAGGTACTCTTCCACCTGCTCATACACAAGACGCTCAAAAACCTTTGATATGGCTGTCAGAATTGATACAGGCCTATAATTACCAACATCTGATCTACTATTTTTCTTAAAAAGGGGGACTACCCGGGCCCTTTTCATATCACATGGAAAGATACCCTGTCTTAAAGACAAATTTATTATATGGGTGAGTATCCTAGAAATTACATTAGCACTGTCGCGCAAAAATCTTGGTGGAATAAGGTCCTGTCCAGTAGCTTTGTTAATTGACAAAGTGGATAGACACAATCTCACCCTTTCGTCTGAGACAGGATCAATTTCAAAAACATCAGGAGTGACATGTTTGTTTTTATAAAAGGAGTTTACAAATGATGGGCAATATCTACCTGACACATTCGGCAGCTTATCAACCAGACTGGCAGCAACTGTTGTAAAAAAAGTATTAAAAACACAAGCAACCTGCTGTTTGTCAGAAATCATTTTATCCTCAATAACTAACCCATTATTGACAGACTTAGATTTTGATTTTCCTTTAACGGCTATATCAGTGAGAACTTTCCATAACTTTTTAGGCTGATGTGAATTTGCCGTGATAGCATCAGCATAAAATTCAGACTTTGTTTTCTGTACCTTGTAACTAGCCTGATTACGAAAATATATATATTTATCATAATCACAAGACAACGTTGACCTCTTAAACTTTCTAAACCATTTATCCCGTTGTCTAATAAGATCCAAAATGTCCGAAGTCATCCAAATTGCACTTCTCTGTTTAATTCTGGTTTCCTTCATTGGTGCAACATTATCAAGAGTTTATAAAAAGTGCTGTTTAAACAAAGTCCAGGCCCCATCAACATCATTGCTTCCTAAAACATCTGACCAATCCCTCCTAGAAAGCATTTCTTTAAATTCCTCAGCTGTATAAGGTTTTGTACATCTGTATCTAATTGAACTATGGCTACCAGTCTTCAATAGTGATTTAGATATTTTAAGAGTGCAATAAGTAACACTGTGATCACTCAAAGCAATATAAAGGACGCCTGATTGAGAAATATTTTTACGTTCTGAAACTAATATTAAGTCTAATAGGGATTGACTGTTAACAGACACTCTAGTAGGTTCAGTGATCAACTGTTTTAGGCCCGACACCTTGCAAAAAGTTACAAAAGATTCTTTCAGACTGCTCTTATGAGGCTGTAATACATTTGTGTTAAAATCCCCCATAAGAATACATTCGTTCTCCATACATACATTACTCTTATAGCAGACCATTTCAAAAAGTTCATAAAAATCTGATTGCTTAGGGGGTCTATAACAAACACAAATAATAATGGGTTTAGTTTTAGGAAGCAACAGTTCAATCCATGCAGTCTCCAAACCTTCCACCTGTAGATCAGCCCGCGGGTTATATGACAAATCATTCCTTATAAATAGGCACACTCCTCCTCCGTTTCTTTTCCGATCGTGCCTGTAAATGGAGTAATCCGCAAGCTCGACTTCAACATCCTGTATTGATCCATCAAGCCAGGTTTCTGACACGGCAATCACAGCAGCCTTAGAGGTTCTTGCAAGTTGTCTGACCTCCTCAAGTTTAGGTAGTAAGCTCCTTGCATTAACATGAATAAAATGAAGGCCTTTCCGATTAAAGACAGCCTCACAGTAGAATAATCAGCTAAAGAAATATGATTGGGATCAGTACCATACATTCAGAAATTCTATTCATTCAAAAACTTTTTCCACATTTACAGATTCCAAGGGGCTATACACATGTTTGGAGGGGGCGTGGTTAAGCGGAGTCGGCAGCGAAAGGGTGAGGTAAGCGGTGTGTAAGTAGGTCAATTTCACATTGTAAACACCTGTGTCCCGTTTCAGTAATTGGTGGGGAGACGGTTAAAAGCCTGCCAAACAGGCTTTTAACCGTTTTTTTGTGCTCTTCATGGCTGAGATAATCAATTGCTCAGCACAGACCACTAGTAGAACTGAAAGAATTAAAATAATTGTAAAGTCAGCTGAAAAATACCTGGATGCAAAGGGAATGCCTTGGGAAAGAGTAAGAGATATTCTTAATGATGAAACGCAACAATCACAGTCATGGAGTGGGCCTGTATAATGGTTTTAATTATACTTCAGTGGAATGCTAGGAGTTTAATTGCAAACGGCCAAGACTTCAAAAAATATGTTGAAAATTTACAAGAGAAACCTAATATTATTTGTATACAAGAAACCTGGCTAGTGCCTAGGTTGGATTTTGTAATAAAGGGGTATGACTCTATAAGAAGGGATAGGAAAATAGGTAAAGGAGGAGGAGTTGTAATTTTTATACAAAGGGGACTTCAGTATAGAGAGGTAAAGAGGGGGAATGACTTGGAATACATTGCTACAGAAGTATGGAATACATTGCTACAGAAGTATGGACAAATGAAGATAATGTGACAATTATAAACTTTTATAACCCATGTAGACAAGTGGAGATAAGGCAACTGGAGGATATTTGGAAGGATTTGACAGGGAGAATTATCTGGTGTGGGGATTTTAATGCACATAGTACATTATGGGGAGAGAGGGATGATGGTAATGGAAATGTAGTCGAAGAATTTATGGAAGAGAAAGAGTTAGTATGTTTGAATGATGGATCTGGGACTAGAATAGATGTGGCAAGGGGTACAGAGTCAGCAATAGATCTAACTATTGTCACAAAAACCATTGCAGATAGATGTGACTGGGAGGTAGTTAGGGAAAGCACAGTAGGAAGTGATCATTATCCTGTTAGAATTCAGATAGGAGTGGAATTAAGAAATGAACATGACATAAAAGAAGAGAGATGGATTTTAGGAAAAGCAGATTGGGGTAAGTATAGAGAAGTAAGTGATGAATTGTTACTATCTATTGATAAAAATCAAGATATTGAGAAATTGTGTAATGAAATTGGCAGTGGAATAATTGTTGCAGCCGGAGTATTAATCCCAAAAACTAAGCCTAAGACGTTAACTAAAATAGTGCACTGGTGGTCTACAGAATGTAAGGAAGCAATTAAAGGTAGAAATAGAGCGTTTAAAGAGTTAAAAATAACACATAACTTTCAGAATTTAGTTCAATATAAAAGATATCAGGCAATAGTTAGGAAAACAATAAGACAAGCTAAAAAACATCATTGGAAAAAGTTCTGTGACTCTATTGGTCGAACTACTCCAGTGGAGAGAGTTTGGAATATGATTAAAAAAATGAAAGGGAATGGAAGGGAATATGGATACCCAGTGTTGGTTGAGGGGCAAAGAACGATCACCAATAATAAGGAAAAAGCAGAGGTTATGGCTAAAACATTAGCCAAGGTGCACAGCTCAGGGAATTTAAATCAAGAAGAAAAAAGAGGTAGAGAAGCTACAATTGAAAAATATCGCAATGTGTTTGACATTGAGGATAGCGAAGAAGGGGTATTGGAAATCTGAACTCAATAAGGCATTAAGTAAATTAGGTAAGTCATCTCCAGGGATGGATAAAATCTGCTATTCCATGTTGGAGAACTTAAGTGATAAGGGGAAGGAAGTTTTGTTAAGTCTATATAATAAAGTATGGATAGATGGCTGTATTCCTAGAACATGGAAGGAGTCTATAATTATTCCTATTAGGAAACCTGGGAAAGATCCTAAAATAGCAATTAACTATAGACCTATTGCATTAACATCCCAGATGGGAAAAACTATGGAAAGGATGATTAATGACAGGATTACATATTGGGTTGAAACGAAAGGATTAATGAGTCATTATCAAAGTGGATTCAGGAAAGGTAGAGGCACCATGGATCCCATTGTATGCCTTGAAGATACAATAAGGAAGGCTCAAGTGTACAAAGAAAATGTAGTGGCAGTGTTTTTTGACATTGAGAAGGCATATGATATGCTGTGGAAAGAAGGTATACTGATAAAGGTTAAAATATTGGGAATAAAGGGACGGATGTTCCATTTAAAGGGTTTTTGTCTAATAGAACAATTCAAATTAAAATAAATGGAGAATTAAGTGAGCAATATAGTGTGGAAAATGGTGTCCCACAAGGAAGTATTGTTAGTCCACTATTATTTTCAATAATAATTGATGATATTTTTAAAGACATACAAAATTCAGTTGGGGTGGCATTGTTTGCAGATGGTGGAGCAATGTGGAAAAAAGGAAGAAATATAGATTTTGTGGTGGGTAAGATGCAACAGGCAGTGAACAGAGTCCAAGAATGGGCCCTTCAATGGGGGTTTAAGATCTCAATAGATAAAACAAAGACTTTATTCTTCTCTAGGAAGAAAATAAATGAAGATGTTAAAATCTAATTATCTGGGGCAGATTTAGAAAGAGTGGAATTCTTCAAATATTTAGGAATGTGGTTTGACAAACGATTAACTCGGACAATGCATATACAAAAAAATATTGAGAAATGAAAAAAGTGTGGATGGGGGGGGGTTGGGGGGGGTGGGGGGGGGGGAAAGGGCTGTTTTAAAAGATTAAAAGGGGTGAGGAGTGTTTTTGTGTTGGGGGGGGGGTGGGGGGGGGGGTGCTGTAAAACATTTTAAAAAAATAGTTATAAAAAAGGGGGTGAAGAACATTAAAGCAATGTTCTGCGCGTTCAAAAATTGGAGAGAGGCCAGTTCAGAAAACGTTGACATTTATTGATCAGAACTCTTGAACAAACAGCTGTTTCGGTGGATTCTCAGACACACAAAGTCTTAACAAAGAATCGACCACCAGAAACAGTTTCACAGCTATTTATCTGTATGTGTATTTTTCGTCGAGTCTAGTCTTCTGGCGGGGTCCAATCCGCTTTTCCTTCTTTGTCCCGTCTCAGCCAACCAGCTCACTGCCTTGGTTTTCAAATCACCATCTGTAACAAATTATAGAGGCCCCACACGCTCTGTGCGTAACCTGATCTCAACACACACACATAGTAACATCCTATGGAAAAACCCCACAATATCAGCGCTGTCTCGGTTAACCCAACTAACACACTGGTTATATTTTCAACATATTATGCATAGTTAGTAATCAATAATGAAATCATATTAAATGTAAAGGCACGTTTAAACCACAATAAGATCCTTGAGTGTACACATTTCTTCCCCAAAAATAAGATGTGGTTATTATTACACATTTACACACAAGCAGAACATCCTACCCCCACTCACTGACCACATTCCAATCTCTGGCAACACCCAGCCACTGTAGACTCTCTGGTTCGAGCTTTTGTTCACAATCATGTCATATTAATCATCCATTTTTATATTGATTCATATACGGATCTAAATTTCCACAATCCCTCTCTTGACCATTAAAAAATGGTCACAAATCATCACAAACATCATTATCATCCTCATCTAAGAAATGATCGCCAGACAATAGAGGCATGGTATATTTTGGAGGGGTTAAATCTGTCTTTTCTATTGCCGATAATATCACTCTGTTACATAGTGATCTGATACAGGGAATACAACAGCATCCGCATGAGACCAAAATACCTGCAAATACAGCTATTGATAACACAATCGACATTAAAACTGATTTCCATTTGCCTAGTGCCTTGTCTAGCCAATCTCCAATAGGATTATTCACTCCTGAATGTTCCTTCATTTCGATAGACAAAGTTCTCAAACCTTCCAATGCCCTAGTGACTGATCCGTCTGGTGCTGTATTATTAGGAATGTAAGTACAGCAAAGATCACCAAACATAACACATACTCCTCCCTTTTCTGCCAACAACATGTCCAGAGCCATACGGTTCTGTATAGCCATAAGTGAAGTCGGTGCTAGCTGTTCTGCTAAACCATCTACTGCATCCCTTGTCATATTTGCTAACCTCATCACATTATAATGTACATAATTAATCCTATCTACATTCTTGTTTGGGGTGACTGGAAAAATAGCAGCTATTATTGGTATATTCTCAAAACCTGCTGCCACTTGGTTCGCTAATTTAAATTCGTCCGGAACGCCTCTAGGAATTCCTATAGCATCAATATACGTCGGACTATTTAATGATAAGTCTACACTTGAACCTATTGCTCTCTTTGTAATGATGTGTCTCCTACGTCTTCTAGTCAATGTTGCTGAATTCACGGTTTCTGTTCTGACTGCTCTGTCTCCTATCAGAGTTATTGGGGCTCCCAGTCTCACCATGGCACACACTCCCTTTGCCTGCTCAGGTATCCTAGTAAACAATCTTCGATCTCCACAATAATAATACAAACCTGCTCTAGCCCACGTGCCTATTTCAGTCCCATTATCTACTATGATCTGATCACACCACTCCTTATCTATCTCCCCCAGGTTGCTGGTAGGTGATAGACGTTTAATATCAAAACAGGTATAATTTGCTTTCTTCGGTGTAAATGGACCTGCCCGTGAAAGGTTGGTTATTGGTGGGAATATTGCTGCCAATGTGGTACAATTTTTTGGACTGGCCATCCGTGTCAATGCCAACATACACTCATAACCCCACGTATCGTTTTGGTACAACGGGGCTGGTTCGATATATAAATGGGGTCTTGCATTAGCACATCCAACACAATCATCTAGGCTCTGTTCTCTGGCTGTGGTAATTATCCATTCCAGCCATAAATTATTTTCCCCATATCCTGTGGCTCTTTCTATCATATCTTCTGGTTTTAACATGGTGTAATCTATTTCTACCACCCCATTCTTTTGTCCTACCGATAATAGCTCAGCTACTGTCCCATTTCTTTCCTCCTCAGGTGAACTGTCCACAACAAATTTTATTACTGCTTTTTTATCTGTTCCTGGGCTGTGCACCCCCATTATAAGGAAAAACTCCCCTGTATAATTGGCTGATCCCATTCTGGTGGATATTGAAAGGGTGAGTGGATTTTGGCTTGCACTATAATCTCTTTGCATTTTAAAATCAAATTTTGCCGAGGTACGGGTCCAAAGGCTAGGTTCTCTCGGGGTCCAAGCACCGGTATATGCTATTACTTTATTCCACGATGGACACCATTCACCCCTATAGGTTTGCCTAGACTGGGACACCTTACAAACACTGTCCATATTCCCGTCCGTACATACATATACCTCGTACCCCCTCCATGAGCTATTTTTTCCCCCACAATTTATGACAGCGCATAGGTCGAACGTAAATGATGTGGTCTTACCCCAAACATAGTTAATTACGAGTTGTTCACATGGTAACCTCGTATTGGCTATGGCTCTTTTGTAACTCGGCTTCGATATGTTGTTGTTGCTTTCCTGACTCTCAGTTATGCTAAATATTATTCCTACTATAACCCCTGAAATTATTAATAGGATCCCTGACAGCTTACAGTTTTCCCACAGCTTCATCTCGTTACCCTCTCTTGGACTTTAAAGGAACAATAAACACACTCTTGGAAATGTAAATGGTTAAACACACAGTACACTTAATGGGAATATGAAATTCATGAAAAAATATATGGTTAAAATCCCACAAAATAGAAATGTAAGGAATAAATGGTTATACGTTAATGAATATGACAATATAAAATCACAATAGCAATATAAAAATATAGAAAATATGGAAAATACTGAATATGAAATATAAAAACTGTGAATATAAGAATATGAAAAATAGTAAATATGGAAAATGTGAATATTAAAATTGAGGAAGAATCACAATAACAACAATATATATTGATTATAAAGAATTAGAAAGAAAATTAATATATAAAGATTATGATAAAGATAAATACGAAAATGTTGATAACCCTTGGTTCTAATGAGTATATAGTCTATACACCAGTTTCTTATTTGTTTTAAGCTCTGGGTGAAATCATCAGTTGGATAGTCCGTGCACCTTGCTTTTGTGACTAAATGGAAGATAGTTCTACTGTCTTCCTCATGAGTCACTGCACAATCACCTGTTCTTTTATTTTGTCGTCTCACGTTCTCCACTCCGTACCTGTTTTTAAATGTCACTGCTTGCAAATGTCACCTTTTTTGCACTGGATTTTAATTTTTAATGCCCCTGTTGTTGATGCTTGTATGTCACTTTCTGCTCCACTTTCTGCTCCTATGTCACTTTCTGCTCCACTTTCTGCTCCAGAGATACCCTCCCCCTCTTGGACCTGAGCCCTCAGGTCCACAGCAGTCTCTGACAGCGACCTGTTTGGTGGATCACAGTTAACACAAGAAGACAAGTGATACCAGGTGTCGCCCTTGCCAGATAGACGGACACAATGTGATGTCCTGGCCGTCACTTTCAGAGGCTCCGTCCAGCGTGGCTCATTCCACTTCCTTCGAAACTTCTTCAGGCGAACCCACTGCGAACCGGGCTCGACAGGTTCTCCAGCAATGTCAGAGGGAGTCTGCTGAGAGAAATGTTGAATCATAGCAGTCAGTTTGTCAAAGTATACACAATGTGAAAGTGGTACACAGGTGTCCGGCTTCAGCGGCGTCGACGGTCCTGGAAAAGATCTACCTGTAAGCAATTCAAAAGGTGTAAAGCCAGTGATTCTGTTAACAGAGGAACGTACAGACATTAGAGCCAACGGAAGAGCTGATAGCCATGATAATTTGGTCTGTGCACAGATTTTAGCCAATTTAAGTTTCAGTGTTAGGTTCATCCGTTCGACCTTACCTTGCGATTCGGGATGATAGACGGCCCCAAACGCATGCGTTAGGCCCAGCGATTTCTCTACGATTTTTAAATGCTCATTCTTGAAGTGTGAGCCATTATCTGACCGGATATGCCGGGGGAAACCGTAATGCGGGATGTACAAATTAATGAGACACTTAATGACTGCAGTGCTGTCTTCTTTCCCACAAGGAAAAGCCTCAGGCCAACCTGTGAATTGGTCAACTATCACCAACAAATACCGTTTCCCTTGCACCCTCTCTACCATGTCTGTAAAGTCAATCACAATTTCCTCTCCTGGGCCTCGCAATGGCAAAAATGTGCCCTTTAACTGTTTTAAAGTTGGTTTGATGTTATGTTTTTGACAAATGTCGCATGAAAGTACAAAGTTAGACACCATAGCCGTCAAAAAAGGATGCCACCAATATTGCAATGTTTTCATCATCTGTTTTGAACTCACGTGCGACATAGTGTGTGCTTGGTTCATGATAGAACGTGACAGGCTCATGGGCAATGCTGGTCTGCCATCTGGGGCCTGCCACAGACCATCTGGTGCACACAGGGCCCCATACTCTGTCCACGTTGACAGTTCTTCTGGTGTGCATTTGCCATGTTCGGCCACAAGTGTTTCTCTGCTGAAAGATGGTAACAGTTTCACATATGAACAGTCAGTCTGTACCATCATTGTCACCTGATAGCCTGCAGCTGTTTTGGCAGCCAAGTCAGCAGCCTCATTTCCCCGTGCTACAGCACTGTCTGTTTTACAGTGGCCCTGACATTTTATGACAGCAACAGCTGCTGGAATTTTCAATGCGTCCAACAGTGCACGTACTTCTGCATCATGTGCTATAGGCTTACCAGACGTAGTGACGAACCCACTCCTTTGCCAAACTGCGAGTTCGACATGAACAGCACTCACGACATAAGCTGAGTCACTGTAAATGTTGACTTTACCAGACCCTGCGAGTTTTAGTGCTTGTGTAACCGCAATTAGTTCTGCTCTCTGCGCCGACTGTTTGCCTTCTATTTTCTCTGCTTCCCTAGTAGTGTAACCTAAGTCTGTTTGCTGCACAACAGAATAAGCCGAGACCAAAGAGCCATCATAAGCTCTAAAACAGCACCCGTCCGTGAAAAGTGTAATCACGTCCGAGGCTTCAGGGATAGGGGTTGCAGTTAAGTCCTGGCGAACACGAGATGCCAGGTCAGTGATTGGTGCACAGTCATGTGGTTCCCCTTTGGTGAACAAATCTGCCATGTTAATGCCATCGTGTTTGTATGTTATGTTTGGCGCCGTTAGACATTTGGACAGTTTTCTCTGCCTCAATGGTGAAAACGTAAATGATTCAGAGTTGACAAACGACATGACAGAGTGCGTGGTCAGGACCGTTAACTGATGACCCATCACAATGTGTGATGTCTTTTCAATAATCTTTGCCAATCCTGCAGTGAACCTGGCACAAGCCGGCTGGCGTTGTTCAATGGCGTCCATTAGGACACTGACATACATGAGCACACGTCTAGCACTAGACTGCTTCTGGAAAAGTACTCCATGTGCGCTATTCCCTGTTTCAGAAACGTCTAGGAAAAATGCCTTGCTGTAATCAGGGCTATGCAGATATGCTGCATGTGACAGCTCCCCTTTCAATTTAATGAACGCAGTTTCTGCTTCAGGGGTCCATGTTAACTTCGCCTGCACATTTCTCATGCCTTGTTCCTTGACCATGTCTCGTAATGGCTTGGTGACCGCGACATACATAGGGATATAATTTCTGCTGAAACCTGTCAATCCCAAAAAGGAAAGCATGTCCTTCACATTGTGTGGCTTGGGGTGTGACAAAATGCCATCACGTTGGCGATCAGACAATGTTGTGCCTTGGCCTGTGATTAAACGGCCCATGAAAGTAACAGATGGCCTGCTGACCTGCAGTTTTTCTTTACTAACCTTGAACCCAGACGCATACAGCTGTCTCAGAATGACGCCCGTTGCTTTTAAGCAATCTTCGTTGGTTGTGGCTGCTAGCAAAAGATCATCAACATACATTATTAGAACGCAATCTACAGGCAACACACAATTTATTAGCTGATTTTTTAGGACCTGATTGAATATCCCTGGCGATAAAATAAAGCCCTGTGGAAGTCTGTTATAAGAATATTGACATTTTCGGTAAGTGAAAGTCAGGCACGATTTACATTCTTCTGAGATTGGTATACAGAAAAAAGCGTTGGCCAAATCAATGCATGTGAACCATTGGTGAGCTGGGGTCAAATTTGAGATGGCAGTATATGGGTTTGGTACGGCCATTGTTGGTGTTGTCACCAGGCTGTTTACTCGACGCAGATCATGGACTAATCTATATTTGTTCGTGCCTGGTTTTTTTACAGGAAAAATCGGGGTGTTCCATGGCGATCGCCATGGAATAATGACACCTTTCTCCACTAAACCTTGAACAGTGGGCGCGATACCTTCCTCTGCCTCCCTTTTGTTAGGATATTGTGGGACCCAAACTGGTTCTGTCGATTTTAACTGAAATTTGACTGGCTCAATGTTACAGAGGCCAACGTCCGTTGGACCTTGTGACCAGAGGTCATCCGGCTGGCTGTTAATTAACTGCTCAGCTCCGGGACCGTCTGTCAGTTCGCGACCATGGCTTCTTGTAATTTCGAGGTGAGTTAATTGGCCCCTATCGGCCGTTTTTTGTGGTACCCAATATGAATCTGTCATACGCGAATGCAAAACCCCTACAATGTCAGAGGGCTCCCAATCGGTCACCAAGCGCAACCTCTTTGTCATAGCTCCTAGCTCTCGAGCTTCATGGCCTGGATGCAGTGCCATAGAAATGTGAGGTTCAGCTGTGTCTGCCATTTCATACCATATCTGTTGTTCTGGTGTCAGTGTAACTGGAACTACTACACCCTCTCGTCCTACATATAGGCCCTCCCCTGTGAGTGTCCACATTTGGCCCTCAATGTCATGGAACATTTCCTGGTATGTGACAGTGTCATTCCGGTCATAAAATAGTGTACAATGCAGGGGGTCGATGGGAGGTAAATAGACAGCTAAGTCTTTGATCCAGGGCCACTGACTCTTATACAGTGCTCTGGCTCCCGATTGTGAATTATCTAGTTCCACCCAATATATGTCTGCCATCTCTTGCAAGGGTCCTCCCAGCAAAACCTGCTGGTGGCCCTCTCTACTATGTGCCTGTGAACAGTCGACTTTAGTGCCGTCCGGGAACGTGACTGTGACACCTTCTGGTGAGCATAAAATATTTGCACCCAATTTAGTCAACAGATCTCTGCCCAATAGGGGAACAGGTGCTTTTGTGGAATACAGAAATGAGTGTGACAGGGACTGATTTGCCACTTTCGTGGTAAGAGGAACAGTAAGATACCAGTGTTCGAGCCCTCCAGAGAATCCCATAACTCCAACAGTCTTATCACTTAGATCTTTGTCAGTGATTGTGCCCCTCGTTACTGTGGAGTATGTTGCTCCGGTATCTACCAAAGCCGTTAGTGGTCTGTTGTTAACCACTAAAATCATGTAAGGCTCAGCCAGACCTCGCATGATTGTTCTCTGTTGGCCTCGTCAACAATCCGCGCCTTCCCCCTGGCCCCAAGATGGGTTCAAGGGCGCCTGAATCGAGTGGGGAGGTGGGCATTGTTGCTCCGGGTATTTTGGAGTTTGTGGTCCTCTGCCACGACCACTGGGTCCACCTCTATGAGGATCCCATCCCCCCGCAGGTGGTCCCATATACTGGCTGTCCCCTGTCATGGGACAATGTCTCCTCCAATGATCAGTCCCCCCACACTGATGACATGCATCCCTGTAGCGCACCCCTCCCCCACTCGGCTTCCCCCTAGCCCATCCGCTATTGCCCCGTGGCCTATACCCTCCCCATGGTTTTATTAATTGGAAATTAGGGACATGTCCTCCCTGAGCATAGCCAAGAGTTTCAGGTGTGACTATGGGAAAAGGTGGGGTCTTCCCCCCGGGCTGCCCGTCAAAGCCGCTGCTCACAGGACGTTGTGACATTTGTTTGGATTTCTTGGTATCTGACTTAGCCATTTCTAATTGTAGTTTTAACAATTGTTGCTTTGTCTTTTCTAATTCCTCCTGTTCTTTATCCTGCTTATCGACTGATCTGTCAATATGGAACACTAGATGTCTTTCCCACATTTCGTTGCTGGCAACTGGAGTGTCAGGATTACATTCCATTGCCTGCTTGACACCATTGGGGGCCCCTGTCATTACGGCAGTTCTAAATATATTACGCGTAATCGGATTATTTAAACTATTTTCTTCTACCATCTGCTCCCATTCAGCTGCGCATCTAAAATAGTAACTTGCTCCAGTCTCACCAGGCTTAATGCGGAACTTAATGTTTTGGTATACGGTTGGGGGTGTTGGAAATCTTTCTCTGAGGGCCCTGGCGATCGCTGTACTGACAGTGGTATACTGTGCGTCATTGGGTTCGTCTTCAATGTTTGCATCCTTCTCAAACTCTGCCATCTGCGAAACAGTAAAAACTTGGCCTAAAAGGCATCTTATGTCTCCTACCGCCAAGGTGGTGCCGTGGCACAATGCCATCAACTTTATAAGCCATCTGCCTCCACCAGATGTAATGGGGGGCAATTTTGCCAGCACAGCTGTCATGTCACTATGGCTCCAGGGCTGGTACTTTGGTACCCCACGGTTGCCCTGTAACAGAGGCATGTTAGTTGCCCCTCCTGACATCAGCTGGGCGTTCGGCACATTCACATTCCTTTCATCATACTCACTACCTGGGCGACACATACTGTCCCATTGTCTCTCTTGAGGGGAAGTGAATTGACAGGCTGGAGTGGATTGACAGGCTCTGGTACGACTCCTAGTACCCTGTGACACTGGGGTAGACATCATAGTTCCTTTAATAACTACGTCCCTACATACCTGCAGTGGCCCTCCATCCTCACTGTTATTACATGCTTCCTGTCCCTTCATGTCTCTGCCTTCCTCCTCATTGTGCACTACTTGTGCTCTTTGATTTGTTATGCTATCCTTTCTTCGTAAGGTTTCCTGTCTATTTACCATTAGTTCTAATTGTGCTGTCAACACGTTTATTTGATCCTTTAAAACATCTAGATCTGGCATGTCTACCTCCACCAATGAATCTTTCACATTCACTTGCACTTGCTGTGAAGCTGTTATGTAGGGGGGTGGCAACAGCTTATTCAAATCAGGATATAAGGGGGCGGTCTCAGTATGACGCGAGATACTGGCTCCTACACTTCTTGACTCTCTCACCATTTCTTTCTCTGACTCCTCCGATTGCACATGTCCTGTGCCCCCCTAGGGGAACTCAAAGCAATTGCAGTAAGAGCAATGCGTGTCCAACGGCGTAATTCTTCTCTCAATCTCTCTTCCTCCTTTTTATGCTTAGTTTTATCTAACCACTTCACATCTTTTCCTCCTTCTACATGTTTGTTTAAACTTGCATGCGCTTTTTCCTCCATTTCCCTGATTTTTGGAGTGATCTTAATCAACACTTTCTCAGATTCCTTCCACACATTATCCATACAAATTTGATTCCATTTGTCTTGCCAAATCTTTCTATCCCTTTTATAATGTTTCGGTTCTGATTGAGCCATTAACATATCAACAATTTTTTCCCACTGCATAGCCACAGGGGAACAGCTATACTCCGCACATTTTCTCTCAAAATCAGACATTTTACACTGTATACAATACACAATATGCACAATTTAATCGGCTTTTAGTGTACCTTTATAAATACACTCGTGACGCGGCCTTTCCCCGGTCTTGTTAACGTAAATACACCGTGACGGGCCTTTCACCGCGTCTTGTTAACGTAAATAAAACTCGTGACGGGCCTTTCACCGCGTCTTGTTAATGTAAATAAAACTCGTGACGCGGCCTTTCACCGCGGCCTTTCACCGGTCTTTTTAACGTAAATAAACCGTGACGGGCCTTTCACCGCGTCTTGTAAACCGTGACGGGCCTTTCACCGCGTCTTGTTAACGTAAATAAAACTCGTGACGCGGCCTTTCACCGGTCTTTTTAACGTAAATAAACCGTGACGGGCCTTTCACCGCGTCTTGTAAACCGTGACGGGCCTTTCACCGCGTCTTGTAAACCGTGACGGGCCTTTCACCGCGTCTTGTTAATATAAATAAAATCGTGACGGGCCTTTCATTCTGATCAACAAATATCAATGATTTAAAAAAAAAATTTAATCAAGGGTACGATATACTTCAAACTTAACACATAAATTTGGAATATCCAATCTGCAGAAGTTCGTTTAAACAGGTATCTGCTCACCTTATTTAATTCTGTCGACAGCGTGTTGAAGTCATAAGTTGTCTCGTCCCAATTTTCGGTCACTCTCCGAGTTTTACAATTCTCTTTTGATGCCTCTTTCTCCAATCGCGTCCGGGGTCACCAACTGAAGAACATTAAAGCAATGTTCTGCGCGTTCAAAAATTGGAGAGAGGCCAGTTCAGAAAACGTTGACATTTATTGATCAGAACTCTTGAACAAACAGCTGTTTCGGTGGATTCTCAGACACACAAAGTCTTAACAAAGAATCGACCACCAGAAACAGTTTCACAGCTATTTATCTGTATGTGTATTTTTCGTCGAGTCTAGTCTTCTGGCGGGGTCCAATCCGCTTTTCCTTCTTTGTCCCGTCTCAGCCAACCAGCTCACTGCCTTGGTTTTCAAATCACCATCTGTAACAAATTATAGAGGCCCCACACGCTCTGTGCGTAACCTGATCTCAACACACACACATAGTAACATCCTATGGAAAAACCCCACAATATCAGCGCTGTCTCGGTTAACCCAACTAACACACTGGTTATATTTTCAACATATTATGCATAGTTAGTAATCAATAATGAAATCATATTAAATGTAAAGGCACGTTTAAACCACAATAAGATCCTTGAGTGTACACATTTCTTCCCCAAAAATAAGATGTGGTTATTATTACACATTTACACACAAGCAGAACATCCTACCCCCACTCACTGACCACATTCCAATCTCTGGCAACACCCAGCCACTGTAGACTCTCTGGTTCGAGCTTTTGTTCACAATCATGTCATATTAATCATCCATTTTTATATTGATTCATATACGGATCTAAATTTCCAAGAAGTATGTGTGGGGAATAAGGGTGGAGAGGAGAGTGGGGGGTTTTTAGAAGAATGTTTTGTGTGGGAAGGGGGGGAAAAAAGGGGCAAGAGGGGAGAGAGAGAGTTACCTTATTAAAAGTTTTGGTTGGACAATTAAACAAAAGGTAATAAATATGGGAATCAGTGGTCTTGAAATAAGCCCTACAGTGGCATATCCTGTTGTTCCTCCTTGGTTGATGTCAGAGGTTCCAGTAGACTTGGGCTTATTAGAGGAAAAGAAGGACGTTGAAGTGGATCATTACAGGGTCAAGTCAAGTCAAGTCAAGTCAGCTTTATTTATATAGCGCTTTTTACAATTTTCATTGTTACAAAGCAGCTGTACAAGAAAAAAATGACTATAAGTAAAACATAAGAGGTTATGGAATTCAAAACACAGGTCAAATATCAGACACACAATAAATTCCTATATGCAGTGTTAATTAAATAAGACTACCAAAATTCTAGCAGCCCCCCCGGCCAGGCAAAACAGTGCAAAAAAAAAAAAAAAAAGAAAAGAGGAGGGGAGAGAGACCGGCTGGGAAGCCCGAGACGAAACCGAAACCTCAAACCTCTCCTGCGAGACGACGTCGAGCAGCGTGTTTAAAAGGATGACGAGTCATTATTTTGAATTATTGTTTGTTAAGTGGCGCCAACCAAGGAATTTATAAATAAATCGTGAGGTGCTTCCCAGCCTACGCCGACCCTGTCTCCTTTCTTCCTTCCCGTATAACGAACTGTATTACACTGGTGATTGTTTGATGTCCGGTGATGGAGGTCGGTACGGTGGTCCGGATCCCTGATGCTCCACGGGCTGCCCTCGATCAAAACGGGACACAGGTGTTTACAATGTGAAATTGACCTAGTTACACACCGCTTACCTCACCCTTTCGCTGCCGACTCCGCTTAACCACGCCCCCTCCACAACATGAAAAGAAATATTTGCTTTAATCATTAAAGATAACTAGCATTACATCAGGTCTGCACCACCAGATGTGAAGGATGTGATGCAACAAAAACTGTTGGGCACTGTTGTCATTTGTCATGTTGCACCGCATCAATCAATTTAACTTAAAACATAAAATCAACATAATTTTAAAAAAATCATGATTAATACTCACCAGCTTTTCCCAAAACCCGCACTTGAAATTTTGACCAGTCTTTTAGAGGGACTCTTCTCTCTTTAACAATACGTTCGATGTGGACAGTGGAGGAAGGTGGCCAGCAACACTCCTCTTCCTCAGGCCCAGTAAACCAGTTTGTTGGTATAACGGCGACAGTCCGCGATTCCAGAAATTCCACAACAGCAAAGGGCAGCATTTTACTAGACAAATTAATTGCATGATGTCAACACTCATGTAGCAGAGGCAAAGCTACAAAAGCTCCATTATAAGGAAGAAGGATAACGTTCTTCATGAATTCTGATTCCCACAGCAGATGAGTCGGTAGGATAATCAGAAAATGTTTCTACATTTGTAAAAACATCACACACCAAATGTGTGTCCCCAGATGGACTGTACAATATATTTTTGACAAGGACGACTTGCCCATTCAAGTCAAAGCAATTGTCACCTGTTTCACACGAAATAAACATATTTTTCCCGTGGTAATGTTTGTACTGTTGGCATGTTTCAAATCCATGAAGTAAAGGTCCAGTGAGATGAAGTCTTTTATGCTGAATAAGTATATTCTCCTGTCTTTTTGGCTTGACTTTCTGTTTTTCATGTAAACGTTTTACAACTTGCTGCACTGGATGTTGTGGCTTTCGTATCATCTTTTTAATTTTACCTGGAAAGTTTTCAAATGGAAAGCTTGAAATTTGATCAAGAGCTCCATATTTCATTGCATCCTGTGCTAAATGTATTAAGCTATGTACATTATACACAATAAATTCAGGACCATATATTTTAGCAACATTTTTAACAAAAACATTTAGCAACTGATCTGCATATTGAGAAAATTCTGAACACCAAGTAAAATTCTCATTGCTATAGAGAGCATCATGAAGTGTTGGTATAAATTATGTGGTAAATTATTACGCAAAACAATAGGTCCAGTATACAATAGAAACAATCTGAATTCTGTGGCTTTCCACATAGCCACTTCAAGCTGAAATCTGGGTTTCCTGGAGAAAGTCTTTGGTACATGAATCCTTAATGAAGCCATCTGTTGTAAAATTACAGAAAGTACACTGGCTGAAACTCTACACCTAAGGGGACCCTTAATCCACAGGTAAATAAGCTTTCTTACGACACCTAAACACACAAGATGCATGTAGTCTAAAACAAAGCTTGTCACTAAGCCAATACCTAAATGGTGGAGAAAATCCTGTGTGGTGATTTTCATCAACCATTTCTTCAAATTGTGTGTCAGTTCTTAAGCTTTTTGCATAAAATCAGACGGATTGATTTTGACAAGTCGCCAACGACCACAGAAGTAAATGATGACAAAATGATTTAGCTATTCTAAAACTAAACTGAATCTATTAAATGTCACCTAATATAAAAGCAACAGAAATGAATATAACATGAATATAACAAGAAATATTGTCTTAACGTGAGATGATTATACCTTGAGTTGCTCCTTCCTGTGGTACTGACGAACTTGTGTGGGTAGGCGGGAGGCTCGTGCGAATCGGTTATGGTTTTAAGGACTTATCTCGCGAGATTTTAGGTTTAACAGGGAATGCAGCACTCATAAAGCAAGATTTCGCTGTCTTTACTTGTCTCCCTTCTATCCAATCGTGCTATCTGTATGGGCTGCTTGTTGAATATGTTTTGTGGTACATACATTTTTATAATCATAAATTAATATCATGTTAAATTATTTAATACTATTTTAAGAACATGCACAATGTTTAACATTTAATTGATTACATTTTTTTCTTTTATACAGTTATGGCAAAAACCGTCAAAAATAAACAACCTGCAAAAAAAAGGTAATTTTAAATATGTAATATTGCCCAAGTATAGCCCTAACAGGGCCCTCAAAAAAAAATGGGCAATCTAACTTGGGCCAACAACCTTTATCAAGCCCTTATTTAGCCCATTAAAGTTCCCACGCTGACCCCATGCCCATATCAGGCCCACAAAACCCAGATAAAACCCGTGTGGGGCCCAAATGGACATGTTGGCTGGGTACTTACCTGTGACAAGTACTTGATTTGCGGTGATGGTGACAACATACACCTTAAGGGTAGAAGGGGAGAGATTGCTCTCCAACCCTTCCTGGTGCACGACACTGACCGCACAACTCTGCGAGTCTTCCCAGCAGGAAGCACACCAGTACGTGAAGAGGCGCCACTTGTTAGCATGCAGACACCTAGTGGCGGTAACCCTGGCCTGAGTGATAGTAATCCTGACCTAGGGGCTGGTCACACAGAATCTCCTCGTACTGTCCAGGAGCCAGACGTGGAGGCTCCGGAGGTCTGGTCTCAGGTGCCAAAGCGTGCCCTTCTCTTGACAAAGCAGCTGCTCCGTTAGGGGAATCGACAGGGGGGACGTCGTCAGAAGTGTCCACTCTGAGAACCTAGTCCGGTTGGGTCAATAGGTACTTGAAAAGTACTTGATGTTCCTCCTCCCTCACCTTGTACAGAACCTGTGCAGGGAGGCTCACTGGGGAGAAACGTACTTCCGCTTGCCCCGCGGTGTCCAGGGAGGCAACAGGACCACCTGTGCCTGCCTGAACTGCGACCAAACAAGCTGGAGAGCGCGGGGTGTAGTCGACACTCTCCGTGGAGCATAACCTGCCAAGAGAACACAGTGCCTGTCCGGTAGAGGTCACCCGAGACGATGATTGCCACACTGCATGCCCGTTGCGCATATCACCCCAGCCGAGCAGGGAGGCGTCTGTCATCACTGCGATGCGCTTCGACCTGCCTGAGTGGGACTTGCCCGAGGGGCAAGGGTGTGACAGCAGCGAGGCATGATTGTAACACAGTGTGTGCTAAATGCCGGTGTGCTAAGCTCACCAAGGAACTGGACTCTGGAGCCAATGCTGAAGCGGTCTCATATGCATCAACCCTAGCCGAACACTGCCGCCAAGGACGCCATATGCCCCAGGAGCCTCTGAAAGATTTTCAGTGGAATCGCTGCTAGCCGCCTGAGAAGTAACAGTCGGCACAGCACTGACTGGGCACGTTCCGCAGCGTCATGGTGACAGAGTTCCACACCGAGAGAAGAGGTGCTCTCGCAGGGAAGAGCTTCTCCTCCCTCAGCTGGCCCGCAGGCCCAATCGGTCAAGATGCCAAAGCACAAGGTCCCTGTGCGTACACAACAGATCTTGTGAGATGGTTGAGGATACGTATGCCCTACTCCCTGAGGTGAGCAAGAGCCAGATCGAAGGGCAGGACTTCGCACTGACAAGCTCGGGTCTCGAGTGAGGGAGGATCGATACATGAAAACATGTTCTCCAGGTCGACAGACATGAACCAATCCTGATGTCAGATGGACCTCAGGACATGCCTCTGAGTTTATATTGCGAACGGAAGCCTGAAGAGCTTAGTTCTTAGTGCAGTCGTGCTTTGGGGCGTTTAACACACTTTAATAATAAATTATAAAACAAACATCCCACGAGGGGATAACATAAGAAAACATGCAACTATAATAACAAGACAGGACTAAAACTAACTACACTTAAACAAGATTTAAAATAAACTCATAACAAGAACAACAAATACACTAAACTAAACTGAAAAGACACATGGACTCACCACACAACCACAATGAACCAGCACAAGACAGAAGACACGAGGGCATTAAATAAGGGAGCAAATCAAGAGGGGAACAGGTGTAGGGCATGAATCAATAACGAGGAGACGAGAGGGCAGTAACAGAGACGAGACCGGAGAGAGATTTTATTATTTTATTATTTTCATAGTCCATGCCCACTCTATAATATTTTTCTTATATTGTATTCTGTATTTATTCTAACTGTATATCCTGCACCTGCTAATTGCACTTCTGGTTAGACCTAAACTACATTTTGTTACACTGTACTTGTATATGTGAATCTAATCTAATCTAGAAAATAAACTAGTGTTAATAAGACTGGGGAAATATAAATCACTTATCAGAGTGTTAAAAGAATCGTACATGTTTAAGATATGAAGCTATTTAAAGAACTTAATATTATTAATATATCGACTCACTTTTGTTGTTCTACACACTTTATCTCAGGCTTTGACACACAACACAAACACAATGAAGCGGCCTATAATGAGATTGAAATGATGACATCAGCGGTGATGTAAACACCTCGTCATTCATACAACATCAATAATAGAGAAGAACAATAATAGAAATCACTGAATAAAAAGAAAAATAATTTGCATTAAAGATTCAGTTTGAATATCCAGTTAAAGATGTTTAATACAAGAATCTGTAAATAAAACAAAAAGTCAGTTAATTATTACAGTTTAGAGTAAAGAACAGGTGTGTATTTCCCAAAAACATCATTAGTTAACTATGGTTTCAACTCTCCAAATGTTCTTATGAATGAATGTCTGCAGTCTCAAACTCTAGTGACACGTGCAAACAAACACACCAGCATCTAAACTTCATCTGTGAACCTCGACTAAAACACTAAATTTAAGTTGTAAAGTTTGTGTACTTGCCTTCGTCTTCCTCCTGTTTCTGTTCTTCTTCTTTCTTGGGTAAGTGTGTCCAGGACAGATTAAAATCAGAGATGTTTGATCCCAGAACAGACTGAAGCTAAAATACATCAAATATTTCAATCCACACAAGAAACATACTGTCATTTCTCATCTGTCATCATCACTCATGTCATATATTTACACACATCAAACACTCTCATATATCACTTCTGTCTTCAATCATCACATTTACTTTTCTATCTTAAGACTCTTTTTCTCACCTGATGGAGAATTTTGTCGCTCTCAGCAGCTGCATCACCACTGGAGGAAAACTTCAGACTCAGAAAGGTTCTTATTCTGTGAACTGAAACCGAAAAAACTGATTTAAAAATAATAATAATCACATACAATTAAAAAAACTTGATATTTAGAGAAAACTAAGGGGCCCAATGAACCAAAGCAGAATAACATTTGACTTTAACACGCTATACTTACACAACTAAAATGTTTTGCTACAGATGATAATGTTGATAAAGTGATGACCATTTACATGGATCTGTTATAAATGACTAAAAACGCTTAGCGTCCCAGGTTACTGTAAACCTGTTTTCTGAAAAAGCGGGAATGAGATGCTGCGTTTCAAAACACTATGGTAACATTCTTTGTTCGACCGGTTGTGAAGCACATGTGCCAAACACGGCAAAAATGTGACATTCGCCAAGTTTATTGGCCTTTTCAAAGTATAATCGCAGATGAAAGGTTCTCAAGTCAAACCCCATTCTGTCAGTCGTGACACAAGTTAGACTGACAGAAAGGGAATTGCATTTAGTTGATGACTCCAGGCTGGCTGTCTAGGCTGGGCTCTTTCGATGCCTTTGATGAGTTTGTGAAACATTTTAATTGCTGGCTGGAGCTGGCTGGAGGTTTTAAGTGGTGCTGAGGAGCTGAGGTCCAGAGCTAGGGCGTTTGGAAGAATGGCATCGGAGCGGCAGATGCAAGTGTGAAGGGAGGGTGGGCCTGAGGAAGAATGAGAGGCATTGGCTTACCATTATTGAATTGGGTCGAAATATCTTGTGATTTTACAATTCTAGCATGAGACTAAAATATGCCGGCGTCTGAACATTTGTGTCCCGTTAGCAGCTAGCTGGCCAGCATTTAGCAGCGAGACTGTGTTAACAGCGAGCTAATGTGCCACCAGCAATTGCAACTGTAAACGGACGAGGTGATGAGCGCAAACGTAAACAAGTGGGTATATGGAATCACTTCCCGAATATGTAGGGAAGGTAAAGTGGAATTGTTGCTTGTACAGCACCTTTAAACTCCGTAGGATCCCTGAATACCTTACGTCCACCCTGTTCCAATGAAAACATTCTAAGAGTTTGTTCTCATTTAGGAATAGTTTATCAAAATGCAAAATTACCGTGTAAAGCAAACAAGGAGCTGTCTGCGTGTGCGTCTATGAGCAACAACTGAAGCGTGCTCACAGAGCGTTAAAACTTCCATCTATCAATTATTTATGCCTGTTTTGTTTAGGGCTGTTTGGTTAAGAAGATTCATTCAAATTAAGGATGCATCCTGTGTCTGTGTATGAACTAAGAAAAAAAAAAACACTGACAAATTGATGATGTGTGAAGGTTAATCATGGACAGTGAATCTGACACATGATGTTCAAACACAGTAAGGGGTTTCGCATCAAACCGTACATGCCAATAAAATGGCCTAAAAGGCTTTCTATAATATTTCCTTGTGAGTACTACGTTTATGCATGGGTTTCGTAGTTCACAATGTCTATGAATCTGCAACAAGTGTATGTAAGCACATTTTCATCATTCAAATTCTTTTGTTTATTGACGTCATCAAGATGGGACACATGTCGATCAAGCATGCCACCACCCTTCTTTTAATATATTGCTGTATTTGTTTATAAAAAAATGGTGGATTGAAACTGAACCCAACAATGAACACAACTTTTGATTTCTTATAGCTAATATAAAAAGGTAATTTATAACATTTGAAAGTCGTTTTGGATTAACAATTTTAAATGCTGGAGCTCGACCAAACAGTACATTTTAAATAAATCACCTTCGTAGACCTCCACCTCACACAGAACGAGGGCAGATGTAGGTGCAGATCGGACCACATTCACATAACTTCCCTTCATCCCATTACATGAGAAACTGATGGTTTGACCAAGTAGAATATTAGGAGTCACAGCACATCTAGAGAGAGAGAATCAATGAATCTCTGTCATAATAATCCAGAAGATCCAGCCTCCACCATGGGTTACTCTCATATGTTGTACACGAGCAGTATGGAACATTTCTAAATTCTCTAGAGTATATTTATTCAAAGACAGGTATTCAGTCCAAATGAAGATATATATAAAGTCATGACAGCATTAAAAGACAAATATGATAGAATTTATCAGTTTGATTCATTGTTTTTTTATTTGACACGACACACATAAACCACAGACTCACAGGTGAACAAGTTCTCACTTCACATTGAAATATGTCTCTGATACTTCATAAATGAGTTTAATGTCAACTGTTTGATTATAAGAATCAAGTTTCACTTGAAAGTTTTGCAACACAAGTATATATTTTTTATGACTATGATCAGTACTTGTATGAATATTCATTTAAATCAACTGTTCCAAAGAAAATCTACATTCTAAAATGAATGAAATAATAATAATATATCTCCAAAAATCTGAATCTGTTGATATTTCCAGTGGAAGCTCTTGAAAGAGTGAGCGTCTAGATGAGTGATTATTAAAAACAACAGCTATACCAGAATGAAGCATTAGAGACACATTCTGATGAGAATTAACCGGTCTTCAAACCACAAACTCACAACAATGAATCAACAATAAGAATGATCATTTACATCATTCTACATTCCTATGTAAAGAATCACAATAATTGATTACCTGCTAAACTACCTGGAACAGAAACAAGACCTGTGGAACAAAAACAAGGATTTTACACTTTTATCTGATTAAATTTACTGTTAGGAGTTTATTTCTTAACTTTTGAAGAACACTTTTAAACATTTGACTGAAGAATGACTGACAGCGTGTATAATGTTGAGATGTTTGTGTGTTCAATGAGATGATGATGTGATGTTCACTCACCAGAAAGTAAAATGAGATGAATGAGTTTGTGGAATCTGAGAATACAGAAGAGAAGAGAATTGAGTTTCTTATGGGTTATGAGCAGAATGTTTGAAGATTCTCTCAGTGTGAGAGTCCTCCTCTCTTCTCCTCTCTTCTCCTCTCTTCTTCTCTCTTCTACATAGGTACATCCCTCTAGACATTTGACTTTCACTCTCTCTGCCCTCATCCCAGCAGCACTCAATGTCCTTAACATCTAAAACACTCATTTACAAATTAAATCTGATGTCACGAAGATGGTGCGAATCATATCCTGCATATATTAACCTTGTGCTCTTACCTGGAAACCACCAGATAAACATAAAGAATACAACTTTTAGGAAGGCAAGATTCATTTCAAACATGAACACAAGCCAGTGAAAGACTGACAGAATGTTTTATTAATAAACACTTTCATCGTGTTTTGTGTTATGAGTTCGGAATAAAGATTCTTAAAAAATGCATTTTGTCATCTGTGTTCACAACTGAAGCGTGCTCACAGAGCGTTAAAACTTCTGTCTATCAACTATTTACACCTGTTTTGTTTAGGGCTGTTTTGTTAAGAAGATTCATTCAAATTAAGGATGCATCCTGTGTCTGTGTATCCAACCGTACATGCTATTAAAATGGCCTAAAAGAGAAAGGCTTCTATACTTTTTCCTTGTGAGTCCTACATTTATGCATGGGTTTATTAGTTAACAAAAGTCCCATGTTTATGAATATGCAACAAGTGTATGTTAGCACATTTTCATCATTCAAATTCTTTTGTTTATTGACGTCACCAAGATGGGACACATGTCGATCAAGCATGCCACACCCATGTTTTCCCTTCTTTTAATATATTGCTGTATTTGTTTGTTAAAAAATGGTGGATTGAACCTGAACCCAACAATGAACACAACTTTTCATTTCTTATAGCTAATATAAAAAGGTAATTTATAACATTTGAAAGTCGCTTTGGATAAAAGCGTCTGCTAAATAACTAAATGGAAATATAATTCTCTATGTAAAATACTTTAACAGTCATTAATGTTATGACAACAAACCTGTCAGGGGACGCATCTCTGCAGCCTCATATTAAACGTCTCGGTTACGTATGTAACCTCAGTTGACTTGAGAACCTATCATCTCCGATTCTACTTTGAAAAGGCCAATGAATTTGCCTTTTTGGGCTGAGAAACTTGAGAGGAGCTCTCGTTCGCTGCAGCGGGCCGGCACATCGCTCGTGGCATGATGGACACAACGATGTTGTGTCGAGACTTACAGAATGGGGTTCCTGTCGAAAACGTCACGGTGCTGCGCCGCGTCACGATTTCCAGCGGAACGACACTGACCGGCCTAGGCGAGTCACAAATGAGCGTCCTCGCGAATTGTTACCCTCCAGTGGTGTAGGACTGGTGGGGGCCGGGTCGCGGTGGAGAGGCTGATGGCCTCCGTCTGCTATTTCAGCAAAGACTTGAAAGTCTTCGGCGGTGTCACCAAGCAGCCCACACTGTGCGATGGGTGCATCAAGAAAGCAGACTCTCTCAACGCCTTCCATCTGCGCGGAATTGAGCCAGAGGTGTCTCTCTTTGACCACAAGAGTGGACATTGACGGACCCAGTGTGCACCGTCGCTTCGGTGACCCGGAGAGCAAGGTCTGTGCCGGTGCGCAGACCCTGCATAACCACTGGGTCCTGCTTTCCCTCGTCTAACCACTCAAACACCTTGGCCTGGTGGATCTGCAGGATGGCCATGGCGTGAAGGGCGGAGGCAGATGACCCGCCTCAGTGTAAGCCCTCGACATCAGTGATGGCGAGGACGAACATGCTTTGGAAGGGAGCCTTGGCTGGTGCCTCTAGGTAGCACTTGTGCCACAAGAGCATGCTCTACCTGGGATACAACATAGCCGCGAACGCGCTGAAGGGGGCGTTCCCGGTTTTCGTAAGCTTGTCGCGCACTGCCGGGAAACTGGCACCAGGGCGGAACCCCGTTTCCCTGTGTTCCGTGTTCAGGTACCAGGATTCCAGCCATGAACTGCGGGGAAGGCTGCCCAATGCTCACGGCGGTCCGGGCAAGCACGCCTGACATCTCCACGTCGGGCTCGTCCGTAGCTGGGAGCTGAAGGGGGTCCTCATCGTCTGATGTCAGGAAATCGTCACCCGATTTTGTGGCCAAAATCTGATCCTCTGCACGGCGCAGCTCCACTCCGCTATGGGAGTCTGTGGCAATAATGCGAGAGAGTTACACCCACCGGGTCTCACATATCACCACCGCCGCAGCTGGCTTTTCAGCCGCTGTCGAGCAGCGAGCAAACGGTGTCACGGCCGTGTCAGATGAACACGGCCAGCCGTGAAAGCAATACCAAACATGCCGGAGCATGTGAGGGAGTTACCGTGCCTGCCTGTCTCGAGGATGGTGCGCTTGCACCCAAGACTACAGCGGCGAAACATGCTGTGCGACATGTATACAATACGACAATATTTTGCTCCTTTAGACCAGCTACTGAAACGCCCAGGGGAATCGCAAATGCCAAGACGAGCTCCGCTGCTCTGTGTCGTAGATCCAGTAGGAAGAATCAAAGATCGCTCAGTGTCACGGTTGGTGTCAGAAGAACCCAATTGCAGGCAGTAATGAAGGGGTTAAGAAGAAAACTTTAATAATAAAAGACAAAATAAACACCCACGTCAGGGTAACAAAACAAGAACCGGGAACACGATAACAAAACACGAAATACTGAACAGAAAAGCTAAACAACCTCAAAAAGAACTTTAACTAGACTAGACTAGAATATATCAAACACGGCAGATCTTTGGACAAGGCACACTTGGGACACACTTACTGTGCGTTCAGACCACCAGCAACTGTGTTTCTGTGTGTTGCTAGTCTCTTGTTACGAGGTTGTCAGAAGGTGTTCCTAGCTTTGGTTGCTCAAACCCCTGCAGTAACTGACAAGAGATGGATGATGTGAGCGTCACTGTCTCTCGTTTCACCAGCTCTCCTTTGAAATGAATGACATCGCTTCACTTTGCTGTATGTCACTTGCGGTCTGAATGGGGCTTTAGCAAGTGCAAATATGTAATATATGTGGTGTTTCTAATTATGTGATATTAATCAGTTTTTACATATGTTTGCACCAATATTTTATTTTACTACAAAATTATATGTAATATCTAATTATATAGTCAAGTCAGATTTACATTTATAGCACTTAAATTGTATTGTATTAAAACAGCTGTAAACAAAAGAAACTACACATCAATCCAACATAGAACAAATAAAAAGTTAAACGTATAGTATTATAACTTACAGTAGTATAACTAGCTTTCTGCAACCTCTCACAAGACTCGGCTTCTATTCAAGATAATGTGGATTTACTGTACGTTAAGGGCACTGCAATTTATTAAGACAAGCGACAGTCTCGACCTCTTTCTTCCTGTCGCTTGCACATGCTCTCAAGCGGCCAAGACCGCAAGTTGGGGACTTCATTTCTATATTCATTTCTATTTCTTGGTTCTGTTTTTTACCAAACAATAGTTTATTTGTCCACATATAAATAATGTAGTAAACCATATTAAGCTGCTGTAAAATATACTGTGGTGAGCAGGGTATGAGGATAGGCGCGAGGCCTGTCATGTGAGTGATAACCAGCGTCAGCTGTGCGTGCACTGATTTTGCATCTCTCACGGAGGAGCTCTAGAAGCATTAGAGAGGAGCGACAACAGGGAAGTGTGACAGAGGACCAGGCCTGGAGTTAATGTTTTGTTTTATTATTTTTGTTTGTACATTTTAGGTTATTGTTGTTTACGTTGTTGTGTAAATATTGTTTTACGTTCGCCGGTTCCCGCCACCTTCCTTGCTTTTATTGAACTGCGTTACATTGGTGCCAAAACCCGGGAGGAAGGAGAGACATGCTGTCGGAGAGCCCTCGCTGCCGAGGGTGATTGCGGTGCTGAGGAGTTCGGGCAGCTCGGATGAGGGAAGTCCGCAGGTGGCTGCCAGAGGCGGTGGTGCTGGATTCAGTATTCGGATGGGGTGAAGACCTCGCTGCCGTGCTCCTGGGTCGAGGTGGGGTGGCTGCCTTCCAAGATGGAGTGGAGGAGTTGCCGCCGTTTGATGAGGGCCGGAGCCTACTGCCATTTGCCTTGAAGGGGAGTAGCAGGGAACGGGTAACTTGCTGCCGGCTGCTCTCAAAAAGCAAAGAAGCCATTGCCGGCTGCCGGGAAGTACTATAGTTCACAACAATTGGGTCTTCAAGTTAACTTGAATTCCATGCAACATTATATTGTAACGTCACACACAAATTTTGTCTTATGTACTTAGATCCTTCATCTTCAAATATATTCAGAAATGAACAGAAACAGCTGCTTGTTTCATCAAACTCCTAACATTTATTGAGCTTCATACACAAGACGATAATGCAAACAGTTTCATAAAGATATACACTAGTAATTCTTGACTGATCTGAGTCGTATTGAGCAAGAATTTAATTTGTTGAAGAAAAGCTCAGCACACATCTGACAGACTTTACCACAGAAGACACACAGACACCTGATGATGTGTCACTTTTATACTCAATGCACAGATATGCGCAGTTTATAGAAAATCAACTAGTGTTAATAAGACTGGGGAAATATAAATCACTAATCAGAGTGTTAAAAGAATCGTACATGTTTAAGATGTGATGATATTTAAAGGACTAAATATTATTAATATATCGACTCACTTTTGTTGTTCTACACACTTTATCTCAGGCTTTGACACACAACACAAACACAATGAAGCGATAATGAGATTGAAAGGATGACATCAGCGGTGATGTAAACACCACGTCATTCATACAACATCAATAATAAGGAAGAATAATAATAGAAATCACTGAATAAGAAAAATAATTTGCATTAAAGTTCAGTTTGAATATCCAGTTAAAGATGTTTAACACAAGAATCTGTAAGTAAAACAAGTTTTCAGTCAATAAGATGAAATAATCTATATATTTTAATACAGTTTATAGTGAAGAACAGGTTTGTATCCCATAAGCATCATTAGTTAACTATGGTTTCAACTCTCCCTAAATGTTCTTATGAATGAATGTCTGCAGTCTCAAACTCTAGTGACACGTGCAAACAAACACACCAGCATCTAAACTTCATCTGTGAACCTTCTGGATATCTGTGTGTTATCACTACATTGTGATTTACTGTAAACACTTTCACATGAAAGACTTTTGATCTTTTCATAAGTTAGGTTGTAAAATGTGTTTAGTCGCCTCTGTCCTCCTCTTGTTCTTCTTCTTTCTTGGGTAGTTGTGTCCAGGACAGATTAAAATCAGAGATGTTTGATCCCAGAACAGACTGAAGCTAAAATACATCAAATATTTCAATCCACACATGAAACATACTGTCATTTCTCATCTGTCATCATCACTCATGTCATATATTTACACACATCAAACACTCTCATATATCACTTCTGTCTTCAATCATCACATTTACTTTTCTATCTTAAGACTCTTTTTCTCACCTGATGGAGAATTTTGTCGCTCTCAGCAGCTGCATAATCACTGGAGGAAAACTTCAGACTCAGAAAGGTTTTTTGTCTGTAAGGTAAAACTGAAAATACAAGTTCAATAATAACATACAAATAAAATCACTTGATATTTAGATTAAACATTGTGGACCAATGAACCAAAGCAGAATGACATTTACTTTAACACTCTGTATTTACACGATTTAAATGTTTCGCTACATATGATAATTTTGTCAGAGTGATGACCGTTCACATGGATCTGTTATAAATGACTAAAAACACTGAACTATGAATGACATGAAATAGGTGCTGATGTCACTTTGCAAAGGAAAAGATAATACACATGACATCATTGTATTTACGTTTTTTGAAGTTTACACAGAGACAGTATCACTCTCAACAAAAGTTAACTAAACTAAACAAAAGCATTTTGGTTTAAATTGAGCCTGAATGTATTTGTGCAGTGGAGCTGATGTCATTGAGATGATGAGAATACAAACAGATGATTTTCTTCAGGAGCTTCTTAAATCAATCACTCATGTACTGACTTCAGTCTCATTCATACATTCACATCAATTCATATCAACACACATTGACAACACAGTGCCAATAATAATATCACACTGAGGTCAACATTATGGATAAATAAACATTCATTCATTCATTTTCTTCTGCTTATCCGTGGCTGGGTCGTGGGGCAGCAGTCTAAGCAGAGCTGCCCAGACATCCCTCACCCTAGACACTCCCCTCTAGCTCTTCCGGTGGGACACCGAGGCGTTCCCAGGCCAGCCGGGAGACATAGTACCTCCAGCGTGTCCTAGGTCTTGCCCGGGGTCTCTTCCCGGTCGGACGGGCCCGGAACACCTTCCGGGAAGGCGTCCAGTAGGCATCCGGAACCGATGCCCGAGCCACCTCAGCTGAACCCTCTCGATGTGGAGGAGCAGCGACTCTACTCCGAGCTCCTCCCGGGTGACCGAGCTTCTCACCCTATCTCTAAGGGATCGCCCAGCCACCCTGCGGAGGAAGCTTATTCCAGAGCCCAAGCCATGCGTAGAGGTGATCCCGACTATCTCTAGTCGGAACCTCTCAACCTCACGCACCATCTCAGGCTCCTTCTCCGCCAGCAAGGTGACGTTCCACATCCCTAGAACTAGTTTCCGTGTCCAGGGATCGGGTTGTCGAGGCCTTCTCCTCCGACAGCCGCCCGTTCTACTATGCACCAACCCCCTATGGTTCCTTCCCGCACACGGTAAGCCCACGGGAAGGCGGCCCCACGTCGCTCCTTCGGGCTGAGCCCGGCCAGGCCCCGTGGGGAAATACAAGCACCGGGCCTGGCTCAAGGGTGGTGCCCCGGTTGCGCCATACCGGGTGACATCAATGTCCTTGAAATATTTTCCATCATAAGGTTTTTTTTGAACCACTCTTAGTCTGACCCGTCGCCTAGGACCTGTTAGCCCCAGACAACATAGCTCCTGGGATCACTTGGGTACTCAAACCCCTCCACCACGTTAAGGTGGCGGTTCAAGGAAGGGATAAATAAACACAATATCAATAAAAATTAAATCTAACAAAAAGACTGAGTGATGATTGAAATCATTCATTATAATAAATACTGTAGTCAATATTGGAAGTGGACGAAAAAGGTTCATCAAAGTTGTCCTAAGACAAGAAAGATACCCATTCTTGTCTGATCCACTTCATATGTTGACTACAGTTTTTACAAGTAAAATTTTAAATGCTGGAGCTCGACCAAACTGTAAATTTTAAATAAATCACCTTCGTAGACCTCCACCTCACACAGAACGAGTGCAGATGTAGGTCCAGATCGGACCACATTCACATAACGTCCCTTCATTCCATTACATGAGAAACTGATGGTTTGACCAGGTAGAATATTAGGAGTCACAGCACATCTAGAGAGAGAGAATCACTGAATCTCTGTAGAGGCATTTCAATCAATCAATGAATGAATGAAAAGTGTTGAAGTGATTTCATGAAGAACTTTACATGGGATTGTTGTTTCCATTGTTATCCAGTGAGTCTCCAATACGAATCTCTGCTCCACTGGCATGATACGAACAGCAGTCTGCTCTAGTTGTGATGATCACTGTACTGATTTCGTAATAATCCAGAAGATCCAGTCTCCACCATGGGTTACTCTCATATGTTGTACAAGAGCAGTATGGAACATTTCTGACACCATCTATGGCACGTTCAGCTGCCCAGGTACTCCATGTGGATGATTGTGTCACTGTTCCTTTAAATGCTAAATTCTCTAGAATATATATGTATTCAAAGATATTTATTCAGTACAAATGTAGAAATATACTGAAAAAAAATCATGATTCAAAAGATGAAGATATGTCACAACACACATAAACGTCTTGGTTATGGATGTAACCTCGGTTCCCTGATGGAGGGAACGAGATGTTGTGTCGAGACTGACAGAATGGGGTTTGACTTGAGAACCTATCATATTCGATTATACTTTGAAAAGGCCAATGAATTTAGGGAATGGGACAGCACGCGAAAGTCAGATATGATGATGAAGACTGTGACAAAATATAACTGACACTTAAGTCAATGAATAAAGATGAGACGATATGTTAGGGCGGGACGAATGGAGAAGAGATCCAATCAGAACTAATCTTTTGTGGGACAAGTTCTGAAGAAATCCAATCAGAGCGAATCTGCACCCAGGGAGAAGGAAGCTCTCGACTTGAAGTGTGACGAGGCAAGGACCGTCCCAGTGCAGCTCGACAGCGATAGCATGACTGGAGCTGCACCCAATGTCCTGGGTCTCCCCAGGTGGCTCCTGCCTGAGAGGCAGACGCCGTCCAGGAGCTCGACGTCCTGGTGGGGGCCAGGTCGCAGCGGGGAGACTGATGGCCTCCATTTGCTACTTTGTCGAAAGCTTGAAAGTCTTTGACGGTGTCAACAAGCAGCCTGCGCTGTGCTATGAGTGTATCAAGAAAGCGGACTCTCTCGACGCCTCACATCTGCGCAGAATTGAGCCAAAGGTGTCTCTCTTGGACCACAAGAGTGGACATCGTCAGCCCCATTGTTTACACCGTCACTTCGGTCACCCCGAGAGCGAGGTCTGTGGCGGTGCAGAGGCCCTGCATAACCACTGGCTCCTGCTTTCCCTTGTTTAACCACTCCAACACCTTAGCCTGGTGGATCTGCACGATGGCTATGACGTGAAGGGCGGGGCAGCTCACGAAGATCAGCATAAGCCAAAAAGGTGAATGAACAAAAAGGTGAATGAATAGGTACGCCATCTTTCCTTTTCCTTTTGTATTTAAGGGGCGGAGTCTGGCATGTCGTCCCATTCGCCAAGTTCATTGGCCTTTTCAAAGTATAATTGGAGATGGTAGGTTCTCAAGTCAAACCCCATTCTGTCAGTATCAACACAACATCGAAAGACCGACAGAAAGGGAATCACATACTCACAGCTGAACAACTTTACATTTCACATTGAAATATCTCTCTGATACTTTATAAAGGATTATAATGTCAACTGTTTGATAATAAGAATCAAGTTTCACGTGAAAGTTTTGTAACACAATTCTTTTTTGATTTATGACTTAGATCAGTACTTGTATGAATATTCATTTAAATAAACTTTTCCTATCCTAATCTACATTCTTAAATGAGTTAAATAATAATGATATATCTGCAAAAATCTGAATCTGTTGATGATATTTCCAGTGGAAGCTCTTGAAAGTGTCTATATGAGTTAAAAACACAAACTTAACAGAATGAAGCATTAGAGACACATTCTGATGAGAATTAAACTTCTAACTAAAAACTTACAACAAAGAATGACTAATAACTATGACAATTTAAATCTTTTACATTCCTATGTGAAGAATCAAAAGAATTGATTACCTGCTAAACTACCTGGAACAGAAACAAGACCTGTTGAACAAAAATGTCTCGGGTTACTTTGTTGTAAACCTGTTCCCTGAAAAAGCAGGAACGAGATGCTGCGTTTCAAACGCTATGGGAACATTCTTTTATTCTACCTCTTTTCTCGGGTAGATCGGGGTTGGGTGGCCGGCAATCCGGACGCCTGAGCATGGCGGGGAAGGAAGCTCACAAACGCGTCCTAATGGCGCATCGCCTCCCGGAATGTACTGACGTCGGTATTTACAGCATCACCAAATAGACTGGAAGAAGAGATCTGGAAATCAAGGAGGAACGTACTGTCCCTGTCATTGATGCCTGTGAGGTTGAGCCACAGGTCTCCATGGAGACCAAAGAAGCCATTGAGAGATACATCTGTGGCCCAGCAGAGTTTAAAAAAACGCCTCCTCGTCAATCATCCTGCCTGTGCTCAGGTCATACATCAGTACAAGCGCGATGGTGTGCAGAGTGGCACCAGCATGACCCGCTGCCTGGAAAGCCTTCCCCACCAGTTGAGACTTAATCTTTTAACAGCACGAGTCACCACCCCGAGTGCACCTCATATGTTGCAAAATCGTGGGAGGATCTTTCAGAGGCAGTGCTGTCAAGCTCCACAGAAGCAAGGGAAGCCGCATCCTCAGCCTGATCTAAAGAAATGCTCGAGCGGTGGCAGCTAGGACCTTGTGATGTGGAGAGCATGTGAGAGAGGGTGAAGCCGAGTCCGAGGGCAAGCGTACTCCGTCCCAAACAAAATTCATGCGGGTCTTCATCCAAGATCAACATCTCGCAAGGAGGGACAAACCGACATGCTACGGCATGCTTTGTTCTTTAAACAAAAAGACCTACTAAAAATACTTCTTCTCACAACACAGAGAGCATAAACACACTAACAGGAACTTGAAGACAAAGAAACCTGAGGACGCGTCCACTTCACTTGTATTTATAACATGCAGGTGGGGGGTAATTTGCCATGTCACCTGCAGAGGTTATTACAAGCCAATTCTTGGGATGTTTGACACACATGCTTCACAGCCGATTGAACAAAGAATGTTCCCATAGTCTTTGAAACGCAGCATAGGGTAGATTTGGAAAGGGAATTAGTATTTTACGCTTTTCTCTGAAAATCTGTTAAATTACGTATGTTGTTAGGTGTTTATTTCTTAACCTTTGAAGAATACTTTTAAATATTTGAATAAAGAATGACCTATAATGTTGAGATGTTTGTGTGTTCAATGAGATGATGATGTGATGTTTACTCACCAGAAAGTAAAATGAGATGAATGAGTTTGTCCATGTCGCTGCTGAACAAAAGGAATCTGAGAATAGAGAAGAGAAGAGAATTGAGTTTCTTATGGGTTATGAGCAGAACGTGTGAGAGTCCTCCTCTCTTCAAATCTCTTCTACATCAGTACATCATCAGTTCATCCCTCTGGACATTTGTGTGTTCCACTCTCTCCACCCTCATGACGACATCAGCACTCAATGTCTTTAACATCTAAAACAATTATTTACAAATCAAATTTTGTTTCACGAAGATGGTACGAATCATCAATTGCATAAGGAATTCTCCTACAGGGAACAAGCAGATACACAAAAAAAAAAAAACTTTTTGTGTTGATTAATTTCTTTTCTGGATTGATTTCGATCATGGACAGTCAATGGAAGACTGACAGAATGTTTTTTCTTCTGAACTCACATCTTCCTGATCATCACTCTCATCATGTTTTGTGCTATGACTTCAGAATAAAGACACTTTCAGACAGAAACCCAGAGATCTTTAATGATATTAAATCATCAGTACTAAAATAATTCATTACCAGCTTTTAAATGAACTTGATTCTTCACAGAAAAACACAGGAAAATGCTTTTTAAACGTCATCATTACAATTATTTGCATGAGTTAAACTATTATTTACTGCAAAACAACATCATAGAGATCACTTTAAGTTCATGGCGCTAGAATTTTTAAGTGTATGGATTTTATTGTATTATGTTTCCAAAAGCTAAATGTTGTGCTTGATTCATCTTTTCAACATTGTTGGCTTTTGTAAATTCTTTTAAACCAGTATTACAAACATTAGCGTGATCTCTGAATGTTCCCATCATGTTGTGCTTATCACAAAGTGTTCACTTATATGTTTTGGTTATACAAATTTTGCTGCCCAGAATTCTTTACCAGTAAATTTAAATTATCTTAGAACAATCAAATCTTGTCTTGAAACTGAATATTGAGGTCAGAAGTGTCTTGATTTTTGTCATGTTTGGTTCTGGTGAGTACACCTAACAGTATACTTAATTTTTAATTGATTTTCAGATAAAAAAGTTAAATTCTTGTTCCCTTTCAAAAGTTACTCTCTATGCTGCATTTTAAACGCTATGGGACATTCGCTGTTCGACTGGTTGTGAAGCACGTGTGTCAAACATGCCAAGAATTGGCAAATTATCCCACCTGCAGGTTATAAATGCTGAATTATAAGCAAGCCAGCTGTTCCGCCCTTCGGCGTTTAGTTTGTTTCCTAGTCGGACCCGTTAGTGACGGTCCTAGTGTTCGAGCCGAGCAACAGTGCTGAAATCACCCTCGAGTCTGCCTCATTACAGAGTTTGGTCAAATCTTTGTCTGTAAGTCTTTTTTGTCAGAATTGTGGTTTCTGTATGATGTATGTTTACTTTAAGTAATGCGTGTTATTACGTTCGTGACTCTTTCAGTTTCATCGCGTATGTTCTAGATTGAAGCCATTTGTTTTCTGACTCGCTGATTTATCTGCTCAGTAATGAGCCTCGGCGTTTGCCTTAGATTAGTTAGTTGATTTATTTACATTTGTTGATTCGTATATATTATACATGTAACAGTCTAACAGATAGTTTGGTTATATTGCGGATGTTTGTTTTATTACTATACATTAAGGACACCTGTAGTTTATTGTGTGAAAGTGTTGATATGGAGAATACTGTATACTGAATAGAGAGTTACTGGGTAACTTATGTTTATTGTGTAAGAGACACTTCAGACGTTACACTTTTGTAATGTTATTTTCTGTTTATTTAATATATGTCTTGAATCTGCCTTCATGTCATGTCTATTCATGGTCTTGAGGCAGATTCATGACAAAGTCTTGTGTTTTATGTGAGAGAGAGATGTTGGCTATCGGCTTTCCATGCTCTCTCTCTGGTCCGTGTCTTTGTTCCCGCCATCTCGTTTCCTCGTTAACCTTCCCTGAGTGTCTCATTACCTTCACCTGCCCCTTGTTAATTTTCCTGTGTTTGTTCCCCTATAAAACCTTCTCGTGTCTATTGTCCTGTGCTCGTTCATTGTATTTGGTACTCTCTGCGTGTATGCTGTTTCAAGTCTGTGTTAAGTATCTAGTTCTTGTTTATTGTATTTAGAGGAGTCAGTCTAGTCTTGTCCTTAGTGTTTATGTTCCTAGTTTAGTTAGTCCGTGTCCTGTTTGTAACCATTGTTTACTTTGCCCAGTTTTACCCCCTTGTGGGTTTTTGTTTCCTGTTTTATTTTTTATTAAAATCTTTGTTAATCCCGTCATCCCTGTTTTTGGCTGCCTGCACTTGGGTTCTCTCCACATTGTTCTGACAGAATGAACGAGCCAGAACTGAACCCAGTAGGCAGCATTATGGACAATGCAGTGTCCCGACGGTCTCTCCAAGCTCGCCTGCTGTTTGGGTTCCGTCAGGGAGGGCATGAGACCCAGGAGTTCGCCAAGGCATTCTCTTCGGTGGCGCGGGAGACAGAGTTTGGTGACGCAGAATTAAAGGTCATCTTTGATGGCTGCCTCACCAACCGCCTCCGGCCATCGGAGAGGAAGTTGCTTGAGCCCCTGGGGTTTGATGACATGGTCAGGTATGTGATCAACCGGGACGATGTCAGAGTTCCGGTCATGGCATCTGTTCCGTTGGCTAGCGTCCCGGGGGATTGCATCCTGACTGAGTCCGCCCTTGGGGGCTCGGCGCCTTCCGGCTCGAGCTCCGGGGTTCCTGCTTCTTCTGGCGGCATCCGCAGCAGGTGGGGGAGGAGAGATTCAGGGACCGCGTCTGCAAGCCCCTCCGACGCTGATCTGGCCCCTTGTTCTTCTGCGCTGGGGAATGCGTCCCCCTGTGCAGGGGGTTGTGTTGTTCGGGTTGGGGCTGTGTGCCTCTCCTCACCCTCTGCACCCTTCGATTCCAGCCCTTAGCTCCAGCCGGAGAATAACACTGGGACTCAGCCCAAATATTTTTTGGGGGGGCGCCGTATGAGCAGGAGGGCCCGATCGTCTAGCGGGCCTCCTGATGTCCCAAGTCCGGTGGTCCCAAGTCCGGTGGTCCCGGTGGTCCCGTCAAGTCCGGTGGTCCCGTCAAGTCCGGTGGTCCCGTCAAGGCCGGTGGTCCCAAGGCCGGTGGTCCCAGTTCCGGTGGTCCCAGTTCCGGTGGTCCCAGTGGTCCCAGTTCCGGTTGTCCCAGTTCCGGTGGTCCCAAGTCCGTGGTCCCGCCTGCACCCACGCAAGTGCCAAGTCCTGCCCAGGCGTCCACGCAAGTGCCAAGTCCTGCCCAGGCGTCCACGCAAGTGCCAAGTCATGCCCAGGCGTCCACGCAAGTGCCAAGTCCTGCCCCGGCGTCCACGCAAATGCCAAGTCCTGCCCCGGCGTCCACGCAAGTGCCAAGTCCTGCCCAGGCGTCCACGCAAGTGCCAAGTCCTGCCCAGGCGTCCACGCAAGTGCCAAGTCCTGCCCCGGCGTCCACGCAAGTGCCAAGTCCTGCCCCGGCGTCCACGCAAGTGCCAAGTCCTGCCCAGGCGTCCACGCAAGTGCCAAGTCCTGCCCAGGCGTCCACGCAAGTGCCAAGTCCTGCCCAGTTGTCCACGCAAGTGCCAAGTCCTGCCCAGGCGTCCACGCAAGTGCCAAGTCCTGCCCAGGCGTCCACGCAAGTGCCAAGTCCTGCCCAGGCGTCCACGCAAGTGCCAAGTCCTGCCCAGGCGTCCACGCAAGTGCCAAGTCCTGCCCAGGCGTCCATGCAAGTGCCAAGTCCTGCCCAGGCGTCCACGCAAGTGCCAAGTCCTGCGCAGGCGTCCACGCAAGTGCCAAGTCCTGCCCAGGCGTCCACGCAAGTGCCAAGTCCTGCACCCAGTCCTGCCCAGGCGTCCTTCTGGCCGGCGCCAAGTCCTCCGGGAACAAGAACAGTTCTCCCCAGGACTTCTCCCATCATGTCCCCGGGGACTCCACGCTCGCAAGCGCCCCCGGGAACTAGGACTGTCCCCCCTTGTCCCACTCCCTTTGGACTTCCCCCCATGGACTCAGGTGTTCCCCCCATGAACGTTGTTGTTCCCCCTCCCCCTCTCCCTTGTATGTTATTTTTATTATTTCATCCCAACCCTTTTGTAATGTATTCGTGTCTGCCCTTGATCTTCTTTAGTATGTTTTGCCTTGTTTTGTCGTGTTCCCAGTCTGCCTTGTCTTGTTAGTCTACCCCTTGATGAACACCTGGAGGTGTTCATTAAAGGGGGGCTTCTGTCATGAATCTGCCTTCATGTCATGTCTATTCTTGGTCTTGAGGCAGATTCATGACAAAGTCTTGTGTTTTATGTGAGAGAGAGATGTTGGCTATCGGCTTTCCATGCTCTCTCTCTGGTCCGTGTCTTTGTTCCCGCCATCTCGTTTCCTCGTTAACCTTCCCTGAGTGTCTCATTACCTTCACCTGCCCCTTGTTAATTTTCCTGTGTTTGTTCCCCTATAAAACCTTCTCGTGTCTATTGTCCTGTGCTCTTTCATTGTATTTGGTACTCTCTGCGTGTATGCTGTTTCAAGTCTGTGTTAAGTATCTAGTTCTTGTTTATTGTATTTAGAGGAGTCAGTCTAGTCTTGTCCTTAGTGTTTATGTTCCTAGTTTAGTTAGTCCGTGTCCTGTTTGTAACCATTGTTTACTTTGCCCAGTTTTACCCCCTTGTGGGTTTTTGTTTCCTGTTTTATTTTTTATTAAAATCTTTGTTAACCCCGTCATCCCTGTTTTTGGCTGCCTGCACTTGGGTTCTCTCCACATTGTTCTGACAATATATTGTAGCAGGGTGGAAGGATCACACGACAAGGAGAGCTCAAAAATCAAGATTCTCCGAAGGGTGGATTTATTAAATGTATGTGGTGATGGGGAAATCACGGCCTTTCCCTCCAGGGGGCGGTCATGACCACTGTTGGTGGTGTCCACGGCTTCTTCCTCCCGTGTGTGGTGATGAAGACGATCCGTCCTCCCGGTGGCTGTGGTTCTCCCAAGTGCTCTCCTGAGTTCCCTTGTGTCCTGAGTGGGGTAACCGTGCAGTGCTCGTGGTGGCGCTGATCGGACTACACGCTGCTCTCTGCAAAAGGGGAGAAGACAAAGTTAGTCCTGGTCTCAGAGAGTTCACGTCTCCCCTTTCTTCCTGAGTCAGCGGCTTCTGAGCTGCTCTTCTGTTTCCCGCAGCTGTGCCCGATCAGCCTGTGACGAGGTGAAACAGGTGCTCCTTGTTCGTTTCCAGGGCAACGCTGATCTGATCTCAGGATGCTTGTCACAATATATATTAAAATATATATAGCCGGGATAAAGATTTAAAAATGGTTCTCTTCAAACTACGCAGAACAATAATAATATAAACATGATTGTGACAGTATGGGCAAAATGAAGGTGTGGTGATTGACATTTGGGATAGCCAATCAGCGACTAGTGCTGGCTATTTAGTCGTGATTGGTAGTAGCCTGGGTTGTGTCATGTCCGGATCTTCCCCTGTGGGTGTTTGTGTGCGGTAGTTACAGGTATGTGCGGTAGTTACAGGTATGTGCGGTTAAGTATGTAGCATGTCGCAGCCTTTACTCTTCTTAATCACCATCCCTAGATATTGACAATTTGTACCGTTTCTGATCATCTTTTTCTTATTTAAATTGAGTATTGGTTTGTTTTGTGATTTTGATTCTGTTATATATTTATGGAATGTGTCGTGATTGTTTTATTTATTTTTCTTTCAGGAGCTGGGGTCCCAAGGGTGAAAGGTCTCTACTGGTGGTGGTGCTACTTTAAGGTTTGCTGTGTCGTGTGACACTTTTGACGTGTGTGTGATCCGAGCTCACAGTGGTGTGTGCTGTTCTACAACCAGTACAGACGACCTTCACTGCAGTGGGTAACCCCAGCCCTGTGCGTGTGAATGATTCTTTTTGTTTAAGGTCTTTATTTTTGGTTTATTGATAACAAGAATATTTTCTTGTTGTTTATGGTTATTCTTTTATTTGAGTTTGTAACTTTTCTTTCTTTTGTATACTATGGCGTGCTTGGACCGTTAAATTGCGCCGCTCCAAGCTATTTTTATATTTGCCTTTTATTTGACTTATTTAATAAATACTATTTTTGAACTGGATACCCATGCTCTCAGCTACCTTAATTTATGAAGAGAACGAATCTGTGTGATCTTAACTCGTGGGGTTTACTTTTAGTTCCTCGGTCTAACCCTCCCAGGTGGCGTTGTCGGATATTAACTGGAGTAAATTAACTGGTTCATTCGTGAACCTTTCTCATTAGCGCCCCGCCACAATAAGAATCACTGCGACGCCCCATGAACGTTGCTGCCGCTGCGCCTTACGTCATTGCGTTCAAGGCGCTGTCGCGAGCCCGCAAGTGCTGCTACGCGCTTAATATATTGAAGCTAAAAATGGATCGCTTCGTCATACCAAAAAAGAAATAGTGAAAATATACCCGTTGCAGTGGAGGGCGAGCCATGCTTGATACTAGATTTTGAAACAGAGGACACCGAGGAATTGGAGGAATCGGAGGTGGGACCGGAGCAACTTGCAGCCCCCGCAGCGGAGGAGACAGGTGAGCTGATGCATAAAAATGCCGCCTCATCGAGCGCTACAGCGGGCACGGATGGTGGGAATCCTGACGGCGGAGTGGATTTGGCGGGGGATTTAAGCCATGGCCCAGCCGAGAAACCAAGACAGCCTCAACTTAAATCCTACCCGCGTCGTTCTTTTGGATCGCAGGGGCAGCTAGCATCAGGGGTTTTAGTTACTCGTGGTTCAAACAGTACCAGTGGCTTGAATATTCTGTGTCAAAAGACGCAGCTTTTTGTTTTGCCTGTCGTTATTTTTTTCACAGTGTGCATGGATCTGGTGGTCACTCAGAAAAGTGCTTCACACAGGAAGGGTTTAAAAACTGGAGAAAAGGAGCTGAGAAACTGGCGCAACATAATGCCAGCGCTTCTCACAAAGTGGCAATGGAAGGGTGGTGTGAATTTAAGGAGGGAGAGAAAAACGGATCGAGGATTTTTACGCATCTCCATGACGAAGGACATAAGAAAATTGTTAAAGAAAACAGGATCTACATGCGAGCACTTGTTGAGTCACTGCGCTTTACAGCGTGTCAATCCATTGGTCAGAGAGGCCACCGAGAGAATGAACAGTCCACCAACAGAGGTAATTTCCTTGAAATGTTACATCTGCTGGGGAAGTTTGATAGCACTGTATCCAAAAATTGATCTAGTGGGCCAGGTAATGCAAAATATGTCCATATTAGAAGACAACCTTTCATCAGAACTACATCAACTGAAACGCTGTCATTGACAGAAAAAAACAAAATGGGGTCTCTCTCAACACCACCCATGACTTGCTGATTCTATTGAGGCCATACAAGGAGGCTTTCATTGATTTTTACAAACTTGTGTGCATCTCCATTACACTGCCTGTATCAACAGCTGCTTGTGAGAGGAGCTCTTCCTGCTTACGGCGTTTAGAAACCTACCTCAGAAACAAAAGTGGCGATGTCCGAACCAGTAATCTTGCTGTGCTGGCAATCAGCTCAAGAAGAACAAAAGAGATGGATGTTGATGTTGTTATTGATCGCTTTACAGCCAATCATAACAACAGTCGAATTGTTCTCTTTTAAGTGGTGAGTACACTCCTTACATTATATTTTAACAGGTTTAAATTGCACTGTATTTAATGTGTTTAATGTGTTTGCATTCAATTGTTGCAGAATATCACACCTGTGGAGCATGGAGAAAAGAGAGGAGGAGACTGGACAAAAGAGGAGCCGAGAAGACAGGAGGAGAAGCAAAGTAAGGGGAGGAGACTGGAGAGTAAGGGGAGCAGAGAAAAGGACAGGAGGAGACTGGAGAATAAGAGGAGCAAAAGAGGACAGGAGGAGACTGGAGAGTAAGAGGAGCAAAAGAGAACAGGAGGAGACTGGAGAGTTAGAGAAGCAGAGAAGAGGACAGAAGGAGATTGGAGAGTTAGAGGAGCAGAAGAGAACAGGATGAGACTGGAGAGTAAGAGGAGCAAAAGAGGACAGGAGGAGACTGGAGAGTTAGAGGAGCAGAAGAGGACAGGAGGAGACTGGAGAGTTAGAGGAGCAGAAGAGGACAGGAGGAGACTGGAGAGTAAGAGGAGCAGAAGAGGACAGGAGGAGACTGGAGAGTAAGAGGAGCAAAAGAGAACAGGAGGAGACTGGAGAGTTAGAGAAGCAGAGAAGAGGACAGAAGGAGATTGGAGAGTTAGAGGAGCAAAAGAGGACAGGAGGAGACTGGAGAGTTAGAGGAGCAAAAGAGGACAGGAGGAGACTGGAGAGTTAGAGGAGCAAAAGAGGACAGGAGGAGACTGGAGAGTTAGAGGAGCAGAGAAGAGGACAGAAGGAGATTGGAGAGTTAGAGGAGCAAAAGAGGACAGGAGGAGACTGGAGAGTTAGAGAAGCAGAGAAGAGGACAGAAGGAGATTGGAGAGTTAGAGGAGCAAAAGAGGACAGGAGGAGACTGGAGAGTTAGAGGAGCAGAAGAGGACAGGAGGAGACTGGAGAGTAAGAGGAGCAGAAGAGGACAGGAGGAGACTGGAGAGTAAGAGGAGCAAAAGAGAACAGGAGGAGACTGGAGAGTTAGAGAAGCAGAGAAGAGGACAGAAGTAGATTGGAGAGTTAGAGGAGCAAAAGAGGACAGGAGGAGACTGGAGAGTAAGAGGAGCAGAAGAGGACAGGAGGAGACTGGAGAGTAAGAGGAGCAAAAGAGAACAGGAGGAGACTGGAGAGTTAGAGAAGCAGAGAAGAGGACAGAAGGAGATTGGAGAGTTAGAGGAGCAAAAGAGGACAGGAGGAGACTGGAGAGTAAGAGGAGCAAAAGAGGACAGGAGGAGACTGGAGAGTAAGAGGAGCAAAAGAGGACAGGAGGAGGCTTGAGAGTAAGAGGAGCAGAAGAAGACAGGAGGAGACTGGAGAGTAAGTGGAGCAGAAGAGGACAGGAGGAGACTGGAGAGTAAGAGGAGCAAAAGAGGACAGGAGGAGACTGGAGAGTAAGAGGAGCAGAAGAGGACAGGAGGAGACTGGAGAGTAAGAGGAGCAGAAGACGTTGTACACTCCTGACATGTTTGCGGCATTATCATAGCACTGTCCACGGCAGTTACTAATATCTAGATATAGCAGCTAGATATAGGGAGACATTTTAAGAATCGCTCTTCTACGAGGCCCTCGGGTGAAACATACCTTATGATAAATGTAAGCTGGTCAATGTGCGTCATGTCGTGAGTTGAATCAACGCAAATGGAAAAGTACTTTGTCACTTTCACTTCAGCAATGATTTCAGAAAGCACTCTATTAGCTCATTAGCTCGATAAATTCGTCACACGATTTTGATGAGAGATATGAGGGGTTCCTACCCCAGCATTGCCATATATCTGTATGTGTGATTTCAAGAATGGGTCGAATTCACTGATCAGTTCCAGGATTCCCATGTAATTCCCATTGTCAGCTCGACCAAATATTTCACTGGAGCCTCGGAAAGCCAAACCCCGCTCTGACAGAAATTTTACAACTGCAACCACTCTTTGCAAATCTTCACTCCAATAATTACATTGCGACTCGAACAGCTTTTTAAGCTGAGAATCTATAACTCCGTCAGCTGCTGCTCTGTTTATGTAATTAAACATTAAACATAGCCTTTCTATGACTGTCACTATTCTCGTGCTCGGCAATGCGTCTGGTAGCATGTTTCCAGTCATTATAGCCAGACTCAAAAAGGGATTGACCGGCACCCTCGCCAAAAAGGCGGCAAGCAAAACAAAATACACAACCAGTGGATGGTGAGTAGAGCAACCATTCTCTGGGCAAGTACTCACCGTTCAAATGCTTGAGTTTGAAATTAGTTTTTGAAAACAGTCTCTTCTGATGTTTGTAGTGGCATTCAGAAGCCTTGACATTAGCTTCCTTATTTTGAACGGATTCTTCCACGCCCAATAAGCACGCACGTTTTCATCAATTTTACCCCAGCGAGCAGGATCAGAGGATAAAGAATCTGTAGTTGGACATTGTTCGGTCGCTGTTTGTGACCGAAGAGATGATGATTCATTGATGGGCTGCTCTGCTCGTGAATTCAAATCGTCTCCAACCTTTTCTTCCAGCAGGTTCGGAATGTTGTCCTCTGGATTCTCCGCTTGCATATCAAGTTGTGATGTAAAAAATCCAGTAATCCTTTTCATTTTACTGAGAACTTCCTTTCTGCGTTGCTGTCTTTCATTCTTTAATTTTCTTTTAAGCGCGCCACTCTGATACCGTTTGTCCGCCATTACATCACTGTCTAATGCAGACAGGTTTTTTCAACGGCAGTAAACGACGCACTACGTAACTACCAATAACCAATCAGGAAACCTCAAGATGACTGACATTTAATTTAGCTAATTAAATTACATTTTTCATTGCAGGGCAGGGCCAGGTAACAATACCAGACCAATCAACAAGCTTTAAATTAAAAATTAAATGACTGACATATTATTGAAAAAATCAAACGTAAAAGGTCGGGGCCCCCCTGTTGGGCGGGGCCCATGGGCTTGAGCCCAGTCAAGCCCAATGGTTAGTCCGGCCTCGCACACAGGGCCCTGGCATATGAGGGGCTTGCTGGGTCTATAGCCCTCTCAGAAACCTGCTTAGCCCAGGCAAAACACCCCCAAATATTTCCTAGTATCTTTGACGCAGTGTCAATTTACACTGATTGCAAATAGCCTGTCTTGTAAGCGGAGTCTATACACTGACTGTGCGCACCAGTTTTAACGTTGGCGTAGCGAGTAAAGCCTATGTTGACTACTTCATATCGTTATAGGTTTCTGCCTCAGGCTTACTTTTTCCCCATCACATCAGATCATAAGGCCACTTATTCATAATAAAATGAAAAATATTGAAAAGCGGTTAACAAGTGTTTAATAATTAAGACTGGAAATGTAACAGCATGACGGGCATATTCTCCCTCCCACCAATGATGAATTGTCCCACTGATATTTTATATAAATATGTTTTATTCTTAAAATATTATTACTTTATTGATTTTACAGTTTTTCTTGATTGTTTACACACATATTCTGAAAGCATGCCTCATACTGTCAGAACTCCACACACACAATAAAAACCCCTCAATTCTCCTGCAAAATGAAACTTTACATTCAAAACAATGTTCTTTATTCTCAACATGGTATTTTGTTTTCAAATGACACACACAAACCATCATTTGAATAGACATTTATAAGAACCAGTTGAACACTGATGTGCTTTATGTAAAACACTATGATGAATGGAAAACACTTCTAGATTCATCATCCAGTTATTTACGATTGCTTAAGCACGATTTTGAAAACAGCCTGGCTTGTCAAAACACTACACACAATAACCCTACAGCAAAGTAGCACAACTCTTCATATCATTTGCAAAATGGAACACATTTGTCAAAACTATCCACAACTTTTTTAATACGAAAACAGACACATTTGATATGACTTTCATCTATTTGAACCAGTTACACACTTCTGTTGCTAACCTAAAACACTTTAAGCAAGTCTAGTTCTCAGTGATTAGAGTACTGTAAATGAATAACACATAGAAAGTGCAACTATACAATAGTTCACCAAACACTACACACGACCAATGCTTCAGACTGAGAATTATTGATTTACAGTATCTCCATATACCCAAATCAGTCAACATGGAGAGTCACAACAGTTGTCATGCTACTACAGTAGTGTGCATTACACTGTTAGCTCAGCAAACAGCAGAGAAACATAAAATATTGTATCCAGTACAGGTTACAATTACAGTAAATATCAACAACAACCATAAAAAATTATCTGAAAAAGCTGACAATATTGTACATTACCTCTACGCCTAGGATGGATCTGGCCAGAGAATTTTATAAACAGCACAAGCTATATCCTTGCACAGCTGCGGACTTTGTCACATGCTACCTCCATGGCCAGAATGAGGGGTACATGAGCCTCGGCTGGAGATCGTAAACCTTCCACCATCATAGAGAGAAAAATTATTCGATAAGGTTTAGAAACGGAGAGTATGGTGGAAGGTATAGTACTGTCAACTGTGGCCGCAGCCGGTTGACCCTCTAAGAATTCCGCTCAAAAGGCACTCGATAAAGTTGTTTAATTTAATCCCGATGTCTTTTCAGGATGCGTGACAGTGTTGACTGTGTTGAATGACCAGCCTCCCTCAGCGTCGATCCGTGGTTCACAACATGGTCCAGTAGAGTTGCACGAATGTCTCTGCCCCTGGCCCTGCTCCTGGCCCTGCCTCTGCCCCTGGCCCTGCCTCTGGCGTTGGCCCTGCCTCTGCCCCTGCCTCTGGCCTTGGCCCTGCCTCTGGCTCTGCCCCTGCCTCTGGCTCTGCCCCTGGCCCTGCCTCTGGCTATGGCTCTCCCTCTGCCTCTCCCTCTACCTACTTCTTTTTCTGACTCCTTCCATTTTGGGTGAAGGTATTTTTATAGTGCTTAAACATGATTGGTGTGTCTACAATTTAGCAATCATGTGTTTGTGCACCTGATGGCTGTGTTTACAGTTTTTATGAATTGTTTACACTTAAATTTTGAAAACCGGGTTTCGTTTTTCAAAATATAATCAGAATTATACAAGCACATCACTCAATTTGCATAATTCCTAGATTGTTTGCAAAATGACACACTTCAGTCAAAACATATACACATATTTGTGAAAATGCTATTAGTTTTCATTTAACCAACATGGTCCTCAATGATCAGACACTATTGCAGCCAGTTTCACACCGCTGTGATTAACAAAAAACACATTTGTAAAAAATCTAATTTTAGGAAATAGCATGTGCTAGATTTTTGGCCAGACATTGTTTTGTAAGGGATCATTTAGAAGGAAAAAAATTTGACAAACCCACAACATTCTTCCTGATTAGTTTGAGATATAGGGAGAATGTACACAAATAGTCTTCCTATAAACTTACCAAGCACTGCACAACACTGATGCCGCAGACTGAATATTTCAAGTATTTATTTCAATACTAACAGTATTTCTTACCATAATCAGTTACAGTAATCAACCAACAATGAAATCAATGAAACATACAATCTGTAGATAAATACAAATTATTGCATGAAGTACATACACTTTGACTACTGTAAAAGCAACAAGAATACTGTAACTATTCATCATCTCTCTGTCTGGCTGGATCAGGCAGTAAGATTTCATCCACATTACAGGCTATGTGTCATGAAGTATACAGGAGTCAGATGCAGGATTAGACAGGTTTATTCAATACAGGGAAAACAGACCGTTGTAGCGGAAAACTCCGGAGAGAAAAGGGCTCGAGCGCTCGGCCAGTACACTGCAACCGGCAATAAATAAAAGGCAGAAGCGCAATGGTGGGTATTCACACACTGAGTTGAGTAAGGAGTTCTGGAGAGTCTCCCGCTGTGGTATAAATCCAGTAAGGTCGGTGTCTGTAGCCAGTAAGCTTCCTCCGGTGGGTATTCACACGCTGAGTTGAGTAAGAATTCAATTCAATTTTATTTATATAGCGCTTTTCACAATTTGCATTGTTCCAAAGCAGCTTTACAGGGGAAAAACGAAAAACCCAAGAAAGGGTAAAACAACCTACGTGGTGTGTTATATAATAAATCCAAATTATTCTAGTAAATAATATCTAATGTCAGCATCTCCTGGTGGTTTATTTAGCATATTTGCATTAAGTGAATGCTTGGCTGAAAAGATGCGTTTTTAATCTAGATTTAAATTGGGCGAGTGTGTCTGATCCTGGAATAATATCAGGAAGGCTATTCCAGAGTTTAGGTGCTACGTATGAGAAAGCTCGACCCCCTTTGGTGGATTTAGTTATTCTAGGTGTTATCAAAAGTCCTGAGTTTTGAGATCTTAGAGAGCGTGATGGGTTGTAGTGTGATAGAAGCTCTGTTAGGTAGGTAGGGGCTAAACCCTTTAAGGCTTTATAAGTGATTAAAAGAACTTTAAAGTCAATACGATACTTAATGTGTAGCCAGTGAAGGGTTGATAACATTGGGGTCATGTGATGGTATTTTCTGGACCTGGTTAGAACTCTGGCAGCTGCGTTCTGAACTAACTGTAGTTTGTTTATTGATGATGGAGGACAAACACTAAGTAGAGCATTACAGTAGTCAAGTCTTGAGGTCATAAATGCATGAATAAGCTTCTCCGCGTCAGCAACACACAGAATATTTTGTAACTTGGCAACATTTCTTAGTTGGAAAAAGGCTGTTTTTGTGACATTTGAGATGTGATTTCGAAATTTCAGGTTGCTGTCTAATATAACGCCTAGATCTTTTACTGTATTTGTTGGAGTAACCTTCAACTTGCAGTTTATAATCAGAAATATTTGGTTTGCGTGTCTTTGGTCCGATAAGTAATATTTCTGTTTTATTAGAATTTAAAAGAAGAAAATTACAGGTCATCCAATGTTGTATATCTTTGTGAGGGACCGAGAAGCCAAGCACAAGGAACACAAGCTTGGTACAAAAAATGGGTCTTTATTTGAACCCAAGAATCAAAATAACTTTACATATAAATTTCTTACAACAAAATAATATAACCAAACAGAAAATGAGATCAAAGCGGTTAGACAAAACCAAACAAACACAACTTAAACTGACCTGCTCAAATGAACAAAGCAACAGTTTATAAAGGAAAGGATGGGCCCATTACAAATTAAGAGGGGGAACAATTTAAATTCACACACATATAACCCTACATAAATCAAAATCAAATCAAACAGAGATATATGGTAAATAAAGTAAAGGAAGCTAAATATAAACAAATATCATAAATGTACAACTAACTAAATCACTAAATAAATACATTAAGGTTCCTTCCTCCTCCCCGGGCAACTCCCAGTGAATGGTACGTCCGGACGGAACCAAAAAGCAAAATACGGTGTTCCTGCCGGACTCTAGTTTTCCGTCACACCAGGATGCGGCTGCAGCGGACCATGTCTGAAGTTGATCACCGGTAAACTTAAACTCAAAATAGAAACAGATATAAATAACAGATACAACGCAACTAATTTGTGTGCACTTCAAATCAGTAACAATGTATTGTAAATGTAAACCTAACAATGAATGAACGAATATGATGTTGTGTTTCATGTGATTACTATGCTATCATACTGAAACAAATGAAAATGAATAAGTTCAGAATAAAGCTTACTCTGAAATGAATGTCCTTCGTGTAAGTGTATGCATGTGTGTGCGTGTCGTGTGTGCGTGTTTTGGATACATCCATATTACCGCTCATGTGCGGCCACCACTCGGGCCGTCACAATCTTCAATGCACTCTGCCAATTTGGATAGCTGGGAGGAATCATCTGGTCGTGATGAGATATATAGCTGAGTACCATCTGCATAGCAGTGGAAGCTAATTCCATGTTTTTTAATAATGTTTCCGAGGGGAAGCATGTAAATGGAGAACAGCACGGGTCCTAGAACCGATCCCTGAGGTAATCCATCATTTACTTGCGTTAGATTTGATGATTCCCTATTTAAATGGACAAATTGATGTCTGTCTGACAAGTAAGATCTAAACCATTGTAGTGCCTGTCCCGCAATACAGGTATAATTTTGTAAGAGATCTAGAAGTATGTTATTGTCTACGGTATCGAACGCAGCACTAAGGTCAAGCAGGACCGCGAGTGAGATGTTACCTTTATCTGATGCTATAAGCAGGTCGTTTGTAATTTTAACGAGCGCAGTTTCAGTGCTATGATGCGATCTAAAGCCTGACTGAAATTTTTCGTGTATGTCGTTATTTTGTAAGAAAGAGCACAACTGAGTGCACACTACTTTTTCTAGTATTTTAGACAGGTATGGGAGATTTGAAATCGGTCTATAGTTTCCTAGTTCATTTGGATCGAAGTTTGGTTTCTTGATTAGAGGCTTAATGACGGCCATCTTAAAGGGTCCTGGGACATGGCCTAGATTAATTGACGAGTTGATAATGTTATAGATGGGCTCAATTGCAACAGGTAGTAGCTCTTTTAATAATGAACCACAGATGGGTCACCAGAAGGGTAGCGACCTCGGCCCGAAGCACGGGAGCATCGAAGCCTTCGGCTGAGGTGAAGAGGATGCCCCGAAACTTAGGTGGGCGCTTGGCGAACTGAATCGCCTAGCCGAGACGGATCGCTCTCTCTAGCCACCATGATGGTCTGGGAAGAGCAAACCAGGCTCCCAGGGACCGAGACAGGGGGACCAGAGGTTCAATCTGCTTCATCTTCCCCACGGGGGGTGGTTCAATGGCTGGCAGTACGGCTCCCTCGCTGTGGGGGAGACCGCGGGGAGGAGAGCAGCTCTGCCGGGATGCCTGCCTGGCGATACTGCGGCTCACTGCACCGTCTGAGATTTAAAGCATCGAGAAAGCAAACCTTCTTGACCTGCCGCATTGTAAGCCCTTGTAAGGGAGCCTTGGTCGATGGGGCATATCGACATAGCCCTTAGCTGCCCCGTCGTCGAGGGAATGTAAGGGCGACCGAGCTAGTCTGACGTAAACACGCTGAGAAGGGGGCGTTCCACGTCCGACTAAGCTCCTCATGCACTTTCGAGAAACCACGTTTCCAACTGTGAGCATTGGGGGAGGGGCGGTGCACTGCAGCACAATACTCGCAGTGGCCCGGGAGAGCATGGTTGACATCTCAACATCCGCTTCTTCCTGAGCTCGACCTCCCGGGGAGGGAGCTCCAAGGAATCGTCGGGGTCGGACGCCCTCCGATGCTGCAAGCGACATCTTATCGTAGTCACGCCCCGTGTTCAAGTGCGTGACTGAGGAGCAAGGCGGCGTACCGCCTTTTACGGAACGGCCAGACGAGTGAGGCAGGGCGTGAACGGTCCGCGAGCTGGTGGCTGACGGATTGAGGCTCACGGTAATCCCCATATCACCCTCGTTGCTCGCCGAGGCGGACCGCAGGGCCGCTGCAGCCGCAGAACGGGAAGCAAACGAGGTGGTGGCTGATTTTTGAAAGAACACAGCCACTCGTGACCGCAACGTCTGGATCATCATCTGCCCGCAGTCTGGACATGACGTATCCACAAACGCTGCCTCAGCATGCCAGAGACCCAGACACTTAAGGCAGACGTTGTGTCCGTCCCCCTCCTCGATGAGTGCGTTGCACCCACGAGCACAGCGGGACATGCCGCACTGAAAGGAAATTGCTATTTTAGGAGAGGTTTATTGCTGTGACGCTCAGGGGAAGTCACTGAAGAAAAGGGACAGTCCGCTGCACCACGTCGTAAGACCAGCAACAGTAGTAGAATTGCGAAGGCTCCGAAGAACAAAAGGTGAATGAATGCAGCAGCCGGCTCCCTTTTATACCCGGATGTCTGGGGCCGGGACCGGCATGCAAATTTCATTCGCCAATTTCCATTGGCCTGTTCAAGTCAGAGATGATAGGTTCTCAAGTCAAACCCCATTCTGTCATACATTTACATTTAGTCATTTGGCAGACGCTTCTATCCAAAGCAACTCACAGATGAGGAAACATTGGAAGCAATTATAACAACATAGGCAACAATATACATGAGTGCATCAAACTAGTCCATTAAAGCCTAGCACAGTATACAAAGCTAAGAATAGTGAGGTTAGTACTGTTTATTTTTTTATTTTTTTAAGAAGGAAATGGAAAAGAATTAGAATAAATCAATCAGCGACGTGTTGACCGAAGAGATGCGTTTTTAGGCGTTTTTTAAAGATGGCAACAGAGTCTGCTGATCTTTTAGCTCAGGTAGATCATTCCACCAATGTGGAACAGATCCAGAGAAGGTACGGGAGAGTGACTTTTTTCCTTTTTGGGATGGTACCACTAGTCGTTGTTCCTTTGCAGACCGCAGTGATCTGGCAGGAACATAGGTCTGCATCAGCGAGTGGAGATACGATGGTGCGGACCCGGTGGTGGTCTTGTAGACCAGGAGCATAGTTTTGAACTTTATAAGGGCGGCAAAAGGGAGCCAGTGTAACCTCATGAAGAGCGGAGTTACATGCGTTCTCTTCGGTTCATTGAAGACCACTCTTGCCGCCGCATTCTGGATCATCTGGAGAGGTTTGATTGTGCAAGCAGGAAGTCCAGCCAGAAGCGCATTGCAATAATCCAGTTTGGACAAGACAAGAGCCTGGACTAGGACTTGCGTAGAGTGCTCCGATAGGAAAGGTCTAATTTTCCTTATGTTGTAGAGGATGAATCTACAGGACCAGTTGGTGCTGGCAACATGACTTGTGAGGTTAAGCCGATCATCGATTACCTACCCCAGGTTGCTGGCTGTGCTGGACGGTGTAATAGTTGATGAGCCTAGTTGAATGGCAAGGTTGTGGTGAATGTTTGGGTTGGCTGGGATCACAAGCAGTTCTGTTTTTGCAAGATTTAGCTGCAGGTGATGATCATTCATCCAAAGCGAGATGTCAATCAGGCATGCCGTGATGCGAGCAGAGACCGTCAGATCGTCCGGTTGAAATGACAAGTAGAGTTGTGTGTCGTCGGCATAGCAGTGATAGGAGAAGCCATGCTTCTGAATGACCGAGCCGAGGGATGCAATGTAAATGGAGAAGAGTAGCGGTCCAAGCACTGAGCCCTGTGGCACCCCTGTGTTGAGCTGTTGGGACGCGGAGACCTCATCTCTCCAGGATACTTTGAATGAGCTGCCCGAGAGATAGGACTCAAACCATTGCAACGCCATTCCAGAGACACCCATAGCACTGAGAGAAGCCAGGAGGATGTGATGATTCACAGTGTCAAAAGCAGCAGACAGATCCAGTAGGATGAGCACAGAGGAGATGGATAGTGCTTTTACCAGTCTTAGGGCTTCGATGACTGAGAGCAGTGCAGTCTCTGTGGAATGACTGGTCTTGAAACCAGACTGATTGCTGTCCAGGAGGTTGTTTCGCATGATTAAGGAGGAGAGCTGGTTGAACACAACTTGCTCCAGGGCTTTGGCAATGCCTCAAGAAAAATGCTCCTCTAGCGTCAACTTGTAGCAGTGCTTGGCCTTTTGGATGCCCCTCTTCAGATTTGCCCTGGAAGTACTATAGGCCTGTGCGTCATCCGATCTGAAGGCAGTGTTGTGTGCTTTCAACAGGAGGCGCACTCCCTTGTTCATCCATGGCTTCCTGGAGTGAAAAGTCTGCCCCCGCAGGCCACACCTTGATGGTCTTCACTGATGGCTTCACACCTTTAATGAGAGGTGAGTACTTGGGGGTGAGGTACAAAGAAAAGTGATCAGATTGACCCATGTGGGGGAGGGGAGTCACGGCGTAAGCTTCAGCCATGTTTGTATAGACATGGACAAAGTATTGTGGCCAGACCCAGCCCGAAAAGAGATGAAGCGTAGCTTAGCACCGGTGACTGGTATCAGCACTTATTGTACTATTGCTCTTTGTATGACAAATTGCTCCCCGAACTCTTTGTAAGTCGCTTTGGATAAAAGCGTCTGCTAAATAACTGTAATACTGGATAAACAAGTGTGAACATGTGAAAACAATTGTAAAAAACTGTAAATTAACTTGATTCTCCACAGGAAAATGTTTTTTAAATGGCACCATTATTATTCTTTGATGAGTTAAACTATTATATACTGCAAAACAAAATCATAGAGATCACTTTAAATTCATTGTGCTTGAATTTTTAAGTGTATGGATTTTATTGTGTTATGTGTCCAAAAGCTAAATGTTGTGCTTGATTCATTTTTTCAACATTGTTGACTTTCATAAATCTATAATTCTTTTAAACCAGTATCACAAACATTAGCGTGATATCTGAATGTTCCCAGTGTTTGTTTTCAGTAGGAACATCATGTTGTGCTTTTCACAAAGTGTTCACTTATATATTTTGGATATACACATTTTGCTGCGCAGAATTCTCTATCAGTACATTTAAACGGTCTGCTTGCCGTCTCACGTTGCAGAACACACATAATACACAACATGCGATAATACTTTCTCCCAAACATCATAAAATAGAGACTGTGTCTGTCCCCCGGATTACATTTATTCATTTGGCAGACGCTTTTTTATCGGATTAGTAAACATAAAATAAAGCGTAAACCTCTCAAAGGTAATTTAGTTAACGTTAAACTAACTAAACATGAACATAATACAGATAATCAACTGTTACGACTCGGATTGCTAAATATTAGATCTCTCTCTAATAAAGCACTTTTTGTTAATGATATGATAACAGATCATAAAATAGACATGTTCTGTCTCACAGAAACATGGCTAAAGCCAGATGATTATATTGCTTTAAATGAGTCTGTCCCCCAAGATTATTATTATAAACACAAGCCTCGCCTAAAAGGCAGAGGGGGAGGTGTTGCTGCACTTTACCGTAACTCTTTTAGCATTTCTCAGAAGTCTAATCCTAAATACAATTCTTTTGAAGTCATGGTACTTGATGCATCAATACCTAATACTAAGGACAAAACATCTTTAAAATTTATTCTGGCTATTGTATATAGGCCTCCAGGGCACCACACAGATTTTATTAAAGAATTTGGTGGGTTCTTATCAGAACTAGTACTGTCTGCAGACAGAGTCCTTGTTGCTGGGGACTTTAACGTTCATGTAGATAATGATACAGATGCGTTAGGAATGGCTTTTAAAGACACTCTTAACTCCATGAGTCTTAGACAACATGTGTCAGGATCCACTCACCTTCGTAATCATACTTTAGATTTAATTTTGTCTTACGGTATAAACGTGGTCGATGTTAAAATCCTTCAGCAGAGCGAAGACATCTCAGATCATTATCTGGTATCATGCTTGCTTCAATACCCAATGGTGGCAAATCAAACTCCAAGTTACAAATATTGTAGAACAATAACTTCGACTACAAAAGGTGCGTTTCTTGATAATTTGCCTGAATTGTCTCAAATCTCTAGCATGAGTAATAACGTTGAAGATCTTGACTTTACCATTGAAAATATTAATGCCACCTTCTCGGAAGCGCTAGACATAGTTGCTCCCTTGCGCTTAAAGAAGATTAAAAATGACAGACCGACACCGTGGAAAAATGAACACACTCAGGCTCTAAAGAAAGTGGCACGAAAAATGGAGCGCAACTTTAAGAAGACTAAATTAGAGGTATTTCGTACTGCCTGGAAGGATAGTACAAAAAAATACAGGAAAGCCCTAAAAACGTCTCGATCCGCCTACATTTCATCATTAATAGAAGAAAACCAAAATAACCCTAGGTTTTTATTTGATACAGTGGCTAAATTAACCAAAAATAAATCGTCAGCGACTTCTGATGCTGTATACCAGCATAGCAGTGATGATTTTATGAACTATTTCACTAATAAAATCCAAGATATTCGAGAGAAAATTATAACTATGCAACCAGATGCGAAACCCGCTGAACAAACGACTTACTACAGCACCCCTAAGGAGAAATTATGTTTATTTTCAACTATAGATCACGATGAACTATCGAAAATCATTAGATCATCTAAATCGACTACATGGATGCTAGACCCTATACCTACAAATCTTCTGAAAGAGATGCTCCCAGAAATTATAGATCCTCTACTTAGCATTATTAACTCATCTCTGACATTAGGACATGTGCCTAAAGCATATAAGGTGGCTGTTATAAGGCCCCTTGTCAAAAAACCCCATCTGGACCCTGGAGAACTAGTTAACTATAGACCTATTTCGAATCTACCTTTCTTATCTAAAGTTCTGGAAAAAGTAGTCTCAACTCAAATATGTTCCTTCCTCCAAAGGAATGAGATTAATGAAGATTTCCAGTCTGGATTTAGAGCACATCACAGTACAGAGACTGCTCTGATTTGAGTTACAAATGATCTGCTTATGGCGTCTGACCGAGGTTGTATCTCCTTATTGGTGCTGCTAGATCTTAGTGCTGCATTCGACACCATTGACCACAGCATGCTCCTACATAGACTTGAAAATGATGTCGGTATTAAGGAAATAGCTTTGAAATGGCTTAGATCTTATTTATGCGACCGTTTCCAATATGTAAAAATAAACAATGAGGTATCACGCAAATCGCAAGTCCAGTACGGTGTACCACAGGGCTCAGTACTAGGGCCTATGCTCTTCGCATTATACATGTTACCCCTAGGAGATATAATAAAGCGACACGGAATAAGCTTTCACTGCTATGCTGATGATACGCAACTTTATATTTCCTCGAAGCCTCACGAAACACAGCAATTCCATCGAATAGTGGAATGCATTGTCGATATAAAAAAGTGGATGAGTAGCAATTTTTTTTTACTGAACTCGGACAAAACTGAAGTGTTACTTATCGGACCGAAAACCGCCCTACGTAACAACCAAGAATACTGCTTAACTATTGATGGATGTTCCATAAAACCCTCATCTTTAGCTAAGAATCTTGGCTTCATATTCGATAGTACTCTGTCATTTGAGAACCAGGTCGCCAACACCTGTAAGATTGCGTTTTTCCATCTTAAAAATATATCTAAATTACGTCATATGCTGTCATCATCAGATGCGGAGAAGCTTATACATGCCTTTATGACATCAAGACTAGATTACTGTAATGCACTATTAGGTGGTTGCCCTGCAGGCCTATTACAAAAACTCCAACTGGTCCCAAATGCGGCAGCTCGAGTTCTTACACGTACAAAAAAGTATGAGCATATTAGCCCGGTTCTGTCAACCTTGCACTGGTTACCTGTAAAGCATCGCATAAATTTTAAAATCTTGCTTATTACCTATAAAGCCTTGCATGGTTTAGCTCCTCACTACTTGAGAGAACTTCTTACGTATTATAGTCCATCACGTGCACTACGCTCTCAGGCGTCAGGTCAGTTGGTAATACCTAGAATTTCAAAATCAAGTGCAGGCGGCAGATCATTTTCCTATCTAGCGCCTAAACTTTGGAACAGTCTTCCCTGCAATGTCCGGGAGGCGGACACACTCTGTCAGTTTAAATCTAGACTAAAGACGCATCTTTTTAATCTTGCATACACTAGATTATCATAATATATGTATTTCAAACATCTAGGCTGCACTAGTTAGATCAACCGGAACCAGGGACACTTCCAATAACAACTGATGCATTTGTTGCATCAAAGAGTGCAGAACAGTACTCTACTCTCAGCCAGTCTTGTCTCATTGTTCCAAGGTTACAAGAGCGGAAAGGGCAGGGCGCAATCCATTCCTAGACCTGACAAATGCTGGACGAAGGAAGTGACGTCCCTACAAAACTTCAGTCGCTATTAGATTATTAATGATAATTTTAAATCTAATTTTTTTTTATTTTCGCCTTGTTGTGCAAGCACTGTTGAGCTTGTGCAGAGGCTGCAGTTTTTGCCAGAGGGGAACTGGAATCCCCTGGTTAGGCCTGGTTTCCCTCCGAGGTTTTTTTTCTCCTCCAATGGAGTTTTCGGTTCCTCGCCACCGTTTGCATACTGTTTTGCACTGTTTTGCCTGGCCGGGGGGGCTGCTAGAATTTGGTAGTCTTATTTAATTAACACTGCATATAGGAATTTATTGTGTGTCTGATATTTGACCTGTGTTTTGAATTCCATAACCTTTTATGTTTTACTTATAGTAATTTTTTCTTGTACAGCTGCTTTGTAACAATGAAAATTGTAAAAAGCGCTATATAAATAAAGCTGACTTGACTTGACTTGATCTTAGAAAAGTTAAATTATGTCTTGAAACTGAATATTGAGGTCAGAGGTGTCTTGATTCTCGTCTTGGTTTTCAATGTTTGAAAAGGATGTCAGAGCTATTTTGCACTTAATTTTTTATCATCTGTGATTTAAAGAAGATCATGTCATAGTGTAAAACAATGTTAAAAAATATTTCACTTTACAGAATAAACGCTGATGAATTAAGATGTCATTCAAGATGAGTTAATGCGGTCTAAATAATTTGAATACTGCTAATGTAAGTTCATGTTATTTTAATGGTTTGTAGGAAATGTTTTACCATTGGAGATGTGTTGAGTCGAAGTCTTGCTCTGGAAGACGTTTGCATAACAGGTGCATATTGTCAGCTGTGTGCCCAGTCACCCTTTCCCCCCACTTGTTACGGTCCATTCGTCATTTTATATTTTAAAATATATAACGTTTAGCCTTTTCTAATCATAGGTGTAACTGAGGCCAGCTAGTGAAAAGCTGTGCAGTGTGTAAACCTCACTCCCCGACCAACAGAGACGCTTTAGCGACAGACGCTAGAGACTGCGGTTATTTGTTATTTACACGTTCAGGGAACTGATTGATTGGTGTCATCTTTGCTTTGAACCATATTTCATGTTTCCTGGACATAAGGTAACAAAACCAATAATGACTCATGAACCTCTATAGCCTTTGTACTCACTATTTTAATCTCTTCATAGACCTAGCCAATCTTAGGTTCACACCTTAAAGTGTACCAGCCTATATTAGTTTCTGAGCCTTTTTAAACTTAGCCGTTCATAAGTTTTGCAAACAAACTGCATGAAATATAGATGTTTAGTGTCTCTCCGCAAGCTTGAGATTTCACAATTATTTTATATTTCTTATCATTGAGATATTAATAATCAGACAAAACATTCTACATGCGATCCGAACGTTACTGATATCAGTTGAAAAATGTCAATGTTGTTGTGCTTTTCATTTTGATTCACTGTGTGTTTGTAGTGCAGTCTCACCCTTCACAGTACTGTGGCGCTGTTGGCCTGTTGTTGCAGCATCAATAGCTCTCACTCAGTGTTGCCAAACGAACCATAATTATCGTATTTGTACCATATATTTTGACCTCTGTGCGATCAATAATAGAAAAAATACCATAAAGTACAATAGCTCAGAATTTTGTGACATTTCAAATGATGGTCGTTGTTATTATATGGCTTCTATACTCATTGATCTAGGTGTGGATCTCAAGACACCATCATGATTGTAAGAAGAATGTGAACGTGCAGTTACACATGCATCACGCTACGTCTTCGCAGCCTATCATAGTGTAAAATGAGTCTCTATCACGAGCACAAGTTAACATCCTCACTGTTAACATTCTCACGTTCTCACCGCTTAGGTCAGTCCTGAAGGAAGGTGAAGAGGGGAAAGGCAATGAAGAAGGCAGAGTCTGTAGAGCAGCCTGAAAGTAAGCACGACAGAAAACATACAAAAGTGAGTGGGAAAAGGACCCCACTTGTGCAGGATAAATAAGACTCGTATCAGGCAATGACACTTTGATGTCATAGGCTGGTCGTTTTGCGATCAAACACCTGTCTATAGTACGAGACATGCTGTGGTAAGTGAAGTTTATACATTCGCCTAGCTCCACTCAGCAAGCCTCTGTTGACTGCACGCGCATCTTGCCAAACAGACGAGCTTTTCACTTGACATGTTGAGTGAATGTGTAATTTCTATTTTTGTAGTTTTGAATGTCTGCAGTAATTTATCTTCAGCCAAAGTGATTTGTGCCATTTTATTTCCAAAAGGTATGTAGGCTTCCGTTTTTATTTAGTTACAAATGTTAACAATTGATGTTTTCCTGTTATCGAATTATTGTCCTGTATGAGTACACTGTATTATTAATTACAGGTATATTGTTTCACTTTTCATGTATACTGTTAAATGTTTAATATGGATCATACGAGTTTGGCCGTACTCCAGCAGATTCGAGTGTCGCTGCTGTGGTTTTGAATGTCTGCAGTAATTTATCTTCAGTCAAAGTGATTTGTGCCATTTTATTTTGTGGGAATTAAGATCAATATATAGATCAATATATAAATGGATGATTCATTTTGTTTAAATCAAATGTATTTTCCTACGTGACATAGTTGCAGACAAAGGCTGGTTTCAAAAGTTCCTCCAGTTGCCAGATGTTGCCAGAGATCGGAATGTGGTCAGTAAGTGGGGGTTGTCACGAGAAGAGGCTACCTGGAGATGGGGGATGGCCAGTGTTGCCAACTTCGCGCCTTTGTCGCTATATTTAGCGAGTATTCAGACCCCTCTAGCGACACATTTTCAAAAAAGCGTCTAGCGACAAATCTAACAACTTTTTCTGATGTTATTGGAGACTTTTGGAGACTCTGAAGTGAAAGCACATATCGTTCTTACTCTTCACAACGAGCAGCGGGTGCTGCCCTGAGCCGCACGCCCGCACCAAAGCACTCACAGGCGGCTCAGTCCTCGCGAAGCAGCCCCTCCCCCGGCTGCAGTCAGAGCAGGAGATGTTCACCCCTCCGCGTCCAGACTGCAAATGATCGCGCGCATGTGCAGAAAGCCGCCGCCGGCTGATCCTGCCCGGGTTTACAATTCAGCATGAAATATAAAATGTTCTTTGTCTAAACTAATTAAATCACTGCACAACCTCAGTCACTTTACTCTCGTCCACTGTGTGTGTGCCTCTCTGTGAAATAAGATAAATTAGCTTGCTAGCTCATCATGTCTCAGTCTAAATTTTGTTAATCTAGATTGTGTAAGCATTTAGTTTTTAAATGTTATGGTTAAAAATTTTCATATTTTACTGTGACTTGTTGTAGGCTCCTAAGTAAACCATAAGGTTAAAAACCAAACATAAGAAAAAAGATGTATGGTTAAATATGTTCATGTTTTACTATGTCTTGTTGTAGGTTAAAAACCAACCCAAGATTTAAATTTTTTTCTCTTTTGTGTCACTTTTGCCGGTCCCAAGCCCGAATAAAGTAGGAAAAATCCTCTCTCCTACAGCGTCCATCACAATTACATGCACACGGTCAATTATGCAAAGTATGTGATGACATCATTTGGCGACTTTTAGGACAGCCAATAGCTACTTTCCTTACTGAGGAGTTGGCAACACTGGGGATGGTAGCCCAGACCGGCTCCCAAAGAAAAACGGCCCAGAACTGAAGGGAAAAGCATGTTCTGTTTATGTGTGTGTGTAACAAGAAGCCTCTTCTTTTGGGGGGAAGGAATGTGCACACGAAAAGGGAGCACACACACAATGTATTTTGGGGAACATGTTGTTTTACAGATTTGAAAATGGAGTCAGTTCGAGGTGGCGGCACTAATTGGCTGCCCAAAGAAAGAAGAACCACCCAGAATTTAAGGAGGAGGTCACAGATTGGCTAGGAGGGAACAAGGAAACCAGAAGAGAGATTGACGTCACATTCTGTATTTAAGGGTTTTTGTGAAACTTTAGGAGTTGTTGGTTCAGCTCATTGTGGAGCAAACAACCCAGCGCGCTGTTAAACTTTTAAATCTGATAATAAACTTCACTTATTTTTGTGAAAAATTGTCTCTTCAATACCTCAAATTTTATAACATGCAGGACTGAATGAAAAGTCCAACAATTTCCAAAAAGATAAAGGCAACCACAAAGAAAACCCACATGTGAGTGTGTTTGATCACGTCCGCTACACATGCAACAAGACACGTAAACGGAAAGTACTTTGCTCTTGTGAAACAGATGCCTGCAATTGACGAGGAAATTCACTTTTGTTATTTCCGAATGTCTGCCCATCGGTTTGACGACTTGGCTCAACGTATCGAGCAAATTATTTGTAGCGGTTGTTCCTCTGCGTTGTGTTATTTTGGATGTTTTGAATAAAATAATTTTCCACACAAAGCTGGTCGTACTGAAGATGAATTTAATTTCAATGCCTGTGCGATAAACCACATAAACAGACAGGCACTGTTAACTGCAGCTCTTTTGCCACTCCTCAAGTGACATATGCAGCAATCCTCGGGTTTGAGCAGCGACAAAATTGTTCAGAATGAAGAGAGCTAGTGGCCAAAAGCTGCTGCCTTTAGTAGGTGACCTCGAAGTTAGTTCTTGAGTTCTGGTCATTTAAATGTAATAGGCTCCGCCATTTTAGAACTTTTGGCACCCCTTTGCACATCTGCATTGGTTTGGTTCCGATCGGTCGAAAAACCAAGGACTAGTTTGCGAAAGTAGGTTTTTGTCACGAACCGTCTCATTGACAGAAGGTTCCAGAGGCAAAGTTGTTCAGAATGAGAAGAGCTATCATATGATGTAAATAGTTTAGGTATATGTCAAACGTTGCGTGATACACTATTGTTTATGCAACCAAAGACACATCAATTTACCCATTTTTACTGTTATAGTGCCACCTAGTGTCCAAACGAGTGATGGTCTACACATATTTTTCATGCCCCAATGATGATATCTCTAATAGTTCTTGAGTTATGGCCATTTTAATCACGTGTCTTCACTGGAAACATCACGAGTCGAACAAGCCCAGCGAGTGTCGTTTCGATCGGCCTCTGTTAAGTCGGTCTAAGGAGTGCTCAAACTTCAATTGGCCGATGGCGGCCATGTTTTTTAAAGATACACCAATGTCCTTTTTTTAGTTTTGAGCCAATGGTTACATTAATATAAAACACTTGGGTGTGCGACATACGGTTTAGGGGTTATGAGCGCAAATGCGTTCAGCATTGCTGTAGCGCCACCTATAGGCCGACATGGCTGGCTCCGAGTATCTGAGTAGCGAGCAAGACTACTACCATCTGACCAAGTGTCAGCTCTGTCGGCCTTACGGTTTAGGCTGCCCATTCAGTTTTAGGGAAGAATAAGAAGAAGAAGAATAAAACCTACAAATACAATAGGTTTCAAGCCCTTCAGACTCGAACCCTAATAAATTCACCAGCATATCATATGCAAATAATTCAAAACAGCATTAGTGTTTCTTAGCTCCATATTAACATACCTGTGCGATAAAACACAAAAACAGCACTGTTAACTGCAGGGGACCCGTTTAAATAAGGAGGTTCAAGCAACACTGAGTTAAAATATGAACTCTTGAGTTGATTTACTCAATAATCGCTACTCTGAGTTTTCTGTTTCAGAACAGCTGGTTTCATCGAGTTCAATCCACTCTGAGTAAGTTCACCTGAGGTTGAGTGTTCACCGCGGCTTTAAAAAGCCATCATAAATTGACCGAAGATAACACGATTCACCATGGCAACGCCATGTGTAAATGCTGCCATTATATTATTGATATAATGTGCATATAATTTGTTTATTTTTCTTAAATTCTAAATTATTGTAATGATTAAAGTTGTTTGTTATTTATATATATTTATTTTATTATAAGTTGCAGTACCTTTATTTTGAAAAGAAAGTTAAGCCACAGATGCGAACTTCACGTGTTTTAGAGTTCATGCAAGCAAGCGGTAGGCACGGACATTGTGCTCAGCTTAAACGTCACAAAAGACTTGAACTTCATAAGGAATGATAAATACTATTTCCCTTTTTTGCAGCATGCAGCCAACGAGGTATTTTGTTTTATTTGCTGGTATTTTGTGTTCGTTAAATGCCATTACGTCTGTTTGCACGCACTTTGCGTATGCTTTTGTTTTGTGTTAAGCTAATGTTATATTTCTGTATCTTGTTCTTTGTACTGTTTAGTTTTCACGGTAAAATGGAGAAGAGTCTTCAATTAAACCAGTAGCATGAGAACCACTTGTGTCTGCGTATGCTTTGGAGGGAATTATAGTGAAAACTCGACTGTTCAACGGCACGAGTGGATGACGCAGCAATTTCGTAGAAGCAGCGGGCTGATCACGAAGCATCCGCATGCACCGCGTGGAGCGTCAGCGAAGTGTTAACAGATGAGCTGAAAACCACACACACATGAAGTAAGAAGACGCACACAGTTACAAGGTTCAACGCTCTGAGACATAAAGAACTTGAACACCTAAGAAGTGGCTTAAGAAGAATATTTGGTAAAGCTTGCTAAAAGATATTCATTGAAGAGGAAAGAAATCTTACTGTGTGTATAGTAAATGTTTTGATTTATTTACTCAATTTAATTGCAGCTTGCTATATAAAGACACATTTAAAGGTTCATTGAACTTTCTATTTCAATATAAAGTGTTTTGTAAATAATAAGAGAAGGTAATCTGCCATTTTAAATCAAAATCTGTTTTGAAGAGTAATATTCAAGCTGATATAAGCTGTTTTTGCACATTTTAACTTCCTGTGCAATATCGTTACAGAAAGCATCACAATTGCTTTTGAGTATTGAGTATTTACATTCAATTGACATTTACATTTGAGCAGGGGTTGAAGGATGATTTAAATATTTTGGTATATTATTTTTCTACTTAAAATATTGTGTCAATTTAAAGTGATTCAAAATGTCAGAGCCAAGTGCGCCCACAATTCAGGTAAGGGACAGTGATAGTGCAAATTCCCAAGACCAACCTGAAGAAAGTCAAGTCACAGTGGGAGGTGCTGAAGCACACCAAGAAGATGCACAGCAGTCAAGACGAAGTAAAAGAACCAGAACTCTAACAGAGAAGGGTAAAGAAATGCAAGTTGCAAGAATTAAATCACTTCAACAAAGGTTTAACTACATTTATGACAAATGGAGAACGCATGTTAAATCTTCTAAGCGGACATTATCACAATCTACAGAGACTTTGCCTGATGACCTGATTAATGATCTCATTGGCGATGTTCAAGGTCTTTCTGCAGATGTCCAGCGTGTTTATGATGAACTACGTGAAATCACAACTCCAGATCAAGACACGCGTCGAAGAGTGGATCTGTGTGTAGAGATTTCTAGTTTTGTTGTATCCAAAGCCTCAAGTCGACTGGGTGGAGCGATTCCAGAAGCAAAAGAACAAGACTGGCCGGAAGCAGGCTCTCTCTTCAATTCAAGTACCTGTATATCAGATTCTGTCACTTCCATCTTGAAAGGTGCATCAGTGCTTTCAAGTAGATCTTCTGTAAAGCGACAAGAAGCCGCTGCTGACGCTGCTGCAAGCCAAGCTGTTCTGGAAGTGTTACAAGAACAAAATAAAGAACAATTGGAGATTCAGCTCCTAGAAGCACAAGTTAAAAAGAAGATAGCTGATCAAGAGGCAGCAGTTGTAAAGCGCCGTTTAGAACAAGAAGCAGAAGAGGTGAAACGAAGAATGCAAAGAGAGGAAGAGGAAGCCAAATTTAAAGCTCAACTGGAAGTAGAACATGCAGCTATACAAAAGACTCTTGAGGAGAAACGGAGAAAGATACAACATTTGGAAGCAGTGAAAGGTCTAAATGCAGCACGAGCAAGAATGCAGGTGTATGATCAAGAGACGGTCATAGAAGAAGTTCAGAAAGACTTCCTGAAAATATCTCCTGTTCCACAAGTTGTGACCACCTCCTCAAATGAAAGTACAGCAGAGCTTGTGAAGGTGCTGGTAGGTGCTTTAAGTGCAACCAGAATTCCAGTTCCTGAACCATCAGTATTCAGTGGGGATCCATTGAAATACAATGACTGGAAACTCTCTTTTGAAACACTGATCGACCAGAAGAACATCCAAGACAAAGAGAAAATATACTACCTCCGTAGGTATGTAAGGGGACAAGCAAAGAATGCACTTGATGGATATTTCCTACTCGGAACTGAATCTGCCTATGCTGCTGCATGGGAGATTTTAGAAGAGCGATATGGAAACCCATTTACGATTGCAAAATCGTATAGAGACAAGCTCCAGGCATGGCCAAAGATGGGACCTAAGGACAGCTTTGAGCTTCGAGAGTTTGCTGATTTTCTCCGTAGTTGTGAGGCTGCCATGTTTCATATCAAGGCATTGGAAATCTTGAATGACTGTAATGAAAACAGGAAGATTCTTTTAAAGCTACCGGATTGGCTAGCAGTGAGATGGAACCGGAAGGTTATCGAAATAGAAGAGGAGAGTAATCAATTTCCCACTTTCAGTCAATTTGTTAAGTTTCTGACAAGAGAGGTGAAAATTGCCTGTAACCCTGTCACTTCATTGCAAGCACTTAAATTAGGTGAGGTTGAAAAGCCCAACTTTCCAAAACGTCCAAGCTTTGGAGCAAAAACACTGACTACATGTTCCAATGAAAAGTCTTTCATATCATGCATTTTCTGCCAAAAGACTGGGCATAATTTGCACAAATGCAGGAAGCTCATGGAGAAAGCAGTTTCAGACAGAATTAGGTTTGTTCAAGCTGAAAAGCTATGTTTTGGTTGTCTCAAATCTGGTCACTTCTCAAAGAACTGCAACAGCAGGAGTGTTTGTGACATGTGCCATAAGATGCATCCTACCTGTCTACATGATGAGCGTACCAAAGAAAAGCCAAGAACAACTCAAGAAAGCTACCAAGAAAGACACCAATCAAAACAACATAAAGAAACAACAACAGCTGTCACTTCAAATAGAGTAATACTTGATGAAGCTAACGCACAAACTGCAGCGATAATTCCTGTCTGGATATCATCCATAACTCAACCAACACAAGAAGTTCTTGTATATGCTCTGTTGGATTCTCAAAGCGACACAACATTCATTTTAAGTGAAGTAGCTGAAGCATTGGAAGCAAGCAAAGAACAAGTTAAGCTGAAGCTCTCTACTATGACATCAAGAACCACAGTGGTAAGCTCTCAAAGAATAAAGAACCTACAAGTCAGAGGCTTTTATTCTGGTAAAAAGATCTCTTTACCACCAGTCTATACCCGAGAGTTTATTCCAGCCAACAGAACTCACATACCAACAAATGAAACTGCAAAGGCTTGGTCTCATCTAGAGCACCTCCAAGAAGAGATAGCACATCTGCAGGATTGCGAAGTAGGTCTGCTCATTGGGTACAACTGCTCACAAGCCCTACTTCCAAGAGAAGTGGTTTCTGGACAGGAACATCAGCCTTATGCACAGCGTACGGACCTTGGATGGAGCATTGTTGGTAACTGGAATCACTATGTAGACTATGGCGACGCTATCGGAATTAGTCATCGCATAGTAGTAAGGCAAGTGATACCAGATATGGAATCTTCTGTCAATCTCAAAACTGAATTGCACTATGTGAGTCGAATTAAAGTTAAAGAGATTACTCCTTCAGAGATAATAAAGGTTCTTGAATCAGACTTCTCAGAAAGGGTTGGAGAAGATGATCCTGTGTCCCAAGAAGATCTCAAGTTCTTGTCAATTATGAGAGAAAACATCACACAAAAGAACAATGGTCACTTCGAAATGCCATTACTGTTCAAAAGGGAAAAACCAAAACTTCCTAATAACAAAATTTGTGCAATACATCGTCTGAAATGTCTTGAAAAGAGATTGACGAAAGACCAGTGTTACTATGAAGACTATGTAAAATTCATGGATCATGTCATTTCACGTGGTGATGCAGAGAAGGTCCCTGAAGAACAAATTGACAACAGTCCAGTTTGGTATATTCCACATCATGGAGTTTATCATCCACAGAAACCAGGGAAAATACGTGTAGTATTTGACTGTTCTGCCAAATTCCAGGACACATCCCTCAATGACCATCTGCTCACTGGTCCTGACCTGACCAATACGTTGATAGGTGTCCTATGCCGCTTTCGAAAAGGTTCCATTGCAGTCATGTGTGACATTGAAAAAATGTTCCACCAGTTTCACGTGAAAAAGGAGGATCAAGATTACCTGCGATTTCTGTGGTGGGAGAATGGCAACATGAAGATCACACCATCAATTTACAGAATGAAGGTCCACTTGTTTGGAGCTGCCTCATCTCCTGGTTGTTCCAATTTTGGCCTGAAACATCTGGCAACGCAAGGGCATGGTCAATACAGTGAGGACACCATACACTTCATTCGAAGAAATTTCTATGTGGACGATGGTCTGACAAGTGTTGAAACTGAGATGGAAGCTATCCATCTTATCAAAGAATCAAGAGAACTTTGTTCCACTGGCAGGTTAAGACTCCACAAATTTGTTTCTAACAGTGAGAGTGTGATGGCAACCATACCAGAAGAAGAACGTGGCACAGTCAAAGATCTGGATATGGCTTTGAGTTTACCTCAAATGGAAAGAGCTCTTGGAGTGGAGTGGTGCATTACATCTGACTCATTCAAATTCAGAGTACAAGTAAAACCCAATCCACTAACAAGAAGAGGTGTGCTTTCTACTGTAGCCTCTATGTATGACCCTCTGGGGTTCATAGCACCGTTTGTTCTTTTGGGGAAACAAATACTTCAGCAAATGTGTAGAGAGAAGGTCGGCTGGGATGCGGAAGTTCCAGAGAACTTAAGACCTCAGTGGGAGTCCTGGATTAGAGACTTACCAAATTTAGCTGAAATGGAAATCAAGAGAAGTTTCTTACCTTCAAGTTTCGGCAAGGCCAAAATGTATGAGCTCCACCATTTTGCGGACGCAAGTGTCTCTGGATATGGTGAATGTACTTACCTGCGAGCAATTAGTTGTTGGACTCACGTTCATTGCAGTTTAGTAATGGGAAAGTCAAGAGTTTCACCAACTAAAGTTACAACCATCCCGAGACTGGAACTCTCAGCAGCGGTTGTTGCAGTTCAAACAAGCAACATGCTTCGAAATGAAATAGAAATCCAAGATCTAAAGGAGTTCTTTTGGACGGATTCTACAGTTGTTCTCAGGTACATAAACAACGATGCCAGACGCTTTCACGTGTACGTAGCCAATCGTATACAGAGAATCAAGTCCAGTACAAAGCCTGAACAATGGGTTTATGTTGCCTCTGAGGACAATCCAGCAGATCACGCCTCTCGAGGTTTGACAGCAGAGCAACTTAAGACCTCAAATTGGTTCACAGGACCAAAGTTTCTTTGGAAAAAGGAACTACCTGACAGAGAATGCAAGGTGGGAGAAATTGAGGTAGATGATCCTGAACTTCGCAAGGATTTTGTTTGTAATACTAAGGCAAAAGAGAGCAGATCATTACTGGATCGCCTACAGAAATTCTCTGACTGGTCAAGAGGAGTTAGAGCAGTTGCTAGACTGAAACGAAAAATCAAAGAATTCAAAGGCATGAAGCAAAGAAACAAGGAAAGTACAAGCCTTGAAGAAAGGAAAGAAGCAGAACTTGTCATCATCAAGCTTGTTCAAAAGGAAGCATTCTCAGATGACATAAGGAGTTTGAAGCTAAAGAAAGAAATTGCCAAGACCAAAGACAGTAGGCTCTACAAGTTAAATCCGTTCTTAGATGAAGAAGGTATCCTAAGGGTCGGCGGACGCCTAAGTCAAGCCACGTTACACCCACACGTTAAGCATCCCGCAATACTCCCAAAGAACAGCCACATGTCAGCTTTACTTATTAAGCACTTTCACGAAAAGGTACATCATCAAGGTCGTGGAATGACGTACTGAGAGCTAATGGATGGTGGATCTTGGGATGCAGCAGTGTAGTCTCATCACACATCTTCAAATGTGTCAAATGCAGAAAGTACAGAAGACCTGCAGAAGAACAAAAAATGGGTGATTTGCCGCAAGAGAGAATGGAATCATCTCCACCATTCACTTACGCCGGTATTGACTGCTTTGGTCCAATATATGTCAAAGAAGGAAGGAGGGAACTCAAGAGATATGGTCTTTTACTCACTTGTCTATGTTCAAGAGCAATACACATAGAGATGATTGATGACATGACAACTGACTCATTTATCAACGCTTTAAGAGCATTCATTGCCATAAGAGGAAATGTTCGTCTATTGAGATGTGACCAAGGAACGAATTTTGTTGGAGCAAGGAGGGAGTTTGCAGAACTCATGAAAGGAATGGATCAAGAAAGAGTGAAGGATCTTGGATGTGAATTTCTTATGAACCCTCCAGCAGCAAGTCATATGGGTGGTGTCTGGGAGAGACAAATAAGGACCATAAGAAGTGTTCTTACTGCTATCCTTGACAAATCGGCACAAAGGCTTGACTGTACCTCTTTAAGAACATTCCTGTATGAGGTTATGGCCATTGTTAACAGCAGACCACTCACCACTGAACATTTGAATGATCCATCCGGGCCTGAACCTTTAACTCCAAACCACATCCTTACAATGAAGACCACAATCATTCAGCCCCCACCTGGACAATTTACAAGAGAAGATCTGTATCTCCGAAAGAGGTGGCGCAGAGTACAGTATTTGGCTAATGAATTCTGGATTCGATGTAAGAAAGAATATCTTTTGAACTTACAGCCAAGACAAAAGTGGCACAAGAACAGAAGGAATGTAAAGATCAATGACATTGTACTCTTACAAGATGATCTGACATCACGGAACAAATGTAAGATGGCCAGAATCACAGAAGTCTATCCAGGGTCAGATGGTAGGGTGAGAAAATTAAGACTGCTAGTTAGTGACACCACATTTGACAAAAAAGGGAAACTAACAACTAAAACTGTGTTCCTTGATAGGCCTGTACAGAAGGTTGTTACTTTGCTTGAGACAGATTAAGAGGTATAATGTTTACTTGAAACTAAAGCCTAATTGGTTAATAAAAATAACTTTTCCATTAAAGGGTTTAAATGGACACCAGCAACACCCATTGTGTTTAAAGAAATCCCACATTAAAGTTTGTGTGATTTGGTGGGAGTGTAAATGCTGCCATTATATTATTGATATAATGTGCATATAATTTGTTTATTTTTCTTAAATTCTAAATTATTGTAATGATTAAAGTTGTTTGTTATTTATATATATTTATTTTATTATAAGTTGCAGTACCTTTATTTTGAAAAGAAAGTTAAGCCACAGATGCGAACTTCACGTGTTTTAGAGTTCATGCAAGCAAGCGGTAGGCACGGACATTGTGCTCAGCTTAAATGTCACAAAAGACTTGAACATTCATAAGGAATGATAAATACTATTTCCCTTTTTTGCAGCATGCAGCCAACGAGGTATTTTGTTTTATTTGCTTGTATTTTGTGTTCGTTAAATGCCATTACGTCTGTTTGCACGCACTTTGCGTATGCTTTTGTTTTGTGTTAAGCTAATGTTATATTTCTGTATCTTGTTGTTTGTACTGTTTAGTTTTCACGGTAAAATGGAGAAGAGTCTTCAATTAAACCAGTAGAATTAGAACCACTTGTGTCTGCGTATGCTTTGGAGGGAATTATACCATGTGACAAAAAGCGCTCCGTTTATTTCTCGCCAGTCAAATTGGATGTACTATATATATATATATATATATATATATATATATATATATATATATATATATATATATATATATATATATATATATATATATATATATATATATATATGTAACCCCCTCGCTCTATGCGTGCTCGCTAGCCTCTAGATATATATATATATGTACACACATATACCTACGATTTTTGTCATGTAGGTGCAATGCTTCTGCAATAAAAAGAACATGGCAGCAGCTGAAAATGAAATATAAGAACATCATTCAGTCCGGTGAGTTTAAATGCTCTTGCTAGTAGGATGCCTGACTGGGAAATGTTTGATATATTTAAAAAACTGGCCTTGAAAGTTATGAGGACATGAGAACCGAGCACTGTGGCTATAGAAGACAGAAAACTGGCCATGCTTGCCCCTGCTCCAGCTATGTGTAATGGAGGCCAGCTAGTGAAGAGCTGTGTGTAAGCCTCACTCACCAACAGAGACGCTCTAGCGACAGACGCAATAGGGACTGCGGTCTTTAGGCTCCTCGTTAGAGCGCCCGTCTCTCATTCGGACCGAAATCGGTTCGAAGCCCTCGCAGAACGGGGCGAGTAGGACCCAATCACATTGGTAAATCCTAAAGGGTATTTTAATTATTAGAGGTAGCAGCAATACCACATTTATTTGATCAACCTAATTCAGAAAGACATACACCATTCACCTGCAGTCCTGTAAAACTCCTCTTTGATGGCTCTCACAGGAAACTTAACAAAAATTTATAAAAAGTGCTTGAGAGCGATGCACACTTTTCTTACTGCTCTGCCTACAGTTGCCTTGCTAACGTGTTCTGCATCCCCGGTGTTATAAAGAAAGCTTCCATTAGCAAAGAAACGTAAGGCCATACAGAGAATCTGCTCAGATGTCAGAGCGCGAACCTGACGAGTGAGGTTTGTGATGTAAGGATGAAGCAGATTGTGGATATATTTAATGGACTCTAAAGAAAAACAGTATCGCTCAAATAAAAGATCCTCCAGATATGATAAAACATCTCTCTCTGAATGAATGCAGCTTCCTCATCTACGGGTTCCTGAATAAACGGACATACCATTTTAATGTCTGTGTTACGAACTTGTGCGCGATTAAGGGAAACGAATGAAAAAAGAAACGGCGAAGGCAATTTCAACACTGCTCGCGTTTCAAAAAGGGGGCGGAGATTGCAACAAACACCCCAGAGGAGGGTACTCACTCTAAGTATAAGATACCTCGATTTCTGAAACTGGCTTGACTTACCCAGCGGTCACGGGTTTGATATACCTCGCGTTCTGAAACTGAAAACCCAGAGTATCCTGTTTTCTGGGGTTAACTTACACTGAGTTTGCACTTACCCAGCTTTCTGAAACGGTCCCAGCTCTTTTGCCTGTTAACCACAAAATACATGTTTAGATACACAGTAAGTTAACTACAGTATTTATTTTTTATTTAACGTCCATGACACCCTTGCATGGTTTGGACGATATCCTGTGTAATGCACTTCCATTGTACTCGGCCTATTGCCAAGGTTTGAATATGTTCTAGCCAATCTATGTCAAATTTCTTTCTACTCAATCCAAATGGTACCATGATAATGGATTCGGCAGCCTTGTGAAAGTATCTTTTGGTTGTCATACGAACACCTCCTCTGGGGCGCTTCCAAAAAGAGGGCCAGGAGTGGCCATAAAAGTTTGTAATGGTAGGCGGTTATTTTGCATACGTAACACTATGTAGCGAGGTAGGGCGGGACGAGAGCCGGGATGCAAGGTGCGTGAGTGATAACGAGCGTCAGCTGTATGCGCACCGGTCTTGTATCACGGAGGAGATTGTGGAGCATATAAAAGGACGAACAACCGGACCGTCAGTGAGAGAGGACCAGGCCTGGATTTTATGTTGTGGTTTGTGTTTATATTACATTTGATTTGAATTGATTAAAAGTTAGTTTATGTTCGCCAGTTCCCGTCTCCTTCCTTCCTTTTATGGATCTCATTACACACATGTCCAATCCATTTCCAGAGACGTTGCATAAGCACTGAGGACAGGGGTTCCTTTAGGCCACAGCGTTCACGGACCTGTTCATTTGAGATGAAGTCGGACCAACGGATTTTGGCTATGCGTCTCAGGCAGCGGTGGTCGAATATTTCCCTCCTTTTTTGTTGGTCGGCTTTCAGGGGCCATGTTTTGGAGGCATACAGTAGCCCGAACTATAGCGCAGTATATTCTTGTTTTTGTTTTATTCGGATGTCACGTCTATTCCATAAATATTTCAGTGTTGCAAAGATTGAGGAAACTCTTTGTATTCCTGAAAGGGCAATGTTGCTTCCTAGATATGTAAATGAGGTGACTTGTTCCATTGGTTCATTTTCGATGGTTAGGCTGTTATTGGGGTTTATAGGGTCAGTGTTGGCAGTTATGTATTTAGATTTTTGGCAGTTTAACTTCTAGCCCACAGAAGCTGCCATTTGGGTACTATGGTCGAACATAGTAGAAGTTTGCATGGAATCCATTGATTCTGCAAGGACTGCTTTATCATCTGCAATTGTCAGATCAGTGATCAGTTGTTCTGATGGGTAAATGGCTGTTCCAATAGGGTTATCATCTAGCACTTTTTTGAGCACATGATCAATTGCGGTGTTAAAGAGGCAAGGTGATAGTATACCCCTTGTTGCACCCCTGTTTTAGTGGCAAAGGCATTTTGCAGTTTGTGTTTTCATACATTGATGCACATAGATTTACCAGCTTGTTGGATATTCCTTCCATTTTAAGTAGAGACCAAATAGTTCCTCTGTCGACACTATCAAAGGCTGCTGTGAAATCCTGGAATGCGACTACAGTTGGTTGCCTAAATTCATGTCGCAGTTGTATTATTTGCCGAAGGGAAAATATTTGGTCGGAAACCAGCTTGGTTTTCTCTTGTAAACGTTTCACGAATGGGCAGGATCCGATTTAGGATAATTTGTTCCATGAGTTTGTAGAAAATGGCTAGAAGGGAAATACCACGGTAGTTCTTGCAGTTTATCTTTTCACCTTTCTTGAAAATGGGTATTATGATAGCAGTTTGCCAATCTGTAGGGATCTTTTCATCCGCCCATATTTTGGTATAAAGGTGGTTTAGGTCCTGTAACTGGCTAGGGTTGTCGAATTTAAAGAGGTCAGGAGGTAGACCATCTACACCAGGGCCCGGCCGCTCTTAAGACATTTAATGGCTTTTTGAATTTCATCCAAGGAAGGCGGCTCTTCACTTACGTTGTAATTTAGTGGCGGTTTGCATTGGGTTATGGCTTGGGTTGCCTGTGGAGGATTTCCATTTAGCAGTTCTGCAAAATATCTATCATGTAGTCGTTCTTTGCTTTTAATGACCTGGTCATGCTTGTCCAGAATGGTTCCACTTATAGGTTTTGAATATTTTCTTGCCAGATTGTTGGCCAATCGGAATAGTTTCTTGCAATCTCCTCGATTTTGGGCATTCTCCAGTTCTATGGCTTGATTTGTCCAAAAGATTTCCCTGTCCTGCTTGACAGAGCGTTTTATCTGCCTGGCTAATTCAGCTGCAGCTAATTCTTCATTCTTGATTATGGGTCAGCTGTGGCCTGGTGGTTAGAGAGTTGGGCTTGTGATCAGAAGGTTCAAATCTCAGTGCCAGCAGGTCATGACTGAAGTGCCCTTGAGCAAGACACCTTACCCCTGATTGCTCTACAGTAATGTGCCACTGTAGAAAAAAAAATGACTTGTAAGTCGCTTTGGATAAAAGCGTCTGCTAAATGTAAATGTCATTCTTTTTTTTGTATGTCCTAGTACAGCCGAGGTGGTGAGGCTTTGCGTGATTTGTATCCATATCCCATCGACTGAGTGGGATACGAGCTGCGGTTTAGATTTGCTATACTTTGAGACAAACTCGGTTTTCTTGTCAGGGAGTTTTAGTTGTGTAATGTCGAATTTTTGAGTGGCTTTCGTAGTTCCCTTTCTGTCGGTCTCTCGACGTTGTGTCGAACCGACAGATGGGGTTCGCCCCTGAGAACCTATCATCTTCTGACTATTTTGAAAAGGCCAATGAAATTGGCCAATGAAATTTGCATGCCGGGCTCCGCCCCCGGATATCCGGGTATAAAAGGGGATCCGGCGTGCTCATTCATTCACCTTTTGTTCTTCGGAGCCTTCGCATCTGATGGCATTCTTCGAATTGCCGAATTCTACAACGCGGTGCAGCGGAGATTCCCCTGGGCGTCCTGGCAGTTCCAGAGGTGTTTTTCTAAAAGAGCAATTTCCTCAGCGTGGCATTGCCCGCTGATCTCTTGGGTGCAGTACACTCATCGAGGACGGGGACGGACACGGTGGTTGCCGCAGGTGTTTGGGGGTCCGACCACTATGGCAGCCTCGTGGATTCATCCTGCCCGCACTGAGCGCGGATGGCTATTCAGACGTTGCGTCACGGTGGCTATGTTCTGTCAAAATCCAGCCACCACCTCGTTTGCTTCCCGTTCTGTGACCGCAGCGGCTACGGCCCTGCCGTCAGCGGCGGCGAGCAGCGAGGGTGATGTGGGGATTATCGTGAGCGTTAATCCGTCAGCCGGCCGGCTCGCGGACCGCTCGCGCCCCGTCTCGCTTGTTTAGCAGTTCCCCAAGGATGGTCCTAAGCCGTCTTATTCCTCAGCCACGCGCTCGGACACGAGCCGTGGAGATGAGGTGTCTCTTGCAACATCGGAACGCGACCTGCTGGCATCAGACTCTGGCAATTCCCTGAAGCTCCCTCCCTCGGGAGGTCGAGCACAGGTGAGAGCAGACGTCAAGATGTCAGCCATGCTCGCTCGGACCGCCGTGAGTGTCGGATTGCGGTGCACCGCAGCCCTGGCGCTCAAGGCTGGGTACTTCGCACATTGGGTCGGGGCGCGAATCCAAGCCGTGCCCGGCTCAAGTGCCAAGTTTTACCGAGCTGCATAAGGAGTTCAGTAAGACCTAGAGCGCCCCCTTCGGCGCGCTTCCGTCTAGCTGACTCTATCGCCCTCTCTTCTCTCGGGGCAGGGAGGCGGCTAGGGACTATGTCAATGCACCCTGGGTGGAGCATGCAGTCGCGGGTATCCGCAGACGGCGGCCACCTGGGGAGCTTGACCTAGACTCACCGTCCAGGGCATGTAAGGTCTCGACATCTCTGGTGTTGAGGCTGGCAGTGCCGTGGGCCAAGCTGCCACCACTCTTACGCCATGGCCATCCTGCAGGCCAGGGCGCTAAAGAGAGCCCCACGGGGTAAGACCGACCCAAGTAGTGCCGCCGCTGACTGGCCCTCCGGGGACCACGGTGGCAGCGCAGGCTGGGTCGGACGATGTCCACATCAGTGGCCCGGAAAGACACCTCGGACTCAATCTTGCGCAGGTGGGCGATGTCGAGAAAGGCCACTTTCCCGACTCCCCTCTCGCAAGGTCGGCTGATTGGTGGCGCTGTCAAGGACTGCTCCAGCAGTCTTTTGACAGTGTAGAAACAGACCGGCCTGCTGTGACCCGGCCGCCTTTCGGCCGTCGAGGTCCCGCACGTGGTCTGCCCCCAGCAGCCCTGGCCTTCTCAGGTGAATCGGGGCAGGGCCGGGGGGCAATGGTCGCTGGGTGTTCGGACTAAAGCAGTCCCAGCACCTTCTGGGCGCCTCCGGGGCCTAGTGCCCGCCTCTCACAAGGAGAGGTCTCTCTCTGGGCCCCCGCCACCTCTCACCCTATGAAAGATGGTGTTCGGCAAATCAACGTTGCGTCGTGGCGGCACGCAATGGCGAGTATAAAGCAGCCCTCAATGGGCGTCGAGCTGCACCATCGCCTGGCAGGTGATTTAGCAGAGCTGTTCCCCCCGGGTGGGACCAGCACTGCTAGTCATTGAACCAACCCCCGCGGGTTGATGAAGCAGATTGTAGCCCCACCTGTGAGGTCCCTGGGTGCTTGGTTAGTATTTCAAACCATCACGGTGGCTGGGAGTGTGGTCCGTCTCGGCATTCGATCCAGTTCGCCAGACCTCCGCCGGACTTCGGGCATCCTCTTACCTCAGCAGAGGCAGGGATGTTCCCGTGCTCCAGGCCGGGGCTGCCACCCCTCTGGCGAAGGCGATCGAACCGTCCCCTCGGCCGAGATGTCCAGTGGCTTCTACAGCCGCACTTCATCATCCCCAAAACCAGGGGTCGCTGCATACATTGAGCAGCACCTTGCAAGGGTGCCGTTCAGGAGGCGCAGAAGCGCGTCCTGGTGTCTGTCAGACGCCAGTAGTGGTTCATGACAACTGACCGCATGCTCTCATGTCCAGTTTCCCTCGGCACTGTCGAGGGACTGGCATGTCAGTAACGGGTCAGCCGGGAAAAAGAGCAGCTCTCCCTGGCGCAGAGCTCCCCTTTTCCTGGTAGAGAACTCAACACTGTCTCCATGACGGCGTGCTTGCTCTTGAGCACGCACAGTCAGTGCTGAGCTTCTTGAAGTTTCAGGCAGCAGCCAGCGGTCCCCTGAAATCAGTTTCAGAGGCTCCTGGGCATGGTGTCCTCGGGGGTGGCCTGTCCCCCTCGGGTTGACGCACATGGGGCTGCGACAGCACTGACTACAGAGATGAGTTCCCTGGAGAGCGTGGCGCACTGGCAGTAGGCGTATCTCGAGGAGAAGACCCGCGGAATTGCTCGCTCAGGAACGTGCTGTCCTATTGCAGGAGAGGCTGGGGAGTAATCTCCCCTTCCACATTGGAGCGTGGGTACCCGCTGTCGCGGTTATCACGTACCAGTTGCTGGTGAGCCTCTGGGGCGGCATGACCTGATTATTAGGTTCCTCTAGGGCGCGAGGGGCTAAGGCCTCGTCCGCGCCCAGTACCCTCTTGGGGCCTTAAGGTGGACCTTTCTGTCCCCTTTTTTCGGGCCCTGCGGAGAGCCCCCTTCCTCGTTCTGCGAGGGGGTTGGCTCTCCTGCTGGGGCTCGAGTCCATCCAGAGGGTGAGGCACCTGCAAGCATTCCGTGTCCACAGATTGCCAAAATTCAGGCCCGGTGACTGTCACGTGATCCTGAGACCCCGGCCGACTTGCGTGCCCAAAGTTCCGCCCCCTTTGGGAACTAGGTGGTGAACTTGCAGGCGCTCCCACATCTGGAGAAAGACCCAAACTGTACGTGGGGTGTCCAGTAAGCGCATTGCGCCTCTACTCGAACCACACGGAGGGCATCAAAGCCCTGAGCAGCTCCTATCTGTTATGGAGGTCAGCAACGGGAGTGCTGTCTCCGAGGAGAGAGACTGTAACCTCTGTTCCCTGATGGAGGGAACGAGACGTTGTGTCCCTCATGCCACAACACTAGCCGTCCGCTGCAGCGATCGTGAGATGCTCTCAGGCTCCTCAGCACAAAAGGTGAATGAATGAGCACGCCGGCTCCCCTTTTATACCCGGATATCTGGGGGCGGAGCCCGGCATGCAAATATCATTCGCCAATTTCATTGGCCTTTTAAAAATAGTCAGAAGATGATAGGTTCTCAGGGGCGAACACCATTTGTCGGTTCGACTCAACGTCTCGTTCCCTCCATCAGGGAACAGAGGTTACATACGTAACCCAGACGTTTTTTACATATGGGGCGCACTTTTATCTTGGCCAATACTAGAGCGTGGTCTGTACCAATATTTATGCCCCAGTGGGAACGAGCGTCTAATAGGGTGTGACGCCATTGTTTGCGGATTAGAATAAAGTCAATTTGGTTACGGGTCTTTCCATCTGGGCTAATCCAGGTTTGTAGATGGCAACATTTATGGTTGATGCTAGGAACCGGAGGCGCTCCCCATTATCAGTCAGCATTCCTAGGGAGTTATTGTTTTAGAAGAGAAAAGGAAACAAAATAAAACAGAGAGGGACACACAGAGCTGAGGATACAATTTAAAACCTCACAGCTCTGTATTCTTTGGTGTCTAATTATCACTGATGTGATACATGCTTCAGTTTCACAGTCCAGTTGCGTGTCATCGAAAACCACGGCACTACAAAAATACAGTCGTCAAACATAAAACACAATAAGAAAATGCTACAACGCAGGAATGTTGTGATACACTTCAGTGAAACTAGCGCATCAAAATGCATGCTATATTACACGGGACTATATGACAAATACGGCAAAATGGCAATGGGAATACTATACAAAAGAAACACAAAAACATAAATACATGATAACATTACCCACTTACATTTCACTTGTAAAAAATAGAAGAAAATAAAACTCACTCAACAATGAGCTCATACTTCACACCTCACTTTCTCTTTATGAGGGCTGAAATCCCAACATAATGCTATACCACTGTGTAAATAATCAGAGAAAGTATTGATCACATGAAAACACATGAAACATTTGCAACATGTAAAAGTGCGAGACATTTTGTAAAACCGCAGTTGATCAAGCCTACACCACATAGTGTGACGTCATAACATTGTACCTCGTACACAATATAACATCTCTAAGAAACTGCACAGCAAAATATATATTCATGAAGGATATTTAACAGAAAGATTAGCCGGAAATACATTATTTACCGTTGGATGGTCTTAAATCTGTCACCGATTACAGAGATTGCGCGTCTCCCTCGCACTGCTCACTGTGCATTACTCAAAGTGTCTGAGGACAACAGCGCATGCGCACTTCTCATGCGTAATGCACACAACACCACCTACTGACGTCTCGAGGAACTTGGAAGTATTCACCTCTTCCTCTGATTAGATCATTTAAAGCAAGCAACAAATAGAAGTAACACACGTTTAACGATGCAATAGGAGAAACAAACTTTTTTTACCCCTCGTTTACATTTGTATATGTCTCTATAGTAACCACATTTAATTTTCAAATAGTACATTAAAGGAGAGGTTGTTCTAGTGGTTTTATTAAATGTGTAATAAGTCTCTGGTGTCCCCAGGTGTGTGTATGTGAAATTTAAACTCAAAATACCCAGCGGATCATTTATTATAGAATGTTGAAGTTGTCTGCTTTTGAGTCTGTGTAAAACCACACAGACTTTCCTTATTTCTCTTTAAATGTTGTTGAGCTTTTCGTTCCAGCCCCCTCTCCATGAAGGGCGCAGTTTCAGGGACATGTGCTAATAGTTGTTTTGCAACGGTTTTGCGGCCAAAACAAAACCAATAAAAAAAAAATTAGAGTCTGGCTTGATGGAGATACACAAGAAGAAGTGACAACCATAACAATGAACAAGGGCACATTTCTGAATGGTAAGTTGTTGAAATTATGCAGTGTGGCAAGGTAAGAGAAACTACGGACACAAGTGTAGAAAACCGCAATCCAATGGTGACAACCCGGGGTGCTCGTGATCAGGAAGCGGCCAGTCCGTGGTCCTGCGAATAGTTCCTTTTTCCATGCTCACGATACTCACTGGACTCTGAGGGAAGAGAAGACAGTGTTAGGTCTTTGGAGAACAAGCTCCTCGAGTAGTGCGTGTGTGCGATTTAAATGCCTGGCAGCTAATCGGCATCAGGTGTGGTCGATCAGCATTAGCTCCCGGGCCGTTTCCCAGGCGATGCTGATCTTGGATCTGTACCCTCCGCCACAGCAGTTATTGTGAAATTTACGTTTTTCAGGTGAACGATAAACATTAGCATGGTACAGAGCCAGAGAATAAATGCTGCATGGAGGTCGAGCAGGTATAATTTAGCATCTGAAGTTATGCAACGTTTTCAATGTTGTTCTATCATGTACTGTCTCACCCAAACAACACAATGATGTCACAGGGATCTCACATTGAGTTTTCAGAATACTCACAATGAGGTCAAAATGTAACATCACATCCCACTCACTGTGTGCTCAAACTGTGATCTTACTATTGTGCTGTGATTTTAGAGGTTCACATGTGACTGGTTTGTCATTGGAGCGTTTGCTTTAATTTGCTTTAGTTTGCTTTCTTGACTCTACAGTGTTCAATTTCTCTTCCCCTGGCTGCTGGAACTGTGTGTTAAGGCAAGGCAAGTTTATTGTAATAAAGTTCCATAGAAGGGACGGAAGGAGACGGAAACCGGCGAACATTCCAACAATAAAACTTTAATTAAATAAACAATAAACACGGAAGTAACCGGCAGACACCTCACGGTAGACTGCCGGCCAGAAAACATACATAAACTAAACATATGTCCGGGCCCGGTCCTCTCTCGTCAACAGTCCTGCCGATCGTCCTTTTAAGCTCCCAATCTCCTCCGTGATAAGATGCGGGACCGGTGCGCGCACAGCTGCTAGCACTGATCACTCACGCCACCGGCCCCGCGTCACGGCTCTCGTCCCGCCTTCCTCACCACATTTATTTGTATAGCACATTTCCTACACAATGGTAATTCAAAGTGCTTTACATAGAAGAAATTAAAAATATCCATTTGATAAAACCGTTAAGAAATAAAAAAAAAATTAACCAGTTAAGAATAAAAAAATAAAAAATAAATAAAGTTTAGAATATAAAATAAATAAAATAAAGAGACAAACAGAGTCTGGATTTGAATGTGACTACTGTGGGAGCACATCTGATCTCTTCTGGAAGCTGGTTCCAGCTGCGGCTCGCATAATAGCTAAATGCAGACTCTCCTTGCTTGGAGAGAACCCTTGGTATTTCTAGTTGATGCGATCCTAATGACCTGAGTGTTCTTTTGGGTCTGTATTCAATGAGCATATCTGCAATGTTTTGAGGTCCTAGGCCATTGAACGATTTATATACCAGTAATAAAATTTTAAAATCTATCCTATATGTAACTGGTAGCCAGTGTAAAGACCTGAGGACTGGTGTGATATGATCATATTTTCTGCTTCTGCCGCAGCGTTCTGTATGAGCTGCATCTGTTTTATGGTCTTTTTGGGGAGGCCAGTAAGGAGTCCATTACAATAATCCACCCTGCTGGTGATGAAAGCATGCACTAGTTTCTCTAAGTCTTGACTGGAAACAAATCATCTAATTCTTGCAATATTTTTCAGATGATAGTATGCTGATTTAGTTATTGCTTTGACATGACTTCTGAAGCTAAGGTCTGACTCTAGAGACACACCGAGATTCCTGACTCGATTTTTTGTTGTTTGACCTTTAGAGTGAAGGTACGCGTTCACCTTGAGAACTTCATCTTTATTTCCAAACGCAATGACTTCAGTTTTGTCTTTGTTTAACTGAAGAAAGTTTTGGCACATCCAACTATTTATTTCATCAATGCATTTGAGCAGGGAGTCAATGGGGCTGTAATCGTTAGGCGATAGGGCTAAGTATATCTGTGTGTCGTCTGCATAGCTGTGGTAAGCAATTTGGTTATTTCTCATTATTTGGCTCATTGGGAGCATGTACAGGTTGAATAGGAGAGGCGCAAGAATTGAGCCTTGAGGGACTCCGCATGTCATGGATGTCCACTCAGACTTATGGTCACCTGTACTCACATAATAACCTCTTGCTTCTAGGTATGACCTGAACCCTTTTAGTACTATCCCAGAAAGCCCCACCCAGTTTTCCAGCCTGTCTATAAGTATGTTGTGATCGACCGTGTCAAATGCAGCACTGAGGTCGAGTAGGACCAGCACTGATAATTTGCCTGATTTGAGCCGTCTGAAGCGATGGAAGCAGCAGCAGCTTCCGAGCCATCTGCAACGGCTTGCGGTGTTGGTGATGTGGGACTCTATGAACGTTAATCCCGTCACACCCCAATAAGCTCACCAAACACTGTCGTGACTGGATGTGTCCTCCTGGACAAGGCAAGAATGCTCCCGTGCTTTGGGTCAAGGTGCCAACCCTCTGGCAAACGGGGTCGAGTCTGACCGAGAAGTCCTCTGGGTTCCAAGGTGGTCTCTGAATTAAGCTTTTCAGGCTTCCGAGTGTCCTGCCCCTACAGAAAGTGAACGTCTTGGTTACGGATGTTCCCTGATGGAGGGAACGATACGTTGTGTTCTTTTTGCCACAACGTTTCACCCGCTGCAGCGATCTGGGTATCCTTTCCATGTTCCTCGGCCCAAAAGGTGAATGAATGGGCATTCAATCACCAATTTCATTGGCCTTTTAAAACGTGCATCAGAGTTGATGAACTTCCATCCATCCATCCATTTTCCTCCGCTTATCCGGGGCCGGGTCGCGGGGGCAGCAGTATAAGCAGAAATGCCCAGACATCCCTCAAGTAAAGTCAAGTCAGCTTTATTTATATAGCGCTTTTTACAATTTTCATTGTTACAAAGCAGCTGTACAAGAAAACATTGACTATAAGTAAAACATAAAAGGTTATGGAAGTCAAAACACAGGTGAAATATCAGACACACAATAAATTCCTATATGCAGTGTTAATTAAATAAGACTATCAAATTCTAGCAGCCCCCCCGGCCAGGCAAAACAGTGCAAAACAGTATGTAAACGGTGGCGAGGAACCCAAAACTCCATTGGAGGAGAAAAAAAAACCTCAGAGGGAGACCAGGCCTAACCAGGGGATTCCAGTTCCCCTCTGGCAAAAACTGCTGCCTCTGCACAAGCTCGACAGTGCTTGCACAACAAGGCAAAATAAAAAACAAAGTTAGATTTAAAATTACGATTAATAATCTAATAGCGACTGAAGTTTTGTAGAGTCGCCACGTCCTTCGTCCAGCATTTGTCAGGTCTGGGAATGGATTGCGCCCTGCCCGCTCCGGTAACATTGGACTGCGTCCTGCCCGCTCTGGTAACCTTGGAACAATGAGACAAGACTGGCTGAGAGTAGAGTACTGTTCTGCACTCTTTGATGCAACAAATGCATCAGTTGTTATTGGAAGTGTCCCTGGTTCCGGTTGATCTAACTAGTGCAGCCTAGATCTTTGAAATATATATATTATGATAGTCTAGTGTATGCAAGAGTAAAAAGATGTGTGTTTAGTCTAGATTTAAACTGACAGAGTGTGTCTGCCTCCCGGACAGTGCAGGGAAGACTGTTCCAAAGTTTAGGCGCTAGATAGGAAAAGGATCTGCCGCCAGCACTTGATTTTGAAATTCTAGGTATTAACAACTGACCTGACACCTGAGAGCGTAGTGCACGTGATGGAATATAATACGTTAGAAGTTCTCTCAAGTAGTGAGGAGCTAAACCATGCAGGGCTTTATAGGTAATAAGCAAGATTTTAAAGTTTATGCGATGCTTTATAGGTAACCAGTGCAAGGTTGACCAGTGCAGAACCGGTCTAATATGCTCATACTTTTTTGTACGCGTAAGAACTCGAGCTGCCGCATTTTGGACCAGTTGGAGTTTTTGTAATAGGCCTGCAGGGCAACCACCTAATAGTGCATTACAGTAATCTAGTCTTGATGTCATAAAAGGCATGTATAAGCTTCTCTGCATCTGATGGTGACAGCATATGACGTAATTTAGATATATTTTTAAGATGGAAAAACGCAATTTTACAGGTGTTGGCGACCTGGTTCTCAAATGACAGAGTACTATCGAATATAAAGCCAAGATTCTTAGCTAAAGATAAGGGTTTTATGGAACATCCATCAATAGTTAAGCAGTATTCTTGGTTGTTACGTAGGGCGGTTTTCGGTCCGATAAGTAACACTTCAGTTTTGTCCGAGTTCAGTAATAAAAAATTGCTACTCATCCACTTTTTTATATCGACTATGCATTCCACTCTTCGATGGAATTGCTGTGTTTCATGAAGCTTCGAGGAAATATAAAGTTGCGTATCATCAGCATAACAGTGAAAGCTTACTCCGTGTCGCTTTATTATATCTCCTAGAGGTAGCATGTATAATGCGAAGAGCATAGGCCCTAAGACTGAGCCCTGTGGTACACCGTACTGGACTTTCGATTTGCGTGATACCTCATTGTTTATTGCTACATATTGGTCGCATAAATAAGATCTAAGCCATTTCAAAGCTATTTCCTTAATACCGACATCATTTTTGAGTCTATGTAGGAGCATGCTGTGGTCAACGGTGTCGAATGCAGCACTAAGATCTAGCAGCACCAATAAGGAGATACAACCTCGGTCAGACGCCATAAGCAGATCATTTGTAACTCTAATCAGAGCAGTCTCTGTACTGTGATGTGCTCTAAATCCAGACTGGAAATCTTCATTAATCTCATTCCTTTGGAGGAAGGAACATATTTGAGTTGAGACTACTTTTTCCAGAACTTTAGACAAGAAAGGTAGATTCGAAATATGTCTATAGTTAACTAGTTCTCCAGGGTCCAGATGGGTTTTTTTGACAAGGGGCCTTATAACAGCCACCTTTTATGCTTTAGGCACATGTCCTTATGTCAGAGATGAGTTAATAATGCTAAGTAGAGGATCTATAATTTCTGGGAGCATCTCTTTCAGTAGATTTGTAGGTATAGGGTCTAACATGCATGAAGTTGATTTAGATGATCTAATGATTTTAGAGAGTTCATCGTGATCTATAGTAGAAAATAAACGTAATTTCTCCTTAGAGGTGCTGTAGTTAGTCTTTTGTTCAGCGGGATTCACTTCTGGTTGCACAGTTATAATTTTTTCTCTAATATCTTGGATTTTATTTGTGAAATAGTTCATAAAATCATCACTGCTATGCTGGTATACAGAATCAGAAGTCGCTGACGATGTATTTTTGGTTAATTTAGCCACTGTATCAAATAAAAACCTAGGGTTATGCTGGTTTTCTTCTATTAGGGATGAAAGGTAGGCAGATCTCGACGTTTTTAGGGCTTTCCTGTATGTTTTAATACTATCCTTCCAGGCAATACGAATACCTCTAATTTAGTTTTCTTAAAGTTGCGCTCCATTTTTCATGCCGCTTTCTTCAGAGCCTGAGTGAGTTCATTTTTCCTCGGTCTGTCATTTTTAATCTTCTTTAAGCGCAGAGGAGCAACTATGTCTAGCGTTTCCGAGAAGGTGGCATTAATATTTTCAATGGTAAAGTCAAGATCTTCAACGTTATAACTCATGCTAGAGATTTGAGACAATTCAGGCAAATTATCAAGAAACGCATCTTTTGTAGTCGAAGTTATTGTTCTACAATATTTGTAACTTGGAGTTTGATTTGCCACCATTGGGTAGTGAAGTAAGCATGATACCAGATAATGATCCGAAATGTCTTCGCTCTGCTGAAGGATTTTTACGTCGCCCACGTTTATACCGTAAGACAATATTAAATCTAAAGTATGATTACGAAGGTGTGTAGGTCCCGACACATGTTGACTAACGCCCATGGAGTTAAGAGTGTCTTTAAAAGCCATTCCTAAAGCATCTGTATCATTATCTACATGAACGTTAAAGTCCACAGCAACAAGGACTCTGTCTGCAGACAGTACTAGTTCTGATAAGAACCCACCAAATTCTTTAATAAAATCTGTGTGGTGCCCTGGAGGCCTTTATACAATAGCCAGAATACATTTTAAAGATGTTTTGTCCTTAGTATTAGGTATTGATGCATCAAGTACCATGACTTCAAAAGAATTGTATTTAGGATTAGACTTCTGAGAAATGCTAAAAGAGTTACGGTAAAGTGCAGCAACACCTCCCCCTCTGCCTTTTAGGCGAGGCTCATGTTTATAATAATAATCTTGGGGGACAGACTCATTTAAAGCAATATAATCATCTGGCTTTAGCCATGTTTCTGTCAGACAGAGCATGTCTATTTTATGATCTGTTATCATATCATTAACAAAAAGTGCTTTATTAGAGAGAGATCTAATATTTAGCAATCCAAGTCGAAACAGTTGATTATCTGTTTTATGTTCATGTTTAGTTTGTTTAACGTTAATTAAATTACCTTTGAGAGGTTTACGCTTTATTTTATGTTTACTAATCCGGGGGACAGACACAGTCTCAATTTTATGATGTTTGGGAGAAAGTATTATCGCATGTTGTGTATTTAGTGTATTCTGCAACGTGAGACGGCAAGCAGACCGTTGGTTAAGCCATTCAGTCTGCTCCCTGACCTGGGCCCCAGTGAGTCAAGTTTTAGCATTAAGACTATGTGCCATATTTCTAGAGAGTAGAGAAGCTCCAGCCCAGGAGGGGTGGAGACCATCACTTTTCAACAGGTCAGGTCTGCCCTCAAAACTCTTCCAGTTATTTATAAAGACAATATCATTCTGCAGGCACCACACAGACAACCAGCCATTTAGATATGATAATCTGCTATGTATCTCATCACCACGATAAGCGGGGAGGGGGCCAGAGAATATTACAGTTTCTGACATCGTGCTTGCGAGCCCAAACACCTCTTTAATATTATCTCTAGTGATCTCCGATTGACGGAGTCGAACATCATTTGTGCCTAACAATCTTACTGAATTTACGATTAGCCTTAGCCAGCACATTTAAATTTGACTTGATGTCAGGCGCTCTGGCTCCCGGTAAACATTTGACTATGGTGGCTGGTGCCTCTATGTTAACGTTCCGAACAATAGAATCACCGATAACTAGGGCACTTTCAGCAGGTTTCTCAGTCGGTGCGTCGCTGAGCGGGGCAAACCTGTTCGAGACTGTAGTTGGAACGTTTGAGTGATGTTTTGACCTGCGACTACACCGTCTCACAGTCACAAAGTTTCCCAGCTGCGGGGGTTGTTCAACCGGAACTGAACTGTGCGCGCTAATAATGCTCGCATCCAAAGTGTTTTCTAAGCTCCTTACATTCTTACTATCCTCAGATAAAGATTGGATGCGAGACTCTAATTCTGAGATCTTCTCTGTCAGCCAAGCTATTTCCCTGCATTTATCGCATGTAAAACCCTCGCCGCTGACAGAGAAGGCTAAGCTAAACATATGACATGAGGTGCAAGTGACAATAATAAGAGAAGAAGCCATAACTCACCGGGTTTGAAGAGTTATCCCAACTTACCAAGGCTGCTCGGTGATTCTTAGTATATACGCTTTAGAGAGAAACCGTTAGCACACAAGAAAACTAGAAGGCGAGATGATATTTAGCAGTGTAAACAGAAAGCCCGCTAGCACGCTTGTGCTATGCTAACGGCGCTGAGTGTTTTGGTTTAAGATCTTCAAGTAAATAACCAGGAGATGGTCATTGAGATATCAGGATAAGTTTAGCAACAGCAGTGATAAGTAACAATGTATGCTATGAATAAAATACACTATTATGAAAGAAAGTACAAGTGCAGTGATACAACAAACCGATTCCTCTGCAGTGAGGTGAATCCTGTGTCTTTCATCATTTTCTTTCTCATCCCTCACCCTAGACACTTCCTCTAGCTCTTCCGGGGGGACAGCGAGGCGTTCCCAGGCCAGCCGGGAGACATAGTCCCACCAGCGTGTGCCAGGTCTTCCCCGGGGTCTCCTCCCGGTCGGACGGGCCCGGAACACCTTCCGGGGAAGGCGTCCAGTAGGCATCCGTAACAGATGCCCAAGCCACCTCAGCTGACACCTCTCTATGTGGAGGAGCAGCAGCTCTACTCCGAGCTCCTCCCGGGTGACCGAGCTTCTCACCCTATCTCTAAGGGATCGCCCAGCCAATCTTCCGGGGAAGCTCATTTCGGCCGCCTGTATCCGGGATCTTGTCCTTTCGGTCATGACCCAAAGCTCATGACCATAGGTGAGAGTAGGAACGTAGATTGACCGGTAAATCTGAGAGCTTCGCCTTGCGGCTCAGCTCTTTCTTCACCACGACAGACCGGTACATCGACCGCATTACTGCAGAAAATTGTTTGTCTCATAATTTGAGACGTTTGTTTGAGTTAACATCCTGAAACAGATCAGATTAAAGCATATGAGGCATAAGATATGACTGTGTGTATATAGTCCATTTAATTAGCATGGAAGAATTCATGGAAGACTGCAGAACAAAAATTTTCTATCAAATTTGTATTCAATGTATAGTTTTAAAAAGCTTATTCGGCTCTTTTTATTAAACCCAGAGATCTAACACATTTGTTTGCGAAGTCTAGTCACACCATGTCATGGTTGGTTTAAATACATTACTTTATATTACAATAAATACTCTATATTAAATTTACATGTTTAGGCAGACTTTTGATTTCTGTTTGTTGCTTAGACTACACTGGACTTTACTGTTTAATGTTTTATTGGCTTTTCAAAGGTGCATGAAAGGTCTTAAAAAAGCGTTTTTAATATAGTGCTATAGAATGGTTTGCGTCAGTGCATTGCTGTGTCATGTTATGTTGCAAGCTGGGTTTTGTGGGCCGCTAAAGAAGTTTTTGTTTAATACACTACTTTTGAATTAATTATTTACGCTTAACAGTGTGATTAATCACAGATAAGTCATGTGATAAAACATTTAATCGTTGCCCAGCACTAGACTATGTGTCATATGATATTGTTTATGACAATAATACTAGCTGGTAATATGTACAGTGCTCAGGAATGGTTTAAAAATGACAGCGCAGGACACAAGGGTCACCGGGGGTCTGCATGGGCCAAGACCTTGTCAATTTAATTTAAATACAATAATCTCATATTTCAAGCCTTAATATGTAAATGCACTCTTCAGAAATTTTTAGAAGTGATTCGACTGTCCTGAGATCATTGCAAATTCCAGGCAGCCAAATTTGTCTATCCAAAACATATAAAAAAGACACTGCGATGAGCACGACTAGAAAAGATTCAGAGAGCAAACAAAAGATTGTAGTTTTTAAGAATTATACATTTTCAAAAGGCAGCAGCAGGGATGCAAACAGGTAAAGGGGGAAAAGGGTGAGAATTTTTTTGTTAGGATGTTTGCTTTACATGCTCTTTTGTTGCATGCTCCTCTCTCTCTTCACTGTTCCCACATCTCAAATACATTCAATAATACCATTCATTGATGTTGTTAAAAAAATCTGAATGCTTTAACTGGCAAGACTTAAATCAGTCTCCGTTGACCAGAACACAGCCCACTTTCATACATTTGTGTAACACAATTTATCAATGTTATTAATAATCGCTTTCAACTGCACTAACTTGTAGAGAAAGTGCATCTTACCCCTGAAGTCCTCTTCAGCCTGACCAACAACAAACCCCCCCCCCAAAAAAACACTTTCTCATCTGATCTACACAAATCTCATAGGTGACAAATTTAGATTTTTGAAGCTGAGGATTATGCATCTATGCAGCAATGGATGAATGAAGCACAACAATTGATCAATGAGATCATGAAATGAGCAATGAACCTAAAATGATCAGTTCCAAATGCATTAAGGAATACCCACAAACACTTGTGAATATTTGGACTGTTTGTGTTTGATCAAAAATATGAATTCTCTGAATATTAATTTCGGTAAATAGTTGAAATAGTTCAACATATCTCTGGAATAATAATCATTACGATGTGACTGCTTTTAAGTAAATATAAGGCTGGAGGTCTTGGTTGTCCATGACAGGTGCAATCATGCCACATTAAAAGGGGAAGCACACATTTAAATCAAGTAACCACTTAAAACTTACAAATGAACAATTTTGTGTGAATTATAACAATATTTCGTAGTACACTTTGTATACACGTTACACTGAGCCTTGTCTTTGAGTTCAACATCAGTCAGTTAAGATCAATTTTCACTTCTCAGGGTTTAAAAGTGTGTTTATTCTGAACTCATGACACAAAACATGATGAGAGTGATTTTCACTGTTGCGAGTTCAGAAGAAATCAAACATTCTGTAAGTCTTTCATTGACTTGTGTTCATGATTGAAATCAATCCAGCAAAGAAATGAATCTGCTGGTGTCCTGCTAAGTGCAGAAGATTTCCCTGTCCAGTTGACATTTGATTTGTAAATAAGACTTAAAATAACAGATAGGCTAGTTGAGAAGGTTGATCGAGCAGGTGGATTTGGACCCTTGTGTGGTTTCAAAAGTGGGACGGTGTCACTCACTGAAAATCATTATTTGGAAATCTGTTTTTGCAAATATCGATACGTAGCAGATAGTCGTAGTCTTTAAGGTTAAGGTCATTGCCATGAAATATTTATAAAATGTTTAGGTTTCAAGTCATTGTTGAGTGTTAGTCTTAGTGACTTAAGAGTCCTCTTCACTATCCCAACGTCGCACACATTTAAGAGCTAGTTTTAACACTAAAACTCGTTGTGGAATACTCTTGGCGCAAAAATGTAGCAGTCATAAAATTAGCACTGACACTGCCATTCTTTTTAAGAGTTTCTTCTAAATCAGCAATTTAGGAGCTACTTTTAGCCTTATGATGGATGTGAATATGGGCCGTGGCCATTGTTACAAAAGATCAATGTGACACAATCATTACATTGCAGCATAATAATTGACTTACATTGAATCGTATGAAAAGCAGACTCTGTCTGTGATGTAAGATTCAAATAAAAAACAAATCATTGACTCAAACAAACTTGAACTCTCTGAGGAACTTGATTTCATTCAAGCAACGCACAATTCTCAACATATTGATCATTGAATCGTATGAAAAGCAGACTCTGTCTGTGATGTAAGATTCAAATAAAAAACAAATCATTGACTCAAACAAACTTGAACTCTCTGAGGAACTTGATTTCATTCAAGCAACGCACAATTCTCAACATATTGATCATGATGAGATTCAAATATTGAATGTTCATGACAGGTTTTGTTCATTGTTTATGTCAGCGCTTCCCTGGGGGGTGTGACAAGGCTTCGGTATTGTCACTTGTGATTCTCGACATAAAAATATAAAATGCCAGCTGACAATGAGTGCAGTTACATGCACATAGTCTTACTCTGATTATGTTTAATAAGTAATAAGTTGTTTTCGTCAGTTACAGCCACTGATCTATATGACTGGATTGCACATGACGTCATTACACTGAAGCCACCACACGTAAATACGGACTGTATATGTCACATAGCTTTATTTTAACATATTTAAACATGTGCCATTACAAAGGTGTGCAGCACTCACTTTAATGGTTTCTATACATCACTATTCTGTACTAACTAAACATAAACACCAGAAATAAACATCTGACATAACAAGTAATTAAACATTCAAGTAAACTAAAAACTAATTGTGCGTCCGCTACTAACCCTTATGTTGACTGTAAGTCAATCGCGCCCACTGTCCGTTGGGGATACCAAGATGGTGGCGCGATCCCTTCCAGTCATTTATATACAGGTGCATCTCAATTAATTTGAATATCGTGAAAAAAGGAAAGAAATTTCAACCAATATATTATATAGATAATAACACATAGAGTGAATATTTCAAGCCTTTTTGGGAAATTTTGATGATTATGGTTTACAGATAATGAAAATCCAAAATTCAGTGTCTCAGAAATTTAGAAAATTACATAAGATCAGTAAAAAATGATATTTTAAACCGAAATGTCAGGCTTCTGAAAATTAGGTTCATTTCTATGCACTCAATACTCGGCTGGGCCTCCTTTTGCATTAATTCCTGCATCGATCCTACGGCAATATGGTAGGATATTGCCGAGGTGGTTGAGCCTCCTCAAATTTGAACAGATGGAGGGATGCGTCTCGGGTGCAAATAGAACACTCCGGCATATGTATGCACTATTTCGTATTTGTTTTTGAGTTGTCTGTGGAATTCAATCAAGTTAATTGTATTGAAGTCATTGAAAATATTTTTTATATCCTTTATTTTTAAGAGTGTACCAACAAGGTCCTTTTTGCCATGTGCAATTGGACATTCATACTATGTCGTGATGCAGATTTGATTTGTAAATAAGACTTGAAATAACAGATCACGTTGAGTTAAGCAACATGTTCTCAGAGGTCCAGTGGTGTTCTAAACATTTATCATGTGCTGATGTCGTCATGAGGGTGGAGAGAGTGACAGTCAAATGTCCAGAGGGATGTACTGATGATGTATTGATGTAGAAGAGAGAAGAAGAGAGGACGACTCTCACACGTTCTGTTCATAACCCATAAGAAACTCAATTCTCTTCTCTTCTCTATTCTCATATTCCTTTTGTTCAGCAGCGACATGGACAAACTCATTCATCTCATTTTACTTTCTGGTGAGTAAACATCACATACATCATCATCATCTCATAGAACACACAAACATCTCAACATTATACATACTGTCAGTCATCCATCAGTCAAATATTTAGCACCACTTATAAAAGTGAAGATTTTATACTATTTCTCAGCTATAAGTGTAAAATGCTTTTTCAACAGGCCTCCTTTTCATTCAGGGTATTTTCGCCACTTCAAAAGGTAAAACAATAATACTTTTAAGACAAATGTAGATAAAGTTGTGAATCTTGATGTTTTTATTGTTGATTCATTGTTGTGAGTTTGTGGTTAGATGACAGTCTTATTCGGTAGCACTTTATAATAACTGCACCCTATGTTAATTGATCATTTATGAAGCATTTGCCCCACATTAATAGACATTAGTAAGCAGTTTATAAATACATCTATAAACGCGTGATTCTTGATTTATAAGCATGTATATAATATGCTTAATAATCAAATTTTCATACTTTATTAATGGTAAATTCATCATTTCTAAATTAAAGATTAAATGACTTACAAACCAGTTAGTTGGGAGTTGTCAGTAGTTGATGAGATCATTTAGAAAGTGTTAGTAAATGATTAATAAACTCTTTGAATGCACATTTATATACATATAGTAACAGTTTCTCAATGTGTTTATTAACACACATTCCTGCTGTAATTCATTGATTAGTTAAGGTAGTTAGAAAACATTTACTAGTTGTTAGATAACTATTGTGAGCTCATCTAAAGTGAGGACTATTTATGCCTTGTAAAGCATTTACAAATGAGAGTTAAAGGCTCAGTTATCCTCTAAACAGAAAAAGGAAAAACACAACACAACACAGGGATACAGAACATAGAAGTATTTATTTCAAGAGGTAAAAGAAATTAAACTGTACATATTAATGAATATAAAACGATTTCATATAAAATGACAAATAATTTTAACACAGCCATGAAACTTGATGAAATTTTGATTTTTTTATTTTGTACTTTTTTATTTTAAGTGCCAAAAATTCCACACAAAATCTTTAATCTCAAGGTTGGACTACTGCAATGCTCTCCTTGCTGGTCTTCCTGCAAAGGCTTTCAAACCACTTCAGCTGTATCCCTCTGTGTTGTGTTTAAGAAGATAACTGAGCCTTTAACTCTCAGAACTCTCAAGGCATAAATAGTCCTCACTTTAGATGAGCTCACAAAAAAATTGTTATCTAACAACTAGTAAATGTTTTATAACTACCTTTACTAATCATGAATTACAACAGGAATGTTGTAATATTGAGTAACTGTTATAAATGTGCATTCAAAGAGTTTATTAATCATTTACTAACACTTTCTAAATTATCCTTTTATTATACCACTGACAACTCCCAACTAACTGGTTTGTAAGTAAAGTAATCCTTAATTTAGAAATGATGAATTTACCCTTAATAAAGTATGAAAATTTGAGTATTAAGCATATTATATACATGCTTATAAATCAAGAATAACGCATTTATAGCTGTATTTATAAACTGCTTACTAATGTCTATTAATATGAGGCAAATGCTTTATAAATGATCAATTAACTTAACTAATGATTCGTAGCGTGCAGTTATTATAAAGTGCTACCTTTATTCTCATGAGAATGTGTTTCTGACTGGTAGGTTTGTGTTTTAATCATCACTCATGTACACTGAAAAAAACGTTTTCATTGAAACAACTAATAACATAGATGTAGATGTGAAAAAAACATACCCTATACTTTTCAAGTTGATCCCAAAAGAAATATAACACCCTAAATATTTCCTAAATTATGAAACTGTCTGGTCTGGTTTTCGAAAACTGGACTCTCAAATCCACTTATATTCCCATAGACTTATCATGGCGAGAAACACTGACGGCGCATAACTCAAGAGTGAGCATTTCATAGAAACTTGCGAGTTACCACGTTTGAAGCTGGCAGGCTCTGTAAGAACATAACTCACAATGGGGCATAAGTTGCAATCCTGGGATGTAAGAGCCAACCAAAACTTTCCATTGACTTATAGTGGAAGACGAAAAATGCCCATAAAAGACATTATAACTGTTGTATATATTTGCAGTACAACAACCACTTAGAGACAAGGGGGTTGGCTCATTTGAATCAGGCAACCAATCAGTGTTTCCAGGAACTTCATTAAGCTACGAAGCCACCCCATAGCAACAAAACATCTTAACTTAGCAACCGTTTAACAAGACAAATATCTCTGCATCAGAACATCGTAGAGACATGGGGGTCGGTTCATTTACCTTGTGTATTGGAGCATCATCAATTGGCAGATGCCAAGCCACGCCCATAGAAACCAAACAGGTCAGCCTAGCATTTAGCAATACCTAAATCTCTGTATCATAACATTGTAGAGACATGGGGGTGGTTCATTTCACTCGTTGCCTGGTGTATAATGCTAGCAACATGATAATCATGTCAGCATCATATTAGCAAACATGCTTAGCGTGCTTACATCATGGTAGGATCATGCTAATCATGTTAACATCATACTAGCAACATGGTAATTACATTAGCATACGTGCCAGCAACATGCTAATCATGCTAACAAACATGCCAATCGTGTTACCATCATGCTAGCAAAATTCAATTCAATTCAATTTTATTTATATAGCGCTTTTCACAATTTGCATTGTTCCAAAGCAGATATACAGGGGAAAAAACCCTGAAAAACACAAAAAGGTAAAACACAGAACATGAATAGTTTAACTTGTTATAAAAAAGACCTAGTAAATAATATCTAATGTCAGCAGTCTCCCGGTGGTTTATTTTGCATATTTTGCATTAAATGAATACTTGGCTGAAAAGATGTGTCTTTAATCTAGATTAAATTTTTATTAGAATTTAAAAGAAGGAAATTACAGGACATCCAATGTTTTATATCTTCAATGCACTTTGCCTGCCAGTTTGGATAGCTGGGAGGAATCATCTGGTCTTGATGAGATATATAGCTGAGTATCATCTGCATAGCAGTGGAAACTAATTCCATGTTTTTTAATAATGTTTCCGAGGGGCAGCATGTATATGGAGAACAGCACGGGTCCCAGAACCGATCCCTGAGGTAATCCATAATTTAGGCATGGCAAGGCAAATTTATTTATATAACACATTTCATACACAATGGTAATTCAAAGTGCTTTACATAGAAGAAATTAAAAATATCCACTTGATAAAACAGTGAAGAAATAAGAAAAATAAAATGTAACCAATTAAAAATAAAAAATAAAATAAAATATAGTTTAGAATAGATAATAAATAAAATAAAGTACAGCACAAACAGTGGGACGGTCAGAGGCACAGTGCACATTAATCAAATGCAAAGTTAAACAGATGTGTTGTGAGTCTGGATTTGAATGTGACTACTGTGGGAGCACATCTGATCTCTTCTGGAAGCTGGTTCCAGCTGCGGCTTGTATAATAGCTAAATGCAGACTCTCCTTGCTTGGAGAGAACCCTTGGTATTTCTAGCTGATGCGATCCTAATGACCTGAGTGTTCTTTTGGGTCTGTATTCAATGAGCATATCTGCAATGTATTCAGGTCCTAGGCCATTGAACAATTTATATACCAGTAATAAAACTTTAAAATCTATCCTTTATGTAACTGGTAGCCAGTGTAAAGACCTGAGGACTGGTGTGATATGATCATATTTTCTGGTTCTGCCGCAGCGTTCTGTATGAGCTGCATCTGTCTTATGGTCTTTTTGGGGAGTCCATTACAATAATCCACCCTGCTGGTGATGAAAGCATGCACTAGTTTCTCTAAGTCTTGACTGGAAACAAAGCATCTAATTCTTGCAATATTTTTCAGATGATAGTATGCTGATTTAGTTATTGTTTTGACATGACTACTGAAGCTAAGGTCTGACTCTAGAGACACACCGAGATTCCTGACTTGATTTTTTGTTGTTTGACCTTTAGAGTGAAGGTACGCGTTCACCTTGAGAACTTCATCTTTATTTCCAAACGCAATGACTTCAGTTTTGTCTTTGTTTAACTGAAGAAAGTTTTGGCACATCCAACTATTTATTTCATCAATGCATTTGAGCAGGGAGTCAATGGGGCTGTAATCATTAGGCGATAGGGCTAAGTATATCTGTGTGTCGTCTGCATAGCTGTGGTAAGCAATTTGGTTATTTCTCATTATTTGGCTCATTGGGAGCATGTACAGGTTGAATAGGAGAGGCGCAAGAATTGAGCCTTGAGGGACTCCGCATGTCATGGATGTCCACTCAGACTTATGGTCACCTATACTCACATAATAACCTCTTGCTTCTAGGTATGACCTGAACCATTTTAGTACTATCCCAGAAAGCCCCACCCAGTTTTCCAGCCTGTCTATAAGTATGTTGTGATCGACCGTGTCAAATGCAGCACTGAGGTCGAGTAGGACCAGCACGGATAATTTGCCTGAATCAGTACTTAAGCGAATATCGTCTTAATGAGCGCTGTCTCTGTGCTGTGATGTGGGCGGAACCCAGATTGAAAATTGTCAAAGTATCCGTTTGAGCTTAAGAATTTGTTCAGCTGGTTGAGGACAACTTTTTCAATGATCTTACCTATGAAGGGAAGATTTGAGATCGGTCTATAGTTGTTTAATATGGTGTTATCCAGATTGCTCTTTTTCAGGAGGGGTTTGACAACAGCAGTTTTCAGGGAGTTTGGGAAACTTCCAGAGAGAAGTGAGGCATTTACCACATCTAGGAGATCTGCTTCTAAACAGTTTAACACACTTTTGAAAAAAGATGTGGGAAGTGCGTCAAGGGCGCAGGTTGATGTTTTAAGGTGTTGAACGGTTTCTTCCAAATTTTTGCCATCAATTTCTTCAAAATCAGACATTGTAACTATTTTCTCAGGTTGTGGTGTGATCTGTCTGACCCCAGCGCTACTCAAGGATGTGCTGATCACCTTTCTAATATTATTGATTTTATCAGAGAAGAAAGAAGCAAACTCACTGAACTTGCTGTCTGAGAGCATTTCACTGGGAATCTGGCTTTGGGGGGTTTGTCAGTCTGTCTACAGTAGCGAAAAGAGTCCGGGTGTTGTTTAAGTTGCTGTTTATAATATTTGAGAAGAAAGTCTGCCTAGCTTTGCCTAGTTCCATATTGAAAGCATGGATGGTGTCTTTGTAGATGTTATAATGGACTACAAGTTTTGTCTTCCGCCACAAGCGCTCTGCTTTTCTGCATTGTCTTTTCATATTTTGCACCGCTGTTGAGTTTCTTCAAGGTGCTTTTTGTCTACCACTCTTGCTGACTTTTACAGGAGCAATATCATCAATTACACTTTTAACCTTCGAGTTAAAAGAATCAAGGAGAGAATCAAAAGAGTCAGCAGATATGCTTGGTGTTAAAGATATGACCTTCATTAATAGTACACTAGTGTTCTCATTTAAGCATCTCCTCTTGACAGACACAGATCTAACTTCAATGGCAGGAGAGATCAATATATCAAAGAAAATACAGAAATGATCAGATAGTGCTACATCCTTAATAACAATAGATGGAATGTTTAGACCCTTACTGATAAGTAAATCTAGAGTGTGACCACGATTGTGTGTGGGTCCATGTACATGCTGAGTCAGGCAAGCCCGTAGGCAGGGGGGTTCGGGTGGTTCGAACGAACCCCCCTCACTGCCAAAGGTCCAGAATATAAGTCTGTTTTTTATGTGATTATTGTCATCATTGTTTTAATCAATGCTTGTGACAAATTTCTGGGTTGCTATTTCAAATTAATATGATTATTATTGCAGGACGCGTGTGTGTGCGCGCGCAGCAAAGAGAGTTCTCGCAATACACTTTTCAAAGCAACGTGAAGAAGCATCGCCTATGAATGATTTTCAGAGGCGAAAAACTGCAAAAAAGGTCCACTTTTTGAAAAAAAGAACCTCCCCTTTCAACTGGCTGGCTACGGACCTGTCAGGTCAAATGTTTTTAAAACAGTTTTGATTTCTTTTGCCATATTGTTTTCTGCATTATCTATGTGAATGTTAAAATCTCCGGCAGTAGAGAAACAGTCAAACGCTGAGGAAATTGTTGATAACAGTTCTATAAAGTCCTGCAAAGGATGAAGAGTATTTTGGAGGCCTGTAAATAGTGATTAGTAAAATGCGAGGAGCACCTTTTAACACAATACCCAGATATTCAAAAGACGTGTAATTTCCAAATGATATTTGCTTATATTGATAGACATCTTTAAAAAGAGCAGCTACTCCCCCACCTCTCCTAACTGATCTGCAGACACTCATAAAAGTAAAGTTAGGAGGTGATGCTTCTGTCATGAAACTGCTCCGAGACAGGCAGGTCAGATCCAAATGCAGCTTTATTTCAAAGAATGGTCCAACAGGCATAGATCAGATGACAGCGTCAGGTATGTCAGGGTATATCCAAAATCAGAAACGGTAACAGGCAGAGGTCGGGGCAGGCAGCAGAGAATCACAGATAACAAACAGTCCAAGATAAAACACGGCAGGAACAAACACAGGGAAATCGCTCGGCAATGTCAGACAGGCTAAACAAGACTTCACAGTGTGTGAATAAGTGCACATGGTATATATAGAGTGAGATTAACAGGGTGATGAGATACAGGTGAATGTAATCAGTGATGATGAGTCCGGGAAGTGTGTTATGGGAGATGTAGTTTTGTGAGTGAATGATAAGTTTGATGTGGAGTGCCCTCTGGTGGTTTTCAAGGGCACTCCAGCTGGTGATTGTTACAGCTTCATTGAGGACTGTTGCACTGCAGCTGTCTTCTAGCCAGGTTTCATTTAGAAACATACAATCCAGGTTGTATGTGGTTATTAGGTCGTTGACTAGAAGTGATTTGTTTTTAAGTGAGCGGATGTTTAAAAGTGCTAACTTAACAGTCTTGCTTTATTCCCCCATAGCCATCTTGGTTTGACGTGCAATGGGCACCAGATTAGTCTGGTTTGATGTACGACTATTGAAGGCCTTAGACTTTCTGTCGTGTGATAGAAAGTCACTTTTACTTGCGTTAGATTTGATGTTAGAATTTACTTGTTGTCCGTGATCATTTTATTTACAATAACTGCCTTTGAATTTAGTGATCTAATATTAAAATGCTAATCGTTTCCAACAGAGAGTTTGTTCTCAAACAAGTAAGCATTACATTTTAAATGAGCTCATTTAGTGGATAAAAGTGTAAACTTTCTCAGTTTAAACATTTGCTATGTTATCTGTGATCTTCTATTGTGAATAAGATATTGGCTCATATGAATTGAAATTCCTTTAGTTTAAATTGTATTCAAATAAAAAAAACGTCCCACTTTTTCCGGAATTCGGGTTGTAAACTACATACAGATTTTCTATTCGCATTAGACACAATATCAACTGGCTTATTGAGGAATGTGCTATGACTTTTGGAAGCAATCGGCTGGGGATGTTTGATAGGGGGACAAAAATTTCCCCAAAACAAATCCCATTGACTTTACATCATAGCTCCAGGCGCGGATATCGTAGAAACTATTCTCCCTCAACTATGACGCCAATGTCTTTGGGTACAGCTTGAGCATCTGTGATGATGAAGATTGCCATGGTGTCCTGCTGAAGAATTTGTTCACTCTCCGTCTCCGGTACATGGAAAATAATTTTGAAAGGAGAAAAAAAATCTAGAATCTCACACACACAAGATTCGGTGTAGACACAGTGTCACACAAACTTTCTCAATAGAACATCCTCATATACATCTTAAAATCAAGAAAGATGACACTGAATCATTTAGTCAGAAACCGTGTGCAATGAACAAAACCCTTCAGCAGTAACATTAACTAAGCTGAAGTTGAAATCATAACAGAATAATAATAAATATAAAAGAGAGCCGGGAACATGAAGTTATTACTCTGCTTTGCCTCACTTAAGGTTGAGTTATGAACGGGAGCTGGACATTGTCCGTCATGAAATCTCCCGTACATTTTCATCTCAGTCTAACACTGAAGTACAAATCGGGCACATTAACTGACAACATTAAAACAAATTCATGTTTATTATCAACTAATTTCGTAAGTAGTTCACTTACCTTCAAAGTCTATTGACGAGTGACTGGGAGCGTCTTTGTTGATCCTCAGACCGTTAACTTGAAGAGCGAGATCTGGTGGTGACTGGACGAGGTTTGAGTTTAATGGGCGTGCGCTGGCCTGTGTGTAACCTAGAAATTGTACATTCGTCAACACTAAAATTGCTAAATTGAACTGTTAATTAAAAATATAAAAATTTAACAATGTTTTCAACTAAAGAAATATTACTTAAAATATAAAACTAATAATTTAAAGCTGAAATGAAGACATTGGATGAAGTCCTGCTTGAAAACCTTTTTTCAGTGTAGACGCTCAGTCTTTCAAGAGCCTCCGCTGGAAATAACATGAACAGATTCTGATTTTTGCAGATATTTATATAATTATTTAATTAATTTATATTACTGTTTTGAAAACTGTCATGATTTTAGTCATCAATTATTAACATCTTTATGTTTCAGACTTTTAAATGAAACATTCTTGTTATCAAAAAGAATATTTATAAATGATGGGAGAGATACTTTTTTTACTTTTTACTTTTTTTTTGTTCTGTGCTTTTGATGTGTGAAGTTTGTGAAAAACAAATGATTGCGTCAGTGACTCTCTCACCATAACCAACAGGGACACAGATTGAAGTAAATATCATGTTATATGCTTATATTGTGTATCTTCTTAGGGGAAGACAATCACGAGTGGTACACAGGCAGTCGTCCTTTCAGCTCAATGTGTCTTTGGAACCTTATCAATGAATATGCATGTCCTTTCTCACAGTAACATTGACCGTCCTGGATATCTAGTTTTATGATTTGCTATATTGTTTTTAGATTTGTTATTTTGATTTTGGGGTTTTTATTTTGCTTTTAGATTTGTTTTTAGTTTTGTGATTTATTTTTATGTTTTGCACTTTCTGGCCATCGTAAGAAAGAATACATCAGGACACAGTTTATAATAATAATAAATTTATTTTGAAATAGCGCCTTTCAAACAGCTTCTCACGGCACTTTTCATTAAAACTGAAAACTGAAATAAACAAACAGTACTGCTATTTACTATTTACTAAAATTTACTCAACATAAAAGTTACTAAGTTACATTTTAAAAGCGGGAGGGGACCTCTCCTGTTCTGTGCAACACGAACAATAGTCCTAGTGAGTAAATGTTGATGAACCTATCAGCCACAAAAAAAGATAACATAGGACGTCGTTTAGCAAATTTTCTGAGATGAAAACGTTGTGTTGAGATACTGACTGGGGTTTGATCTTGAAAACCTATCATCTCCAAGATAACTAATAAAAGTCAATGGGCTTGGCGAATTGCACGCGCACGCCAGTCTCCGCCCCGTACATACGGGTATAAAGGAAGATGGCGGCGGTCATTCACTTACCCTTTGTACTGAGGAACCTGAGAGGACACTCCCGGTCGATGCAGCGGTTCGGTGCAGTGTTGTGGCATGAAGATGTTCCCCTTCAGTCGATCTCACGACTTTGTGTAGGGAGACTGACTGGCAATCTATCTACATGCCATAATGCGCCCCATTACGACCTCCAGCGGAGCGACACTGACTAGACTAGCGAGTCACAAGAGTGCTACTATGAGATGTAATCTTCCAGTAACATTGTAGTGGTCATACTGAGAAGCGGGGAGGTTAAATGTGGAGACACTAACATGGTCTCACACGTGGGGAGAATATAATGCGAAAAAGTTGTCAGCCCGAGTAGGAGGACAAATCCAGGTGGGACAACCACGGGCGGGGAGTTCACAGATTCACCAATCGGGAAATCAGGAGTGAGGATTCAGCATACAGGACGACCCAGGGAGGAGTCAGTACGTATGGGGCACTAGTCCTAGCATAGGGGTCTACCTGCCGGAGGGGCCCGAGCTTCCAACTAAGGCTCTGTAGCAGAAGACACCACCAGCAATGAAGCCAGTATCACAGCAGCGAACGCCCCCACAGGGGCCAGAGCTTCCAACAAGTGCTCTGCAGCAGCAGACCCCACCAGCAATGAAGCCAGTATCACACCAGTGACCGTCCCTGCAGGGGCCCGAGCTTCCAACAAATTTCGGGTGACACCTCCGTAATGCCCAGCATGGCATTTTTGGGGGATGTATGTGTACTTCGGCGGCTGTCCAGCTCTATCTGCATTTGGGGGGTGTGTTCTGGACTCAAGCCGGTTCCGAGCCCGGCGCACTTGCCCTGACCAGGGTAGAGTGCTCCGGGTTCGGATAGATCCGGCGAGCTCGGAGCCCACTCCCTGCACAACACGCCAAATACGCATAAACCTTCATTCCCATGCTTTACCATCTATCCCAACAAGGAGCTGTTTATTGGCGAGGGCCAAAGCCTGTGACAAAATTCAGACAACATACTCACATTAGATAGAAGAATTCAACTCAAAAAGTCTTCTTCTAGTTCAGCACATCAAACAGACAATAATAAAATCTAACATTCTGGACAATTACCTCATATTCATCTTTTAATGTTTATGAATTGTATGACTTTTTATATATATATATATATATATATATATATATATTTATATATAATATATATATATATATTTATATATAATATATATACAGGTATCTACAGACTGATTGAATGTCTTTGAATAATATTTTCTAGAGAATTTGGCATTGAATGGAACCGTTACACAGTCATCTACACGTACAGCATGGGCAGCTCCACATGCCATAGATGGTGAAAGATACGGACTATATACTTATTCATACTGCTCTGCTACATTATCTGAGAGTAACCCATGGTGGAGGCTGGATCTTCTGGATATTTATGAGATTAAAACAGTGATCATAACTGCTAGAACAGGATGCTGTTTGTATCAAACTAACGAAGCTGAGATTCGTATTGGAAACTCGCTGGTCAACAATGGAAACAACAATCCCATGTAAAGTCTTTCATGAAATCACTTTTCATTCATTGATTGATTGATTAAAACGCCTCTATAGAGATTCATTGATTTTCTCTTTGTAGATGTGCCGTAATTTCTGGGACTGTTTCTCGTTATACTGTAACTTATTCATGTAATGGGATGGTGGGACGTTATGTGAATGTGGTCATGACTGGACGGATAACTCCTCTCTCTCTGTGTGAGGTGGAAGTCTATAGAACAGGTAATTTCTGACACTGATTCTGTTAAGGGTGTGTGAAAAGTAATAATACAGAATTAAAAGACATGCAGTTAAGCAAAGGATCCTATTATTAGACATTCAATGGTTTTTATTTACTTCAGAATATTGCTCAACTCAACAATCAAATTTATCTTTCCACAATCTTAAAACCAACATAATTATTACTAACAATCGGTCAACATGTATCAGTGTAGTATCCAACTCTGAGGGGTAACCATGACGACTAAGATGCCAGTGATAAGACATGCATATACGTTGTAGTGAAAAGATTTGAAGTGGAAGATTCGTGTTTAGTTATGTTGACATTAATCTTAGAACAGTCATGATGTATCAGACTTATATTTCAATGTCAGATAAAAGTTTTTTAGCTGTTTAAGAGGGTGTTGGTCTGTCCTGAACATAAGAGTTGAAAAGATTCAAATGGTTATTAGTTGATTCCCACAGATGTGTTTATATATCTGCAGACTAACTGATCAACTTTTTTCTAGAGAATTTAGCAGTTACAGGATCAATCACACAGTCATCCACATACTCCAACTGGCTAGCTCAACATGCCATAGATGGTGTCAGATATGGTACAGACATATTTGCTAATCCATACTGCTCTGGTACATCTCAAATTGACCCATGGTGGAGGTTGGATCTCTTGTATATTTATGACATCGGTACAGTGATCATCACTGTACGTAACTATTATTTCAGTGAAGCCAGTGGAGCAGAGATTCGTATTGGAAACTCACTGGACAACAATGGAAACAACAATTCCATGTAAAGTTCTTTATGAAATCACTTCAACACTTTTCCTTCATTGATTTATTGAAACGCCTCTGTAGAGATTCAGTGATTCTCTCTCTCTAGATGTGCTGTGACTCCTAATCCTCTACCTGGTGATACTGTCAGTTTCTCATGTGGTGGGATGAAGGGACGTTATGTGAATGTGGTCATGACTGGACGTACGGCTCTGCTCATTTTGTGTGAGGTGGAGGTCTATGAAACAGGTGATTCTATACCCTTCGATTTATTTTTTACTATTGAAATTTATGAAGTGTATTTTGATTTATCATTTGAGTCAACCGTCATATGTGTTGTTTCCATGTGTTGTAGCCTTTTAACATTTAAGGTGTAACATTATTGTTTATAATAAATTGACTTTAATCTTAAAACAGTCATGAAGTATCAGATAAGTTAAAGTTTTATCATGAACATAAGAGTTGAAAAGATTCAAATGTTTATATATCTGCAGACTGACTGATCAACTTTCTTTCAATATGATATTTTCTAGAGAATTTAGCAGTTAAAGGAACAGCTACACAGTCATCCACATATATCGGCTGGACAGCTCAAAATGCCATAGATGATGTAAGAAATGGAGATGCTCTTGAATATTGCTCGTCTACATTATCTGAGAGTGACTCATGGTGGAGGTTGGATCTGTTGAATAATTATGACATCAATACTGTGATCATCACTGCTCATGACGACTATTTGCCTGAAACCAACGGAGCAGAGATTCGTATTGGAAACTCACTGGACAACAATGGAAACAACAATCCCATGTAAAGTTCTTCATGAAATCACTTCAACACTTTTCATTCATTGATTGATTGAAACGCCTCTATAGAGATTCAGTGATTCTCTCTCTCTAGATGTGCTGTGACTTCTGATCCTCTACCTGCTAACAACATCAGTTTCTCATGTCATGGGATGGATGGACGTTATGTGAATGTGGTCATGACTGGACAAACATCTCATCTGACTCTGTGTGAAGTGGAGGTCTATGGAGAACGTAATTCCTTAAAAGTTTTACTGTTTGGTAGAACTGGTAGTTGTGCGAGACATAACATTCTTCAAACTATACAGTCTTGTGTGAAGTCATTGCATTTTCCCACAATATTTTAATGACATTATAGCAATATTGTGTTTATTTTATTTCAGTGTGAATGTGTGTTGATATGAGTTGATGTGAATGTATTACATTTACATTTAGTCATTTGGCAGAAGCTTTTATCCAAAGCGACTTACATTGAATTATCCTATACATTTATATATATATATATCTGCAATCCCCTGTGATCCAACACACAACCTTGTGCTGTTAACAAAAATGCTCTTACCACTGAGCTACATGAGTGATTGATTTAAGAATCTCATGTGATTTCTCATCATCTCAATGACAGCTGTACATGAACAATACACTACGATCACTATTCACTAAACAGTATTGTATTGATAAAATGCTAAGTTTCACTACTGATGACAATGTTTACATAAAAAAATCAGTGTTTGTATTTGAATGTGATTGCTGAATTTGTGTTATACATTAGGTCACAGAATAAGAACCTTTCTGAGTCTGAAGTTTTCCTCCAGTGGTGATGCAGCGGCTGAGAGCGACAAAATCCTCCATCAGGTGAGAAAAAGAGTCTTAAGACACAAAAGTAAATGTGATGATTGAAGACAGAAGTGATATATGAGAGTGTTTGATGTGTGTAAATATATGACATGAGTGATGATGACAGATGAGAAATGACAGTATGTTTCATGTGTGGATTGAAATATTTGATGTATTTTAGCTTCAGTCTGTTCTGGGATCAAACATCTCTGATTTTAATCTGTCCTGGACACAACTACCCAAGAAAGAAGAAGAACAGAAGGAGGACGGAGGCGAGTACACACACTTTATCTGATGTTTGTGTCCATGATCACACATAAGGACAGGCTCTGTCCTAATATCATAGACTCCGCCCCGAGTGAACCACACATGTATCATGAGCAGATAGTGGTCACATTTGTATTTTTTGTGTTAATATCTACACACCAAACAGATTATCTGATATGATTAAATCCATCTAAAAATATATTTGACATATACAGTAACTTTATATATACATATATATATGATATAAATATATCTACAGTATATGTCTTTGCAGCCTATATTTAATATTTGAGTTGATATGAAACAGTGTAATAGACTATTACATCTTGTGAAAGGGGCAGAATAGATCTACTGTCAAATGTATTTTGTTGGTTCAAAAAGAGTATTTATCAGGCTTCTAGTTCAGGCCGACAGGCTCATGTGTTTGGAAGCATATGGCCATTGTGTTGTTTCTTTGTACCATGTGCTCGCCCATCTTGCATCTTAGCCCCTCCCTCTTGTTTCCTTATTCATGCGACGTTTCAAGAGTTTAATGTTGAATTGACTGTTCAGCACACTTTAATGTGAAATAACATCTACACACACTCATCTAAAACTGATAATAATTATTTATTATCCCATTAATCATTTTCATAAATTATGTTTATTTACAGGTTCTTGTGATAAAAATCCTTAACCTGAAACTTTCAGATGGTCATCTTATATCTTCATGAATAATGTGGTGTATATGGAATCTAACTTAATTTAAATTGACTTTAATTAAATGAAAACATCATAGAATAATTCAAAGTTTTGTTTGAATTATTATATTATATTTTAATTTAAATTTAGTTTGAATTATTCTATGTTGTTTTTATGTAAGTTTAGTTTGAATTATTATATTATATTTTAATATGTTTTAATTTAAGTTTAGTTGTTTAATTTATTGTGTAGGCATGTCCATCTGAAAGAAATGTGTCAATTAAAAGTTCATTTTGTTTCTGTTGTCTCCATTTTCTTCAACAAGTACGTTTATAAGCACCATTTGAAATAAGCAAACCATTTGAAGTTTTATCAACTTACCTCCTGGAATTCAAACGCTGTTCTCACAATGAAAAGTGTATATTGAAACATAGAAGGAAAACAGTTTATTTACAATGTTGACAGAAAAATGCAGACACTTATCATTTGCATAAAAATCCCACAGTCATTTCCATGTGTCTGCCGTGGCAAGCCCTATAATAAATAAATAAATAGAGGTAAGATTAGTGATAACTGAAGCATGATAGATCAGTGATTATTTCTTCACAGTCACACGATGACCTGTATATAAAATGCATATTATATTGGATGATAGGCAATAAATATATATTTTAATCAATGTATGCATATATTAGTAACCACAGTGTCATGCCCAGTCTTCTCAGTCCAGCACCCATGATCAATTTGCTGAGCAAGATTTCTATACAGTACAACCACATTAATAGGAACAAAGCCAAAATATATCAGTACAGGCTTTAGGAATGTAGCCTAAACATTTCACTACAGGCTATAGGAATGTAGCCTAAACATTTCAGTAGAGGCTACAGGAACGTAGCCTAAACATTTCAGCACAGGCTATAGGAACGTAGTCTAAACATTTCAGCACAGGCTATAGGAACACAGCCAAAACATTTCAGCACAGGCTATAGGAACACAGCCAAAACATTTCAGCACAGGCTATAGGAACGTAGTCTAAACATTTCAGCACAGGCTATAGGAAACAGCTAAACATTTCAGCACAGGCTATAGGAACACAGCCAAAACATTTCAGAACAGGCTATAGGAACGTAGTCTAAACATTTCAGCACAGGCTATAGGAACATAGCCAAAACATTTCAGTACAGGCTATAGGAACATAGCCTAAACATTTCAGTAGAGGCTATAGGAACATAGCCAAAACATTTCAGTACATGCTATAGGAACATAGCCAAAACATTTCAGCACAGGCTATAGGAACATAGCCAAAACATTTCAGTACATGCTATAGGAACATAGCCAAAACATTTCAGCACAGGCTATAGGAACATAGCCAAAACATTTCAGTACAGGCTATAGGAACATAGCCAAAACATTTCAGCACAGGCTATAGGAACACAGCCGTAACATTTCAGTACAGGCTATAGGAACGTAGCCTAAACATTTCAGTAGAGGCTATAGGAACATAGCCAAAACATTTCAGTACAGGCTATAGGAACATAGCCAAAACATTTCAGTACAGGCTATAGGAACATTGCCAAAACATTTCAGTACAGGCTATAGGAACATATCAGTAACATTTCAGTACAGGCTATAGGAACGTAGCCTAAACATTTCAGTAGAGGCTATAGGAACATAGCCAAAACATTTCAGTACAGGCTATAGGAACATAGCCAAAACATTTCAGTACATGCTATAGGAACATAGCCAAAACATTTCAGTAGAGGCTATAGGAATGAAGCCTAAACATATCAGTACAGGCTATAGGAACGTAGTCTAAAGTTTTCAGAACAGGCTATAGGAATGTAGCCTAAAGTTTTCAGAACAGGCTATAGGAATGTAGCCAAAACATATCAGTACAGGCTATAGGAACGTAGTCTGAAGTTTTCAGTACAGGCTATTTGTATGGTGTAATAACACCTCTCTCTAGGAGACCTTTTACTGTTGCGGCCACACCCTCGTCCGCCTCAGGTTTGTTGCGGTACTGTGGAATCCAGATGGGGTCAGGTGTTTTCAGCTGAAAGTAAACTGGAGACATATTACAAAAACCTACATCTGTTGGTCCCTGGGACCAAAGATCCTCAGGTAAATTTTTAATGATGTCTGCTGCCAGCTGACAGCTCTCTGCCATGGAATCTAGAAACCTGCTCATGCTCTAGAACTCCAGTGTCTTGTGTATAACCCCCTATCCAATAGGCTTTGTTCTTAGGTGAATATTTAACATTTGTTTTCTCTGTGGGCTCCCAATCCTGGGTGGCCAGTAATATTTTTGTAATTTTACCTAGCTCCCTGGCTTCATGGCTTGGGTGTAAGGCTAACGATATGTGAGGTGCTGCTGTGTCTGCCATCTCATACCATTTAAGCTGCTCTTCTGTCAGCTTCACTGGAGCTGCCACTCCTTTACTCACGAAAAGTCCTGCTCCCTCCAATACCCATCTTTCGCCATCCACTTCCTGAAACATTTCTTCATAATTGGTTATGTCATTTCTGTCATAAAACAATGTACAATGTAATGGGTCTATTGGGTGTAAATAGATGTCTAACGTGGAAATCCATGATCGGTAATTATTATACAATTCCATTGCTGTGCCCCACGGTGGGCCATCATCTAGTTTTACCCAGTAAAGGTCAGCTGCCTCCTCCTCACCACAAGAAGTCAGCATCCACTGGCTGTCTGTCGTGTTACCTGAGAGGGAACAGTTAATAGTTGTACCATCTGAAAAAGTTACTATGACCCCTTCTGCCGAACACAGAATACTAGCCCCTAATTTTATCAACAGATCTCTCCCCAAAAGAGGAATGGGAGCATTGCTGGAGAAAAGGAACGAGTGTGATAAGCATTGATTTGCCACTTCTACTTTAAATGGTTTTGTCTTAGGCCAGTTTTCTACCCCCCAGAAAACCCGAAGACCGCCACAGTTTTGTCACTCAAATCAGATTGTTTTATGCCGCCTGTGACAGTCGAATAGGTGGCTCCGGTGTCCACCAGAGCTTTTAATGGTTTGTTGTTTACCATTAAAGTCAGGAGAGGTTCAGCCCTTCCCCCCCTGTCAGTTCTCTGAAGGCCCCTTTAACAATCCCCCGCGCCACCCCCCAGGCCCCATGTTGGGTGCATAGGCGCCTGGAGGTTGGAGGGAGGTGGAGGGTGTTGCCCCGGGTTGTATGGGGTTTGTGGTTCCCTGCCGCGACCACCGGCACCACCTCCTCGGGGACCCCATCCCCCCGCAGGTGGACCGTCATTTTGACCCTGTGCCTGTGGACAATTTCTCATCCAGTGATCTGCTTTACCACACACAAAACAATTTCCCCCACCGTTGCTGTCCTTCTCCAAAAGTTCCCCTCCCTCTATTATTACTCCTCCAATTACCTCTTTGTCTATTTCCCCTCCCCCTGCTGCATTGGCTTGTGTGTACTTTTTGGGTGCTTCCCAGGGTCCCTCAAAATTACCTCCTGCATAGGGTGGGCCTTCATATGGGTAAGAGGGTGGTTGTTGAGATTGCTGTGGCATTTGCTTACTCTTTTTTGTCCCCCCTCATTTTTGGCCTTTTCTAACTGCAATTTCAACAGCTGTGTCTTTACCTTCTCTAATTCTTGTTCCTCCGTGCCTGCTTTTTCTACAGCCCTATCTGTGTGGTGGACAAAATTTCTCTCCCATACCTCGTTGCTGGCAATTGGAATGTCAGGGTTATTTTCCATCACTTGTTTAACGCTATTAGGGGCACCTGCCATAACTGCTGCTCTAAATATGTCTCGTGTGATAGGGTTGTTCAAACTATTTTCTTCCACCATCTGTTCCCACTCAGCCACGCACCTGAAATAATAAGCAGCACCCATCTCACCTGGCTTTATGCGAAACTTAATGTTTTTGGTATACGGTGGGCGGCAATGGATACAATCGTCTTAGTGCAACGCCCACGCTTGTGCGCACTCCTGAAAAGGGTGTGTCATGTGGCGCTCTAAGGGTTGGGGCTTCGAGTTCAAAACTACCCATTTGAGAGGCTGTCAAAATCTGACCCAACAGACACCTTATGTCACCCAAAGCCAAAACGGTGCCATGACTCAAGGCGGTTACTTTACTAAACCACCTAGAACCTCCTGATGTAATAGGTGGAAGCTTACTAGCAATGGCGGTCATGTCGCTGTGTGACCAAGGCTGGTACTGCACCCCTGTCCTTTTGGCCAATAATGGCGCTTGTAGCCCTGTATACAATTGTTCTGTATGGTGACTCATAGCCTGTTCTCTTTGCTGTCGTTCAAGAGGTGGGGGGCTGTGTTCCCTGTGTCCGATTGAAAAATTCGTCAAATGTCGTTCCCTTTCTCTTCCTCTAGTCCGCTTCGCTATGGGTTCTTCATCCATCACCATTGTTCCTTCAATACGCACTGTGTGCACTATATCATTATTCATTTGTTTTAAAGGGGTGGACACTCGTACACTGCCTTCTTCTCCTTTGCTACATTCTCCTCTATCAACGTCTCCCTCTAGAGGCTCCATGTGTTCTGCTTCGATGCGCCTTGACTGATCTACCTGATCTCGTGCGGCACGTAAGTCTTCTATTACTACTTGGTTCAGGTCTTCTACCTTTTGTCTAAGCTCCTCAAACTCCTTCACTTTGCCATCTAGGATCCCCTCTTTTACTTCAACCATAACCTGGTGTTTGCTGAGAGTTGAATTTGGTGAAGTGTATGGTGGGGGCTGGGTGAGGGTTGGATACAATGGGCGGTACTGTTCAGGGGGCGGTGCTGATGACTTAGGCTCATTGCTTCCTTTCTGCACTTCCTGTCTTTCTACAGTCTCTGAAACAATCACTTCCTCTGTCTTTGTTCTGTTCCTAGCTGGTGAGAGAGCTGTTGCTATGAGAGCAAATCGAGTCCACTTTCTTAACTGTTTTTCTAGTTTCCTCTCTTCATTTTTTCGTTTACCTGCATTATACCACTTGGCTTTTTCTCTGTCATTTCCATGTCTAATCAATCTACAATCAGCCTTTTTTTCCATATTTCTAATTTTAGGCGCCAATGGTACTTTCAACTTTTCAGCTTCTTTATTGTTCCATGCACAATTCTCACACAAAGTTATCCAACATTTCTCTACTTCTCTCTGTCTTTGTTTTCTGTCTTTAGGCTCAGTCTGCGCTAATAACATATCTGTGATATTTTTCCATTGCATCAATACCGGTGGACACCCATATTCATCACACTCTTTTTGAAACTTGGCCATCTTTATCTAAATAAATCTTTCACTAAATTTTACACTACAGAAATATCACACAATCAAACAATCTTTTTCATATAATTATTTCAACTTCACACATTCAGTCGAACACACAATATACGTTTCTTTCACATTTACAGTTGACAATTTGAACACAGAATTTGTGACTCGCCGATCACGGGACTTTCTCCCAACAGAATTTAAGGCTCTCTTGGCCGACAGAATTTACGGCTCTTTTAGCCGAAGGACTCAAACCTAACAGAATTTGTGATACGCCGATCACGGGACTTCTTTCCCAACAAACCTTTTAAATCTGACTTTTTTTTTCCTCTTTAAATCAATTATTTATTATATATTGACCGAGGGCGTTGCCCATCTTAACACAGAATAATTTATATTTGGTCAATGGCAGAATTCGAATAAACAGGTTTCTGCTTACCTTTAATTATGCCGCGCGGTCTTTTGGGTTAAGTCTGTCTCAGCCTCACGGTGGTCTCTCAGATCGATTCTCCAAACCGTGTCCCCTTGTTCCAAATCATGTCTGAGGTCACCATTTGTAGGACTCAAAGATCTTTGCTAGTCCTGCATGTTCAAAATTTGGAAGGATGAGGGGAACAAACTGTTTTAAAAGTAATAGAGTTTATTCATCAGATTTAAAAGGTCTTCACATCGATGGTTTGTTGCCGTCTCCATCCGAGTCCAGTCAACAACACAAAAGAAAGTTCCACACATACATTATATACAGAAAACAGAATATGTTAATGTCTTCTGCTCCCCCTCCGCCTCCGGGTCTTAATTCCCTGAGCAACCAATCAGGTGCTGTTGGACTCTTGCTAACCACGTTCCGTTCTCTGCAAGAGCATCTGGCCGGAAATCTTCTGAAACCAGCTTTTGTTTGCAAGTTGAATTGCCTTCTGTGTCCATGTAATTAGACAAAATTTCAATGGTTATATAGCACACAATATGGTTAAAACAAAGGTTATATGATTAAAACATATCTATTAAACTTTATTCATGTCACGTGGGAAAATTCATTTGATTAAAACAAAATTACTCATCCATTTCTATATCGATTGATCTTAATTCCCACAATACCTATGTAAAATGTATGGGAAATGCAATGTAAGTGGCTTTCGATAAAAGCGTCTGCCAATGGCCTAAATGTAAATGTAAAAACACTCTGTAAATACACTCTGTGGCTCTGTCACTGCCAGTTCAACTTTCATAGACTCTAGGTTTTGTAACTGGCTTTGCAGAGGCTTTTGTGGACTGTGTGGGAATTAAGATCAATATATGGATCGATATAAAAATGGATGATTGATTTTGTTTAAATCAGATGTATTTTCCTACATGACATGATTGTGAACAAAAGCTTGAAGCTGAGAGTTCTACAGTTGCTAGATGTTGCCAGAGATCGGAATGTGGTCAGTAAGTGGGGGGTTGCATGTTCTGCTTATGTGTGTTGGGGAACAAGAAGCATCTTCTTTTTGGGGGAAGAAATGTGTACACTGAAGGATCTTATTGTGGTATTAAACGTTCCTTTACATTTAATATGCTTTAGGATTTCATTATAGATTACTAATTGTGCATAATATGTTGAAAATATAACCAAGTGTGTGAGTTGTGTTAGCCAAGAGTTGGGGATGATATTGAGTGTATTTTTCCACAGGAAACGGTATGTGTGTGTTAAGATTAGATTACACAGGGACCCCTATGGATTGTGGGGCCTCTATATAATGCGTTACAGATGGTGATTTGAAAAACAAGGCAGTGAGCTGATTGGCTGGAGACCAGACAAAGGGGAGAAGAACTGATTGGACCCCAGCTGAAGAAGAGACTCGGCGAGAAATACCATATAAATAGCTGTGAAACTGTTTCTCATGGTCGATTCTTTGTGAGACGTTTTTGTGTCTGAGAATCCACCGAAACAGCTGTTTGTTTGAGACTTCTGATCAATAAATTTCAACATTTTCTGAACTGGCCTCTCTCCAATTTTTTAACGCGCAGAACATTGCCAAAATGTTCATCAGATGGTGACCCCGACGTGATTGGAGAAAAAGGCATCTAAAGAGAATTGTAAAACTCGGGGATTGACCGAAAATCGGGACGAGACAACTTTTTGAGAATTGCTTTGACTGCAATTGCTTTGAGTTCCCCTAGGGGGGCACAGGACATGTGCAGTCGGAGGAGTCAGAGAAAGAAATGGGAAAAGGAGTCAGAGAAAGAAATGGTGAGAGAGTCAGGAAGTGCAGGAGCCAGTATCTCGTGTCATACTGAGACCGCCCCCTTATATCCTGATTTGAATAAGCTGTTGCCACCGCCCTACATACCAGCATCACAGCAAGTGCAAGTGAATGTGAAAGATTCCAGGGTGGAGGTAGACATGCCAGATCTAGATGTTTGTAATGGAAATTTTCTAGTCTAGCTTCTTGATGTGTCTATCTATATGTTTATGAAGTTTTTATCTATGTTTTCTTTTCTATGTTATCATGTTTTTCTCTATACGCGTCATACCACTCTGCCTTTGCCCTCGAGCAGAGGCCAAGATGTTCTGTTTGGAATAACGGGCATCACTTCTCGTAAAACCAGCTCGGGATTCTGGCTAGGGGGCAAGGGGAGGGGGTTTCACGTTTTAATATATAAACTCTGGGTGCAGGAGGAAAGAGCGCCTTTTCTCTGCACCAGCTCATTGCTTATGATGCAGATTAAACGACAATAAAATACTTTGCAAAGTACCTGATGTCTCTGTATATTGCGTTTGTCAAAATTGACTCACCTTGAGTTCAACAATTTGGCGACGAGGTATGGGATCACAAGGCTGACGGAGAACGGACTAGAGTTGACTGATCATCCTGGACATAGTAAATCCAGCTCTAACCCCATACAGGGATGAGAGAACTCTACTCCGGACTCCAAGCTGACGTGATCCCAAAAGAACTCAGTGCAAGGCACAAAAGTGAAAAAGTGAGTTGAAAATATTCTGAACAGTCTGAAGGAAAGGGGAGACAACTTAGCGCTAAACAGTCTGGTGAAAGAGAAGTGACTACTCTAAATCGAGATAGATTTTAAAGAGTCTGAAAAGAGAAGTGACTACTCTAAATCAAGATAGATTTTAAAGAGTCTGAAAAGAGAAGTGACTACTCTAAATCAAGATAGATTTTAAAGAGTCTGAAAAGAGAAGTGACTACTCTAAATCGAGATCAGTGACTACTCTAAACCAACATACAGAGAAATGAGGAAAAGGTTGGGAACGGGAAGTTTACAAGGTTTAAAAGAAAAAGATAACTTTCCAGAAAACGGTACATTTAGTACCACATAATTAGAGAAAATAAGAGAACACATGGGGAAAAAGGACATATTTAAAATGTCCAAAAAAGAAAGAGAAAAATATGATGAAGCGTGTAAATGTTTAGAGTTATGGGAAAAACAAAGCAAATAGACGTGACCATGTTTTTAAAGAAAAGGCTTTGGAAGAACTGCCACCGCCGTGTCATACACCCCCACCGCCGCATGCTCCATTGTACCCTGTTTTGCTTGAATATAATGATTTAACCCCTCTGTCTTCTTTACCCCCATCTATGACTTGTTACAAACACCAACCGGAGGATGATTGTGTCCCTCCTCACCGACATCTGAACCCGATCGAGGCAGCATGGCCTAGACCACGCGTCAAAAGGGGGGATGTTACAAGCAATGTGTTTTTGTGTTTTTGCTCTCAAAATGTTTGTGCAGGTCAAAAGAGCAGTAGCAAATGGAGCTGACAAATCATTACACAGCTTCCAGGAAGTCGTAGGAAAGACATGCCTCCCACTGCAAAAAGGTGTCCAAGGAGTGGAAACTCCAACCGTAGGCCATCAAAATGGCATCCACAATGGCTCTTCGCAATGGTCGTGCTGACAGAAGCGACAGGAAGGGAATCAACTGTTCGAGTCGGGGACGGATCGAACCCCGAGAAATTAGAGATTATAGAATTTTGTTTCTGTGCAACACTATATTTCAAGCTTGATAAAATGGTATGGGGAGGGACAGTGTTACCCTAATTCTGCTAGGTACTGGGGAACAAATATGTATTTATGTAGAGGTACGTGTACCTCAGGTGATGTTGTGGATAAGGCAACAAAATTTGAAAATGTGGGCCATTATGTCCCCTGGGACGGCCAAATAAAAAGGAAAAAGAGAAAGTTTTAGACTAGCTCTAACTCAGAAAAATTTTAGTTATGAGGGAACGGGAGCAACTTCACAAATGAGAGTAAGAATATGGAAAGTGACGAAGGCTGAAGCGGGTGGTGTTACCAATTCTAGTGGGATTTTAAGAACTGTTTAGATAGAAGAATGAAACCTGTAAGAGAAAGGGCGTTGCTCATCTTACGAGCCATAGTGACATGACAGCTGTGCTGGCAAAATTGCCCCCCATTACATCTGGTGGAGGCAGATGGCTTACAAAGTTGATGGCATTGTGCCACGGCACCACCTTGGCGGTAGGAGACATAAGATGCTTTTTAGGCCAAATTTTTACTGTTTCTCAGATGGCAGAGTTTGAGAAGGATGCAAACCTTGAAGACGAACCCAATGACGCACGGTATACCACTGTCAGTACAGCGATCGCCAGGGCCCTCAGAGAAAAATTTCCAACACCCCCAACCGTATACCAAAACATTAAGTTCCGCATTAAGCCTGGTGAGACTGGAGCGAGTTACTATTTTAGATGCGCAGCTGAATGGGAGCAGATGGTAGAAGAAAATAGTCTAAATAATCCAATTACGCGTGATGTATTTAGAACTGCCGTAATGACAGGGGCCCCCAACGGTGTCAAGCAGGCAATGGAATGTAATCCTGACACTCCAGTAGCCAGCAACGAAATGTGGGAAAGACATCTAGTGTTCCATATTGACAGATCAGTCGATAAGCAGGATAAAGAACAGGAGGAATTAGAAAAGACAAAGCAACAATTGTTAAAACTACAATTAGAAATGGCTAAGGCAGACAGTAAAAAACCAAAACAAATGCCACAACGTCCTGTGAGCAGCAGCTTTGACGGGCAGCCCGGGGTGAAGACCCCACCTTTTTCCATAGTCACACCTGAAACTTTTGGCTATGCTCAGGGAGGACATGTCCCTAATTTCCAATTAATAAAACCATGGGGAGGGTATAGGCCACAGGGCAATAGCGGATGGGCTAGGGGGAAGCCGAGTGGGGGAGGGGTGCGCCACAGGGGTGTATGTCATCAGTGTGGGGGGACTGATCATTGGTGGAGAGATTGTCCCATGGCAGGGGACAGCCAGTATATGGGACCACCTGCGGGGGGATGGGATCCTCATAGAGGTGGGCCCAGTGGTCGTGGCAGAGGACCACAAACTCCAAAACACCCGGAGCAACAATGCCCACCTCCCCACTCGATTCAGGCGCCCTTGAACCCGACTTGGGGCCAGGGGGTAGGCGCGGATTGTTGAAGGGGCCAACAGAGAACAATCATGCGAGGTTTGGCTGAGCCTTACATGATTTTAGTGGTCAACAACATGTTGCTTTGGTAGATACCGGAGCAACATACTCCACAGTAACGAGGGGCACAATCACTGACAAAGATCAAAGTGATAAGACTGTTGGAGTTATGGGATTCTCTGGAGGGTTAGAACATAGGCATCTTACTGTTCCTCTTACCATGAAAGTGGAAAATCAGTCCCTGTCACACTCATTTCTATACTCCACAAAAGCACCTGTTCCCCTATTGGGCAGAGATCTGTTGATTAAATTGGGTGCAAACATTTTCTGCTCACCAGAGGGTGTCACAGTCACGTTCCCGGACGGCACTAAAGTCGACTGTTCACAGGCACACAGTAGAGAGGGCCACCAGCAGGTTTTGTTGGGAGGACCCTTGCAGGAGATGGCAGACATAAATTGGGTGGAATTAGATGATTCACAATCAGGAGCCAGAGCACTGTATAAGAATCAGTGGCCCTGGATCAAAGACTTAGCTGTCTATTTACCTCCCATCGACCCCCTGCATTGTACACTATTTTATGATCGGAATGACACTGTCACATACCAGGAAATGTTCCATGACATTGAGGGCCAAATGTGGACACTCACAGGGGATGGTCTATATGTAGGACAAGAGGGTGTAGTAGTTCCAGTTACACTGACACCAGAACAACAGATATGGTATGAAATGGCAGACACAGCTGAACCTCACATTTCTATGGCACTGCATCCAGGCCATGAAGCTCGAGAGTTAGGAGCTATGACAAAAAGGTTGCGCTTGGTGACCGATTGGGAGCCCTCTGGCATTGTTGGGGTTTTGCATTCGCGTATGACAGATTTATATTGGGTACCACATAAACGGCCGATAGGGGCCAATTGACTCATCTCGAAATTACAAGAAGCCATGGTCGCGAACTAACAGACGGTCCCGGAGCTGAGCAGTTAATTAACAGCCAGCCGGACGACCTCTGATCACAAGGTCCAACGGACGTTGGCCTCTGTAACATTGAGCCAGTCACATTTCAGTTAAAATCGACAGAACCAGTTTGGGTCCCACAATATCCTAACAAAAGGGAGGCAGAGGAAGGCATTGCACCCACTGTTCAAGGTTTAGTGGAGAAAGGTGTCATTATTCCATGGCGATCGCCATGGAACACCCCGATTTTTCCTGTCAAGAAACCAGGCACAAACAAATATAGATTAGTCCATGATCTGCGTCGAGTAAACAGCCTGGTGGCAACACCAACAATGGCCGTACCAAACCCATATACTGCCATCTCAAATTTGACCCCAGCTCACCAATGGTTCACATGCATTGATTTGGCCAATGCTTTTTTCTGTATACCAATCTCAGAAGAATGTAAATCATGCCTGACTTTCACTTACCGAAAATGTCAATATTCTTATAACAGACTTCCACAGGGCTTTATTTTATCGCCAGGGATATTCAATCAGGTCCTGAAAAATCAGCTGATAAATTGTGTGTTACCTGTAGATTGCTGTTGATGATCTTTTGTTGGCAGCCTTAACCAACGAAGATTGCTTAAAAGCAACGGGCGCCATTCTGAGACAGCTGCATGCGTCTGGGTTCAAGGTTAGTAAAGAAAAACTGCAGGTCAGCAGTGCATCTGTTACTTTCATGGGCCGTTTAATCACAGGCCAAGGCACAACGTAGTCTGATCGCCAACGTGATGGCATTTTGTCACACCCAAAGCCACACAATGTGAAGGACATGCTTTCCTTTCTGGGATTGACAGGTTTCAGCAGAAATTATATCCCTATGTATGTAGCGGTCACCAAGCCATTACGAGACATGGTCAAGGAACAAGGCATGAGAAATGTGCAGGCGAAGTTAACATGGACCCCTGAAGCAGAAACCGCGTTCATTAAATTGAAAGGGGAGCTGTCACATGCAGCATATCTGCATAGCCCTGATTACAGCAAGGCATTTTTCCTAGACGTTTCTGAAACAGGGAATAGCGCACATGGAGTACTTTTTCAGAAGCAGTCTAGTGCTAGACGTGTGCTCATGTATGTCAGTGTCCTAATGGACGCCATTGAACAACGCCAGCCGGCTTGTGCCAGGTTCACTGCAGGATTGGCAAAGATTATTGAAAAGACATCACACATTGTGATGGGTCATCAGTTAACGGTCCTGACCACGCACTCTGTCATGTCGTTTGTCAACTCTGAATCATTTACGTTTTCACCGTTGAGGCAGAGAAAACTGTCCAAATGTCTAACGGCGCCAAACATAACATATAAACACGACGGCATCAACATGGCAGATTTGTTCACCAAAGGGGAACCACATGACTGTGCACCAATCACTGACCTGGCATCTCGTGTTCGCCAGGACTTAACTGCAACCCCTATCCCTGAAGCCTCGGACGTGCTTACACTTTTCACGGACGGGTGCTGTTTTAGAGCTCATGATGGCTCTTTGGTCTCAGCTTACTCTGTTGTGCAGCAAACAGACTTAGGTTACACCACTAGGGAAGCAGAAAAAATAGAAGGCAAACAGTCGTCACAGAGAGCAGAACTAATTGCGGTCACACAAGCACTAAAACTTGCAGGGTCTAGCAAAGTCAACATTTACAGTGACTCAGCTTATGTCGTGGGTGCTGTCCATGTCGAACTCGCAGTTTGGCAAAGGAGTGGGTTCGTCACTACGTCTGGTAAGCCTATAGCACATGACGCAGAAGCACGTGCACTGTTGGACGCATTGAAAATTCCAGCAGCTGTTGCTGGCATAAAATGTCAGGGCCACTGTAAAACAGACAGTGCCGTAGCACGGGGAAATGAGGCTGCTGACTTGGCTGCCAAAACAGCTGCAGGCTATCAGGTGACCATGATGGTACAGACTGACTGTTCATATGTGAAACTGTTACCATCTTTCAGCAGAGAAACACTTGTGGCCGAACATGGCAAATGCACACCAGAAGAACTGTCAACGTGGACAGAGTATGGGGCCCTGTGTGCACCAGATGGTCTGTGGCAGGCCCCAGATGGCAGACCAGCATTGCCCATGAGCCTGTCACGCTCTATCATGAACCAAGCACACACTATGTCGCACGTGAGTTCAAAACAGATGATGAAAACATTGCAATATTGGTGGCATCCTTTTTTGACGGCTATGGTGTCTAACTTTGTACTTTCATGTGACATGTGTCAAAAACATAACATTAAACCAACTTTAAAACAGTTGAAGGGCACATTTTTGCCATTGCGAGGCCCAGGAGAGGAAATCGTGATTGACTTTACAGACATGGTAGAGAGGGTGCAAGGGAAACGGTATTTGTTGGTGATAGTTGACCAATTCACAGGTTGGCCTGAGGCTTTTCCTTGTGGAAAAGAAGACAGCACTGCAGTCATTAAGTGTCTCATAAATCTGTACATCCCGCATTACGGTTTTCCCCGGCGTATGCGGTCAGATAATGGATCGCATTTCAAAAATGAGCATTTAAAAATCGTAGAGAAATCGCTGGGTCTAACGCATGCGTTTGGAGCCGTCTATCATCCTGAATCGCAAGGTAAGGTCGAACGGATGAACCTAACACTGAAACTTAAGTTGGCTAAAATCTGTGCACAGACCAAATTATCATGGCAATCAGCTCTTCCGTTGGCTCTACTGTACGTTCCTCTGTTAATAGAATCACTGGCTTTACACCTTTTGAATTGCTTACAGGTAGATCTTTTCCAGGACCGTCGACGCCGCTGAAGCCGGACACCTGTGTACCACTTTCACATTGTGTATATTTTGACAAACTGACTGCTATGATTCAACATTTCTCTCAGCAGACTCCCTCTGACATTGCTGGAGAACCTGTCGAGCCCTGTTCACAGTGGGTGCGCCTGAAGAAGTTTCGAAGGAAGTGGAATGAGCCACGCTGGACGGAGCCTCTGAAAGTGACGGCAAGGACATCACATTGTGTCCGTCTATCTGGCAAGGGCGACACCTGGTATCACTTGTCTTCTTGTGTTGACTGTGATCCACCAAACAGGTCGCTGTCAGAGACTGCTGTGGACCTGGGGGCTCAGGTCCAAGAGGGGGAGGGTATCTCTGGAGCAGAAAGTGGAGCAGAAAGTGGGACACAGGCATCAACAACAGTGGCATTCAAAATCTAGTGCAAATCTAGTGCAAAAAAGGCTGTGGTTTGGACAATTTAGATTTTCAAAAAGTCAAGAGTATATTGAGATAGGTGTTCACAGGTGTACAGATAGTGATAACCATATACTCATTATAATCAAGGGTTATCAACATTTTCATATTAATTTTTATCGTAATCTCTATATCTTAATTTTCTTTCTAATTCTTTATAATCAATATATATTGTTGTTATTGTGATTCTTGAATTGTAATATTCATATTTCCATATTTTCCATATTTACTATTTTTCATATTTTTATATTCACAGTTTTCATATTTCATATTCAGTATTTTCCATATTTTCCATATTTTTATATCGCTATTGTGATTTTATATTGTCATATTCATTAACGTATAACCATTTATTCCTTACATTTCTATTTTGTGGGATTTTAACCATATATTTTTTCTTAATTTCATATTCCCATGAAGTGTACTGTGTGTTTAACCATTTAAATTTCCAAGAGTGTGTTTATTGTTCCTTTAAAGTCCAAGAGAGGGTAACGAGATGAAGCTGTGGGAAAACTGTAAGCTGTCAGGGATCCTATTAATAATTTCAGGGGTTATAGTAGGAATAATTTTTAGCATAACTGAGGGTCAGGAAAGCAACAACAACATATCGAAACCGAGTTACAAAAGAGCCATAGCCGATACGAGGTTACCGTGTGAACAACTTGTAATTAACTATGTTTGAGGCAAGACCACATCATTTACTTTCGACCTATGCGCTGTCATAAATTGTGGGGGAAAAAATAGCTCATGGAGGGGGTACGAGGTATATGTATGTACGGACGGGAATATGGACAGTGTTTGTAAGGCGTACCAGTCTAGGCAAACCTATAGGGGTGAATGGTGTCCATCATGGAATAAGGTAATAGCATATACCGGTGGTTGGACCCCGAAAGAACCCAGCCTTTGGACCCGTGCCTCGGCAAAATTTGATTTTAAAATGCAAAGAGATTACAGTGCAAGCCAAAATCCACTCACCCTTTCAATATCCACCAGAACGGTCAATTATACAGGGGAGTTTTTCCTTATAATGGGGGTGCACAGCCCAGGAACAGATAAAAAAGCAGTAATAAAATTTGTTGTGGACAGTTCACCTGAGGAGGAAAGAAATGGGACAGTAGCTGAGCCATTATCGGTAGGACAAAAGAATGGGGTAGTAGAAATAGATTACACCATGTTAAAACCAGAAGATATGATAGAAAGAGCCACAGGATATGGGGAAAATAATTTGTGGCTGGAATGGATAATTACCACAGCCAGAGAACAGAGCTTAGATGATTGTGTAGGATGTGCTAATGCAAGACCCCATTTATATATTGAACCAGCCCCGTTGTACCAAAACGATACGTGGGGTTATGAGTGTATGTTGGCATTGACACGGATGGCCAGTCCAAAAAATTGTACCACACTAGCAGCAATATTCCCACCAATAACCAATCTTTCACAGGCAGGTCCATTTACACCAAAGAAAGCAAATTATACTTGCTATGATATTAAACGTCTATCACAAACCAGCAACCTGGGGGGGATAAATAAGGAGTGGTGTGATCAGATAATAGTAGATAATGGGACTAAAATAGGTACGTGGGCTAGGGCAGGTTTGTATTATTATTGTGGATATTGAAGATTGTTTACTAGGATACCTGAGCAGGCAAAGGGAGTGTGTGCTTTGGTAAGACTGGGAGCCCCAATAACCCTGATAGGAGATAGAGCAGTCAGAACGGAAACCGTGAATTCAGCAACATTGACTAGAAGACGTAGGAGACATATCATTAAACAGAGAGCAATAGGTTCAAGTGTAGATTTATCATTAAATAGTCCGACATACATTGACGCGATCGGGATTCCCAGAGGTGTTCCAGATGAATATAAGCTAGCGAACCAAGTGGCAGCAGGTTTTGAGAATATACCCATAATAGCTGCTCTTTTTCCAGTCACCCCAAACAAGAATGTAGATAGGATTAATTATGTGCATTATAATGTGATGAGGTTAGCAAATATGACAAGGGATGCAGTAGATGGTTTAGCGGAACAGCTAGCACCAACTTCACTTATGGCTATACAGAACCGTATGGCTCTGGACATGTTGTTGGCAGAAAAGGGAGGAGTATGTGTTATGTTTGGTGATCTTTGCTGTACTTACATTCCTAATAATACAGCACCAGACGGATCAGTCACTAGGGCATTGGAAGGTTTGAAAACTTTGTCTATCGAAATGAAGGAACATTCAGGAGTGAATAATCCTATTGGAGATTGGCTAGACAAGGCACTAGGCAAATGGAAATCAGTATTAATGTCGATTGTGGTATCAATAGCTGTATTTGTAGGTATTTTGGTCTCATGTGGATGCTTTTGTATTCCCTGTATCAGATCACTATGTAACCGACTGATATTAGCGTCAATAGAAAAGACAGACCTAACCCCTCCCAAATATACCATGCCTCTATTGTCTGGCGACCACTTCCTAGATGAGGAGGATAACGATGATTGTCATAATTTGTGACCACTTTTAGTGGTCAAGAGGGGGAATTGTGGGAATTAAGATCAATATATGGATCGATATAAAAATGGATGATTGATTTTGTTTAAATCAGATGTATTTTCCTACATGACATGATTGTGAACAAAAGCTTGAAGCTGAGAGTTCTACAGTTGCTAGATGTTGCCAGAGATCGGAATGTGGTCAGTAAGTGGGGGGTTGCATGTTCTGCTTATGTGTGTGGGGGAACAAGAAGCATCTTCTTTTTGGGGGAAGAAATGTGTACACTGAAGGATCTTATTGTGGTATTAAACGTTCCTTTACATTTAATATGCTTTAGGATTTCATTATAGATTACTAATTGTGCATAATATGTTGAAAATATAACCAAGTGTGTGAGTTGTGTTAGCCAAGAGTTGGGGATGATATTGAGTGTATTTTTCCACAGGAAACGGTATGTGTGTGTTAAGATTAGATTACACAGGGACCCCTATGGATTGTGGGGCCTCTATATAATGCGTTACAGATGGTGATTTGAAAAACAAGGCAGTGAGCTGATTGGCTGGAGACCAGACAAAGGGTAGAAGAACTGATTGTACCCCAGCTGAAGAAGAGACTCGGCGATAAATACCATATAAATAGCTGTGAAACTGTTTCTCGTGGTCGATTCTTTTTGAGAAGTTTTTGTGTCTGAGAATCCACCGAAACAGCTGTTTGTTTGAGACTTCTGATCAATAAATTTCAACGTTTTCTGAACTGGCCTCTCTCCAATTTTTTAACGCGCAGAACATTGCCAAAATGTTCATCAACTGCAATGACAAGCAATCACAGATAGTACAAAATCAAGAACCACATGTTCAATGCACAGCTTCAAACAACAATAACCTACATTACTGAACATCTAAATCAAATTCTACTGATAACTATGAGTCAGTGTGGTGGTCAAATTGTTTAACTTTTGCTGATTCCAGTGCTTTGCCATGAGTGTCAGTATGTCTGTGCGTCCTGCAAACACAGAGAATGTCATGTTACTATATTCCCCCTACTTATTATGATAATAATGTAAGTAATACAGAATGTGGTCATTTTACCTGCTTTGGACATGTGTTTTGTGGTCACTGCAATCCTTGACAGGAAAGCATTGCACTTCCATTGCACTTTCACCTCCTCCCCTACTGTTAAACCAGCCCCATCATGATATGCCCCACTCCATTTCACCTGATAAGGAATAATAATACAAAAAATGGTAATGCTAAGAAAGTTTTGACATTTATTTACAGATGTCCGGTCCGGTCAACCACGTCTCTCAACCTTCAAAAAACACACCTCTTCTGTGAATATTTGACAGACAAATAAAAAAAAAAACATGTACAAGCACCCTCACTCTTCTCTCAAAAGGTAGTGGTCTAGCTTTTGTTGAAACAAGTTACATTGTATTAGCACCTAATGTACTATAGCTCTTTTATGACTCTTTGTAAGTCATAATTTGGATAAAAGCGTCTGCTAAATGACTAACTGTAATTTTGTATAGTAAGTTTTGGTAATCACATAGCAAAGTTCACCTACCTCGCAGTTAAAATCATGGGCTTTGGCATGGAATACTGAAAGGAAGGGCTTCATGTTAAGAAGGTTTAGGAGCTCTGGAAAGCTTTTTGCAACTCTTTGGAAGTAGGGCCAATTTTTGCAGGTCACATCCATACAAAATAAAGTGATTTGCCTACTGGCTAGCTGTTCTTGCAGGTAGAGGGGATAGGCCGCCGCGTCTACCTTGCTTGTAGATTGTTGGGAGGTCTCTCTGGCTGCTGACCACTCCCCTCCACAAACACCTATCCCACTGACCTACAATATGGAAAATGGTTGATGAAAATAAGACTTTCCTAAACAAACTCTTCAGAAGGAGGTGAGTGTAGTCCTGTATATTGTCTAATTGTCTGCGATTTTACATGTTTGGATGTCTTGTGAATGTAGTCCACAAATCACATCTTCATCCTTAGATAAAGACGTCTTGTTCTTCGGATCTAAAAATAATAATAAACACAGAACAGGTACACAAATGTTTGATACCTTGTAATCTAATTGTACTTGGTGTACATTAAAGAGATATCTTTTCTTATTAATATTGTATCAACTGTGTGAAATTATACACAATTTGGAATTCTTAAAACGGTAATGCTTGCGGTTTCCATCTACTGAAACTGCCAGCATATCTGAGGTGCACGCAGGACAGATGAAGGGCTCATCCTTGCAGATTTTTTCCACCTCATATTGCACAGCCTCCAACTCAAAGAAATTTTTCTGAAAACTGTCAGTCGAGATCTTGCCAGTCTATTAAAATTCAGGAAACCAACAGCTAATAATGTAAAAAAATACAGTAGCATCAAACAGTGTTTCATCCAACATTACAAAGAGATTAACAATACTCAATTCAATTTTATTTATATAGTGCTTTTCACAATGTGCATTGTTCCAAAGCAGCTTTACAGGGGAAAATAGAAACCCCAAAACATACAAAAAAAGGTTTATATAACAAGTTCAATTATTCTAGTAATGTCATGATCGTAAGTGGTGAGACACGGACAGAGGACCCAGGTGCAGACAGCGGGTAAGGGGTTAACACACTTTAATAATAAATGATAAAACAAACACCCACGAGGGGCTAACATAACAAGAAGACTAGACTAGACTAGACTAGACTAGACTAGACTAGACTAGACTAGCAAGACACGTGGCCTTACCACACAACCACAATGAACCAGCACAAGACAGAAGACACAAGGGCATTAAATAAGTGAGCAAATCATGAGGGGAACAGGTGAAGGGCATTAATCAATAACGAGGTAACGAGAGGATGGGAACAAAGACGAGACCGGAGAGAGTGTATGGAAGGCCAAAACTGCCTCTCTCCACACAAAACACTTACCATTAGCATAGTTTGCATTAAGTGAATGCTTTGCTTTAATTATTATAAGTGATTAAAAGAACTTTAAATACTTAATGGGTAGCCAGTGAAGGGTTGATAACATTGGGGTTATGTGATGGTATTTTCTGGACCCGGGACCCGTTTCAGAAAGCAGGGTAAGTGCAAACTCCGTGTAAATTAACCCCAGAAAAAGGGATACTTTGGGTTTTCAGTTTCAGAACGCGAGGTATATCAAACCCTTGACCGCGGGGTAAGTCAAGCCTGTTTCAGAAATCAAGGTATATTATACTTAGAGTGAGTAACCATAGTAACCTACTCTGTGAACCTAACCTGGTCCGGAGCAGGTTTTATTTCACTAACCCGAGGTTTGTTACAATCTCCGCCCCCTTTAGAAGCGCGAGCGGTGTTGAACTTGCCTACGCCGTTTGTTTTTTCATTCGTTTTCCTTAATCGCGCACAAGTTCGTAACGCAGACATAAAATGTCCGTTTATTCAGGCACCCGTAGATGAGGAAGCTGCTTTCATTCGGAGAGAGTTCAATTTATGTCGGGAGATAATATATGGTGAAGCCCCGTTTGGATGTTTTATCATATCCGGAGGATTTTTTATTTGAGCGATACAGTTTTTCTTTACAGTCCATTAAATATATCCACAATCTGCTTCATCCTTACATCACAAACCTCACTCGTCGTGGCCGCGCTCTTAAATCTGAGCAGATTCTCTGTATGGCCCGTTTCTTTGCTAACAGAAGCTTTCTTTATAACACCAGGGATGCAGAACACGTTAGCAAGGCAACTGTATGCAGAGCAGTAAGAAAAGTGTGCATCGCTCTCAAGCACTTTTTATACATTTGTGTTAAGTTTCCTGTGAGAGCCTGGTGAGAATGGTGAACGTCTTTCTGAATAAGCTGATCAGCTAAATGTGGTCTTGCGGACACCTCTGGAAGTAAGATAATAATTTAAATACCCTTTAGGATTTCCCAATGTGATTGGGTGCACATGTAACCGGACCGATGTCGGTCCGAATGGGAGACGGGCGCTTTAACGATGAGCCCTAGAGCGTCTCTGTTGGTCGGGCAGTGAGGCTTACACACAGCTCTTCACTAGCTGGCCTCCGTTACACATAGCTGGAGCAGGGGCAAGCATGGCTAGTTTTCTGTCTTCTATAGCCACAGTGCTCGGTTCTCATGTCCTCATAACTTTCAAGGCCAGTTTATTAAATATATCAAACATTTCCAAGTCAGGCATCCTGCTAGCAAGAGCATTTAAACTCACCGGACTGAATGATGTTCTTATATTTAATTTTCAGCTGCTGCCATGTTCTTTTTATTGCAGAAGCATTGCACCTACATGACAAAAATCTCAGGTATATATGTGTGTATATATATATATATATATATATATATATATATATATACACACATATATATATATATATATATAGTGCCTCCAATTCGACTGGCGAGAAATAAACGGAGCGCTTTTTGTCATGTGGCGTTGCCATGGTGAATCGTGTTATCTTCACTCAATTGATGATGGCTTTATTTGATGATTCCCCATTTAAATGCACAAATTGATGTCTGTCTGACAAATAAGATCTAAACCATTGTAGTGCCTGTCCCTCAACACGGGTATAAATGTGTAAGCGATCTAGAAGTATGTTATGGTCTACGGTATTGAACGCAGCACTAAGGTCAAGCAGGACCAAGAGTGAGATGTTACCTTTATCTGATGCTATAAGCAGGTCGTTTGTAATTTTAACGAGCGCAGTTTCTGTGCTATGATGCGATCTAAAGCCTGACTGAAATTTTTCGTGTATGTCGTTATTTTGTAAGAAAGAGCACAACTGAGTGCACACTACTTTTTCTAGTATTTTAGACAAGTATGGGAGATTTGAAATCGGTCTATAGTTTCCTAGTTCATTTGGATCTAAGTTTGGTTTCTTGATTAGAGGCTTAATGACGGCCATCTTAAAGGGTCCTGGGACATGGCCTAGATTAATTGACGAGTTGATAATGTTATAAATGGGCTCAATTGCAACAGGTAGTAACTCTTTTAATAACTTAGTTGGTATGGGGTCTAATAGGCAAGTTGTAGGTTTAGATGTTGCAATAAGTTTAATTAAATCTTCCTGTTTTATAGGTGAAAAACACTGGAGCCTTTGGTTTGGAGCGATGGTTGGTGCTAATTCACAGGACAGATTTGGAGGTTGAGTTTTAACTATTTTGTCGCGCATGTTTTAGATTTTCTCTGTAAAAAATATCATGAATTCATTGCTACGAGGTGCGGCGGAATAGCCAGGTCAGGTGGTGTCTGTATATTTGTTAATTTAGCGACTGTGCTAAATAAAAACCTTGGATTGTTTTTGTTGGTTTCTATGAGGTTACGAAGGTGCTCAGCCTTTGCTGCTTTTAGTGCCTTTTATAACAATTCGCACTCTCTTTCCACGCCATTTTAAAGACCTCTAATTGCAAATATCCATTTGCACTCTAGTTTACGTCTTTCTCTTTTAAGGGTGCGATGGGTGCTATTGTACCATGGTGCAGTATATTTCCCATTAATCTTTTTTGATTTCGTAGGTGCAACAACTTCTAATGTATTAGAGAAAATAGTGCCCAATTTCCTGGTCATGACATCGAGCGATTCTTTATTTATAGGTATGGTTATTAAAGGAGTCAGTTCTGGCAAGCTCTTTGCGAAGCTATCTTTAGTAGCGGAGGTGATTGTTCTACCCTGTCGATAACGAGTTAAAGGGCTGATTCCTGGCGTGCGCAAAGTACCCGTTATAAGATAGTGATCGGTGACATCATCGCTTTGAGGCATAATATCTATATTGGTTAGATCGGCTCCGTGAGATATAATCAGGTCTAGTGTATGATTAAATCGATGAGTGGGTCCTTTAATGTGTTGTATTACACCAAAAGATTGTAGTAGTTCTGTAAACGCCAGTGCTAATGCATCGTTAGCGCTATCTACGTGGATATTAAAATCTCAGACAATTAGTATTTTATCAACGTTAACCAATAGGTCCGATAGGAAGTCCGCGAACTCTTTCAGAAAATCAGTATAGGGACCAGGGGGTCTATACACCGTAGCCAATGTAAAAGAAAGCAATGGTTTTTTACTTTTGTAAGGAATAATTATGTTCAACGCAAGCACTTCAAATGATTTAAATGTATGCTCGGTTCTCTGAGTTACAGTAAGAACGTTTCTAAATATTGTAGCGACGCCGCCACCTCGACCAACCGGACGTGGCTCATGCATATAACAGTAACTTGGTGGGGTACACTCATTTAGACAGAAATAATCTTTTGGTTTAAGCCAGGTCTCGGTAAGACAGAGTATATCAAAACTGTTGTCCGTGATCATTTCATTTACAATAACTGCCTTTGAATTTAGTGATATAATATTAAGTAGGCCAAACTTTATGAATTAGTTTTGGTTGTTTATTACATTGTCTTCAGGTTTAATCACGATCAGATTTTTTCTCTGACTTTTGCCAAAATATTTACTTTGTAGTATTTTTCGGGGGACACATACTATATATTTTATATTAATATATATTTATACTAAATATTTGGAAACAGTAACATTTATAGCAGTTGAGGAGTACAGACTATGGTTAAAGTTGACTTACCTGAGGGAGACTTACCTTAGGGAGACATAGTCAACTGGTGCGTAGCGCCTTCGAGATGTTGTCGGACAGGAGAGCCGCTCCGATGCTGCTGGGGTGCAGGCCGTCATGGCGGAAGAGCCTAGGTCACTCCCAGAACAGATCAAAATTATAGCAGCTCAGGATAGTCCATCTCTTTCTCCGCAAGAAACAGCTTCACTGGATTCAAAAGCTCAAAAAATGGGAAAGGACATTACCTCTTGAAAGCCATCTCGCAGTGCAGAAGCATGTCAGCTGGAAGATTCAGCAATGAGATTATGGAACTGTCTGTGATTAAGAGGATGCGTGCATATTAAATGGACAATTTACAGCACAGGTTTCTTTAGGTGGTCTAAGTTAAGTTTTTTAGACACCAATTTTTTGTTGAAACTTCCAAAAATTTGTAAAACGGTAATCAGCTTTACACAACCTTACAAGGCCATCCATGGCAATTGTGATAGTTTTGATAACGGCAGATGGGCTTTCTCAACAGCTGTCATCAGTGTCTCTTTCAGATCGATGCCACGAGTCTGAGTTGAGTTTGCTTCTCTGACTGACGTTTCAACATTTTTACCATGTGCTTTGGAAGTTCACTGCCCTAGGTAGGATGGTGTTTGATGAAAGGGATTTGAAGCCCTAATATGCGACAGTGAAGTCTGGCATATCTGTTGCAGTTGAAATGTGTGAGTTCGATGACTGCGGTGGATTTTGTCCCACATCTTACAGACTTTATTTTAATGTTAAAATCTAGTAAAACAAGCGGGAGGAGGAGGAAGTGGGGAAAACGTGCTGCGTCAAGCTTCACCTGAGGAAACACTTTAGGACCCAGATTCCTTTGCCCTCAGTGATCCTGGAGAATGTTCAGTCCCTGGGGAATAAAATGGATGAACTTCAGGGGAATGTTCGATTCCGGAAGGATTATAAAAACTGTTGCGTCCTGGCTTTTACTGAGACGTGGCTTAATGAGCAGGACCAAGACTCGGACCTGCACACAGACGAATCAGGATTTACCCAAACAACAAACCATGGGTGACCCAATCTATTAAATCTAGTATAGAAATTAAGAGATGGGTGTTTGGGGAAGAGTAATCCACTGATTTTCATATACAAGCAGCAACTATGGTGTTAAAAGGAGAAATACTAAAGGCAAAAAAAAATAAAAAAGTGAGATTAGAGAGGCAGATGGCTGCTAATAAATTAGGAAGGAAAGTATGAATTGCAGTATGAAAAATATATTAGGGTTTGAAAGCTCAAAGATTGTCTTGTGTGGATATAAATCAGAATTCGCTAACGCCCTGGATGGTTTTGGATACAATTGCTTTTAATAGGGAAATTCAGGACTATCGTTACAAGCTTGAGGAAAGCCGGAACTTTTTGGAAGTGGAAAAGGCCTTTCTTTCAGTTAAAGTAAATAAGAGCCATGAGCCCAATAATATTTGTAGACAGGTCCTCCGGTTCTGTGCAAAAGAATCTAGTCCAGTATTTCAGAATATTTTTAACATGACATTGAAGGTACCGGATGTGCTATATGGGGGGCCAACGCGATGGTCTAAAAAATTTGAAATGATAAAAGTTATATATATTTTTATAAAATTATATACATTTTAGAGGACTAACAGGCTAGGCGGCACCGGTGCCCTCATACGATTCCATCATATAAAGTATATAGACATAGAAGGGTAATATCGCGATTGGGGGGGCGCCGTGAGTTACGTTACGTACGCAGTAACGTTGGTGAGTTGTCGTTGAAATTTGAATTTGAAAAAGATGGATAAAACAAAAAAGCCTTCGGGGGCTAAACATAGAAAAGGAAAGATAGAAAAAGGAGATGGCCTGTCAAGGGATGCAACAGCAGCTAAATACGTGGATGGTGAAAGGCAACAGGTAGGATTTAAAATGTGACGTCTATTCTTGCAAATACAATATTATCGCACCTGCTTTCAAGCTTTTCCGGTTAATTCCGTCACTACTTATTCCTCACCAACTTTCCCCACCTGTTGTCAGATCGTTTGCTTTGTTAGCGTGTTGACTCCTAGACTACAGGCTTCCCGCCGCAGTTTAGTTTTTCTGATCTTATCTTATCTTGTCCCGTTGGTCGTGTTTGTTGACCTCTAGTCTTGTTAGTTTCACTCTAGTCTTGTTAGTTCACTCCAGTCTTGTTTATTTACTCCAGTCTAGTTAATATTCTCTAGATTCATTATTTCGGTTTATTTCATAGATGTTCTCTTATCACGGACGTTATTCTCTACCCTTTCAGACGTCTAGTGTCTGCGCGTGGATAACTGACGAACCTATTGTGTGTGATGGGATTTTTCTGGGCAATTCCGTATTCACCATTCTTCCCTTCTCGACTCCAGGGCTGTAGACCCCCTGCACGGTGTTTTCCACATTATTTCCCCGGGGGGTGATCGCTGGGAGACCCTCACCGCTTCTTACGCTGAGCTTCTAGAGGCGTGACGTTTGCCCCGCCCCCGGACATCGGGCACGCTCTCCTCTCTTCGACTCAAAGGCTGTGACGGACGGCGGTACGATCCGCACTCTCTTCAGAAGGATTTGTCACGCATTCGGATTATCCCTCTCACGCACATTCGAGAGGTTATTGAAAACACTGATCTGAGAACAGTCGGATCTAAAACTTTACACGGACTTGTGTCATTTTAACCTCAGCCATTTTTCTACCTTCCAACCCTCTTCAGAAGGATTTGTCACGCATTCGGATTATCCCTCTCACGCACATTCGAGAGGTTATTGAAAACACTGATCTGAGAACAGTCGGATCTAAAACTTTACACGGACTTGTGTCATTTACCTCAGCCATTTTTCTACCTTCCAACCCTCTTCAGAAGGATTTGTCACGCATTCGGATTATCCCTCTCACGCACATTCGAGAGGTTATTGAAAACACTGATCTGAGAACAGTCGGATCTAAAACTTTACACGGACTTGTGTCATTTACCTCAGCCATTTTTCTACCTTCCAACCCGGGGGGGGTGTGGGGGGGGTGGGGGTTCTTCAGAAGGATTTGTCACGCATTCGGATTATCCCTCTCACGCACATTCGAGAGGTTATCGAAACACTGATCTAAGATCAGTTAGATCTAAGACTTCACACAATCGTGTGACATTCTCTTCAGCCATTGTTTCCCTACGGGTCTGGACAGCTTTGTATATTTTTCCCTTGATAGTTGTGTTTTTTTATTTTTCCGAGCGCTCGAGTCTTGACTCTGGGGAATATTAAGGATCCTTGTGGGTGGGTTTTTTCCAGTTACCTCTGACTTTGACATTGTCATTTTCCTGCTGCCCTTGTATTTGATTAACAAATTGTGGGCTAACGTTAGCTAGTGAGCTTGCTGAGCACCCGACTGTCGGAATCATGAATAGATTTGCTACCAAACTTGGAGGCTTGCAAATATAAATGTTGACTGGCAAGTGTTTGCTAACTTAATGCAAAATAATGTTGCTGCTGATATATAATTATGGTAGGCTTACAGTAGCTGTCTGATATACTTTTAAAATAAACCTTTATTATTTCAAGCCCATACACGATGATGTCCGGCGCACTTTTTTGTTTGGCAGGGGGGCGCCAAAACTGTTTCTGCATACCCCCCTAACATTGGGTAGTTGCACCCCTGCGTGCATGTTTGTATCTCCTCTTTGCTCCGCCTCTCTGAAACGCACAGATTCTTTACAAAGCTCATCACTCTGAAAAGCAAGGTATGCTATGATTGGCCAGTTAACCAGTGCTTAGTGATTGGTTGAATACTGCAAGTGTTTGACAGAATGTAACGCCACATACCATATTTGGAAAATCAGGTTCCAAAGCAATTGTACTGACAGGTAAGCCCACCTTACTTGTGTTTACATTTGGGTGCTCTTAGTCAAATCATACCATTAATATATAAACTGTGCTTTGAAACATTGTGAAAAGCACGATATAAATAAAACAAATGAACAGAAACAGCTGCTGGTTCAAACAAATGTATTGAGCTTCACACAGCAAGACAATAACGCAAACAACAAGTGTTTCAAACAACTAAACTATACTGTAAATTAAATTAAATGATAAAGATGTATAAAGTTGTGCATGCTCTTATGTTGTTCAGGCGATTTAAAACTCTGAATTCTCATCATACTTATTATTTAAAATCCTTGTATTAGTTGAACATCGTACTCCTTATTTTAACATCTAATTATTAGTAATATGCTTTTTGCACATTTACTATATTGCTATTGCTAATAACTGTAGTGTTACACACTTCATCTTGGGCTATTACACTAACAAACTACACAAATATGACTATAATGACACTCAAGACATTCCCACATGATCAATACAGGAGAAGAACAATATAATCAGTGTATGTAAAAAGGGAATAAATTGAATCAGCATTTGCCTTGAAGATTCATTCTGTGCATCCAGATTAAAGATGTTAAACACAAGAACCTGTCAACAAAAGAAAGATTCAGATAATGACAGGATATATCATGTAACTTTTTATTATGACACTTGAGTAGAGATCAGTTGAGCATTTCCAACACAGTGTTATGGGAATACGTGATGGTCATTATTGTCATGATTCCGCTATCATGTCATGTTTATTCTTGGTCTTGCAGCGGAGTCATGGCATAGTCTTAGATTTTGTGTGAGAAAGACATGGCTTTGTTTTGATTCTGACTTTCTCGTGTCTCGTCAGTGTTTCCCGCCCTTTTGTCTCGTTAGCCTTCCCATTGGTGTTTCATTATCTTCACCTGCCCCTTAGTAATTATCCTGTGTTTGTTCCCCTATTTAATGCCCTCTTGTCTATTGTCTTATGCTCGTTCGTTGTACTGGTATGCTTTTCATGCTTCATGCTTCATGCTTCATGCTTCATGCTTCATGCTTCATGCTTCATGCTTCATGCTTCATGCTTCATGCTTCATGCTTCATGCTTCATGCTTCATGCTTCATGCTTCATGCTTCATGCTTCATGCTTCATGCTTCATGCTTCATGCCATGCCTTGGAGGTGTCAGTGTCAGTGTCAGTGTCAGTGTTCTGTTAGTCTAGGTGTTTTGTAATTGTAGTTCTTGTCAAGTGTGTAGTCTTTAGTTAGTTCAGTTTATTGTGTACCCTGTTTTGTTACCCACTCGTGGGTTTTTGTTTTGTTCCTGTTATTCATTAAAGTCCTTGTTAACCCCTTCATCCCCGTTTTGCTGCCTGCACTTGGTTGCTCTGTCACAGTTCATGACAGAACGAACGAGCCACTACAGAACCAAGCAGCAGCATGGACACTGACCGGTCCAGCTTGGCCCGTCGCCTCTGCAGTCTTCGCCAGGGGAGTGAGACTGTGGATGAGTATGTGGAGAGGTTCCTGGACATCGCGGAACAAGGTGTGTTCGGGGAGAGGGAGCTGGCGGTGCTTTTCAACACCGGTCTCAGAGAGCCACTCTCTCACGGAGATGAGGGCGACGAGGCCGTTGGATTTCGACGCCGTGTGGTTAACTGCCGCAGCGCGTTCAGACTCCGCGACCTCATCGAACCCATTTTACTCATCTCCGCTGGTAGCGATACCCGAGAGGGGTCCTCTGCAGATGGGTGTTGTGGGCATTGCCACGCACCACTCTCCAGCCTCGGCAGCCTCTCCACTACCGCCCAGTCTCACTGGCAAGCGGGGGAGACGGGAATCCTGGGGGTTCTCGTCCGAGGCCTCCAATCCCGAGCCGCCCATCCCATTCTCATCGTTCCTGCAGCCGACCACCAGGCGGGTGGCTCTGCTGAAGAAGAGGCAACGGAGGGCGGCTCGGAGTCCGGTGGTCCCGTCAAGTCCGGTGGTCCCGTCAAGTCCGGTGGTCCCGTCAAGTCCGGTGGTCCCATCAAGTCCGGTGGTCCCGTCAAGTCCGGTGGTCCCAAGTCCGGTGGTCCCAAGTCCGGTGGTCCCAAGTCCGGTGGTCCCTCCTGTCCCCAGTCCAGTGTCAAGTCCTGTTCCTCAGCCGGCCTCAAGTCCTGTTCCTCAGCCGGCGTCAAGTCCTGTTCCTCAGCCGGCCTTCCAGCCGGCGTCAAGTCCTGTTCATCAGCCGGCCTTCCAGCCGGCGTCAAGTCCTGTTCCTCAGCCGGCGTCAAGTCCTGTTCCTCAGCCGGCCTTCCAGCCGGCGTCAAGTCCTGTTCCTCAGCCGGCCTTCCAGCCGGCGTCAAGTCCTGTTCCTCTGCCGGCCTTCCAGCCGGCGTCAAGTCCTGTTCCTCTGCCGGCCTTCCAGCCGGCGTCAAGTCCTGTTCCTCTGCCGGCCTTCCAGCCGGCGTCAAGTCCTGTTCCTCTGCCGGCCTTCCAGCCGGCGTCAAGTCCTGTTCCTCTGCCGGCCTTCCAGCCGGCGTCAAGTCCTGTTCCTCTGCCGGCCTTCCAGCCGGCGTCAAGTCCTGTTCCTCTGCCGGCCACTCCTAGAGCCCCTGGGACTTCGCGCTCTCGAGCGCCGCCCCACAGGGTGTCCCCTAAGTCCCCTGGGACTCCGCGCTTCCGAGCGCCAGGGACAGAAACTGTTCCCCCATGTCCCACTCCCTTTGGACTTTCCCCCATGAACTCAGGTGTTCCCCCCCATGGACTCAAGTCAACCCCCCATGAACTTTGTTGTTTTTATTATGTCACCCCAACCCTTTGTAATATACTCTTGTCTGCCCCTAATCGTGTTTACCATGTTTTGCTTTGTCTTGTCGTTGTCCCAGTCTGCCTTGTCTTGTCAGTCTACCCCTTGATGAACACCTGGAGGTGTTCATTTAAGGGGGGCTTATGTCATGATTCCGCTATCATGTCATGTTTATTCTTGGTCTTGCAGCGGAGTCATGGCATAGCCTTAGGTTTTGTGTGAGAAAGACATGGCTTTGTTTTGATTCTGACTTGCCATGTGCTTTCTCGTGTCTCGTCAGTGTTTCCCGCCCTTTTGTCTCGTTAGCCTTCCCATTAGTGTTTCATTACCTTCACCTGCCCCTTAGTAATTATCCTGTGTTTGTTCCCCTATTTAATGCCCTCTTGTCTATTGTCTTGTGCTCGTTCGTTGTACTGGTATGCTTTACCTGTTTCATGCTTAATGCCATGTCTTGGAGTTGTTAGTCTAGTCAGTGTGAGTGTTCTGTTTGTCTAGGTGTGTTGTAGTTGTCAAGTGTGTAGTCTTTAGTTAGTTCCGTTTATTGTGTACCCTGTTTTGTTACCCCTCGTGGGTTTTTGTTTTGTTTCTGTTATTCATTAAAGTCCTTGTTAACCCCTTCATCCCCGTTTTGCTGCCTGCACTTGGGTTCTCTGTCACAGTTCATGACAATTATATTGATCATTTTCCCCATTTATTTGTGTCACCCAGTACGACTTTCAATCTAAAATATTTAAGACGTGATATGTTTCACATGTATAAATATACAGTATATCAATGCAATTTGATGGAATGTGTACCTATTTCTTTGCCACTGTGTCATGTTGGTCAATACTGCTCTTCTACAGCCAATGATAATAACCCATGGTGGAGGTTGGATCTTTTGGATGTTTATAACATCAGTACTGTGATCATCACCGCTAGACTAGCCTGCTGTCCAGAACAAACCAGTGGAGCAGAGATTCGTATTGGAAACTCACTGGTCAACAATGGAAACAACAATCCTGTAAATTCTGGGATGGAAACAACAATCCTGGGAGGTTCTGTAAATTTCATGAGCACGTCTTTATTATAATGGTCTTACTCTTTCTATTATACTGTGTCCTGTACTGTTTTCTACCTCTGTCTGTATTTTCTGTATACTGTAGCTGCTTTGAAATAATGCAGAATTAAATAAAAATAATTGAACTGAATTGTACTCGCCTCCGTCTTCCTTCTGTTCTTCGTCTTTCTTGGGTAGTTGTGTCCAGGACAGATTAAAATCAGAGATGTTTGATCCCAGAACAGACTGAAGCTAAAATACATCAAATTTCAATCCACACATGAAATATACTGTCATTTCTCATCTGTCATCATCACTCATGTCATACATTTACACACATCAAACACTCTCATATATCACTTCTGTCTTCAATCATCACATTTACTTTTCTATCTTAAGACTCTTTTTCTCACCTGATGGACGATTTTGCCGCTCGCATCAGCTGCATCACCACTGGAGGAAAACTTCAGCCTCAGAAAGGTTTTTCTCATGTGGTCTAAAACAGAAAAAAATTATGACCACCCAATACCAATAAAACACAAATATGATGTGAACATTGCAAGTATTACTACAGAACTTCAATCACATGGAGTTGCCAAAAAACATAAAAAGACTGTATTAAGCACACACGGCAACAGTTGGCAAAACAGCATGTAATACAAAATTCACATTTTTGTAGATTACATGGACATAATTGTTTCATTATTTTCAAACACTTTGAAACCTGAATATGCACATTTAAATGAAATAAATCAATAAATTAAACACAAATTGATTGTTGAGGTTGTGGAAAATGAAACAAAAAGAGATTAATATACTAGATCATTTTTACCTAATGACTAAAAAAATTCATCATTACGTCAATTTTTCAATTTACCAGCTCTATTTAACAGTATGATTTTCTATGAATTACGTTTTCCATAGACCTCCACTTCACACAGAGCCAGAGCCGATGTACGTCCAGTCTTGACCACATTCACATAACGTCCCTCCATCCCGTGACATGAGAAACTGACAGTATTTCCAGGTAGAGGATCAGAAGTCACAGCACATCTAGAGAGAGAGAATCACTGAATCTCTATATCAATAAATCAATGAATGAAATGTGTTGAAGTGATTTCATGAAGAACTTTACATGGGATTGTTGCTTCCATTGTTGACCAGTGAGTTTCCAATACGAATCTCTGCTCCACTGGTTTGATATAAATATCCATCTGATCTAGCAGTGATGATGACTGTATCAATGTCGTGAAAATCCAAAAGATCCAGCCTCCACCATGGGTTACTCTCAGATGTTGTAGCAGAACAGAATGCATAGGTATCTAGCCCGTTACTTTCACCATCTATGGCACGTGGAGCTGCCCAGGCATTAGATGAATGTGTAGCTGTTCCTCTTAATGCTAAATTCTCTAGAAAATATATATTGAAACACAGTTGATCAGTCAGTCTATAGATTTATACACACATCTGTGAGAATCAACTAATAACCATTTGAATCTGTTCATCTCTTGTGTTCACATTAGCCCCGCAGCCTCTTTAAAAAGCTAAAACACTTTAATCTGACATTGAAATATAAATCTGTTACTACATGACCGTTATAAGATTAATGTCAATTTATTACAAACAAGAATGTTTCACTTCAAATGTTAAAAGGCTACAAAACATAAAAATGTTCGATGGATTACTGAAGTTATACATTTCCAACAATCTATACATTGTAATAGATAAAAATCAACCTATTCTTCAACCTATTTTTCGAGAGAATTATGTGTTAGAAATGACCTGTTATATAGACCTCCACCTCACACAGAGCAAGATTATTTGTCCGTCCAGTCATGACCACATTCACATAACGTCCCTTCATCCCATGACATGAGTAACTGACAGTATTTCCAGGTAGAGGATCAGGCATCACAGCACATCTAGAGAGAGAGAAATCAATGAATCTCTATAGAGGCGTTTCAATAAATCAATGAATGAAAAGTGTTGAAGTGATTTCATGAAGAACTTTACATGGAATTGTTGTTTCCATTGTTTTCCAGTGAGTTTCCGACACGAATCTCTGCTCCATTGGTCTGATAAAACAGGTTGTTAAGAGCAGTGATGATCACTGTACTAATGTTGACAACTTCCTGAAGATCCAACCTCCACCATGGGTCACTTTGAGATGATGTAGCAAAGCAGAATGGACCTGGGCCGTATCTTTTAGCATCTATGGCATTTTGAGCTACCATGGTGCCATATGTGGATGACTGTGTAACTGTTCCTTTCAATGCAAAATTCTCTAGAATATATATATTGAAAGACAGTTGATCAGTCAGTCTGGAGATATGTAAACACATCTGTGACCATATTCACCATGTAGCTTTTGAACTCTTATTTTCATGATAGACCCACAGCCTCTTTAATCAACTAAAACACTTTAATCACATATTGATATATATGTCTGATACTTCATGACTGTTCTAAGATTAATGTCAACTAATTTAAACAAGAATGTTACACTTTAAAAGTTAAGACTTCAACACACTGGAATTATTGATTGATGACTCGAAGTATGGATCAAACATTTTTGTAAAATGAATGTCATTTTCAAGTTCTATCTAACAGTATACAATTATGTGTCAGTAATTACCTGTTTCATAGACCTCCACCTCACACAAAGAGAGAAGAGATGTAATTCCAGTCATGACCACATTCACATAACGTCCCAACATCCCATGACATGAATAACTGATGGTGTAACCAGCTAGAAAACCAGACATTACAGAACATCTAGAGAGAGAGAAAGAGAGAAGCAATTTATCTATTTATCTCTCTCTCTCGCTCTAGCAGGGGTCCTCAAACTTATTCCTGAAGGGCCGGTGTCCTGCAGAGTTTAGCTCCAACCTTACGCAACACACCTGCCTGCAGGTTTCTGCTTTACCTAGTAAGATCTTGATTAGCTGCCTCAGGTGTGTTTAATGAGGGTTGAAGCTAAACTCTGCAGGACACCGGCCCTTTAGGACCCAACCTGGGGACCCCTGCTCTATAGGATCATTCCATGTCAAATCAACCAAATCTCGAATATTTCACAAGCTAAAGTGTTCCCTAGAGATTTTGGGATCTAAATGCGTCTTCACGAGAAACTCTTTTAAGATGTTTTAGTGGAATGCTGAACTAAGCACAGACAATGTGAGGAATTCTCCGTTATCTCCAAAACGAATCACATTTTAAGAGCCTAAACATGCTTTAAAAGTTTGCACATGTGCCAGAGGTGGTGAAAATGTACATCTGATACGGGTGACACAATGAAGTTTGGTAAAATGGCTTTATAGCACCACCTAGAAAATGTCAAATAAGCAGCTGTCACTCTTGAACCACATAGGGCCTCACGTACACTTCTTGAGTTACAAACATGCACATTTTGAAAAATTGACATGAAAAGTGCTTTTTCCTCAATTCTGAACTGTTATCATTGAGATAAAATCCGTCGAGGATGGCTCAAGTTAACAGATTTTACAAATAGATATAGCCTACCGAACTCTTTGAAAATAAAAAAACTACGATGCTGGCTTATGTTGTTTTTCACCCTCTTTAATATGGCTTCAAATATTTACTCTCCTCTACAAATGAACCAATTACACCATTCCTGTTCACCGGTGGCATTAAAGATTTTGGCCAAAATTTGAGCCAAGGACCTCTGGTTAAGGTGACATGGGATGACCCTATAGAGGTGTTTCAATCAATCAATGAATTAAAAGTGTTGAAGTGATTTCATGAAGAACTTTACATGGGATTGTTGTTTCCATTGTTGACCAGTGAGTTTCCAATACGAATCTCTGCTCCATTGGTTTGTTCTGGACAGCAGGCTGGTCTAGCGGTGATGATCACTGTACTGATGTTATAAACATCCAAAAGATCCAACCTCCACCATGGGTTATTATCATTGGCTGTAGAAGAGCAGTATTCAGATCCCTCTCTTTTTCCGTCTATGGCATTTTGAGCTGCCCAGGTGGACTGTGTAGATGACTGTGACACTGTTCCTTTAACTGCTAAATTCTCTAGAAAATATTTATTCAAAGGCAGTTGATCAGTCAGTCTGTAGATATATGAAACTAGTAGACTTTAAAAGATGAATTTAGGGTAAAAGTCCAGAATGTCAGATCTTCTTATTGTCTGTTTGAATATATTCTGAGCTGAACAGAAGAACACTTTTATGGGTGGTTTCCTGTAAAGGACTTAAGCCTGGTCCCAGACTAACTTAAATGTTCACTGACATATTTTTTTTAAATCAGTGCCATTGTTTTGTCTCAAGGTGCACACGAGTATTTTTTGGGTAAAGTATGTTTTTCATTTTAATTCCTAATTTAACTAAGGGCTAGTTCTGGGTTAAACTACTCCCTGTCCATGAAAACGTCCCATAGAGTCTTATGTGAGTATATTGTCTGAATTGTGTCACAGGTGTTTTGAAGTGGTCAACTGTGTCCTGATGTATTCATTCTTAAAACATCAAAAGTACAGAATGTCTTCTATCAGTTTAATTTACACAACACACACAAACCACAGACTCACAACTAAAAAACTGTTCGTTTCACATGAAACATCTCCTTGATACTTTATAACTCATCTAAGTTTAATGTTGACTAGTTGATAATAAGAATGTTTCACTTGAATGTCTGAAACTCCCAAAATGTTTGACGACTCGATTGTAATTGACCAGAATGCAGCATTAGAGAACAGTCAGAAACACAGTCTCATGAGAATAAAACTCATCTAACCACAAAATCACAAAAATGAATGAAGAAAAAAAAACATAATTTACATCATTCTACATTCCTATGAGAAGAATGAAAAGTATTGATTACCTGCTAAACTACATGGAACAGAACCAAGACCTGTTGAACAAAAACAAGGATTTTACACTTTTTTAGACCTGAAAATCAATTACATTAAGAATATTATAAAGCTCTTAAAGGTCCAGAACCTGGCGAATTACATGCAAGGGGACCTGCGGTGTATGTAGATAGAAATAGCTCATTCTAAGGTACTAAAATCATAACGCTTCGTTGTGTAAGCTCCGCTGAAGACATAGCTATGTATAATATATTGCATTTCTATCAATAGATCACCCCAAAAATGACACACAGGATCCTTTAAGTCTTAATTCTTAACTATTAAAACATCATATTCAATATTTGACTGAAGAATGACTGACAGCTTGTATAATGTTGAGATGTTTTCCAGTTCTATGAGATGATGAAGTGTTGTGATGTGATGTTCACTCACCAGAAAGTAAAATGAGATGAATGAGTTTGTCCATGTCGCTGCTGAACAAAAGGAATCTGAGAATAGAGAAGAGAAGAGAATTGAGTTTCTTATGGGTTATGAGCAGAACGTGTGAGAGTCGTCCTCTCTTCTTCTCTCTTCTACATCAATACATCATCAGTTCATCCCTCTGGACATTTGCCTTTCTCTCTCCACCCTCATGATGACATCAGCACTGAATGTATTAAACATCAACACACTTTTCTCAACTCGAGACTTATTTACAAATCAAATCTGGTGTCACGAAAACGGAATGAATCACCAATTGCATATGGAAATATTTTACTCCAGCTGGAAACCAGCAGATGAAGAAAAGAAAACAACTTTTGTGTTGATTCATTTCTCTGTTGGATTGTTTCAATCAATGAAAGACTGACACAATGTTTAATTTCTTCTGAACTCACAGAAGTGTTTTCTCTTCCTGATCATCACTCGCATCATGTTTTGTGTTATTCTTCAGAATAAAGACACTTTCAGACAGGAAGTTGAGCATTGTATATTAAAATTGACTTTACTTGATGCTCAGAGAGCTCAGTGTCTAATGTTATTATAACACTTGATGCTCATGAAAATTAAACTTACATTTGTGTTTATTTAATGTGTTTAATGTTATTATAACACAAATGATTGAAGTAATTAATGGCCAGTGTAATACACCGTTGCCAGCATCACTGGGTCTGCCTCTTTCCAGATTTTAAGGAGATAGAGGTGGTATACCTGAGGCAGCCCGCCCTTATCTGTCTGCGCCACCTCATAATTGAGATCTCCAATTCGCCGTGTGACCACCAAAGGGTCCTTTCCACTTGGCGAGTTATTTGGAACTCGACGTGGGGAGTAATACAAGGACTTTATCTCTAGGTGAAAATTTTCACAGTCTGGCACCCTTGTCATATTGACGGCTTTGTTGGTCCTGGAGCAAATTCTCCATTGAGAGCCGCCCCAACGTGTGGAGCTTTGCTATCCAATTAATGGAGCTAAGGCCAATTAATTGGTGGGGAGAGGGCCAAGGTGTGGGAGTGACACCAGCTGCGGTTTCGGGGGTCCACTCCTTGGCGACATCCAGACATTAGGGAGAGAAGGAGAGAGAGTAGATGGAGGTACGCCGACCCAGGGGCACGCCACCAACTGTTCCTCCGTCAGCTGGATGGCCTGGCTGAGCGATGTCGGCCGGTGACACTGGACCCACTCCGCCGTCTTCCTTGTTAGTCGTCCTCACGGTTTATTTAGAGATTTCCCACTGCGCTCTTACTGAACAATGCAGATAAACAAGAAGTTTCTTTTGCTTTTCGCTCATGCTCAGGCTTCCCAGCCGGTCTCTCTCAACCTTCTCATCTGTGCGGCAGGCTTTTAACCGTCTCCCCACCAATTACTGTAACGAAACACAGGTTTTAACAATGTGTAATCGACCTACTTACACACCGCTTACCTCACCCTTTCGTTGCCGACTCCGCTTAACAACGCCTCCCTCTCCACAGCCAGCTCTTGTCGTCAACCACTGATTGAACTTGATTGTCCACTGAAATAAACATGTAAAGCATGTTGAACGACATTATTACATTATTTACTACAAAACAACATCACTTATAAAATGACTTAAATTTTTCTTATTCTTTAATAAAACATAAATAATAAAATGTTCAGGCGCAAGGTTGCCTATGAGGAACATTTGTCATCATAATAACGTTTCGTGTCACACATCCCCAAAAAAACCCTCTCACTTATGAGTCATGTGTTTAATCATGATATCATTTCATGATCTCAATGATTAATTGTTTACTTCCATCTTTCAACATCGGTACTTTTTGTAAATCTGTCATTCTTGAAAACTAATTTTATAATCTTTTGTTTAACCTCTGAATGATTCCAATGTTTGTTTTCGGTAGTAAAATCCTGTTTATACGTTTTGGATACCCAAATTGGATTGCCTGGATTTTGCAACGAGTGAACTGAAATGAACTCAAGACAGTCAAATCCCTTATTTTAAATGAATCTTGAGGTTAAAGATACACTCGAAAAACAATTCAACCGATCTGTAAGCACTACTTAATTTATTGTATTGTTGCTGTTATGATCCCAGCCTGTCTTCCCTGTATGTGATGGGCTCCTATTTTGAAACTGTGTCGATTCTTTTATTTCTTTGTTCACCCTGCTTTACTGCTTCCTTATTTTTGGATTGGATTGGATTCAATTTATTGTCATTACACACATACAAGTACAGTGCAACGAAATGTATTTTTAGAAGAAGATAAAGCATAACATGGGGGAGGTGAGCAGAAAAACATGTACACAATACACCATAGACAAGACTTGACTCTCCGTACTGCTCCACTCAGGGTGGAATTCCAGCAGCAGCCTTGGCCAAGGCTGATACAGGGGAGTCGAAAAAGATAAGATTGATTGTTTAGTCTTGGGGCGAGCAACCGCATTCCATTTCCACGGCTACTCTCTTTGTCCATTTTGGTCTCTCAACAACATCAATTTTCCTTTGCAAAGTCGTGAGCTTCTCCGTGATAGAATCCATATTGCGGTTATTAGTCTCATTTCCAGAGCCGACCGCTCTTCCCACTACTTTCATCATAACGGGCAGCCTTGTGAGACTTTTGAGAGCTGTTACCGTTTTCTTAATTTCTCGATAACTAAGGGCACAGCCTAATCCAATCAGCATAATACCTGTTATCATGGTTCCGAATAGGTAGATATCTTCAATGTCCTCCACGGAAAGAGGAGCCAGACACACGATCCGCCATCTCTCCCACACGTCCATCGTGTATACAGCTGCGAACGTTCTGTCAGGGCAGACAGGTTCCCCTGAACCCAAACTTCTCGTCGAGAAGATGGTGTCAATAGCGTTGAGAGACCAGTTGATCAGATCCATAATTTCGGTTGGAGAGGAGGGGAGAGAGAATCTCTAAATAGAGGATACGAGAAGAGAAACAAGAGCAGAAGAAGGGGGGGGGGGGGGGGGGGAAAAAAAAAATGCCCCCCCCGGCTGGGAGAGGGAAGAGAAGCTATAAAGTGATTTCATGCGGCCCGGGAGGTGGTTTTTAATTTTTAATTGTATTCAATAAAGTGTTTATAAAACACAGGGTAGGAAGGAATTGCATGCACGTACAATATAGTAGTTATCAAATGTGTATGTTTTATCAAAAAACTGTCTATGTCTTGTGTCTAAAAGACAAACAAATCTTGTTCATTTTTCCAGAGGTCACTTCAGGGTGGTTCTCTATAGCCTCTAAAGGATTTTAATGCAAGGCTAGCCCTTACTAAACAAACACACAATAAACGTATATACACTGAATTGTTTTTGCTCCCATTCTTTTGATATTTTCATATCAAGACGCTGATTAGACAGCAGGATAAGTGCATGTTTCATTTTGTGCGGTGTATATCTGTAAGGTGTTTATGATTTAGAATGGATGTAAAACTGCTCTTTCTAAGATGTTTAGCAGATGAATTTACACAGCAGATGTTTTCTAGACCTCCAGATCTTTAGCAGACGTCTTACAGACGTATGTGTCGCTTTGAATATAAGTATAATTGATATAAATATGAGTATTTACTCTTAAAGTCATCTGATGATGTGTCACACACTTTACATACAAAAAGAGATAATTATCTCAACAAAATCACTGTAATTTATATAAAATCATAAAGATGTATAAATTGTTATGTTGCCATGTTGTTTCGTCAGCTTATTATTTTAATTTGTCATTGTAATAAAGCCAAAATAAATGTTTAAACGTTTGTATTATTTTTAAATGGTATGTTGTTTCAAACAAATAGCCTTTTGTCATTGCAGATGGATTGCACCTTTATTAGGATGACCGTTACAATATTGCAAAAAGCAAAGTACAGATAAAAGCAAAGTACAGAGATGAGGAGCTTATAGAAAATAAACAAATAAAACTAAGGGGAAATCTAAATATCTTATCCGTTTTAAAAAGGGATCTTACATGTAGCTATAAAATGAATTGCTATGCAACTAAATATGACATATAATTGAATAAAATCAATCAGCATTTGCCTAAAAGGTTCACACACAAAAAAAGTTGTTGAACAAACTTTATATTAAGGAAACCCTTTCCATTACATTGAATTACATTTCTCCAACAAAATCGAATTCGTCTGAAACTATTCTTTATAGTCTTGATGTATGAACTTATATATATGCATATTTTACATAAAACCAATAAAAAAACAAATTAATATCTTGAAATCCCCCAAGAACATATTTTTACATTTACATTTAGTCATTTGGCAGAAGCTTTTATCCAAAGCGATTTACATTGAATTATCCTATACATTTTACATATGTATCTGCAATCCCCTGAGATCCAACCCACAACCTTGAGTTGTCAACGCAATGCTCTTACCACTGAGCTACAGGAAAGCTGTAAAACATTTTAACATTAATTAGACATTATTTCATTTAACTTCAATAAGAAGATATTGAGTTAATAGAACTCAACAGAAATGCATATGAAGGATTGTAAGCGCCCAAGACCTAACCAAAGCTCAGAAATATTACAAACTCTTCAAAACCTTAAAGATAAATTACCATTAGACACTAACTGTAAAGTGTTTCTTTTTATTGAAAAATGCATAAAATAAAACATATTTAGGAGAATAACTCTTGGAAAGCTTGGAAATATAAGTCCTCTGTCCAATTGTAACTGTTTTATGTTAACACAACACAACTCCTTAATGTTGACCCAACATGAATGGATTCAGTTATATTACTAAACATAAAAAATCATGTTGTGACCAAATTTTAATGCAGTTTGTAGATTCAGATTAAAGATGCTTTACACAAGAACCTGAAAATAAAAGAAAGATCAAGTAAATCAGATGAAATATTTGATATATTTTTCATTATTACACTTTATGGAACTGTTCAGCTGCGCACGATTTTCAACATCAGGCACCAGGTTTGTGTTTCCCAGAAGCATCACTAGCCAACTATGGTTTCATCTTTTCCAGTTTAGTTCAACCAATGATTAATATTAATATATGGTTGTAGTCGCAGAGTGAAGTGACTTGCAATGACATTTTTAAATGAAATAAACACACCAGCATTGAAACGTGATCTGTGAACCTTCCAAACATCAGCGTTTTTACACTATGACTAAAACACTCAATTCGACTTCTTGAATTTGGTTTAAAGAGGATTTCATAGAGATAATTTTACGTCAGATTATTTTAGATCTGAGTTTTTCTCTGTTGATCGGTCAAGTTGTAAAGTGTGTGTACTCGCCTCCGTCCTCCTTCTGTTCTTCTTCTTTCTTGGGTAGTTGTGTCCAGGACAGATTAAAATCAGAGATGTTTGATCCCAGAACAGACTGAAGCTAAAATACATCAAATATTTCAATCCACACATGAAACATACTGTCATTTCTCATCTGTCATCATCACTCATGTCATATATTTACACACATCAAACACTCTCATATATCACTTCTGTCTTCAATCATCACATTTACTTTTCTATCTTAAGACTCTTTTTCTCACCTGATGGAGGATTTTGCCGCTCGCATCAGCTGAATCACCACTGGAGGAAAACTTCAGCCTCAGAAAGGACTTTTTTCTGTGAACTTCAGATTTTATTGGAAGATTCAACAATCATATACCAATAAAAACACTGATATTTGAGATAAACACAAAGTTTCACTACTAATAACACTGTCAAGATGACCTTGCTTAATTAACCTTAATAAATGTAGTTGCACAGCAAAATCGCCAGTGTTAAAAAAATCAAATGAACTCTCACAGTGTATATAAAAGTGTGGATTATACACAAACTGTTAATGTTCATTTGACATTTTTAACACTGGTGAGTTTGCTGTCTGATAATTATAAACGGTGGCAGATGTCATTGAGATGATGAGAATACAAACAGATGATTTTCTTCAGGAGCTTCTTAAATGAATCCCTCATGTACCGACTTCAGTCTCATTCATACATTCACATCAACTCATATCAACACACATTCACAACAAAGTTTGATTTACACATACAAACAAGATTAATACAATGTAACTCAACTATTGTAGAAGACAACAAAGAGAGAGCATAATTATTAGGAATTACATTTTCCATAGACCTCCACCTCACACAGAGTGAAATAGGATGTACGTCCAGTCTTGACCACATTCACATAACGTCCATCCATCCCGTGACATGAGAAACTGACAGTATCACCAGGTAGAGGATCAGAAATCACAGCACATCTAGAGAGAGAGAATCAATGAATCTCTATATCAATCAATCAATGAATGAAAAGTGTTGAAGTGATTTCATGAAGAACTTTACATGGGATTGTTGTTTCCATTGTTGACCAGTGAGTTTCCAATACGAATCTCTGCTCCACTGGTTGTTCAAACAAACAGCAGTCAGATCTAGCAGTGATGATCACTGTACTGATGTCATAATTATCCAGAAGATCCAGCCTCCACCATGGTTCACTCCCATATATTGCACCAGAGCAGTATGGACTACCCAATGGGTCTGGTCCGTATCTGACACCATCTATGGCACGTTGAGCTGTCCAGGTGTCATATGTGGATGACTGTGTCACTGTTCCTTTAACTGCTAAATTCTCTAGAAAACACATATGGAGTGTTTGATTCCAAAAGGAGATCATTTCAAAAGCATGTTTTTTATTGTGTATTCCACATTTACATGTATGCATTTGGCAGATGCTTTTATCCTAAGCGACTTGTCTCCAAGTGTTATGTTTTAAAAATAAATCCTTACGATTGTTGATCGAGTTGTACACCTCAAGATAAACAGATGTGCACAAGACCAACATCTCGGCACATGTGATTGTTTATTTAGACCTACCATATTTATTCACAGTTGTTTGTGTGTCATGTTTATATGTTTTCCACTATTTGTATTTATATGCATGATCAATACATCTATATTTATCATGTTTAAATCCGATTAATTTGTTTGGAACTCTGATGCACAGTATATATGTATTAGGGCCGATTCAAGACTATCCCCATACTTGTGTGCCGACTCAATATATGTTGAGATAATTGAGAATTGTGATTCGATATGTTTTTCCAGGCTTGGGATTTGAACAGGACTGTAGACTAACAATTGAGAGGAACAGCACTTGTGGAACCAGCCCTTAACTTTAAAGCACATTTTAAACAATTAATTCTGTTTTCTTTATCTGTTGTAAACAACAGGAGAGCACAATACCTCTGAACTCTTGTAATTTGGTGGCATCTTGGCCTTATTCTAACATGTTTAGTATAAGACAAGATCTTGTATTTCACACAGGACTCAAAAAATAAGGATTATTTAACTGGGCCAGTGATTCAAATACTGAATCACTATGAAAAGTAATGCTTAACTAAAAAAGAATACTAGCACTTCGTGATCTTTACTGTACAAATAAAATAAAGCTTAAACCTTATTGAATTAACAGAGGTCAATCATTCAGAAGTGAGTGATGTTTTTCTTGATGAACATTAAAAACAGAAATATTGATTATGCAGTTGCTGATCCAGCGCACGGATGTAACTACTGTATATACTGCATTGTTTTCCAACTGTACGTTCACCTCTGCTGGAATAACAAGTAACTTCACTCCAGCGCCTCTCAGTTTAAGTGAAATAATTAAATATAAATCGATTCTGGGAAAAAACAATCGATTCTAAAATAGTTTTAAAAACAATCGCTGGTTAGATTAATCCATTCCCCCCCACCCTTAATACTAATACTGTACTGCAATACTCTGTACATTTTAAGGCTGCCTCCTTTCAGTTTGGCCTTATTGATGGGAAAACGGATCTCCGTGTTCTCTGTGAAACCAGTGGTCCCGTCTTTATGGGCATGATGGCAGAGACGTGGAAACGAAGGAAAAACTGAGGAAATTTAAGTTACTGGTCTATCGTTGTAGTGTTTAGTTGCTGCTTTATATTTTATTTATTCATTACCACAATGTATTTAATATATTTATTTTATTCCTATTTTTTGCATTCTGACCTCAAAATATATTTTTCATACAGGAAGCTCAAACCATCATCTGATATCCCCATTCCCCATGTATATTGAAATATTTAAATAAATATCATAAACATTCGTCTCTGGTCGAGGGCAGCCCTAGTACAGTAACATCTTTGGTGTCAATGCTATTCTGTTTATTGAATAATCATTTAATTTATGTTATTTATTTCTCCATTTCCTTGTCTAGACCACACATATACACAAACTATGGATACTGTAGGCTTTCAACTGCCAATGTAAACAATGCCATCGGACATTAAAGAACTTTAATCGGAACTTCTGTCTCCGTGTCCTGACCGACACTCCATGGCGATGACCAAATGAACCTAAGAACCAGTCCATCTACTCTACATTGACATTGAAATAGAAGTCTGATACTTAATGACCAACTTTCACATTAAGTAACATACAGTATATTATATTTGAAGTGGGTTTTTTTATATGAATACATCTGTAATTATTTATCTGTGAATCATGCACGGTGCTATGTTTTAAATAACTGTTATTATAAGTATCTAAACAAACACTTTGTTGTTCAAATATGTTTTTAAACATGTTTATTAAGGGCTGGGTATCAATTCTGATGCTCCGATTCGATTCCGAGTCACAAGCAATGAATATAGATGTAATACAGATCCTATAGATATTTCAACAAAAGATTGGTAAATCTTCAAATTACAACAGTGAATTAAAAAATGAAAAGAAGAGCCATACTTGGGTATATTGAAACAGAACAGGTTATTTTACATTTAAGATACAGTATAACAAAGAAATTACACAAAATTAGCTGTAAAGAGATGCTGACATCATATGAACCCGTTTGTGGATTTATCATTTATATCATTCTTGGACCTTGTTTATCTTGCAAAGTTAGGCCACTGCACTTTCCCCTCTTCATTTAATTGCTATATTATTGAATTAGGTGTCAAAAATTACCTGTTTCATAGACCTCCACCTCACAGAGATTCAGATTAATTGAATGTCCAGCCTGGAACACATTCACATAACGCCCCTCCATCCCATGACATGAGAAACTGATGGTTTGACCAAGTAGAAAATCAGAAGTCACAGCACATCTAGAGAGAGAGAGAATCACTGAATCTCTATAGAGGCGTTTCAATCAATCAATGAATGAAAAGTGTTGAAGTGATTTCATGAAGAACTTTACATGGGATTGTTGTTTCCATTGTTGACCAGTGAGTTTCCAATACGAATCTCTGCTCCACTGGTTTGTTCAGGACAGCAGTCTGGTCTAGCGGTGATGATCACAGTACTGATGCTATAAACCTCCAGAAGATCCAACCTCCACCATGGGTCACTCTCATATGTTGTAGCAGAACAGAATGGACTAGCAAACGGGTCTGGTCCGTATCTGACACCATCTATGGCACATTGAGCTGTCCAGGCTGCATATGTTGTTGACTGTGTAACTGTTCCTTTAGATGCTAAATTCTCTAGAAAATATATATTTGATTGTTACACCAAATAGACACAAAGAACAGGAGATCTTGAATAACACAGCGTTATTTGGAATATACTTAATGACGTTCGTTGGAGGATCAGGAGGAGGAGACAGGAGGAGACAGGAGGAGGAGAGAGGAGACAGGAGGAGGAGACAGGAGGAGGAGACAGGAGGAGGAGACGGAGGAGGAGACACACTGGCGTCGTGGAAGCAGGTAAGTACTTTGGGAGGGTCCTTAAGGTAAACATAATGCCAACGAGACTGGACAGTGACTGAGTATGAGCGTGTGGCTTAAGTGCAAGCAGTGATGAGGTAATGATGAGCTGCAGGTGTATGTGATCAGTATTCGGGAGAGGCTGAGCGTGATGCTTGGGAGTGGGTAGAGTCTGGTGTGCTTGTGACATTGATATGAAACATGTAAAAATGTAAACATGTAGTCCAGAATGGTACATTTTCTCATTGTCTTCAAAATATCCATGTTTAATCAACTCTTCGATGTACAGGTACATTGAAATATCTGTTGATTTGAAATACACTCACCTAAAGGATTATTAGGAACACCTGTTCAATATCTCATTAATGCAATTATCTAATCAACCAATCACATGGCAGTTGATTCAATGCATTTAGGGGTGTGGTCCTGGTCAAGACAATCTCCTGAACTCCAAACTGAATGTCAGAATGGGAAAGAAAGGTGATTTAAGCAGTTTTGAGTGTGGCATGGTTGTTGGTGCCAGACGGGCCGGTCTGAGTATTTCACAATCTGCTCAGTTACTGGGATTTTCACACACAACCATTTCTAGGGTTTACAAAGAATGGTGTGAAAATGGAAAAACATCCAGTATGCGGCAGTCCTGTGGGCGCAAATGACTTGTTGATGCTAGAGGTCAGAGGAGAATGGGCCGACTGATTCAAGCTGATAGAAGAGCAACTTTGACTGAAATATCCACTCATTACAACCGAGGTATGCAGCAAAGCATTTGTGAAGCCACAACACGCACAACCTTGAGGCGGATGGGCTACAACAGCAGAAGACCCCACCAGGTACCACTCATCTCCACTACAAATAGGAAAAAGAGGCTACAATTTGCACCAGCTCACCAAAATTTGACAGTTGAAGACTGGAAAAATGTTGCCTGGTCTCATGAGTCTCGATTTCTGTTGAGACATTCAGATGGTAGAGTCAGAATCTGGCGTAAACAGAATGAGAACATGGATCCATCATGCCTTGTTACCACTGTGCAGGCTGGTGGTGGTGTAATGGTGTGGGGGATGTTTTCTTGTCACACTTTAGGCCCCTTAAATGCCAAAGCCTACCTGAGCATTGTTTTTGACCATGTCCATCCCTTTATGACAAACCACCATGTACCCATCCTCTGATGGCTACTTCCAGCAGGATAATGCACCATGTCACAAAGCTCGAATCGTTTTTTCAAATTGGTTTCTTGAACGTGATAATGAGTTCACTGTACTAAAATGGCCCCCACAGTCACCATATCTCAACCCAATAGAGCATCTTTGGGATGTGGTGGAACGGGAGCTTCGTGCCCTGGATGTGCATCCCACAAATCTCCATCAACTGCAAGATGCTATCCTATCAATATGGGCCAACATTTCTAAAGAATGCTTTCAGCACCTTGTTGAATCAATGCCACGTAGAATTAAGGCAGTTCTGAAGGCGAAAGAGAGTCAAACACAGTATTACTATAGTGTTCCTAATAATCATTTAGGTGAGTGTATATGCTAATTGAAATATCAATGATAATAAAAAATCTGAATCTGTTTAGTATATTTGCAGTGGAAGCTCTCGAAAGAGAGCATCTAGAACAGCGTCACAAACAAACCAGAATGAAGCATTAGAGAACAGTCAGAAACACAGTCTTCTAACCACAAACTCACAAGAATGAATGAACAATAAAAACATCAAGGTTCACAGTTTTACATGATTCTACATTTCTATTATGAAGAATCAAAAGAATATATTACCTGCTAAACTACCTGGAATACAAACAAGACCTGTTATTAAATAAGGAATTTACACTTTTTTTACACCTGAAAATCAATTACATTAAGAATGACTGACAGCTTGTATAATGTTAAAGATGTTTGTGTGTTCTATGAGATGATGATGATGATGATGTGATGTTTACTCACCAGAAAGTAAAATGAGATGAATGAGTTTGTTCATGTCGCTGCTGAACAAAAGGAATATGAGAATAGAGAAGAGAAGAGAATTGAGTTTCTTATGGGTTATGAGCAGAACGTGTGAGAGTCCTCCTCTCTTCTTCTCTTTTCTATATAAATATTTTATCTTTACCCCCCTCTGGTTATTTGTCTGTCTCTCTCCACCCTCATGACATCAGCACTGAATGTATTAAACATCAAAACACTTTTCTCAACTCAAGACTTATTTACAAATCAAATCTGGTGTCACGAAAATGGAATGAATCACCAATTACACATGGAAATACTTTACTCCAGCTGGAAACCAGCAGATGAACAAAGAAAACAACTTTTGTGTTGATTCATTTCTCTGTTGGGTTGTTTCAATCAATGAAAGACTGACACAATGTTTGATTTCTTCTGAACTCACAGAAGTGTTTTCTCTTCCTGATCATCACTCGCATCATGTTTTGTGTTATGACTTCAGAATAAAGACACTTTCTGTCACGAAATGGTTTTGACAGAACCCAGATGCAGGCAGACGAGGGGTTAAATATAAATGTTTATTAAATCAAACACCCGCAATGGGGAAAAACAAGAACAAAAACACACTAGAAAACAAACACTAGAAACAAAACACTTCACAAAACCGAAACAGGAAACAGGGTAGTCCAACACGACAAGAAACTGTGATACTACCGTGAGACAATAGCCATAAGACAAAAGATAAAGACAATGCACCAACACTGAACAGAGAGAAACTGAGACCATATAAAGGGAGACACTAACGAGGAGTGATTACATGGGGAGAGTGGTGACAGCTGATGGGAATGAAACCCTAACGAGGTGAATTAAAAAACAGACGATGGGAATGAAACCCTAACAGGAGATAGGAGGGTGGGGCTGAGAGACATAACAGGAAGACACGTGGCATTAAGTAACAACATAAAGCCACATGTCTCCACACATAACACAACAGAAACACGAAAGACGTGGCAATGTCATGACTCTGCCCAGGGAGCTAGAAAGCCCGAGACAGGAAGAACAGAGTCCTAACATTACCCCGCCCCCAGAAACGCCCCATGGCATCTCAAGGGAGAAACTTCAGCGGGCCAAAACACAAAAGCACAAAGACAAACACCACAAGCACAACACAGAACAAATTAAAGGGAACATAAGGGAGGCTATGAAGGGGTTTGGGTGGGTCAACAAAACCAACAAACATGGGAGGGGGGTGGGGGAATGGGAGGCCAAACCTTGGGGACACCAGAAAAGGGTGGGACAGGTTGAGGAGACTTGAAGCAACCGGACGAGACCGGCGGGGACTTGAAGCAACCGGACGAGACCGGCGGGGACTTGAAGCAACCGGACGAGACCGGCGGGGACTTGAAGCAACCGGACGAGACCGGCGGGGACTTGAAGCAACCGGACGAGACCGGCGGGGACTTGAAGCAACCGGACGAGACCGGCGGGGACTTGAAGCAACCGGACGAGACCGGCGGGGACTTGAAGCAACCGGACGAGACCGGCGGGGACTTGAAGCAACCGGACGAGACCGGCGGGGACTTGAAGGGGCTAGGGAGAGGTGTGTGTCCAAGGGGGAAAAAAGCTTGAGGTGATGCCGGCCGGAGAACTGGCTGAGGCACCGGCTGGAAGGCCGCCTGCGGAAGGGCAGGTCCGGCCGCCTGCGGAGGGACAGGTCCTGACGCCTGCGGAGAGGCAGGTCCTGACGCCTGCTGAGAGGCAGGTCCTGACGCCTGCTGAGAGGCAGGTCCTGACGCCTGCTGAGAGGCAGGTCCTGACGCCTGCTGAGAGGCAGGTCCTGACGCCTGCTGAGAGGCAGGTCCTGACGCCTGCTGGATCGCTGGCTGTGAACCCGGCTGGAGAACCGGCAGGAGCGCCGGCTGGAGAACCGGCAGGAGCGCCGGCTGGGCTGGGTTACGTGCCCCCCTCCGTTGCCTCTTCCTCTTCTGCCGAGCCAATCTCCTGGTAGTCGGCTGGAGGAAGGAGGTGAAGGACGGGGCTGGCTCCGCGTTGGAGGCCTCCGAAGAGGACCCCCAGGACTCTCTCCTTCCACGCTTGCCCTGAAGACTGGTAGGTGGTGAAGAGGTTGCAGGGTCCGAGGCTGATGGTGCGGTGGTGGTCACCACCCCAAGCTCCAGGGTGTGATGCTCGGGGATGGGGCCCAACAGAGAAGACAACCTCGGACAGACGGAGACACTGGGCTCCGGTCGGCTCATGGCGAACTGGAGCACACCCTCGAAGCCAAGCGGTCTCAGCCTCCTCATCTCCGCAGGCGATAGGGGGACCCTCAGTCCGCTGTTGAATGCCGCCGTCACCTCTTCCTCCCCAAAGAGCTCCTCCACTGCGGCTTCCAGGAACCTGTCCAGGTACTCGTCCCGGTCCAAGTTCCCCTGGCGAATGCTGGAGAGGGGACCAGGCTGGCGAGGCCTTGCAGGGAAAATCGCCGCCTGCTGGGTTCTTATGGGTTGGTGCATTCTGTCACGAAAGGGTTTTGACAGAACCCAGATGCAGGCAGACGAGGGGTTAAATATAAATGTTTATTAAATCAAACACCCGCAATGGGGAAAAACAAGAACAAAAACACACTAGAAAACAAACACTAGAAACAAAACACTTCACAAAACCGAAACAGGAAACAGGGTAGTCCAACACGACAAGAAACTGTGATAGTACCGTGAGACAATAGCCATAAGACAAAAGATAAAGACAATGCACCAACACTGAACAGAGAGAAACTGAGACCATATAAAGGGAGACACTAACGAGGAGTGATTACATGGGGAGAGTGGTGACAGCTGATGGGAATGAAACCCTAACGAGGTGAATTACAAAACAGACGATGGGAATGAAACCCTAACAGGAGATAGGAGGGTGGGGCTGAGAGACATAACAGGAAGACACGTGGCATTAAGTAACAACATAAAGCCACATGTCTCCACACATAACACAACAGAAACACGAAAGACGTGGCAATGTCATGACTCTGCCCAGGGAGCTAGAAAGCCCGAGACAGGAAGGACAGAGTCCTAACACTTTCAGACAATGAAAGCTGATAACTGATTCACTATATGTTACTGATATATCAGTTTGAGAGACACCATGACTAATTTCATGTAGATTAGCATTAAATTGATATGTTCACTTAACTTTTTGCATAATTAAAGTGTGATGAAATTTAATAAAAGTTTTAGTTACAGTTCTAGATCCTGCATCAAACAGATGATGCTAGCTGTGTCCCAAGTTGTCTGATATTTGACCTGTGTTCAAACTTAAATGTTTTGCTTATAGTCAATATGTTTTCTTTTTACAGCTGCTTTATAACAATGAAAATTGTAAAAACCGCTATATAAACAAAGCTGACTTGAACAAAAAGCGGGTCCCAGGCACTCAGTTAAATATGATGTGGAGAAGGATAGAGCCTAGAGATACACTCTATCCTTCTCCACATCATATTTAACTGAGTGCCTGAGACCCGCTTTTTGTTCTTATTTTGCTTGTTCCCTACCCCAGGAGCACCTGTCACAGACTTGTCTACTTCACATGAGCGCCTGGTTGAACCTCTTCAAAGCTGACTTGACTTGACTAGCTATTTGAGGGTCCATGTACTTAAAATGTTTAACAGAAACCATAAACCATCAAGGAACTTTAGGAATACTCATTTGACCCTAGTATGATTTGGGGCATACTATTTAGATTCTTATTTAGGAAGGATATTATGCAAATTGGGATGCACAATATAAGCACGGTTACTGCCTAGCTTTTGATAGGCTTCATTGGTATTCCTGATCATTTTAAGGCTCTTGAATTTAAAGTGTGCAGATTTTGTGTTATGGCTCCAAACCCAAATGTTTAAGTAATATTAAGTCGTGATATAATGATTTCATGATCTCATTGATGAATTGTTGTGTTTCAGTCATTGTTTCAACATTGGTGCTTTTTGTAAATCTGTAATTCTTGAAAAATAGTATTACAATCTTTTGTTTGCTCTGAAAGTTTCCATTGTTTGTTTTCAGTAGGAAAATCCTTCCGTGCTCCTCACAGAGTCTTAGTTTATATGTTTTGGATACACAAATTTGGTTGCCTGGATTTTCTTATGCATAAACTTTAAAATCTTGCTTATTACCTATAAAGCCCTGCATGGTTTAGCTCCTCACTACTTGAGAGAACTTCTAACGTATTATAGTCATCACTACGCTCTCAGGCGTCAGGTCACTTGGTAATAACTAGAATTTCAAAATCAAGTGCAGGGGATCCTTTTCCTATCTAGCGCCTAAACTTTGGAACAGTCTTCCCTGCACTGTTCGGGAGGCAGACACACTCTGTCAGTTTAAATCTAGACTAAAGACGCATCTTTTTAATCTTGCATACACTACACTATCATAATATATATATTTCAAAGATCTAGGCTGCACTAGTTAGATCAACCGGAACCAGGGACACTTCCAATAACAACTGATGCATTTGTTGCATCAAAGAGTGCAGAACAGTACTCTACTCTCAGCCAGTCTTGTCTCATTGTTCCAAGGTTACTAGAGCGGGCAGGATGCAGGTCGTGGCGACTCTAAAAAATTTCAGATGCTATTAGATTATTAATGATAATTATCTCTTTTTTTATTATTTTGTCTTGTTGTGCAAGCATTGTCGATCTTGTACAGAGGCTGCAGTTTTGGCCTGTGTGGCAGGGTAAGAGACACTACGGACACAAGACGGTTTGGTGTAAGTGTGGTAGGGCTTATACATTTTCCATGGCACCAATTGGTGGGGCCGATTATTAGCTGTCCTATCCGTTGATACGGGGAGGGTATATATATCCTAGGTAAAAGGGGTTGGTTGTTCTACTAGTCCCGCCCTTTCTTTGTTGTTTGCTTCTGCGGTACATCCGGTCGTCCAACAGGTATGTAGGAATGTCGGCTATGTCATTGATAGCCTTTATTAGATTAATGCTAGCGGTTCTTTGCAGAACGGCGCGTTGAGAAACCTTGTGACTGGCATTTGGTTGGCGTCGCCCCTCTACAGGTAAATGTACTGGGTGTGGTGGTGTGATGTGAGTTTGGCTAGGGGTGACACCAGACAGGCTTTGTGTTTACAGGCGAACCGTGAGTGAGCTGGAGTCGAGCTTGGGTTGTTAATATTTTGGGGGTTGGCAGTGTGTGTATTTAACATACCGAACGTGTTGCCCCCCCTGAACATTTGTGTGACTACCGGATTCGCAGAGTTACGAGATCAGACGTGCACGGTACGTGGGCTAAACCTCGTCTCGCTAACTATTCGTCTCGCTTCCATTTTAGACTTTAGGATGATGATGATTTCTGTATGTCTCTGTCTGCATAAACAAACTCCGCCTACAGACTGAACGAGCCGCAACCGCTTAAACAATCATTCGTTGTCGCTTATCGGGCTTCTTCATGGTATGTACTTGGAAAGTTTATCCGGATTGTAATGTGGTTTAATCAATCTAACCATTTATTGCATTACTGACAGATTGGCTGTGTCCCTACACACGAGTAGTTCTCACGCGTTTGAGCAACGAGAGTTATCCGGAGGCGCTGTTGCTTTACCTTTGCGTTATTGTTATTTTTTCTTTCGTTTCTTTAGTTTCATTTGTGTTGCTTGTGTTTGCTGTTTCTATTTTTATTATTTTCTCTTATTTTACTGTGCCTGGTGGGCATTGCTGTTTATGTTTTTGTTTGGTTTACTGCTGAAGTCCTGGTGGTGCTGTAGCAGCAGGTTTAATTTAAGTTGATCTTATTATATTGTTTTCTCGATGCTTGTTGTTTTTTTTTTTTGCTGTATTGTTGAGGGCAAGTAGAGCGCCTACTAGCCATATTGTATTGTAGTGCCCAGTACCTGCAGAGTGCCTGCATCCCTTAAATTTGTACCAAACCTGTTCCTGTCCATTTTCTTTACAGGAGCTGATTGCCGAGTGCGGGGCGTAGTGTGGTGTGGTGGTGTTCCCCACGAGTGCTGTGGTGTGTGTGTGCGCGTGAGCGTGTGTACCCCGGTATAACCATTTTGAGGTGTAGTGTGGCCAAGTGTGTCCCTAGACCCCGTGATTGGGCCTCAGCTCCTGTTCTGTTTTAGGTTCGGACCTTTTAGAGGGGTTTGCCATCTCCGGTGGCATTCTTTCATCTTCGCATTTTCTTTTGTTTGTATTTTATATTTCTTTATTTCCAAATGATTATGTGTACGAGTCTTTTAAATAAAAGTATATATATTTCTATGCTCACGTCTCTTGCCGCTTCTTGAAGTGAACCTGTGTGCTTTAAGTTATACAAATTTCTATCTTGTCTCTGGCAAGTATCCAGGGTGGCGTAGTCGCTCCATTTTTGTGGTCGATTGGCGTCAGGTCACATAAGCAACCCCGGAGGGGAATTTATTAATACAAGTAGTGCAAAAGTGTCCACAACGTGCTATTCCGGGGTGTTCGTGCCGTGAAATATCCAGTCCAGTCCGTGCTCGTGCAATGGTGCTCCTCTGGGCTTCAATCGCTTGACTCTGTGGGTAAAAACAGTCAGCATTAGTCTCTTGGCGAACGAGCCCAGAGTGGTGTGTTTGTGAGGGTTTTATGCCCGGCAGCTAATCAGCAACATGTGTGGGCGATCAGCATTAGCTGCCGGATCGTTTTCCAGGTGACGCTGATCCTGGATCTGTACCCTCCACCACACCTGGTTTCCCTCTAAGGTTTTTTTTTTCTCCTCCAATGGAGTTTTGGGTTCCTGGCCACCATTTGCATACTGTTTTGCACTGTTTGCCTGGCTGGGGAGGCTGCTAGAATTTTATGGTCTTGATTAGAGGCTTAATGACGGCCATCTTAAAGGGTCCTGGGATATGGCCTAGATTAATTGACGAGTTGATAATGTTATAAATGGGCTCAATTGCAACAGGTATTAACTCTTTTAATAATTTAGTTGGTATGGGGTCTAATAGGCAAGTTGTAGGTTTAGAAGTTGCAATAAGTTTAATTAAATCTTCCTGTTTTATAGGTGAAAAACGCTGCAGCCTTTTTTTTGGAGCGATAGTTGGTGCTAATTCATAGGACAGATTTGGAGGTTGAGTTTTTACTATTTTGTCGCGAATGTTTTTGATTTTCTCTGTAAAAACATCATGAATTCATTGCTACCGAGGTGCAGCGGAATAGCCAGGTCAGGTGGTGTCTGTATATTTGTTAATTTAGCGACTGTGCTAAATAGAAACCTTGGATTGTTTTTGTTGGTTTCTATGAGGTTACGGAGGTGCTCAGCCTTTGCTGCTTTTAGTGCCTTTTTATAACAGTTTGCACTCTCTTTCCACGCCATTTTAAAGACCTCTAATTGTGATTTTATCCATTTGCGCTCTAGTTTGTGAGTTTCTCTTTTAAGGGTGCGAGTGGTGCTATTGTACCATGGTGCAGTATTTTTCTCATTAATCTTTTTTGACTTCATAGGTGCTTCTAATGTATTAGAGAAAATAGTGCCCAATTTGCTGGTCATGTCATCGAGCGATTCTTTATTTATTGGTATGGTTATTAAAGGAGTCAGATCTGGCAAGCTCTTTGCGAAGCTATCTTTAGTAGCGGAGGTAATTGTTCTACCCTGTCGATAACGAGTTAAAGGGCTGATTCCTGACATGCACAATATACCCGTTATAAGATAGTGATCGGTGACTTAGTCGCTTTGAGGCATAATATCTATATTGGTTAGATCGGCTCTGTGAGATATAATCAGGTCTAGTGTATGATTAAATCAATGAGTGGGTCCTTAAATGTGTTGTATTACACCAAAAGATTGTAATAGTTCTGTAAACGCCAGTGCTAATGCATCGTTAGCGCTATCTACGTGGATATTAAAATCTCAGACAATTAGTATTTTATCAACGTTAACCAATAGGTCCGATAGGAAGTCCGCAAACTCTTTCAGGAAATCAGAATAGGGACCAGGGGGTCTATACACCGTCTATACAGCCAATGTAAAAGAAAGCAATGGTTTTTTACTTTTGTTAGGAATAATTATGTTCAACGCAAGCACTTTGAATTACTTAGATTTATGCTCTGGTCTCTGAGTTACAGAAAGAACATTTCTAAATATTGTAGCGACGCCGCCACCTCGACCAACCGGACGTGGCTCATGCATATAACAGTAACTTGGTGGGGTACACTCATTTAGACAGAAATATTCATTTGGTTTAAGCCAGGTCTCGTTAAGACAGAGTATATCAAAACTGTTGTCCGTGATCATTTTATTTACAATAACTGCCTTTGAATTTAGTGATATAATATTAAGTAGGCCGAACTTTATGAATTGGTTTTGGTTGTTTATTACATTGTCTTCAGGTTCAATCACGATTAGATCATTTTTTCTCTGACTTTTGCCAAAATAATTACTTTGTAGTATTATTCGGGGGGGGACATAAGGTCTCTATATATTTGGAAACAGTAACATTTATAGCAGTTGAGAAGCACAGAGTATGGTTAAAGTTTTGACTTACCGGAGGGAGACAGTCAGTAAAAACAGAAAGCATTGTAAGCATAACTTGATCATAAAATGTTATCGTAAGAGTGATCTTAATATTACAGTCTGTTTCCCAAAAGCATCGTAAGCCAAAATTGATCGTATGAGTGATCTTAATATTACGGTCTGTTTCCCAAAAGCATTGTAACTTAAAGGCGGGGTTGTCCAATTTCTCAAAACTTTGGCAATCGGACACCCCACCTTTAAGGTGTTTAGATATTTAGATTTTGAACCGTCTTTCTGTTTAGCACCAGCTTCCCTTTGCCTGTTTGAAATGATGAGCAGCACAACCAAATCTGCTGTTATCTGCAGGAATGCATTTCACGGAGATGGGTAGCATTTGAAAGCTTTTATGAGGACTTTATTTGATTGAATAAATAATAATAATCAAGAGAAAATAAGCTCGTTTTAAGTTTTTACTGATTGTTGTTTACAGTGTTTAAACAGAGGTTTTCAACCTAAATAGTGTGTTTACTGTAGGGATGGGGGAATTAACGCGTTAATCTTTGCGATTAATTTTAGATGTTTAACGCGTTAAAAAAAATAACGCAATTGACGCAGCACTTTTTTTTTTTTTTTTTGCCTCGATCGTTTCCATGACTTCCTATTGCTTATTGTGAATGTGCCGAACAGTCACCCTTTCATGATGGAGATGAACAAGGATGGAGTTTTAGGAGGAATGTTTACATTTAAAAAGATGCCGGATGGCCTGTTTGATAAAACAAAGATGGTGTGTACGATTTGCAAAGCTGAATTTAAATATTATAGAAGCAATTCATCTTTAATCTACCATTTAAAAGCAAAGCACCCAGGTGCTAGCAACATAACTAGCGAGGCTACAGGAGCGCCTCGCCAATCCACGTTACTGGAGTGCTACAGTAATCGTGGCAGGCCATTGACCAAACCTGTAACTGATCAATTAACCGATGCTTTAGCTAAATGGATAGCTAGAAACTGCCGCCCAGTTAGCATTGTGGAAGACGAGGGACTGAGAGAAATTGTGCAAATTGCATCGGGAGACACGTCTTACAATCTACCCTCGAGAAGAACGATTATGTCGAGAATACACAGTTTGTATGACAGCGAGAGGGCGCGAAGGATGGACATTTTAGAGAAAGCAAAACATGTCGCTCTCACAGGAGATCACTGGACATCGGTGAGCAATGACAACTACTTGGGTGTCACAGCGCACTTCATAGATGAAGAGTGGCGATTGCGTTCGTTTGCCCTTACTGTGAGTCAGACCACAGAGCGCCACTTTGCAGAGGCATGCGCTGAACATTTTTTGGAAGTCGCCAAAGAATGGAAAGTGGAGCAAAAGATAACAACACTGGGGACGGACAGCGCTCGGAACATGACGGCAGCAGCGAGACTACTACCATTTGAGCACCTGCCCTGCACGGCCCACAGTGTGCAAAGAACAATCACGGTTTCTCTTCGCGACTGTGGATTCGACAGTCTTCTGGCCAAATGTCGCAAGATTGTTGGGCACTTTAAGCACAGTCCATCAAATGCTCAGGAATTAGCAGAACAGCAAGTTGCACTTGGACAGAAGCAAGAAACACTTGTACAGGACGTAGCGACCAGATGGAATTCTACCCTAGAGATGGTCAAGCGGATCCAGAGAAACCACTCGTCACTGTCCACCACTTTGGCTCAGCAAAACAGCAAAATTGTCATGTTCACTGCACAAGAGCTCGCTAAACTGCAAAAGCTGGAGGAACTACTTGAGCCTTGCAGGTTAGTTAATATTATGCTAGTATCTCTCTCTCTCTCTCTCTCTCTCTCTTTTGTGTGTGTGTGTGTGTGTGTGTGTGTGTGTGTGTGTGTGTGTGTGTGTGTGTGTGTGTGTGTGTGTGTATGTGTGTGATAGGGGATGCTCCTCTCTCTCTCTCTCTCTCTCTCTCTCTCTGTGTGTGTGTGTGTGTGTGTGTACTTACAATTTACTGACATATTTCAAACATTTCCACTGCAGAAATGTGACTGAACTCCTGGGGGGAGAGAAATACATCTCCTGTTCAGTGGTGTTACCAGCATTGTGCCACCTGTTCAGAGTTATGGAGCCATCAGATGATGATCCGGTCTATGTGTTGAGGTTCAAGAAGGTGTTTACCACAGACCTAGCTAAACGTAAGGAAAGCAACAACCTCACATGGCTGAAGATCGCTACTGCCCTGGACCCCAGGTTTAAGGACCTGAAGTGTCTTCCCAAAGACGAAAGGAATGAGGTGTGGGAATCAATAAGCAACCTGGTAAAGGAAGAGAGGCTGGCACAACAACCATCTGCAGATACAACAGGAAAACAGCCACCGAAGAAGAGCAGGATGTCAGTCTTCTTGCTTTGTTCACCTGATTCAGATTCAGAAGATGAAGAGTCCATAGACAACTCCCTGGACCGCTACAAATCAGAACCCAAAATTGACATGGACCAGTGTCCACTGCAGTGGTGGTCAATGAGAGAAGGAGCACATGTCCTGCTGGCTGGCATTGCACGCAAGTACCTGTCAACACCTGCAACCACAGTGCCTTGTGAGAGGTTGTTCTCACTCTCAGGCCACATTGTCCAGAAAAAGAGAGCTGCTTTGTCCCCTGATAATGTAAACCGACTGGTCTGTCTCAGTTGCTGGCTTAATGTAAAAGAGTAGGCAAAATCTTTGGGTGAAAAAAAAAATAAACATTCTCCTTTTGTTATTCATATTGCAAAGACTTATGTTCCTTTTTGAAATTCAACTGGCACTTAAACATTTTTTTTTTTAAATATATTGTTGGTGCATAAAAAAATTATTTCTTTTGGCCAATTGGCTTAAGTTCTAAACTGATCTAGACTTTTTGATGACCTTGATGGTTTTAATATTCAACTTTCACTTTGTTTATAATGTTGCTGCACACATTTTATTTGATGGGAACAGCTACTCTGTGGTTCTGTGGAGAGTCTGTTTACAGTTCAAATGTCATTAAAATGTTATGTCATTAAAAACTTTGTGTTGTTTAATTTAATTAGGTGATTCTACATTTAAATATTGATGATAACAAGCTTGGGGGAAAACACAATTAATTGCAATTAATTACAGAAAATGTGCAATTAATTAGTTAATTTTTTTTAATCGATTCCCAGCCCTAGTTTACTGCTACTTACTGTCATGATCCTGCCTCACCTTGTCTTGCTTTTCTAGTCCAGTGGCAGGGTCATGACAGTCCCACGTGTTTTGTGTGGATTTTGCGGCCCCGCCCCTCTCATTCTGTCGTTTGGCTTTCCATTAGAGTTTAATTTCCCACACCTGTCCCTTGATAATTATCCTTTGTTGGTCTCCCTATTTAATGGCCTTGTGTTTGCTGTCCTGTGCTGTTTTGTTTGATTCATCCCCTGACCTTGTCACGTGTCAGTTTTTGTTCTTGTTTTGCCCCCAGCAGGAAGTGTTTGTTTTACTGGATTTGAACTGCCCTTGGTTCCTAGTTAATTGCCCCCTTGTGACACCTGCTTTTAATATAATGTTTTTGATGCTACATAATCAAGGGACTAGAGAATTTCACATTTCATTGAGTCATGTGTATTACACCACAAATCAACATACATTCAGCAGCTTTCAATGTACATAGTCACTCAGTGGTAGGGGGAATATCAAACTTTTGGAGTATTGTCTTTGATACAGTACTTGGTGCCTTGTTGATGAGGTCACAGCTGAGTTTACCAGTACCTGGCAGTAATGTGAACTGTGGTTTGAGAATGGACCATAAATAGCAAAAAGATGTTGTGGACAAACGAAAACCGTTAATCCCTTTTTGGTCAAGGTCCTATCAATAGCTGAGCTTCCAGCTCAGGCCTGCACGTACAACCCTCTGCATCAAACAAACAAATAAACTTAGTACCACTATTAACCCATTTACTCCTCCCATATTTACATAAACATTACCCGACATCCGAGAGAGAGAGAGAGAGAGAGCGCCTACATTATAATATAATATACAGTATAACAATAATATAGTATATGCCTACATTAGATCTTATTGAAAAAGATCATATTATATTGTATTGTCACACTTTAATGGGTACATTTATATATTTAATGGACAAATTAAACACAAACATGTAAGGCTTTTATTTGAACATAACAATGAAACTGGAGTGTGTTATGTTTGCTTCAACTGACAGAGCTTATCCCACAGGCTTCTGGCTGCTTTATTTGAAATCTTTTTAAATATTTGTTCTCGACACTCTTGATGCTTCGAATCTTTTCCCGAAACATTCAGGGGAAGCCTCAATGTTTCACAAGGCTTCATTTGCCCATCCCTAGTACTTACATTTGAGTTTAAGAACCTCAGGGTCCTCAAATGAGGGGAAAAAGCAAGACAACATTTGCGAGAAAGCTTCTCCATGTGGTTAATAGTACAACATACATCCTACTCCTGGCTTCTTCTCGTATCCTTATATACTAATAGGTAGCTCACTGGCTAGAACGCCCCAGGTGACAGGATTAAAGAATACATACACTGAAAACCTAATGGGCCAAAATGTAACTAAAACTGTTACACCCTCATGGGTTTTTGTGTTATTATTAAAGTACCTGTAAAACCTGAAGTGTCTGTGCCTGGGTTCTGCACACAAGCCTGACACTTAGATGACGAAAACCTTGCTAGCTTCACAAGTAGTTATGAGTTTCCAGTGTTTATGTTGGTATAATAGCTGAATGTGTTTCTAGTCCGACTAGTCTAGTTAAACTGAGCCACTGAAATGAGCTAAATGACAGACTACTGCTGTCTAACAAACTACATCTCGGGCTGTGACACTAACAACAACACAAATACAGCGAGGAAGGATTTATGACAATAATAAAGAAGAACAATAATATAAATCACTAAAAAAATCATTTGCATTAAAGATTCAGTCAGTACACCCAGCCCAAGGTTAAAGTTTTTTAGCACAAAAACCTGTAAATAAAACAAAGATTCAGTAAATCATACGATAAATTCAATATTTTTTATTACACTTAATTGTAAAGACCAAAAACATCAAGTGTTATTATCGATGTCTGTCAGAATTATGGTTTCTGGATGCAGTTATAACTACTGCTATTTACCCAATGATGCTCTGTTACTGAAGCATAATAACACAGGTGTCACTTCAGTACATTTAAAAGTGTGTGTACTTGCCTCCGTCCTCCTTCTGTTCTTCTTCTTTCTTGGGTAGTTGTGTCCAGGACAGATTAAAATCAGAGATGTTTGATCCCAGAACAGACTGAAGCTAAAATACATCAAATATTTCAATCCACACATGAAACATACTGTCATTTCTCATCTGTCATCATCACTCATGTCATATATTTACACACATCAAACACTCTGTCATGTTTCTGCTGCATCATGTCATGTTTCTCTTAGTTTAGTTGCAGGATCATGACAGAATCTCATGTTTAATGTGGAGAGAGGCAATTATTGTTATGTCTTGCATACACTCTCTCTGGGGCCTGTACCATGAATGTAGCTGAACAAACTCAGGGTAGTTGGATTAGTTTTGGGTTGACAAAACCAAACCAACGTGATCAAGCTTTGTTGGTACCATGAAGCAGCTCCTGGAGTTTCTTTGTCAACACAAGCTTTGATCCTGAAGCTAAGATTAGTTTGCGGGCGCGTGCACATGAACGAGTGACGTCAGCATGGCTAAACCAATCGCATTATAAATGAATAAAGCGATTTCCACAATATGAACACAAACATGAATTTCAGCCATGGACTGATATGTTTCTGCTGTCTACTCAAGAGAGAAGTGTTTCAGAAACACTGCTGATTGCGTTAATGCGCAAGTTAAACACTATATAGTACACACATTTACTGTAGTCCTGTAGGGCAAACAGGATCCGCGGGGTCCTCGGTGGAACTACAAGGGGTCCGTGTCCTTGCGGGCAACTTTTTTTATGTAAGGCATGGGTACAGAAATATTACAACAAATGTTAATTGAAGCTCCCGCATATTGCAATTTTAACCCTCGTGCGGACAAAAAACATCCATTCAGGCAGCAGAAGCAAGAAAGTGAACCTTACATCTGCTTCATCATTTCCCTTCAGAGTACACATGAGAGGAGTTGCGTGCAAATAAAGTTCATTCTCATATATATTCTGAACTTCTGTACAAATTTGTTAAAGCTGCAAACGGCTAATTTGACAGGCAAATGACACCACAAGAAAATATAAGAATAACACTTAATAAAACGGCCTGCTTTTACAACAGAATGCATAAGCCTCTACCTTTAATAGACTAGTCTTTGCGCCATTAACCAGGTCAGTCATTTCATTGAAGCCTTAATAAAAACTACTGTTCAGGACAAAGAAAAATATCCTAATAAAGTGAAACTGAAAGTGTTTCTAGATGTTCTGCACCACAGACAGGAATGTAAAAACTGCAATGCAAATACACGTGATACAATAAAAGTGGAACATAAGTAAGTAAATTGAATTTCATGTGAGTGTAAGGGAAAGCCAGCAAATCTGTAAAATCAGATTTTACCTATATAGTAACCAATATTGGATTTTATATTTGTAATATATATTTTTATATTAGTATTTTTATTTTATTAAACAGTATAAAAAATAACTAGCCATTCTAACACTCACTGTGAGTCAGTTACGTCACCTATATGTTTCTTTGCTCACAGCTGATTGGTCAAACTTCAGTCTGAGATCTTGAATCCAGATCATAATCTGCACCGGAGCAGGTTAGCCGTGCAGCATAAGATACCATGGCGACGAACACCGAAGAAAGGCGAGCGACTCTCATGGTACCTAAAACCCAAGGTTGGCACAAACTAAACTGAACCATAGCTGGCTAGCCACCTAAACCAGCTTCATGGTACAGGCCCCTGGTCTTGTCTTTGTTCCCATCCTCTCGTTACCCTCGTTATTGATTAATGCCCTTCACCTGTACCCCTCTTGATTTGGTCCCTTATTTAATGCCCTTGTGTCTTCTGTCTTGTGCTGATTCATTGTGGTTTGTGTGGTGAGTTCATGTGTTATGTTAGTTTAGTCATGTGTAGTTTATGTCAAAGAGTTAATTTAAGTTTTGTTTCAGTGTAGTTAGTCCTAGTCCTTTCATGTTATGTATCCATGTGTTGTTATGTTACCCCCTCGTGGTTGTTTGTTTTATTATTTATTAAATTATCTGTTAACCCCTTACCCGCTGTCTGCACCTGGGTCCTCTGTCCCTGTCTCACCACAAGAATCATGACACACTCTCACATATCACTTCTGTCTTCAATCATCACATTTACTTTTGTGTCTTAAGACTCTTTTTCTCACCTGATGGAGGATTTTGTCGCTCTCAGCAGCTGCATCACCACTGGAGGAAAACTTCAGCCTCAGAAATTGTTTTTTAATACGATCTGAAACACAAATTCAACAATCACATACATGTAAAACTCTAACACCGTGTTTACACCGGACTTGTCCCGCTGCATCCAGTGTGAACCATTTATGAGCCAAAAGTGATTTTTCCTACACTTGGTCGACATGTGTGTTTAAAGTCTAGTGAATGTAAATACTGTGTCTCCGCTGGTATCACTGGGGCAGTAAATACACTTTTTTTGCTGGAGAAACATTAAAACAAATGTTGAAAAGCACAAGCACACAATACAGGTTGCCGCCATATTGTTTTTTGTATACTTGCACGACTCAACACGTAATACGCATGTGTGTGACTTCATAGTTTTCAGAAAGTTCTCCCTCGCAGTTTACACGGAGACTATGGCAGCGTTTTCAAAACAATGATTTAATTCCATCAAAACACAGCTGTCATGTAAATGAACGGTCAGAATCATAAAACATTATATGATACACTAAACACTTTGGAATCTAAACCAAAATAATGAATGACCGTTTGAATCTATTTAACTCTTATGTTTATGATATACCCACATTCAAGTTAAAAAACGGTGGCGCCTTCACTTTTGACTGCTTCTTAAATAAGTGTATATCTATACCAACTGAAAGAAACACAGATTGAATAATGTAATAAAATACTACGGATGAAAATTTCTTCTCATAAACACAGGGAATGTAATTGAATGTCACACAAAGCTTTTCTCGGAGTAATGACTCCAATCATTCATTAAGTAATTACATTTTCCATAGACCTCCACTTCACACAGAGTCAGATAAGATGTTGGTCCAGTCTTGACCACATTCACATAACGTCCCTCCATCCCATGACATGAGAAACTGATGGTGTAACCAGCCAGAAAACCAGAAGTCACAGCACATCTAGAGAGAGAGAATCAATTCGTTTATATTGATCAATCTCAAACGAGTGGTTTATTAGGAATAACTTACATGGGATTGTTGTTGCCGTTGTTTTCCAGTGAATTTCCAATATGAATCTCTGCGCCATTGGTTCGTTCCTCGCAGCACCCTGGTCTAGCACTGATGATCACTGTAGTAATCTCATAGATATCCAAAAGATCCAACCTCCACCATGGGCTAGTTTGATAATCTGTTGCAGCGCAGTATGTACCAGTATCTAGTCCGTATCTTACACCGTCTATGGCATACTGAGGTACACGGCCGGTATATATGGATGACTGTGTAACTGTCCTATTAAATGCTAAATTCCCTACAAAATATACATTGAAAGACAGTTGATCAGCCAATCTATAGATATACTGTACAAACACATCTGTGAGAATAAACTAATAACCATTAGAATCTGTTCATCTCTTGTGTTCACATTAGACCTGCAGCCTCTTTAAACAGCTACAACTCTGATACTTCATGACTGTTTTAAGATTAATGTAAACATTTTCTAAACAAGAATGCTCAACTTCAAACGATACAAATGTTGATCAATGACTTATAAATCATACATTTTGAACCATATATCAGTTTGAATAATTCAATTATTTTTAACAAAGGTGCAAGCAGTGATACGGGGCCAAGCCATTAAAATGCAGCACAAAGCCATACTGGCACAGAGCGACAACAGGAAAAACTCATGAAATAGAACATATGTGAAAAACTGAGAAGGATAGACGAGTCTAAATGAATACTTTAAACGTAAGACCAACACATGCACAACCTGCGATTTAAATCCATGACCACAATGACTGCAGACTTGTGGTTTAGCAAGTCACACTACTCAACTGATAGACTGCACCCAGGCTCCCGAGGAGACGTTTCAGAGCTGCAAGTAGTGATATGGACCAATCACTGAAGGTACAGCTATGCCAGGTATATACAATCAGTTTAGTTGAATACGAGAAAGAGACAATGTCACATGCAGAGTCAACTTTGAATTGGTTTAAATTTTTACAAGGGACAATTGTTAAATCGTTAGAACTTATGAACCTGTGGTGGCGCCGTCTTCAAGCTTCATAGGTACGTTCATGCAACTAATTCAATAATATGTACCAAATTTTGTGAAGATACATCTGTGGGTCATATCTTTTAAGTAATTCATGACAAATTTCTAAATGGCGGATAGGCTGTTCATCTTATAATGACAGAATCACAATCAATCCAATCCGGCATCACCGGACGGATCCATAGGTACAGAGATCACAATTTTCAATCTACGATTTAACAATTTTCTATTTTGTCAGGACCCAGGCATGAACTCGGGTCTCCGGTCTGAGAAACCGTCACTCTGATCACTGAACCACTAGAGAATGGTTGAACTCAGAAGGTAAGGCAGACATAGCAAGTCAATCCACTAAGTTTAAATTAAAGTTCCACAACCCAAAAATAGAAAACTCAAAAAGGACTTTAAGCAGAGTCCACAAAAGCAAAAAATCTTTCCCAAGTAAGAACAAAGTCTACAGTTCCACAGGTAAGGTGTGCAAACATTTAATCTCAGAGCAAAGAACTAAAGAAAACGACAGATTTAAATACACTCGGGAAAAACTGAGCACATGTGCAAAAATAACTAAAAATCAACCTAAGTGTTAGGACTCTGTCCTTCCTGTCTCAAGCTTTCTAGCTCCCTGGGCAGAGTCATGACATTGCCACGTTTTTCGGGTTTCTGTTGTGTTATGTGTGGAGACATGTGGCTTTATGTTGTTACTTGGTGCCACGTGTCTTCCTGTTATGTCTCTCGGCCCCACCCTCCTATCTCCTGTAATTTATTTAGGGTTTTATTCCCATCACCTGGTCTGTTAATCACTCTCGTATGGTTTCATTCCAATCACCTGTCACCACTCTCCCCATGTAATCACTCCTCGTTAGTGTCTCCCTTTATATAGTCACAGTTTCCCTCTGTTCAGTGTTGGTGCATTGTCTAATGTTTGTTATCAACGCTCACTGTAGTATCCCAGTGTCTCGTTTTGTTGGACTACCCTGTTTCAGTTTTGTGAACATTTTATTTCTAGTCTAAGATCCTTGTTTTGTTTTGTCCCCCTCTTGGGAAGTGTTTGTTTGCTAGTGTTATATTGTGCTTGTTTTCCCCTTTTGTGGGTCTTTTATTTAATAAAAGTTTGTTTCATTAAACCCTCGTCTGCCTGCATCTGGGTTCTGTCCAAACCATTTTGTGACACTAAGGTGCAATGATATGGTACATAAAGTACAATAGGGCTGCCATTGACTCTGATTTGTTAAGAAGACATTTGTTTTACAAAGCAATCGTGGCTACAGCTCATTCAGGTCTTGGCCCCTAACAAGTCTACTGTTCTAACGATATCTAACAGTAAAGAATTATGTGAGAAGTTACCTGCATCATAGACCTCCACCTCACACAGAGTCAGCCGAACTGTACGTCCAGTCATGACCAGATTAACATAACGTCCCTTCATCCCATTACATGAGAAACTGACAGTATTTCCAGGTAGAGGATCAGGAAGTCACAGCACATCTAGAGAGAGAGAGAATCAATGAATCTCTACAGAGGCGTTTCAATCAATCAATGAATGAAAAGTGTTGAAGTGATTTCATGAAGAACATTACATGGGATTGTTGTTTCCATTGTTGTCCAGTGAGTTTCCAATACGAATCTCTGCTCCACTGGTTTCATCCAGATAGCTGTCATGAGCAGTGATGATCACTCTACTAATGTCATAAACATCCAAGAGATCCAAACTCCACCATGGGTCACTTTCACTTGTTGTCATGGAGCAGTACGCATCTCCATATCTCACACCATCTATGGCTTTGTCAGCTACACAGACGGTATGTGTGGATGATTGTGTAGTTGTTCCTTTAACTGCTAAATTCTCTAGAAAATATTAATTGAAAGACAGTTGATCAGTCAGTCTGCAGATATGTGAACAGAAATTTTTAGTCTTTGAAAGATGAAAATTAGTTAAAAGTCCAGAATGTCCGTTTCATCATATTCATGTTTGATGAATTGAACAGAAGAAGACTTCTGAGAGAGTCTTATGTATATTGTCAGAATTGTGTCACAGGTGTTTTGAAGTGGTCAGCTGTGTCCCGATGTGTTCATTGTTCACACATCAAAAGCACAGGATGTCTTCTATCAGTTTGATTCACGCAACACACACACACCACAGACTCACAGCTCAACAACTGTTCGTTTCACATTATAAAACATGATGTGTTTATGTAGTTTAAACTGTTTCTCTAGAGGCTATGATGGTTCAGTCAGTGGAGGAAGGAGGATTGACGGTGTGATATGATCGCCACCTTAGCTAACATCAGCACTTTGCAAAAAGCACATAGAGAAAATAACCACAACTCTTTACTAAAAGCTGCACCTGTTAAAAAAACAAAGCTTAATTCTTGTGCAATTGTAGCCTGTCAAGACATGTTAAAGTGTTTACATATTGTTTATTACTGCATTATATAATTCATTAAAATAGAAGTTTACATGATGATTTTATACTGAAAATCAATATTTTCCATGTTGTGTTTTGAAAGTTCTCTCCAGATGATCCAGAATGCGGCGGCAAGAGTGGTCTTCAATGAACCGAAGAGAGCGCATGTAACTCCGCTCTTCATCAGGTTACACTGGCTCCCTGTTGCCGCCCGCATAAGAGTTCAAAGCTATGCTCCTGGCCTACAAGACCAACACCGGATCTGCACCATCGTATCTCCACTCGCTAATGCAGATCTATGTTCCTGCCAGATCACTGCGGTCTGCAAAGGAACAACGACTAGTGGTACCATCCCAAAAAGGAAAAAAGTCACTCTCCTGTACCTTCACTGGATCTGTTCCACATTGGTGGAATGATCTACCAGCTGCTACAAGATCAGCAGACTCGGTTGCCATCTTCAAAAACGATAACCCAATGACCTCCTTTTAATGACATAGCGCTTATTGCTCCCCTGAACTCTTTGTAAGTCGCTTTGGATAAAAGCATCTGCTAAATGACTATATGTAAATGTAATGTAATGTTCATCTTCAGAACACAAGTGTAGAGTGTTTTGATAAGGTCTTGGAGCTTTCTGTCCTCCCCTAGACAGGGTTCACAACGCTTGTGTGTTGAGCAGACGTAGGAGCTAGCGTTCTATGTCAACACCACATGCAAAGTTGTTCATCTTCATTTTCATCATTGTTCTGAAGATGAACAGAAATGCTCGGTTGTCGAACGACTTCAGAGTGAGTCATTCAAGACAGAATTTTCATTTTGGGACTATCCCTTTAATGTCACCTTATCACTGTGTGTTCACATAGAGCGCGTATGAGGCATCAAGCGCGAGTGATTTACATGTTAAGTCGATGCAAAGACGCGATAGACACGCTTACGGCGAAAATTCGCGCTGCGTTAACCAATCAGGAGCCTGCTCTAGTAGTGACGTAGACGACGTAGCGAGCAGAGGCAGAAATACAAAATGGAGGACAAGCTAATCATCTCAGTGTGTGGACACCCGGAGCTAAATGATACGTGTTCATATAGTTATAAAAATAGGAATAAAAAGGATCTTGCTTGGAAGAAAGTGAGTGAGGAGGTCGGAGAATCTGGTAAGTTGTAAAAACATTTTCGTGAAGCGAATTTCACTCGTGAATGACGCTAATAGTGCGAAATGAAGGGAATTTCACGCGTGAATGAAGCGAGTAAACACAAAATGTTCAAGCGTCCAACTACTCGCGAATAGCACGTTTTTGACACCTCATTCGCGCTCTATGTGAACACGAGAATAAAACTGTCATCTAACCACAAACTTCCAACAATGAATGATCAATACAAACATCAAGATTCACAATTTTACATGTTTCTACATTTCTTTGAGAAGAATGAAAATAATTGATTACCTGCTAAACTACCTGGAATACAAACAAGACCTGTTGAAAAATAATTTGACATTTAAATTTCATATTCTAATAAATTGTTAGTTACAAAACTGTAGAAAAAATATCAACTATTGAAAAGTCTTGTTAAATATTTGATTGATGGATAGTCAACAAATGTAGTGTTTGTGTGTTGTTAAAGATGTTTGTGATGTGATGTGATGTGAGTGATGATGATGATGTGATGTTTACTCACCAGAAAGTAAAATGAGATGAATGAGTTTGTTCATGTCGCTGCTGAACAAAAGGAATCTGAGAATAGAGAAGAGAAGAGAATTGAGTTTCTTATGGGTTATGAGCAGAACGTGTGAGAGTCGTCCTCTCTTCTTCTCTCTTCTACATCAATACATCATCAGTTCATCCCTCTGGACATTTGACTGTCACTCTCTACACCCTCATGATGACATCAGCACTGAACGTACACACGTCTAAAACACTTTTCTCAACTCAAGTCTTATTTACAAATCAAATCTTGTGTCACAAAAATTAAATGAATCAACAACTGCCCTTAGATAATCTCTTACAGGAATCCAGCAGATAAACAAAGAAAACTGATTCATTTCTTTGCTGGATTGTTTTCAGTGATGAACACAAATCAATGAAAGACTGACAGAACGTTTAATTTCTTCTGAACTCACAGCTGTGTTTTCTCCTCCTGATCGTTCACTCTCATCATGTTTTGTGTTATGACTTCAGAATAAAGACACTTTCAGACAGACATTTTAAACCCAGAGATGATGAACAGACTGAACTCAACTGACTGATATTGAACTCATTTTCTACATGTAACTGAGTAATGGTGTCTCAAAAGTGTGTATTTATGTTCACATTAAGATTTGATGATGTTATAGCACAAAGTGTTGAAAATATTTATTCAACTATGTCGTCCATGAACAAACTTATTTTGAACGACATGAATATTATTCTAAAGATTGTTTTTAAACTAAAATAAAGTTTACAAAATCATACTTTTGGAAACATAAATAATTCAAATATTCAGGCAGGGTTTATGGGTATTCCTAATCATTTGAAGTTCACAGCTCTTGAATTTTTAAGTGTACAGATTTTGTTGTGTTTCTGCTTGTTGTGTCCTTAATGTTGGAGTCATGTTTTTGTAGTTCACATGTAAATCTATCATTCTAGAAAACAAGTATTTGACACACTTCAGTTTAGGGGCAATTATCACAATTAATAAACCACTAACTACGACCTTTTCCCCAAACAACTCTTCATTTGTTGCTTATTAATAGTTAGTAAGCTATTGATTAAATAAAGGTGTTGGGTATGATCAGGGATGTAGAGTCTGGTCATGCAGAATAAGTGCTTTATAAGGACTAATAAACAGTCAATATGCCAATAATATATATGCTTATAACAACTAGTTAATAGTGAGAGTTGCCCCCTATACTGAAGTGTAACCCAAGTATAATAATCTTTTGTTCGCTCTCTGAAACTTTCCACTATTCGTTTCAGTAGGAAAATCGTGCCGTGCTCATCGGAGAGTCTTCATATATGTTTTGGATAAACAAATTTGGCCGCCCAGAATTTGTAATGATTTAACAGAACTGATCTCAGAACAGTCAAATCATTTCTTTAAACTGAATATTGAGGTCAAAGTGGTTTCGAGGTCTTTAAATGAACGCGGTGAACTGTATTTCACTACAGGTTAGAAAGTGCCACGATCTAAATACTTTGAAAAACTTTCCAAATTTGAATGTCATTAAGCAGGTAAATCAAAAATGAGGGAATTCACAGGGCAAATAAACATGACAGCACATGAAAAATAAATGCAGATGGGAGTGGAACATTCCACAGGTGATTTACTGACACACATTAAGAACCGCAGGTGCAACATATACATCTCATTTCCATAATGACCACCACTCTGCTGCACACATTAGCATAGAGCTCATAACATGAGCTGTTCAATATTGACACATATACCAGTACAAACCTCAGTAAGCCACGTCGAGTAATTCGTGTAAATAATGTCTCGTGAATACTTTGTCTGAAAGGGAAACTCCTACAAATGTAAATGCAATAAGGTCAGCCATAAAGAGAGCTTTTTATTATTTATTTTCACTGTGTGTTTGAGTAAATAGTGTCTTAACCCCAAAAATGTCGGTAAATCTGTCTCCTCACCTTACCCAGATTCACAACGGTAAGCTTATAAAACAAGTTTTTAGTTGATCTGTCTGGTCTGATTTCAGTTGTTTCAGCTATTTTTCTTTTGAGGAGTTTGTAGTAAACATCTGAGCCATCTTGACAAAAGACAGAAATATATCAGTGTCTCTGTTTGGTCTAAGGATGCACACCATCAGCAGATGTTTAGATAAAGACTTGAGGATGATTCTGTCGCCACCACTGTGCCATAGTAGGAAAAATGTAAATGGTAGTCAAAAGTGCCCCACTTCCTCAAAATATCTTCTTTTGTATTCAACAGAACCAAAAAATTACAAAACAACTACTTTGGCATTCAATGGTGCTTCAGATCTGTTGGTCACTAAAATTATTCCAAAATATATCTATTTGTGTTCAACCGAACAAAGACATGTTTGGAACAACTACAGGGGGAGTAATTCATGACAGAATTGTAATTTTTTTGTGTGGAGTATCCCTTAATAAAAGGGGTTTTCTGCATTGTAAAAATAGTCAGTGGTGTCCCCAGAACGTGTCTGTAAAGTTTTAGCTCAAAATACACCGCAGACCTCTTCATTATATGATGTTGATCATGGCCATTTGTGACTGCAATGGAAAATGCGCCATTTTTGTGTGTGTCTCTTTAAATGCAAATGAGTTCTGCTCTCCTCCCTGTATGCAAAATAGGGGGTAGAGCGCTTACTTGTGTGCTTTGGATGACATCAGGACAAGCAATATGGCGGAAAGCGCAATTACATGTGTCCGGCCCTACAAAACCGTACACTAACTGCAATAAAAATCACCTTAATGCCTTGTTCATAAATATGAATTAATTGAAAAAGACAAAAACATAGATAGAACAACATATGCTGACCATTTACTGTATGAAATGTTTGCCATTGATGATTGATCATGCGCATTCATATTACTGTAGGGACTTTTATTTTTTTTAAATGCCTTATTTTGAGAATCAGCAACCAGGTGTTATTACATTGTGAGTAGCAATTACTGCATAAACTCATTGTCTTACAAATGTTTCTTACGGTGGCCAGAAAGTGCAAAACAAAACAACAAATTGCAAAACTAAAAACGAATCTAAAAGCAAAATAAAAACCCCAAAATCAAATGACAAATCTGAAAACACAATATCAAATCTAAAACAAAATAGCAAATCATAAAACACAAAAACAATTCAGAAAACAAAATAAGTCAGAAACCACAACGACAAATCAGTCAAAACGGAAAAGGTAGGTGTTTTGTTGGAATGGGACAGCTACTGCTGATTGGACGAAACTCCTGTCAATCAAGATATACAGGACGCCCAATGTTACTATGTGAAAGGACATGCATATGTGATACAGCGCGTATTTATTGATAAAGGCTCAAAAGCCACATTTTGTTAAGAAACTTGAAACGGGCTCATCTTCCATTAGGAGTATATGCGTTTCTGTCTCCTGAGCAGCACACATAGTGCAGCTGAAAGGACGACTGCCTGTGTACCATCCGTGATCGTCTTCCCCTCAGAAGATACACACTATATAAGCACTTTAATCTGTGTCCTTGTTGGTTATGGTGAGAGAGGACTGACTGTTACGTCACCATTAAATGCACAAAAAGAATGGTATAACATAACACATAAAGAGACCATAGAGACGCAATGATGGTTCAAATAATTAGTTTAATGAAATATGAAAGTTTGACATAAACAGAGCATGGTGAGAAAAACAAAAAAAAAAACTTACTACACATGTCTGAAAAGAAAGATAAAACTTGCCTACCTTCCGTCCAAAAACAAAAGACAAGTTCACTGTGAGTCTTCCGGTTCCTCTAGCTGCTACGCTAAACTACCGGTAATATAAACAACGTGAACAAAAACCATCACCAAAATCCCACCAGCTCTCAACATAACGCATAAGCTAAAAAAAGAAATCAACCCCTTTTAGGACAAACTCGTTTATCAGCGCCTACAGAGAATCCAGCGAGACATACGAGCGAGCATCCCACAGAGCCTATCCCGGTTTACCGGAAAGAGCAGGTATTCAATTCAATTTTATTTATATAGCGCTTTTCACAATTTGCATTGTTCCAAAGCAGCTTTACAGGGGAAAAACGAAAAACCCAAGAAAGGGTAAAATACACTACATGGTGTTTTATATAATAAATCCAATTATTCTAGTACATAATATCTAATGTCAGCATCTCCTGGTGGTTTATTTAGCATATTTTGCATTAAGTGAACGCTTGGCTGAAAAGATGCGTTTTAATCTAGATATTGAATGAAAGCCCCTGAGACGAGACTTCCTGACATCTTTATTGTGGGTTGCCCACAATCAGCAATCAGCGGATCTGTAACGGCCGCCTAGTGGTTAAGTATCCATAATGTTGGAAGTTGATGTCCCTTTAAGACTTATGTTAATAGATGCGCGCTGTTCTTGTGAGCGCATGCGCGGAGAGAGTGTTAGCGCAACGGGCAGAGGTGACCGCTCTACTGCTGATTTGTTTTTTTGTTGATATGTTTCTTCCGTTTATTTGATTTGTAACGCGCTTCGCAGTGTTTTTCCCTTGTTAATACTCACCCGGTAACATGTATGTGAAGAGTGGGCTTGACTAATGAAAACCACAATATAAACGATCCGTGAAACCAACAGTCCGGTTGTACTGTCTTCTATCTTTTCCATCTGGGCAACCATCAAACTCTGCGAGACGTTACAAATTGGCGCCCGAACAACTGGATTCACCGGTCATCTTTTGTCCTTTGCCTACAAGGAGCTTGCTAACTATGGACGCCATGCGGTTGGTGCGTGACTGTTCTTTGCCTGCTGATGTGCCTGAAATTTCGGAGGATGGTGGTGAGGCTAATGCTGTGAAACCGACGGGCTTGGGAGTGTACGGTGGCTCGACTGTTGATGATGAAGATGATCCTAACGTGGGCCGCTATGCCTTGAGACCTCGACGTGTACCGAGAATCACTTCGAACTGGTCGACTAATAGGTGGACGAATGAGTACCACACAGACAGACTGGGCCTTGAATAGTGTTGCTCAATAATAATGTGTGTTGATTTGTTTGGTTTGTTCATGTGGGAGGGGTGATGTTGAAATTTGTGTGATGTAAATTTAATATGTACCATTGTTAATTTGTCTGTTGACTTGCTTTTGTTATAATGTTGGACACGATGGGAGTTGAGAGTGGGTGATGCAATATGTCGTGTATTACAATTCTGGTTTGTTGAGTGCCATTTTCTTTTGCTGCTGCAGCTGTTGTATTTTGGTCCATCTGTACTGACATGTATGCCAGTGTGTACCTAAATGCAAGATTCTCCTGTATGGTTCTGTTGCTTTTACAACTTTTCATGTATGGAGTTGTGTTAAGTGATGCTGTACTCAGTTGTGCACGGCTGAGGTCAGCCTTTACCTTCCTGGGGGGGATCTGTAACGGCCGCCTAGTGGTTAAGTATCCATAATGTTGGAAGTTGATGTCCCTTTAAGACTTATGTTAATAGATGCGCGCTGTTCTTGTGAGCGCATGCGCGGAGAGAGTGTTAGCGCAACGGGCAGAGGTGACCGCTCTACTGCTGATTTGTTTTTTTGTTGATATGTTTCTTCCGTTTATTTGATTTGTAACGCGCTTCGCAGTGTTTTTCCCTTGTTAATACTCACCCGGTAACATGTATGTGAAGAGTGGGCTTGACTAATGAAAACCACAATATAAACGATCCGTGAAACCAACAGTCCGGTTGTACTGTCTTCTATCTTTTCCATCTGGGCAACCATCAAACTCTGCGAGACGTTACAGGACGCAGCACGGCCCTAGGGGAAACAGGATGAACAGCAGCCGCATTACCGCAACAAAACACTCTGGATAGCGTAACACTGACGCGTTCGTTTGTTTTAGCTTATAAATATTAAAGGGGTCATTCGATGTGGCTTAAACAAATATTATTGTTTGCTTTAGATGTAATACAATGTGTAAAGACGATTTAAGGTTTAAAATCGCTGTATTTTCCACATACTGTGCATGTTTGTATCTCCTCTTTGCTCCGCCTCTCTGAAATGCGCTGATATTTTAGAAAGCTCATCGCTCTGAAAAGCGAGGTGTGCTGTGATTGGCCAGTTCACTAGTGCGTAGTGATTTAACGCCTCTTACCATATTTGGAACATCAGGTTCCAAAACTACTGACAGGTGATAAAATGGCATCGATCGAAATGAAGATTAAGCCGATACAACTTTGCCAGCGTGACTCGAGCAGGATGTAAAGGATTGGTTAAGAGTAATTGACTATTAACAAACAACCATATACATCATACAGAGTTTGTGTGAGATATAAACGAGCTGGCATTACATCAGGGAATGGTAACATAATAAATACATAAAGTACTTCAGCCCTTCTTGATCAACCAGTGTTACGCCATGTCTCGTCTCAACAAAGACAAGAAACGTGAGTTATGAATATAACTATGGATCTGTGAGACCGAAGGACAACCGTCACTACGGTCTAATTGGATGATAACCTTCGTTCCGCCTTCTCTCGAGACCTTATGTAACAAAGTCATGCCCATGACCCCGGAAGCAGAACGTCACGCTCTATAAAAGGCGAGTAAACCTTCCGGCTCGTTCTCTTACCTTGAACGCCCCAGTATTCTGAGCGACAAGGATAGTGACAGTCATCCTTCGGTCTCACAGATCCATAGTTATATTCATAACTTACGATCTGTTTTGACCTCACTCTGACCGTCACTACGGTCTAATTGGATGACTCATGTCAACAGGGTCGCGAGGAACTACAGACTCTGAACTATTCAACCCTCGCTGGGCAACCGACATCAAAACCGCGTCGCTAACGGGCGTTGTGGCAGTTACATCGACTCTGTAACATTTTGCAAATGTACATGGTGTAGACCATGATGCTGCAGCACAAATCTCCCCCACTGAAACTCCTTTTAGTGCGGCCCATGACGTAGCTACACTTCTGGTTGAGTGGGCCCGTATTTCTATAGGAACTGGCAACCCTCTTCCTACATAAGCCTGGGAAATAACCTCAACCAACCAATGAGACAAACGTTGCTTAGAAAGCGGCAACCCCAATCTGGCCTTTCCATAGCAAACAAAAAGCTGGGAATGAGCCTTCCTTAAGGTCTGAGTAAGATTTACATAGGTGCGTAATGCCCTTACTGGACAAAGGGTGATCAAATTCTGCTGATCTGCCAGTGAAGGGGGTTGAAATCGAACTACCTGCAGAGCTTGATTTCTGAACTGAGGATTAAGTACCTTTGGTAAAAAGGCAGGGTTGGGCCAGAGCATCACCCCTGTGCCCTCTGGCCTCCAACGTAAATAATCCTCACTAACAGATAGCGCGCACAATTATCCTACCCTTTTAGCAGAGCATATAGCCAAGAGAAAAGCTGTTTTGAGAGACAAAGTCTTTAAATCTGCCTCCGCCAATGGCTCATACGGGGGCTTAGTGAGAGAGTCTAGTACCAAAGGCAAATCCCAACTGGGTACCCGCAATTTGCGATTAGGACATAACCGACAAGCTCCCTTCTGGAATTGACCTACCAAGGGATGTCGGCCTAGTGGCTGGCCATCCACTCCAACATGAGATGCTGAGATAGCTGAAGCATAAACCCTGATTGTACTGGCTGCTTTCCCCTGATCCAGCTGGGCTTGCAGGAATCTAAGGACAAGTGGCACAGAGCAAACTATGAAATCAACCTTCATGGCTGCACACCAGTCTGAAAAAATTCTCCACTTTATGGCGTAATTAGCCCGAGTAGCTGGGGCCGGGTTTGGATGCCAAATCTGCCCTTCTATTTGGGATAGGAGATCCACCCATGTTGGAAGTTGCCACGGAGGACCCTGCGTCAGCTGAACTAGGTCCGGGAACCATGGTCTTCCTGGCCAGCATGGAGCAACCAGCAGAACTGTGCAATGACCCTCTCTGATCCTCTGGAGGACCTGGGAAATCAGAGGAAAGGGTAGAAAGCATATAATAAGCCTGTCGGCCACTCTTGTGACAGAGCATCCAGGCCTAAACTGCCTTCTTGTACCGTGAGGGAGTACCATCCCCGGCAATGGGTCGTTTCCCTGGACGCAAAGAGATCTACTTGAGCTGTCCCGTACCGGGTCCAAATTTGGGCTATTACCTCCGTGTGCAACCGCCACTCTCTTGGGAGAGGCCCTGTTCTGGACAAAATATCGGCTGCTCTGTTTGCATCCCCCGGGATATGGATTGCTCTCAGTGAGGAAAGCTGTGGCGCTGCCCAAGTCAGCAGATCCGTTGCTACCTGCAGACAGCGTAGTGACTTCGTCCCTCCTTGGTGATTTATGTGGTAAACCGCTGAGGTACTGTCTGTCCTCACTAGCACATGCTTGTGGCGAAAAAATGGTAACAGACCCTTGAGAGCAAGATGAACAGCCCTCAGTTCGAGCACATTTATGTGTTCTAATGACCAAGGGGGATCCCATGCCCAGTAGGCCTAAGGGAATCGCCACTGATGCTGCCGCCATCAGTCCTATCAGCTTCTGAACCCTCTGGGCTGTCACAAACGTCCCCTTCCGGAAGTGACCTAACGCGTTCTCCAGACTGTCTATTCTCTGGGGAGTGAGACATGCTTCCATTGATGTGGAGTTGAAGGCCCAGGAATTTTACCTGCTGTTGAAGCTGGAGACTGCTCTTCTTCCAGTTCACAGTAAACCCCAGGAACTGAATGTGAGCTAGTACCTCCTGTGTGTTCTCTATCACCTGTGCCCGAGAGGGAGCACAAATTAACCAATCTTCCAGGTATGGCAGGATTTTGATACCGCGCAGTTGAACGGTTAGAACCTGGAACTGAAAGGCCTGGCCTTGAAAAGCAAATCTGAGAAAAGGCCAGTGCTCTGGGCAAAATGGAATGTGGAAATATACGTCCTTTAAATCCAGGGACGTGAACCATTCTCCTGGATGTATGGACTGCATTACTATTTTTGTATGAATCATTTTGAATGGAAGAATTTTTAAGTATTGGTTGAGGTGCCTGAGGATGGGCCGATGACCACCATCTTTTTTGGTATTATGAAATACGTTGAATAAAACCCAGTCTGTTGTGCGTTGAAGGGTACCTTTGCAATTGCTCCTTTTTGTAACAGAGCTTGCACCTCTTCCCTCAATACGGGCTCCAATAGTGGGTCCTTGACCATGGTAATTCTGACCCTTGAAAATGGGGGGGGGGCGCCGTCGAAAATGTTGCCGATACCTGTGAGTTACCGAAGACAAAACCCACTGGTCCGAAATCACTATCTCCCAACTGGCCCGCGATAGCTGAGAGATACAGTCGACGGTCCGCCCCTGACCCCTATGCAGGGCCGCCATCACGTCCTGCACCCCTTCGTGAACCTCTCTGTTGTGCTCCCCCAGGGGACTGAAATCTCCTCTGGGGATAAGTGGCATGTTGTCTCTGGGTGAGAAAGCTCTGCCCTTGAACACTAACATGATTGCCACTTGTGTGTCTAGACCAAGCTGGTTGCTGCAGTCTTGGTGTTTCTCGAGACCTTGGTCTGAAGACTGAAGCTGATTTATGACAAGCCCGCTGGACAGCTTCTCTTGTTGTAATGGAGCGTTCAGCCCTATCCAGCACCTCCTGAGAATTTGAATTAAAGACATGACCGGGAATTACCGGCAGATTCATTAGTTGGCCTCTTATGGTCTCTGGCAAAGAAGTTTGTGCCAGCCATATTTGTCTACGACAGAAAATAGCTGAAGACATAGCATCCCCCACATCTCGTGTTAATTGCGAGTGGGCTGCAAGAGCAGAATCAACAAGGTTCCTAGAATCCTGGTCCTCCCCACTTATCGTTTTCCGCAAAGCTGCCAAGAGGATAGCCAAAGCATTGCCTGTACGAGCTGCCCATGCAGTGGCATTAAAGGATCGTGAGATGAGACGGTCAGTTTTCGCACACTCCTTGGGACAACAAGGGTTAGATGATGAATAACCTGGTCCTAGAGTCGTCCATGATGCTATTTCCTGCTCCACAGGTGGCATGTCCCCTAGTCCAGTTTCCTTTGGATAACGGGCATTGGCCAAGCGTCTGCAGTCTGCGTTGAATTGAGGCTTCTGGGATGGTCTCTTCCATGCCGTCCTCAACATGGAAGTATAATCATCTGTGACCGGAATACAAGATGGAGAATTAGACTGAGGTATGCCTTCCCAAACACCTCCGACAGGGGCTGGGTCAGACACAGAAGGCTGTAAGCATAGAATCTTTGCTGCACTAAATACTCTAGCAACAAGAGTGTTTGCTGAAAAATCATCTTTCCCAATTGATTCGTCATCCACTTCGGCTGAATCTGAATGGGGTCCTTCTCCTTGGCTCCCCCTTCCACCTGCTGTACATTATCAACCAGCGAGTGGGGAGAACAAAGAGATAATACATCTGCATCGTCTGCGCCAGTTTCAGGATTGCCTTGTTTTGCCGGTGGAGGAACGCATTCCTGACCAAGAGGTAATGATGGTGACAATGAGTGACGAGCTTCCACTCGGTCCATCCTCTGTGCTAAACTCTGAATAGCAGCCAGGATCTGTAGTTGAGTGTCTGTGTTGACAACCTCTGCCGGTGGAGCAGGGTTTGGGCCTTTAGCCACTTTCCCCACCTTCTCATGACTCGAACTGTGTGGATCATAGTGATCATGTGAATGTCTGCGAGAACGCTTATGACTATGCTTGTCCGATGAGCGTTCCCTCTCTCTACCACGCTAAGGTACAGAACTGCCTATTCTATTAGCACGGTGCAGTCGTTCCCCTCTAGGCAGGTCACCAACCGCACTGCAGGGATTATTAGCTGCGAACAGTGATTTAGGGCTCCAAAGGCACGAATACTCACCAAATTTTTTATGAATTATATTCAGGTTACTGATGGATACTCTGAAAGAGGACAGAAATAACCCATAATATTGAATGGCTAGTATGTTTAGAAACTAGCCTTAGAATATCTGAAAAATATCTGAAAAAAGCTTTCTCATACGTAGCACCTAAACTCTGGAATAGCCTTCCTGACACTATTCGAGGATCAGACACACTCACCCAATTTAAATCTAGATTAAAGACACATCTTTTCAGCCAAGCATTCACTTAAAGCAAATATGCTTAATAAACCACCAGGAGATGCTGACATTAGATATTATTTACTAGAATAATTGGATTTATTATATAAAACACCATGAAGTGTGTTGTACCCTTTCTTGGGTTTTTTGTTTTCCCCTGTAAAGCTGCTTTGGAACAATGCAAATTGTGAAAAGCGCTATATAAATAAAATTGAATTGAATTGAATTGAAAAATACCAAAGTTACTCTCAATTCTTAAATGCCTATAGCATGAATTGAGTTTTGCATTGAAACATTGAATGGCATCAAAATATAAAACACCACAATTCACAGGGGCACAAGGCACCTGCACCACTTAAGGGTGATGAATTGAACGGTGAACAACAATATTAATTCGGTTCCTACCTGTACCAGGTCTCTAAGGCGAGAAAGGTAAAAAGAACGAGCCGGAAGGTTTACTCGCCTTTTATACAGCGTGACGTTACGCTTCCGGGGTCATGAGCATGACTTTGTTACATAAGGTTATCATCCAATTAGACCGTAGTGACGGTCAGAGTAGAGGTCGAAACATATCCCCATTATAAACACGACTGTCGTGAGGTGGGTGGGACGAGAGCCAGGATTCGAGGCCGGTGCGTGAGTGAAACAAGCGTCAGCTGTACGCTAACCGGTCTCGTATCACGGCTCTTGTCCCGCCTACCTCACTATAACGACATTTGTTGCCTCTAGTTGGAACATAATTACTAATTATTAGGACTTGTGCTGTCTTTTTTTCCATTTTGCGCACGTGTTTGCATTTGCAGGCCACACAAAGAAACAACAACATCAAACTCCACTCACGTAAGTCTGTAACAAAGTTTTTTGCACTGAAAATATACTTACAGGCGCCGCAGAGACTAATGCCCTGCACACACTTGAATATTTGAACTGTACTTTTTGGAACAGTATTGTACATAAAATGTAATCATTTGTTTTTAGTTGCCTCGTCCTTTGGAAGGGTAAACAAAGAGGCCTTTCAACGTAACACACAGCGTCTCCACGACATGGCTGCACCGGACCGGTACAGTGAGATTTACACCTTACTTGCGTTTAGATTTGGGCAGTCTAAGTCAAATTATACCACGAGCTGACGTCAATTTGTCGGGCTGTGGTAACAGGAGGCGTTTTAGGCAGGTCAGTGTGAGCATTCGCTTCTAGATAAAATACATCTTTTGTTCCGACACTTACATTTTTGCTACGTGTCTAATACATCGATGGGCAACTTATAACAAACCAAAGACACAGAAACCCCTCACCCCTTTAACATAAGCCTGGAAATCTTTATTGACAGGAGTTTCATCCAATCAGCAGTAGCTTTCACATTCCAGCCGTAGACCGCGGAACTGGGGGGCCTGGGGGCCCACGGCCCGGACAACTTTTGTACTCTGACAAACTATCTTATATGAATAAAAGCCTAAGTTGTGTTTTTACGAGCCAAACAATACTAGTCACCACACAGCTTCACTCACTCTCACCAACTGCTGCCGATAAAAAAACTCACACTGACTGCTGCATTTTGATTTGAAACTAGTGTGTGTTATTTATCAACTACGACGTTACATCGACGTAGTTACTAGGTCTGTCATGTAAGAGCGTCGTCGCAAGCTAACGGCGGGCACCTGTTTAACCGCTGGCGGCATTACCAGGCTGCGACAATGAAGGGACAGAAGTCAATGTCAGATTTTTAACAAATAAACTGGAAAAACAAAATGAGCAAAATACTCCAGCTTCCACTGTCGCCTCAACAACAGACCCGGAGCGTCCATCTCCACCACAGACTCAGACGAGCCGCTCTCCTCCGTTAAGCCACCGTACAAGCCACTGTACAAGTGATGGATCTCACAAAACCCTGCTGTTCTTATGAAGACCAAAAAGGTTCAGGGGACTGGGTCTTCACAACAAGCAAGATCAGTTCAATATCAGTGGTTCAAAGATTTTAACTGGCTGACATTTTGTGACACGAGCGGAAAACTTTACTTGTTTTGTGGGTGTGTGTCTGTGCGGCTCTGCACATCAATCTGATTATGAGTCTTGACTTGTGATGATAATGACTATGATGTTGATTTAGATTCAAGACAGCAAGATGAGTTGTGGTTGTGGACTGGATGTACTTTATGTGTTTGCCAAAGTTTCATCTGTGCGTTTATGTGTAAATAGGCTTGGCCTGTTGTGTGTGAATGTTAGACTGGGATCAGAGGGGTTAATCTGAGGAAGCATGTGTGCGTGTTCATCATGTGTGTACTGTAGATGTGACTGTTTGGTGTCGGAATAAAATAAAGTGCTCCGCAACGTTATTTAATATATCAGTAATTTTGTCTGTTTCAATGCATTTGCGCCCCACCCCCTCCGCGTGACTTGAAATTATGGCCCCCCTTGTTCAGATGCGTTCCACGGTCCATGATTCCAGCAAAGTACCTACATTTTCCAGTTTGACCTATTTGTCATTGTGGTTTCTGACTTGTTGATGTGGTTTCTGACTTGTTATTTTGTTTTTCGAATTGTTGTTGTGTTTTAAGATTTGCTATTCTGTTTTTAGATTGGATATCGTGTTTTCAGATTTGTCATTTTGATTTTGAATTTTGCTTCTAGGTTCGTTTTTAGTTGTTAACTTGTTGTCAGGGATCGGTAGGAGAACCAAAGCGCATGCAGCAGTGAAGGGGTTAAACAGGCTTTAATAAATGATAAATGCAAATTACAAATAATACACACACGATGGGGGGAAAACTGAACTGAGGCACGATACAAAAACAGAAAACAAAGACTTCCCACGAGGGGGCATAAAACAAAAGACAAATACTTAAAGCTAACAACTAAGACGACACTTACTATACATACATCTAACAAGGGGCAAGGTAATAATCCACAAGGCAAGTAACAGCACGACTGAGGGACACGACACAGGTACAGGTACAACGAACGAGCACAAGACAATAGACATGAGAAAGAGACTGCTATGACTTTCTTTTGCTGTAATAAATAAACTTTACATTAATTATGTCGTTCACAAGTCTTTTGAACTGATGTGTTTTACCACTACGACATAACACCTGTCTTTTCACCAATTTAAAATGTCAGGTATAGCCGCTAACATGTAAATAACAGCCGCTAACATGCTAAACACATTATTAAAGAAAGGCGATTTAAAAACGATGTGTAATACTTACTTCTTCCGGAGATGAAGCCTGATCACGAACAGCTGGTACTGATCCACTCTTGACGATACATTTTTAGGGTTTGCACTACGCGTACCTCAAGGACTCTCCTGCACTACTTACCTGCTTCCTCGACTCCAGTGTGTCTCCTCGTCTCCATCGTCTCCCTTGCTCCAGTGTTCCGTCCTCCTGAATCTCCTGTTTAAGTATTATTCCAATAAACTGTCCATATCTGCATCTCCTGATCTCTGTGTCTTGTGTTTTAACAGTAAAGAAGTAGTGTATCACTTCCACATTTTTTAGTATCTTTGTTATAATGCTACTGGACTGTTAAACAACCCACTGTACCTTATAATTTTGTCAACCCATACTTGGGCCTAAATAGTCTGTCATTCTTTCTTTTGCAGTGGAAGTGAAACACACCTACAGAATCGCAATACACTTGACTGACAGACAAGACAGGCAGCAAATAAGCTGAAGTTACAGCCCATCGGCCCAGTCTCTAAATGTATAAAGAGAATAAACACTTCCTGCAGCTGAATGATTTTAAGTAATTTATTTATGATGTTGCTTAAATATAAACTCATCCAAAAAATTGAAAAAGGGTTTTTGTAAAATTTTTGAAAATTTTTAAAAAACCCGGTTGGCCAAAAATTTTTTTTTTGAAAAATTTTTTTTTTTAAACAATTTTTTTAATAATTTTTTTATTTTTTGAAATTTTTAAATTTTTTAAAAAAAAAAAAAAAAAAAGCTGTGGGGGGGGGGGGGGGAGAGGGGGGGGGGTGGGGGGGGGGGGGGGGGGGAAATGAGCGTCAGCTGTACGTGCACCGGTCTCGTATCACGGAGGAGATCTGGAGCATAAGAGGACGAGTGACTGGACCGTCAGTGAGAGAGCACCAGGCCTGGTTTTTAGTTATGGTTTGTGTGTTTCGCCGGCAGTCGCTCATGAGGAGGCTGCCTGCTGTCTATTTCCATTTTATTAGTTAAAAGTTGTTTTATGTTCGCCAGTTCCCGCATCCTTCCTTCCGTTTATTGAACGTTGTTACAAAACTTTTATTTATTGTAAAAGCGTTTGCTAAATGACTTAATGTAAATGTAAAAAGTGGAGGGGAGCGAGGGGCCTCCAAAATGCATTGTGCCTTTATGGGCTCCAGATATTCAAAATGCCAAGTAATATTATATTTTAGTTTTGTCAGTAAATTAAGCGATGAATAAAACTGATGAACGCACGTAAAATATACTCCACACAGACATGTAATAGCTGCACATGCGCACTTCGGACATTACAAAGCTTGCCCAATGGAACATTTCTACAGTACCTGAGAAGATTAAATTATGGTAAGTCATTAAATGTTTTCTTTTTAATTCACGTATTAACGTTTGCGGCATAGTGCAACGTTAATACATTTTATTTTCGCTGGTTTGTTTGAGATGGAGTTATTGAGTCTCGCTTTTGCTAACATTTCTGGACAACGTTTGCAAACGCGGTTGTTTTTTATTATGCAAATTTTGCAAAGTTTATGTAAAGTTAAGCTATTAATTTGTTAACAGTGTTCAGTTTGCTAACTGTAGTGCCAAGTCTCATGTCTAGCGTTACGTAACTTAGACAAATAACTTAACCATGTACTGCATATTCATCATGTTAAATCAAGTTTATTTTCCATATATAACCAATATGATATTGATAAACTTGCAGTAGCCTGCTGTATGCCTTAGCAAGCTCTAAACTGGCGTTGTTGTTACAGATGCAATCGTGTAACTAATTTGTTTGAAGATTAAAAAATTTGTATAATGTTAGCCAATGTTCAATGCATTGAGGTCAATAAGTTCATTTGAATTATTAATGACAAATAATCTAATTGTGGCATTAACATCCATGTTCATCTGTTCCACAGACGTATGAAGCCTCCCTTCCACCTGAGAGGTTCAGCGGTTCGAATCTTGCCGCAACATTTTGACAGCTATATAAACCAAAGTTACAAAAGCACATTCACTGCCCTCTGCCCTAACCCTACCCAGTTAAACCCAGACACTTTCCAGTTTCAGAATAATAATATTGCCTATTATGACCAATTTATTGAGCTTTCCTGTAGGTCAGTGGTAAGAGCATTGTGTTAACAGCACAAGGTTGTGTGTTGGATCCCAGGGGATTGCAGATTCCTGTGTATAAATGTATAGGATAATGCTATGCAAGTCGCTTTGGATAAAAGTGTCTGTCAAATGCCTAAATGTAAATGTTAAATGTTAATAATTGATTTACAGCCAATACAATCATTATATACCACCAGAAAATACACATTGTATTCATATAAATAGATTAGTCTATGTGGAAATCGATTTTATCTTCACCGTTATTTTTAAGTCTTAACTGACGCAAAATACAGTGTATCACAGACCACATCAGGCACATCTGTAGTGTATCCGCTTGTTTTACACTCTTTAGCCACCGGGTGGTATTGTGAGCAAATGAAGCCTCGAGCCTAGTCCTGAAAAGTTTCAATGCTTCTTGCGGCTTTGTCTCGACATCACTATTGAAAATGCTGCCAGACTTCCGAACGGACTCTTTTCTGGGCTGGATTGGTTTACTCTCTGTATTAGTCTTAGACTTAGTTCACCACAGGGACCGAAGGGCATGACACTTGAAACCTGTGCAAGGGGTTCACGCAATTTTTTAATCACATTACGAAGCAGTCATGTGGTTGGAACACAGAAGCGAAGCTTCATACTTCACTGATCACGTGATTAGAGCGAGCCCAATCAAGCTCCGTTACAGTGCTTCACTAATAGATGTTTCATTTTCTGATACAAGCTTCGAAGACCCGACGCAGAACGTCACATCACTATTGTATAATGCGATTACAGTCTGTGCAAATACTGATGATGGTTACGAGATAAAGTTTATGTTTGCACTTGTAACTGGAAAATGTCATCCTTATCATGAAAAAGTAAAGTTTTTACTAAGGCTTTTTACTATGCTAACAGCACAGGTATTAACATTTGCTGCTTCAGATACACATGTGAGATCTCTCTTCAAGTTTGTTTTATTTTTAGTGCATGATTTTATATAGTCAGGTGAGAGCCATTTGCAGGATTGTCACATCCATAATGCTACACATTTCCCTTTTTAAAATAGAAAATATTTCACAGACTCACTTTTTTTATGTTTAGTGTCATGATTCTGCTGCATCTTGTCATGTTTCTCTTGGTTTAGTGGCAGGATCAAGACAGAGTCTCATGTTTTGTGTGGAGAGAGGCATTTATGGCCCTTATGGCCTTCCCTTATTTACTGTCTTCTCTGTTGGTTATGTGGTGGGCTACACTTAAACAAGACTAAAATGATCTTTTAACAACCTAGTCCTAGTCCAGGTTGTGTTAAAAGTTCATTTTAGTCTTGTTTAAGTGTAGTTATTAGTCCTATCTTGTCTATGATATCCCTGTTTTGTTATGTTACCCCCACGTGGGTCTTCGTTTTATTATTTATTAAATATGTTAACCGCTTACCCGCTGATGTCTCACCCATCGCGATCATGACAGTTTAGACTCTCAACACGGGTTTAGTAAGCTATAAGCCATATAAGTCTGCTTTTAAATGTTTGTTTGCATTGTGCTATGTAGCCTAGCTTGATATGATTATATGGACAAGCCTTGCTAAAGATTTCATATATTTTAACAATGCACATATATTGAATTAGTAATTTAAGTTACATGATCTTAATTACGTATCGATTTCAGTTATTTAATTTCTGAAACTACCTATATACTTGTCTGCCTACCGCAAATGTATGTATGGTCAATAGTGCAATAAACGGCCAAACGCAACCCAATGTCTCCATCTCCCTGATCAGAGCACCTTAGTGAAAGTGACCTATTTGTCAGTTATGGTGAACCATACCTGAAATGTGACCTCTACATTTATCCCATCCTGAGGGTAGTGAACACACATACACCCTTGGCAGTGGGCAGCTATCACTGCAGCACCCGGGGAGCAAGTAAGGGTAAGGTGCCTTGCTCAATATATACAGTATATATATATATATATATATATTATTTATATGCATTTAGATAGACAATGCAAGTAAATTGGGGCAATAAAACCTTTCGGGTTTAGTAATGTGTGAGACACGGAGGTATTTTGTCCCCTGTCTTGTTCAATCTCTATATGCATGATTTATCTAAATAACTTGAAAGTCTGCAAAATGGGTTGTATTATTGGGAATACTTTGCTGAATCACATCATGCATGCATTTCCCAGTTTTCACACTGTCTGATTAGAGTCTAATGGTGTGTGAAAGTCAAATATCTTGGGCCTTTTATTACTGGGCATTTGACAAATGATGAAATAGTGAAGCAAGGTCGAATTATGTATACACAGGCTAATATACTTTCACAGAAGTTTGATTTCTGTTTAGATGTGGTGAAAATATTATTGTAGTGAGGTAGGCGGGACGAGAGCCTGGATCCTCCTTGACCTGTCTCGTATCACGGAGGAGATTGGGAGCATAAGAGGACGAGCGACCGGACCGTCAGTGAGAGAGGACCAGGCCTGGCTTTAAGTTATGGTTTGTGTGTGTTTAAAGCATATTGCACAGCATTATATACTGCTCACTTATGGTCAAGCTTGCAAAGGCTCCAAGTAGCCTATAATGATGCAATGAGAATTTTGCAGCGCAGACCTAGGTGGCATAGTACAAGTGAAATGTTTGTGGGACTACAAGTGAATACTTTTAAGGCTGTTTTACCAAATCATGTGTGCCAATGTATCTGTCGGCCTTTTGAATTTCTCAATTAGATTATTCACTTATGTCTTTTTCAAAATATATAAAAACGCAAATTCAAACGAGCAGTTTTCAGTTCTCTGTTTTTATTAAAAATTACACTTTGTTGGTCTGTTTTCCAACATGACTCATTTCAAATCACAGTATGAATACATGCATGCTGGCCACATAATACTTGTCCTTTGTAGCAGAAAGTGAAACAGTAATACATCTCATTTAATGCTGCGTTCCAGACCCCTCGGATGTAGAATATTTTAACTCGGAACTCTTTTAATGTTACTAAATAGCTTTAACGTTTTTTTTAGTACTAAGTTATTAGTACCTTTAATGTTTTTAAAATTTAAGATAATTTTTATGGTACTCAATCCCCTCTTTAAAGGGGTTGAAGGTGGGATATATCCATATTCCGAGGTGTCAGGAATGCAGCATTAGACACTGCTTTTGATTTCAAAAGTCCAAAAAGAGTTTTGTCCAGAACAGTTCCAGTCTGTCCATCGTATAAACATTGCTGTTATTAATAATGGTACACGTATGTATTTGGCTGACACTTTAATAATAAGACATTTACAATGCATTCACATGTCATTTATCAGTATCAAACGCACAACCTTTGAATCGCTAGCACAATGTTCTGACACTTGAGCTACAGGAAGTTTCTTCTCCTCTGTAGACGTTGCACCTTTTCATGGGTTTTTGGATGTGTTTGCATCATTTTGAATAAAGATCTTTGGTTTCAGGCTGATGGCATCACTCCGTCCGTGACTTCAGGTTATTCCAATTTGAAGAGTGCTTTACATAGAAGCTTGTGCAAAATAGACAACTCTTGACTCATTCTTAACTTCATTATAGTCCTCACAACTCTTCAGTTTTCACCAATATTACTGGTAAGTTGACTTTATCGTTACAGATGATTTTGTAGTACATTTAATAATTAAAGTATACAATAGTCAATAGACTTATAGTTTATTTTCTGTGTATGTATGTAAGTTTGTTTATTAAGACTTGTGTCTAAAGGCTAAATCAACTTAAATCCTGTATTTATTATAAAAACATCTCTTGTTGCTATTTTCTCATGTTCTCTGTGTTTTTTTACGTCAGTGTAAAGTAATAACATCTGTGAACACACAAGCGTTGTGATTATGTGAGACTTGATTTTGAGATATAAACCACATTCAAATGAATTCAACAGGTGACGAAGATGGAAGCCTGTCTGTTTCAGATATCACTTCTGCTTGGTGAGTTCTAGAGTTTATAACTTATTTCAAACCTCACATCCTTATGTTTACTAGCTGTTAGGGTTCATTTGAGCGTTCTTTGTGTATCGGCTGTGTGCGTGTATCACATGAAAGAAGCTCAGAGATTCCGACAGGTTTCATACGCAGCATAATAGGGACGTAGCGCTCATCGGTTATTGATACATCAATGCTGTCTTCAAAACTTAACCAGATGAAGGTATCTCAGATGGGAAGACAAAAGCATTGGATTCAGACGGGCCTTGCTGCCTTCCTGCAGGGGCGTTGACCCAAAGCTCTTCTGGGGCACAGGCCCCTATTAGCTTTCCATCAATTTAAAGCTAAACTCAAAACTCACTTATTAAGAAAAGCTTATCCTACTTTTTGTAACTTCTGTTTTTCTTTTTTGTGTTTTATTGATATTCATACTCATTGTTGTCTTATCCATTACTTCTGATGTACGGTGACCTTGAGGGGTTTGAAAGGCGACTTAAAAAATATGTATTATTATTATCACTTTTCTCTTTAAAACCTGCCCGTGTGTAAGAAGTATGCACTATACAAACTTCCCATGTTAAACCACTCTTCCAAATCTGCATTCATTACACAATGCTAACAATGAATACTAACCTATTTTAAAGAATTTGCTCATTTTATGGCTCCAAGAACATATTTAATCTTAAAAATAACAATATTTTCTTGTTTCACTGCCAAATCTTATCAAACTGTACTGCCTATAGCACATAGTTATCTCAGCCATAGGTACTGGCAAACTGATAAACTAGCTAGTAAATCAAATATTAATAAAATTTCTGAAACAGAACACAGATGTGTTTCTAAGCAACAATGCAATTTTACAGACTTGACAAAGGTTTTCCTGAGACATTTCCCTTTAATGTCTGAGACCTGACTGGCTGGGGATATACAATAGTTTGTTTCTCAAGTATTACCTCCGTCAAACTCATCATCTCTCCTTTCTGCTTCATTTCCTTGTTTTTCGCAAGCAAATTCTGATGTTTGAAGGTTTAAAGCTATTTTGCTCACTGTTGAGGGTGTGTCTTCATGTAAATGCCCATTTGTGTCTTGATCAGATCCAGGACAGAGTGCATCTGGCAGACGCTTTTATCCAAAGTGACGTACATTGCATTATCCTATACATTTGTTTCTCAGTATGTGCAATCCACTGTGATCAAACCCAAGACTTTGGTGTTGTTAACGCAATGCTCTTACCACTGAGCTACAGGAAAGCTAACACGACTAATACAATACAAATCATATAATTCAACTAGGTTTCCTTTAATATTTTGGAGTCGGATAAAATGACGCAATGTAAAAAATAATGTTAACAATAGCAACATAGAGCGCTAGAAAGACAGAATGCCACTTGGACTCCGGCATTTGGCCGGTGGGTGGTTGGTGGTTCTTCTTCTCTCACATTTTCACCACCTGACAAGTCATGTTTTCATAGCCTACTATGTGCTTGCTGCAGTTTTTTGTAAGGAAACACACAGATGTGCACGGATGTGGAAAGAGAGTTCAATGAGTTTGTGTTTTTGGACCGGTTAAAATGCTTTTTCGAGCCGTGAATTTGGTCAGGCTACAATGTTGCATTTATATCCTTTTCTTTTCGCTATTATCAATGTAAATTATTACACTTACAAATAAACAAAATCGTTGAAACAAACTTGAATACATTATGGGGCACGGCCAATTTATACTGGGGCACATGCCCCAGTGAAAGGAGGTCTAGCGACGCCCCTGCCATCCAATTCAGCCTCTGAAGGAAACATTTCCGTTATGTCAGGATTTCAATTCCGATCCCAAAAATGAGCAGATTTATACTTGAATACTCTCCGATATTTAGCCTTTTTTATTGAAAGTCGATAACGTGTGTTTGTCTTTCTGTAGGAGTCTTATGTTCACAAGGCCTTCACGGTCAGTATATCTTGATCCAGACGAACAAAACCTGGGATGAAGCTCAAGCGTTCTGTCAACTGAATCATCTGCACTTGGCTACTTTTCACAGTGAAATCGATTGGGAGAATTTTAGAGAAATTCTGTCTGCCAAACACTTCACATCCAAAGTCTGGCTGGGATTGCACGTCGACTTTAACACCTGGCGATGGTCTTACCAGAACCAGAACTTAACATTTACCAAGTGGGGGTCTGAAGAACCCAACAATGCTGGAGGCAGTGAGGAGTGTGGCATTCTGGTAAAAAACAGGAACAATATCTTTTGGAACGACATTCATTGTAATGCTCATCTGAACTGTGTTTGCTATCACGGTGAGAAAATATATTTATACACGATTCGTATTGATGAAAAAGGAGAACACCTTTGTTGAAAGTTTGATTGTATCCTGAAAGAGTTTGCCATAAATGGCCTTTAGAGTTGATGTGGCGTTAAAAATATTGACATAACACTTTACAGTTATTACAAGATGTTTCTATTTGTTAAATAAGCAAGGGTTAATGCCCACTTCGGGAAATAGTTGGACAAGAAATATTCAGGTCTGGTCCTTGATTCTGATTGGCTGGGCCGAATTCTAAGCCGTTATAAAATACCCTGATTTATATTAGATAGCCTAAATATCATCAATTGTTTATTTACTTTATTTTATTTACTTTACTTTATTTTATGAAACCTTGCTACTCATATGGAATAACCGTTTTATAAAAGCAATAATCACTGAGAAGTCACAACGCCATTACGTGTCATAAAATTGACTTTAACCCACTGCTTCTTGGGGTTTATTGCTTTAAGAATCCCATTATGAGTATTTTTCAGAAGTATTCCACTGAATTCAAATATTGAATATAAAAACACTATGCCAGTAAAATTTATGTTTCTGTACAACATGATCTTCAGCTGATTATAAATGAGGTTTTGCCTTCTGACATAAATACAATTTATCAATCTTCTGAACACACGATTGAACACAATAAACTCTTGAAGCGACGGCACAACGTGATGCAAATGAAAAAAACACCTGCTGGACCTGACAGGTGTGCAACAGTTCATTAAAATATCAAACAATGCCCTCATCGTTTATTCCGTTTGTAAATCCGTATGTGAGTCTTTCTTCAGTCATAAACAAAAGAAGATATTTTAAGAATTGTCGTAGTGGTTTCGTGTTCATACAATGGAAGTCAAAGGGTTTCAATATTTTTCAAAATAACTTCTTTTGTGTTCTGTGGAAAAGAGTCATAAAGAAAAGAGGAAATCAGTGATGTCAGAATTGTTGTTTTTGAGTGAACTATGACTTGATATTTAATGACATTTTCCATGCAATGAAATGTAAAGTGTACTGTAGGCCTATATCAAGATGCGTATGTTCCTTTTGACAGCAGAGCCAAACCGATTCATCCATGTTTCCGATCGGCAGAGGAACTGGAGTGAGGCTCAGCTGTACTGTAGACAATATTACACAGATCTGGCCACCATACGCAACGCTGACGATCACAATCAGATCATCAACCTGATATCAGAAAACTTTTACACCTGGATCGGCTTGTTTCGGGACTCCTGGATGTGGACGGATGGGACGGCCGTCTCTTCCACTTCCCTCGGACGGGTTAATGCAGATGGAGAGAAAGAAGCGTGCGGATTGGCCGATTCTCAGGGTGGAACAGAAGACGCCGCGTGCTCTCTGCTGCTTCCTTTTGTCTGCAGTCAAGGTATCTTATATACTTTATATATTTGCTTTTGAGTTTGGTTCGTCAACATGAACAAAGTGAATGTGTGTTTGTGTTTCTACAGGACAGAGGAGACAGATTGTGAGGTTTGAGGTCAAATCAAACAGAAGCATTGAGAATGACGCTGAGATTCAGGCTGTCGTCTTACAGCAGGTGAGTTGGTATTATGCACACGGTTTCAAGTACAGAAATGCGATGATCTTCAGTCATGTGACATTGCTTTTGTTGCTCAGATAAACAAGGGCCTGTTGCATCATGGGATGACAGCGAGCACCAAAGCCACATGGAGGGTTCAGACAGACAGTCGTCTGTTTCTCAAGAGATACCATGCATGGGAAAGAGATCCATCTCTTGACCCTTCAACTAACTGGAATGAAACATGTGACCAGACTGTTGGCCTCTAAAGATAAAAAACCTGTTTGAATTTGGGATTCAGCACTGTTACATTCATTTAATCAGACGCTTTAATACAGAGAGACCTTTGCATTTCACATTTTGTCATTTTAGTGTACTGAGCATAAGAAGAATCTAATATATATTTAAATATAGGTTTACATTGTTAAGAGTAATTTGTGATTTGTGAGGGTGATTATAAAGAACATGTATAGTCAGTAAATGTCAGATTATTTTAAATAAATGAGCTTTTAATGAACATCCAGAATCTTTCTTTTGAGTTCACAACACGGACATCTTCAAGTTACCAGAATCTTTTATAGTTTTGAAGCTCATTGAATGTTCATGAACTTTACATTTTGTCAGCGGAGAACTTTTGCTGACAAAAATATGAATAATTTGAAAACAAAAGATCACTTAATATTAGCTGTCTCCCATTCAGAAAGTGTTTATCTAAAAGTCATCCGGATGTGAGTAATATGAACAAATACATTCTATTTATATGAGAAACTGAAGTTAAGGATGATAACAGAGAAAGAGCTTTGATGATTCATCTGAAGTGATCATTGTTAATCGAGAGCTTCCATGTGATGTATTACATTACCATTAAATATGTCACATTCCATCTGATATCCAGCAGTGACCAAAAGCGATGCCCTGCATATTTCTGCAATAGTTGCTTTTAATGCACCTTCAGATTATATTACACCATCATGAGGTTGAGCTGCAGGGACGTGCACAGGGGGGTTGCTCAGGTTGCCCGGGCAACTGCCCATATGCCCTTCTCGACTCACGTTGCCCTTCCCAGGTGGAAAATAAATAAATCATACAATGGATGCAGAATTTTACATACGTCTTGAGAAACGTCATTCACTTCCGTATTCGGGGAACTAAAGTAAAAGTCAGAAGGGGAAGGGCAAACTCTGTTTACGTGGGTTCAGCACTGCACGTGACCGGCACCTGAGCTGAGCCTGCATGAGCGGCCCTAGAAGGAGATTGTCGCGGTTATCGGGTGATACGACTCAACGTTGTCTAGGGTGGCCATACTTCTGGATTTCGTCGGGACAGTCAGGATTTTAAGCCCCCTGTCCGGCGTCCGGGGCAGCCTCAAACCAGACACTCATTTGTACTCGTTTTTGGAATTGTCCTGAATCGGCCTAAACAAAACCCGCTTTAGAACATTTATTGGGACGCAGCAGAGCGTCTGACGCCATAAGATCTCCAGTCAAACAAATGATTGGCTGAAAGAGGTGTCAAATAAATATCTGATATATCATTGGTTAATAACGTAAACAAGCCTCCACGACGTGGAAGTGGAGTCCACATGCTGGCTTCGTCACATCATAACGGTAACTTGCTGAAACGTCAGACATCATTTAGTCCAGAATGGACAAAAGAGCACAACTTTATATAAAAAAACAGTAGAGACACTTTTCATGGATGTCGCTGTGAAGTGGACGTTTGTAGTCAAGGGACCTGCGACATGCCAGCACAGAAAAACAAATAGAGTGAATAGCAATGAATAGAGTAGACGGTTTCAGAATCACTGTATCATGAGACCATCGATATGATGCACACAATTGTATTGTAGTTGCGAGTACACCAGAGTCCTATGCAGTTATTCTTGCCTCACTAAATGCTGCAAAGTGTCCTTCTTTTTGGTGTTATGGAAATGGCCACCATAACGTTGTCAGAAAAGGTGAGTTTGTGATATCAAACGAACGATCATCATCATCAAGTTTTATGAAATGAATTAAAATCTTCATAAATCCAGGCTGAGTTTGCCACGTTTAGCCTAAATAATAAGACAGATAGCTTGCAGACAAGCAGCCTGCTACTATTGTTTTGGTAGGAAGCCATTAGGCAAAACTAAGCTACGTCTCTGCTGATAGTTAGTTTCTCACATTTCGTTTGAGCAAGAAGAATGAATGATGGAAGCAATGCATCACATTAATTATTTTATTCTAAATGGTTAAATGCCTAAATCCTTTCACTATTTCTGGTATTGTTTGAAGCCAAGATGCCCACTGAAAAGAGGCGGAATTTAGCAGAGATATTTCAGGGAGTTATGTTTTTCTGTGTTATTATTAGTACTAGTTAAGGTGATTGAGTGCTGTATTTCAGTGTTTTACTTCTTTATATATATATGAATAAAGATCCTGTTATTCTCAGTCCTTCATATAGCCTCTGAGGTTTTCTTTTGGGGGGGGGGTTGCCCTTTTTTCAGGTAACTGCCCCTCAAAATTCCTGTGCACGTCCCTGTTGAGCCGTCACGATAATGACATTCGGCTGACGATTAATAGTCTACTAAATAAGTGCAATTATGGCAATTGACTGTCTGTTTAAAGAATTTGACAATTATCAAATAGTGTTTATTTTGATCACATTTGTAAAAGAGCGATACAGCTGTACGATTATTTCTGGAAAAAGACGAGCTGCCGGAGGCGGGCTGAGGGGACGGAACTACAGCAAGAGCACACAATACATCATCACGTTATCTCTTCATGTTGTTTACATAATTGACAACAAAACACAGACATACGACTCGGTTTGACTTACCGTGTGTGGTTCATGTCAGGCATCTTTTAGCGCTGGGACCGCGCTCTATCAGTTTCAAACCATCTCCAAACCCAGCGTTATATCCACCGTTTATATAACATCCATCACTGAAATGCTGTGAACATACAGACACACCTAAACTTCTCTCACTATCGCAAGAGTAACAAGCTGCAGGTCCACAGCGCAGCCCAACTTGACTCAGCTGCAGCCAATACGCCTATTTCACAAGATGCCGACAGAGACCGGAAGTAGAAAACTCCTGCCATAGCCCTTCATTCATTCATACAGCTTGTTTTCTCCTAGGCATTCATTTTATTTACCAAAAGCAACGTTTGACGAATGTTGTTCAATTTGTTCATGGTTTACTGAAATCAAAATTGGGAAAACAAACATTACACAAACATTGTGCAATTTATTTATTAAGGTCGGATATGTTAGACAAATGAGTTGAGAGTTGCCCAATATAAGGAACAGACTTATAAATACCTTTCAGAAACAAGTGTGAGTGCTGGGGGAGTGTGTGGAGCACAGAAATACTACGTCATACGTCCAACAAGTTGAACATGCTAAGCATGATAGACAACATATTTGACAGTGTAAAGAAGTCAAAATGGACGACATAGCATGTTCTGGCAGGTCACATGAGTCAAGCTTGCATCAGCTGATCAAATCAGGTGAGCTAATCAACATTAACCAATAAACGTTCAACACACACCAGATTTCATCCTATTAAGTTGCCTTTCTTTGCTTATTATCATCTGCTTAATCGTTAAAACCCACCTCCATCCCCATCTCCTCTTGGATATTTGAATCCTAATACGCAACATGAACTGTTCTGGTTCACCAGGTGAGGGGACATGCAAGCCAGGGGGAGAGTTTGCCCAGAACAGTTTCATTCCGCCAACCTTAAATATATTAAATATTACTATTTGACGACAGTGGTCCTGACAGAAATAATGGCGATTATGTCAAATTATGGCGATAATGTTAAATATCCCTATCAACCCTATCATGAGGTGTATGACACACTCGCCCAATTTAAATCTAGATTAAAGACACATCTTTTCAGCCAAGCATTCACTTAATGCAAAATATGCTAAATAAACCACCAGGAGATGCTGACATTAGATATTATTTACTAGGTCTTTTTTTATAACAATTTAAACTATTCATGTTCTGTGTTTTACCCTTTTTTTGTGTTTTTTCGTTTTTCCCCTGTATATCTGCTTTGGAACAATGCAAATTGTGAAAGGCACTATATAAATAAAGTTGAATTGAATTATGGTATGGTACAAAATGGAGAAAACACTCAACTCTGGATAAAATGATCAGGTTAAAAGTTAAACCTAGTTAACCACAGTTTACACCTCAAACACGCGTTCATACAGCTTCAATAACATCATGTTATAAATAAAGGGTGAAGGTGTTGGACATCACGTTTCTCCACTGCTGTAGTTGTTTGGTGTTCGACTGATAACAGATGAATGTTTTTCAGTATTTTCTGGTCGTGTGTGTCTTTCTGTTTATTCCTGTTGGTCCAGTATGAAGTCAGTGAGTTGGTTGATGTCTTTGATCGACGGGTGATGCTGTAATGTCATGATGACGATGCTTTCCTGCTCGGGAAAGATCTGCATCAAACTCTGTCTGAGCTTCAACGAGTCCTCGGCCGTCCTCACGTCCTTGCCGAGACCCCCCCGCTCACCTCCAACTGACCCCTGACCTCTGCCGTGACCTCCTGGTGTCCAGTCTCGATACCGCAGCACTTCAGTGTGAGCACGTGGGGTGGGAGAGGAGAGAGACGACGAAACGCCGGCAAACGAGTGACTTCCAGGAGGAGGTAAACTGCTGTCAGAAAAGCAGAGACTTCTTATCAACAGTGTCAGATGAAAGCGGAGAGAGAGATGCTCATGTGATGAGGTTACCTGTTGTGTGTCTGTAGGAAGTCATTGAGATGAGGTCCGCCGCGTCCCATGGGATCATCCGGCAACATGAACAAATCTCCAGCAAACACGTACTGTAGTAAACTAAAGAACAAACAAACAATCACCTTCATCACAGCGCTCAGCATTAGAACTGTGATTATTTTGTCATGGTCTGGACTTCTCTTCACCTTCTCTTGATGATGTCTCTCCACGCCGGCGATTCGTCCACGAGATCTCTCAGGTTGTCATTGGTCACGATCACACCATTCGTCTGCTGAGCCAAGTTGAGCATAAACCTGTGAAGAGAGAGAGAGAATACTGACGTCATCATGAATTTCAAAGCAGGTACTTTTATTATGCTACTTCACAGTAGAGGTCTTCTCGGGTCCAAAGATCTTTACCCGACCCGAAATGACCCGAATCACTTTTTACCCGAACCCGAGACAGACCCGATAACGTTTTTAATTTAAAGCCCCGACCCGAGACAGACCCGATAACGTTAGACCCGAGTCCGACCCATCGTATATGTTTTTTAAACCCGACTAGACCTGAAAGTAAACCGACGTTTATTAATGAAATTGATATGGCAATGAACACGTTGATCCTCTTGTTTTGCTCTGGCAAATTGCGCAAACTGAGGCTAAATGGGTTGTGCAAATTTTAGCTGAATCAAATCTAAATAAGTGACGACATGGCAACCACTCGCGCGAACATTCTGTCTCAACAATGTGTTCCAAACTGCGTAGTACTGAAATGTGCGCGTCTTTTAATATCTACTTCTGGTCGCCTGGTGGAAGTATGTTTTCCTGAATACGATGGTAACTACATCGAGTGCAAACCCCTGCAGCGTTGGAAACTTCGGGATTTCAATTCTAAGGTGATTTCAGATCACCGCGACTTTCGGAAGATTTGCGTGGCTTTCAACCGATCGGCTGAGGGTTGGAGGAGAGTTGGTAACTACACACACACAAGCGACGCGCTGTTATTGTACAGGATAGTTCGAGTCTTCCTCGGGTCAATTAAGCAAAACAATTTTTACTTTATATTACCCGAGACCCGAAGACACTAATAATATACCCGACCCGTGTCCGAAGCTCCCGTGAATCTTTTAGACCCGAACCCGCTCGGGTCTCGGGCCGGACCTCGGGTTTTCGGATCTAAGTGGACCCGTGAAGACCTCTACTTCACAGTAAAATATACTGTACTAACACGGTGTTTACAAAAATACTAATTATATGAATGCATTTCTTTTATTTTTCAATGACTAAAGGCGATTCTTGGCTAACTCTGTCATGTTATGCAAATAAAATTTATGTATCATTTCATTCATGAGTTTCAGAGATTTGAAACGATGATGGTGTTGGTTGTCTGTCAAGACTCTTGAACAAAAAAACCTTGCTTACAATTCAGCCCATTGCTATCTAAAATTAAATTAAAAATGAATTTAAGTGAATAGAATAAACCACGGCAGAAGTACGAAATGTTTTACATCTTCAGTCATCAATCCAACTTTACCGTGATTACCCTGGTAAACTGTGACGGTTGCAGGTGTGAGTCGATGTTACCTGTCATCGTACGAGTTGATCCAGCGGCCCTCCACCTCTCTGGACGGAGTGAACGACAGTAAACCCAGATCCTGCAGTTCAGTCATGTAATGCTGCTCTACATCCACACAAAATTCATACTACTGCTGTGAAATCCTCATACACACATCAAACACTGCCACATTCTTACAATAACTCTAAAGCGAGGGATAACTCTTAAAGATCAAAGCAGCTCCTAACTTACAGATTCAGGAGAAACTCTTAAAAATAATGAACATTACAGTCCTAAATTGAAGGCCTCTGGGATAGATTCAGCCTGTGAATAGCTTCATGGATAATGTGAGCCTCACCTTTAATCTTTGGGTCTTTCTTTTGTCTCCAATGAGGGACGAACACTGTGATTTTGCGATGGCCTCTTCCCCAGAAGTGCTGCACGGCCAGAGCGATACCTCGACACGAGAAGAACACCCCCAAACCATGACTGCACACAAACCAGCTTTATTTCAATACGTGTTTTCTGTGGTGTCTTTCAGAGAGAGTTTAGACGAAAACGAAAATGTCTTTATTCCTCTCATGTCCCTGATAGCACACGTACATCTGGCAGACGTCTGCATTTACATCTGGAATACATAGTTTGCTCATCTGCAATACGTCTGCTCTCAGAAGTCATGTAGACCTCTAGAAGACGTCTGTAAGATGTTTATGATTTAGAATGGATGTTCAACTGGTCTTTCTAAGGTGTTTAGAAGATGTTTTTACACAGCAGATGTTCTCCAGATCTTTAACAGACATCTTAAAGACGTACATGTGCTAAGTGGAATGTGAGTCTAACTTCATTGGAACACAACAGAAGATATTTGAGAAATGTCTCTTATTCAAACAATGGAAGTCAATGGAGTTCGGTGTTGTTTGGTTATTACAAGAAAGAAACTCATAAAGGGTTGACATGAGATGAGGGGAAATAAGCACTGATAACCATCCACTGGACATCTGAGAAAGGGCAGTTTTATGTACATTCTAAATCATAAACATCCCAAACATCTTCTCAAATAGACGTCTGCAGTCAGGGTACTGTGTATGTGAAATCGCATTCCTTCCGTTCGTCTTCGTTTAAAATTTATAACCTCTCTCTATGTATTTTACCTCATAGCAACGTTGCTTCCATCAATGATGATCTGACGCAGCTTATCATCACCGGTGTCGTCCGACAGCTGGAGTCTGAAGGGCGTCTTGAGGCCCTCGATGAATCTCTGACGTCCCGTCACCCCGATTGAAGCTCCCGCCGGCGCTTGGCTCGCTTTTGGTTTGCTCTGCGTGTCGTATCGCTGGATGCTGGAGATCTTCTGTCCTTTAGGGAAGCTGTGATTGGTGTGCGACCCAGCAGGTCGGAGGTGCGAATTCATTGGCTGTTGGTTGGGGCTGACATCACGTATGTTTAAGTTCTTGAGGCCGGGTATCAAGGTGTATGTTGTTTGCGGTGGACCTCTGACGGATACGAGAGGTTGTAGCGTATTGTCACTCCACGCTGCGGTGTTCTCCTCCACACCCGTCCGTGGATCCACTTTCGTGTCACAGCCTGGTCTTCTGTCTGGTCTCTGAAGCTCCGTGAGAAGCTGACGTGGGTTCGGCTCTGCCAGACTGCTGTACACCTGCTCAACTTTCTCTTCTGTGTATCCACAGGTGGCCGCTGCTTTCTTCAGCACACCCATGACAAAATCATCTGGTTTGATGTTCTGTTTTTCTGTAGCGCTCTCATCCGTGTCTTTCCTCCGAGTCTCAGTGTTTCCTCTGCAAAGGCCACTTTTGTTTTGTTCTTGTTCAATCAAATCCAGAAGCTGAGAGGCTTCTTTTGGGCCGGTTCGAGCCAGGACCCTCTGAACCACCTCTTCTGTAAAACCCATGGAGGTGAAGAACTTAAGAAGGTGCTGCAATTCATCTCTGTGTCCAGATTCATCATCTCGTTCCGTTTCCTCCAGACTCTCAGAGCCAGTTCTAGGCAGTGAGACGGGAATGAAACAATTGGAGACATCGCTCGTCCTTCCTGTGCCATTTTCTTGGTGATGGTCAGATCCGTGTGAACTCGACTGCTTGCAATGAGTGTTCACAGGTGTCACGTTCAGTCGGTTTTGTTCGACCGGATGTTTATGCGGCATCACTTCGTCATCGGTGCTTGGCACTGCTCGAGAAGGATCATCCCGGCCTTGCATTTCATCGCATCCAGACTGTTTCACTAAGGCAAGTAGAACCCTTTTTACAGTCACAGGTAACACCAACAGGCTGACGGTGTGGCGATCTTCCAGGCCTTCCACCAGAGACTTGAAACGCCAAAGTAAATCCAAAGACTCGCCTGTGATCACAGATCCAGGATCAGAACACCGGCCCTGACTGCTCTTATACTTCTCTATCAGATCTGTAATGAACGAGTACGCTTTCACAACCGGTTCCTCCAGTCCTGTGATGAGGAGACAGCTTTGAGATCCAACCTGAATGACACATAGAGTTTGAAAGTCCCACAAATGTGACATAATGCAAACAGTAGCCAAAGACATACTTTTTGGAAAATGATGTTTTGTTTGGTCTTGGCTCCATGGGATGATGTGAAACAGTCAAACCAGTCTTAAAGGGACAGTTCTCTCATCAATTCTGTTGTAGTTTACTAACACTTGAGTTGTTCCAAATCTGTATTCAAATTTTCTCAAACGTTTGGTTGAACACAGAGGAAGATGTTTGGATGAATGCTTGTAACCAAACAGTTTGGACTCCATTAAATACCTTAGTAGGAAAAATGACAATTGTAGTCAGAAGTGCCCCAGAACTGTTTTTTGTCCTACATTCTTCAAAATATCTTCTTTTGTGTATAACAAAACAAAGACATTTATAAAGTAATTTTCCTACTAAGGTAGTCAAGAAATGATTGGTTGCAGGCAGTCTTCCGAATATATTTCTCTGTGTTCATCAGAACAAAGACATTTAGAAAGATTTGGAACAACTTCAAGGAGAGTGAATGATGACAGAATGTTTTTTTGTAACATGAACTGTTCCTTTAAGTAGCATGGGTATATTTGTTACAAAATTATCGATCAAAAATCATTAGAATAGTAAGTAACATTATTTTTTACATTTCCTACCATGAGTATATAAAAAAAACTTGAACAAAAGTGTCCAGAAACACGTCGACAAACGTCACTCGCTGAGTAACTGGTGTCCGCTCTTTGGGAATGACCCACTCAAGTTTGGTATTTATGTGAAGCTCAGAATTTCATCTCTCAGGTTCATCCCTTCTCCACAACATCCTTATAGCGGTAAGCACATAACAAACCTGCTTGTTCTTAGCAACGGCCTGCTACAGCACCTCTGATGGATACCATTAAACGGAAAGCTTATTTTAACAGTTTTCAGATGATGTATAAATCTCGATTTACAAAAATGTACCCGTATGACAGGTTTTGTGGTCCAGGGTCACATATCTTATCACAGACCTTGAGATCTTACAAAGCTTTCATTAAAGTCGCCGGTGTTTGTGTTATCTGAGAGACATTATTTTTTTAATATCACTTCATAGTTTCTTATTCGTGTACATATTAATCTTTACTAATTGTTATATACTCATTTATATTCATTACTCATGTTATTTTATATATTTTTGAACTGTTGTTCTGTCAGCTGTTGTATTGTCTTCACGAGAACAGATAACAACAAATTTCTCTGTCTCAAGGCTTTCACATGCGGGCCAGTGTTGAGAATCACAACATTTCTTCACAAGCAGATACACAAAGAGTTGAAATACACAATGTGAATGAAATCAGTCCAAGCATTAAAACACAACTGAGATGACTCAATAAACTCTCTTATCACTTCAACTCTTTATCTGCCTCGTGCTCCAGTAGAGGTGTTCAAAGAGTTTTAATGTCCAACAAAAAGTTATGAATAATGACTGGTGTGTGAAGATCAAATATATTTAGATAGATATATAACACACAGTATTCTTTGAACCCATATTATGATGACGTGTCCTTACCTCTAAATGTGCTGAGGTGTTTTTAATCAGGCAATCCATGAACAGCCCACGAGCGCCACAGAACACACAGTAAAGAGCTTCAGGAAACTGAAACTCCTGCTGCGCCTCCTGATTCACAAAACCTTTCACAAAAACCTACAAGAATTACACCAAAAAATATTAACAGACGTGTCCATCTGGCTTCCCGGAAGAAAAAGAAAATCACAAACGATTTCTCCTAGACATCAATGAGATTAAACTGAAAACAGTCGCAGATATTTCTCTTGAGAAATGTAGTCAGAAGTGTCTCTGCGATTAGAGTTTCACAAGATGTCAACAAAACCGAGCTCAGATTTGGCACGTCTGCAATGAAAAGATCTCAATACGATCTCAAACATTTCTCATCAAATTTACACACATTTAAATTGATCTTCCTTTATTTCAACAATTTAGTTTCTGTTCTGCAGTTCTAGGAGAAACATCTGAGAGCTCCATCAAATCTCCTGAGCAATGAAAGAGAGTCGATGAGTAAACGAGGACACCTTTTTTCATTTTTTCAAGTGATATTAAGGGGTTTACGTGAAGAGAAACTGAAAGTGTAAATTCACCTTTGCTCCCTGCACATCTCTGCCGGCTCCGCGCAGACGCAGCCACATCTGTCCATCTGTCTGTGAGAACACGTCTTCTCCTCTGATACTCAGTGTCACCCTAAAAACCCGCCGAACGGTGGGCTCCAGGGACCCCAGCGCCCCCCTCAACACACCTGCGCAGGTGAACTCGTCCTCCAGCGACTGTTCTTCTGTCTCGCCGTCCATCCACTGAGATCTCAAGCCTTCTGCCGTATGAGCTGAGAGGGCCATGATGGAGCAAACTCACTGAGGAAAAACTCTAACGCATCACATCAGCGATTCTTCGACCAACCCTCAACAAAATAACTGAAAATAAACATCTCAAATACAACCAGAAAATCCATATTAGCCGACAGGGTACATAACTTTCGGTCAAAATATTTATTATGATAACGGCCACAGACATTAAACCATATGGATTTACTACAAATGAAAGAAAACAAACATGGTTCCTATACTTGTCCTACGACAAAACCACGAATATGAATATCTGCTGATATTTTGCATTGCGAGCGGTATTGATCCTGTTATAGTAGGGCTGTCATGATTGTTAAATAATCGTCTCACATCTCTATAGAGGACACTAGGGAGCTGCAGTGCTGCATATTGCATCATTGAGTGTATATATGGTCACTCAAGCATGAGAATACTTGTCAAATGTCCCACCACAACACACTTTATCACTTCTAAAGCATTTACATAAAAATAACCTGCAGTACAATTTCATATTATTTAAACTAATCTCAATGTGAAAACCAGTTTACCATTACAAAAACGTAATAACATAGAATTAAACTTGTATTGCATTCTTACAAGTGAAATTAGGACGAGATTGAATTTGTGTCTCTCCTGTGTTTGTCTGTTCGTCAGTCTCTGTGTGTATTGCACAGATGTCTGCTTATGATAATAATAACAATAATTATTATATTATTAAAATCTGGGAAATTATTTAATGAACAGTAGGCCTATACAAAAAAATCTGATAACTAATACTTGAGTAGTTTTTTCATTTTCTCAAGCAATTTAAAAATAGTGACTTTCACTTTTACTCGAGTAATAATTTCTCTATTTTCTTGTACTTTCACTCATTAAAGATGCTGTTTACTCTACACCTCTGTGTGCGCGCGCAAATCAATCAAATAAAGTGAGAATAAAGTTGCGTTTATTTACCATGATCACGTGAACTCCGCACGCGCGCTGTTTGTGTTTACTGCGACTCGTCTTCCGCGGTGTGAAACTCTCCGAAGTTAAATTCAGTCGCTAATGGTTTTCTGATCGCTTCTCTTCACGTGTAGTCGAGCCCGGAGCTTCACATGAGCTTCACATGAGCTTCAGATGAGCTTCACATGAGCTTCACAGATGAGCTTCACAGGAGCTTCACATGATTCTGCTCATCGTGGAAGTTTCATTGCTGATCAAATGAAACTAAAGGGAAAGTTTACGGCGTCGTTCGTTTACCGTAATGAACAGAAAGCACGAGCGTCAGGATTCATCTACGGCGTCAGATTGACACATTTCTTCTACTATAAAGTGTAGTGCGATCAAACGGGTTTGTCGATGAACAACCGGCATCATTTGATGTCGCATTGGGTTTATTAACGTTACATTTCAGATGCTGTTTTATTACACCATATGTGCTTTACACAGACTGATGAAACTGTGGGGCTTTCCACTGACGTCAGAGTCACAACTTCCGCTCGAAAGCAACAATTTACATGTCCAACCCATGTTACATGCCAACACACCCTTGTGTTACCAACCTAATAAAACGATCAATTGTGATAAATACGGCCCTGTTGTGAAAAGAGTGTATATTACAACATAAAGCGGTTTATCCGTCCCAGCTTTACATTTGTTGGGATATTTCATTCTTTTATTTACATGTATTTTTCAGTCAGGTGCGCTGACGTCATTCTTCTTCATGGCTCGTGTGTGCGTAAGGAGAAGTGAAACGCCACTAACAAGGAACTTAAAGAAACACAGCGACTGTTCGGCGATGACCTTCAGTATAACATGATCGTTTTCCTATAAAGGTCAATGAATTTAAGATCAGACATGGACGGGCTGTACTGCATCAGACCTGATCTGATTCGTGATGAAGACCTGGAATCCTGGAGGACGATCGGTTCCGGTGGATTTGGACAGATTCACCGCGCCAGACACACCAAATGGGGAATAGATGTCGCCATAAAGTCTTTACTGTGTAATGGCGGGTAATGAGCAGGAGTTTTTTACATATACTGAACAACGGTAAAAAAATGACGAGAGTTTCTACTGCACAGTTAAATCGCCAGTGTTCAAAAATATCAAATTAACTCTCACAGTGTCTAGATTATATATACACTGTGAGAGTTAATTTGACATGTTTAACACTGGCGGTTTTGCTGTGTGTAAAACCATATTCTTGTGTTTGCGTGAGGTGGATAACAGCACAAATCTTTATCTGAAATGCTTTAATAATGTTTTATTCTATAATGATGGACTATATATATATAGAACAATTGATAGATATACTGTCTCAAATTAGTGTTAGTTCCTGTTGCAATGTTAGATAAATTAACTGCAAAAGAAATTAAAAACGTAATGTCTGTGTGTGTGTGTGTGTGTGTGTGTGTGTGTGTGTGTGCAGAAAATAATAAGAACAATTGTAGCCATAATGAGTTATCATGTTCATCCTTTTTTGTTCAGATGTGTGTCTACTCTTCAGAGAGAAGCAAGTCTTATGTTTCAGGGTGGGAATCCTAACGTCCTCAGAGTTTTCGGCCTGTACGAGGGTCACTTGGGCTGGACACCTGGGCCGTCTCGGTACGGCCTGGTGATGGAGTTAATGGAGAGGGGCTCTCTGGCAGATCTCCAGAAGCATTTGGGGGGACCTCCAGCCTGGCCGCTCACCTTCCGCATCATTCATCAGATTGGATTGGGAATGAACTTCCTGCATCAGTTGGCGCCTCCTCTCTTACACCTGGACCTGAAGCCCAGTAATGTGCTGTTGGATGACAGCCTCAATGCCAAGGTGAGTTTTACACTGTAAGCGTTGTTTCATGAACAGCACCACATATTTAAATGTGTTCCAGTCTGTGATGTGTGAAGCAGTTCTGTCTATTTACTTTTAACTGTTATTTTCACTTCAGCTGACAGATTTTGGCTTGTCCCGAGTGGCCCGTAGCCTTACTCAAAGTGTCAGAGAGAAAGACGAGATGGAGGGTGGAACCCTGAGCTACATGCCTCCTGAAGCACTGAAGTCTCTGAATTACAAACCATCTAAAGCCTTTGACATTTACAGGTATCAAAACACAACACACTGGTAACTGGTGAGATGTGACTTTTGTCTAAACACTGTGACCCTTTAAAAAAAAAAGGGATCAGAAACCCGGCGTGTCCCCAGAAGGGGGGGGAAAACAAAAAAATGGGGGGCCCCCCCGGGGCAAAAAAAAAACCCCTAAAAAATCACCCCCAAAAAATTTTATATTTTGGGTCTTCCCCTCTTCCCCCCGGGGGGGGGGGGGCGCGGGGGGGCCTCCCCCCGGGGGGGACCCACACCGCAGGCCACCCATCTACTCGAGTGTTCATGTGATCTGATCTAATTTAAGCTAGTGTTCATGATCTGATCTCATCTACACCAGTGTTCATGATCTGATCTGCTAGTGATTAACGCTGCTGTTTGGATCTGACCTGATCTACCTTAGTGTTAATGATCTTATCTGATATCTGCGGGTGTTTGGGATCTCATCTGATCTATGTTGGTGTTTGTGGTCTGATCTATCCCATTGATCATGGCCTTGTATGGTCTTTTTTCGTTTGTTTTCTTGACGCTATGACCACTCTGGTGCGGTTCCGTGTCCTTGAGGGGGACAGACCTGATCTGTTATCATTAGACTACGGTCAGGCAGACGGGTTGGCTGATATTGTTGATCTCTTTAAAAGGTGTTGGGTTAAGGAGCCCAGCGACAGGCCGTCCTTCAAAGGTGAAGCCGGGTCACACGTTTAAGATTGGCTTATTTTTGTGGGTCTGTGGTTTTGCTCTCTTTCTGTGATGTTTGGTGTTTTCTGACTCATTTATCTTGGTCTCTGGTTTTAGATTGTGTTGATGTGACTGAAAAGATCTTTGAGATGCACAAGCGGGAAGTGAGTAAAGCTGTCGGTGACGTCCTGAAGACATTGGTATGAAACATTAACTTTCATTCTGTGTCTACCGAGTTCAGAATCTGCTTCAGGGTCAATAAATGACTGATTTCTGAATACCAATCAACAGAAATGAAAAGTGTTAGGTTCATTTAGTAGAACCTTTGTATATTTTCATTTGATAATTGATTCACTCTTTGCATTTGTAGGATGATGAAATCTGTTCTAGTCTGAAGTCAATCGAAATCACTCCAAGACCTCAGAATGGTGCGTCTCAAACCCTCATTCACAGTCACAGAATTCTTTATTTACTATGAGTCAAAATTATAGTAAATATTGACCCTGTTTGTTTGTTTTTATCTTGAAACGTTAGTGTTAAGCAAGTTATGTTTTTGGTTTGTGGCCCTTTAGGAGTCGGTCCTCAGGTGTCGTCCTGTGTCACAGGAGCTCCTCCCAAACAGGTGAATCAAATCTCCTCTGTACAGTCTGAAAGAAAGTGATCAGATAAAAAACATTCATAGTTGAAATACAATTTCTGTATAACACTGAGGTTAAATACACAATATTTACACCTATATAGATTATTAGATTCTGTTAAATAAATATTACACATGATTAATCCAATGAAATAAAAGTAAATCTGCAGCTATTGACATTAGGAAGTTAAGATGAGATGCAGGTGTAAACCAATGTCTTTCTTCATTAGGAAACAGCTGCTGATCACACCAGACAGTCCAGAAAACCAGGTCCATAACACACCGGACACAGTGTTTCATGATTTGTTTCAAGCACTTGATGTTTAATCTAGTTTTTTGTTTCACAGACGCATGTTCTCATCCGACTGCTGGCAAGGAGAAAAAGCCTGAGAAAACCCCGCAGGTCTGAATCACTGAAAAAAACAAAATAAAAAAGATTTGTTTATGGGTGAAAAACCTTGTGTTTAATTTATTCCCCTGTATTTTACAGCGTCAAACATCAACACCAGGTCAGTAAGCGTACAGCATACATAATCAAATCATACAATACAGTACAATCAAAATATTAAATACAGTATATACAAAATATCATACAATATTAACATGATATCAATTAGAATAACAAAGAATATTTTGGTATTCCATATTTTTTCTTTAATGCGCTTAAACGACAAATGTTGCCGTCATTGTTTGTTTCACAGTAAACTCACTTTTTTTCTTAATATCTTTTGTCTTTTCACAGACGGCGTCCGCATCCACATGTCTAATGTTTTTGGAGTTCAGATCGGCAACGGAAACTACATGAATATTGTTCAGAAACCGCGCCAAAGGCACCGGACTGCTCCCTCGAGCGTCAACAGCACTATTAACCACTCGGAGAAACATTCATAAATATCTTCTGTTCTCCTGGAAACTCTTCATCTGTTCATGTGTCAGACGAAGCATTTCAAGTGCATTTCAAGACTTGAATCAAAAGAAAGATATCGGACATTTGAAAGTTGTGCATTGTTACATCTTAATGACGGCATTTTGATTTTCAAGTATCTGTCTCACACATACTTTTATTACATTTCCTTTTAGATTTTGCAGTGTATGTCTTTCTCTATGGGTATGTTCCTTCTCCTTTCATGTTTATTTACTTGTTTTTAAATGAAAACTCTTAGCGGTAGGTCAGTAATGCGCAGATATAACGCTGATCGGAAGTGTCCGTGTGTGTGTGGGTTAGTCAGCAGGAATCTGGCATTCCCAACACTCCAAATCCAAACATTCCATCTGTCATCCGGAACCGAATGGAACAGATCGCCATCATCAGCACGGTGTCACGCTCGGCCCATTTAATAATAGACACTGATGGTAGGATGTGTTCCAGTTCACATACTCGTACACGCTGCAGAGTAAATCCAAGAATCAATTCAACACCAACAATTTGGTAACGCTACAGCCAATTTACATTTGTTACATAACTTAATTACGTTTGTTTAAAGGAAAGATCACCCAAAGATTCTTTCATTTCATATTTACCCTCGTGTCATGTCAAACCTGTATGAGTTTATTTCTTCTTCAGAACACAAAACAAGATATATTGAAGTGACTTTGACTTCCATTATATAAACACAAAGCCACTGAGACATTTCTCAAAATATCTTTTGTTTTGCACTGACGAACAAATACAGGTTTGAATAACAGTATTTTCATTTTTGGGGGAACTTGTTCTTTACCACGAACTGTTCGTGAACAGCATTCATTAAGTGATTTGATCATTTTTAAAGACATTCTTAAATCGAACATCGCAACTGTTAATATCTTCATGGTTCTGTCTGCACTGTGATCAGTTTGGAGATATCGAGCTTCAAAAGTTTTGATTTCATTTGACTCTGTAGATAAAACCTTTTTGTCTTCTAGGAAAGTCCCAAAATGAACTCAATGTAAAGTTAAAAACACCACATAATGTAGATAAGGTGTCATTAAATAAGAATATGTAAATAACTCAATTTTGGCAAAAGAGTGTCCGGACTTGATCATTTCAAGGCGACGATTTCTGAATACACAATCATCCAACATGAAAACACACGTTTGTCTTTAAATACGGTATACAAACTAGCAAACACTAGACTATAAAGATCATCCAAATGTTAGTTTATTTTCAACAATAGTCAAAATACACAATTCTGCCATAACAGCCTGCTGCATTAATACACACAATTTATAGTCCATTTATAATCTAACATTTCTATACAGTTTAAAATAGCAAAGAGAGCACAGGTGTGTTCTGTCTTGTATTTACATCTGAAGCCAGAAGGACAGATGGCTGCTAATGATGATAAACAGAAACTCAAGCCACCGTTTACACTCCGACCTTCTGAACGTGGCAGAATCAAACATGACCATTCAACCCGTGAGTGAACAGCATGAAGAGATGCACACACCAGTATCAATGATGACATCATCGCTGTGCAAGAACAAATAATAAAGAATAAATAAATAAAATGCCCTTTAAGATGAACAATAATCTAACCTATAACATACACATTCCTCGTTTGAAATTATGATTTTGGTCTTTCACACCTAAAAATTATATTCTTACTAAGTATTTTTGTCTTGTTAATAGTAAAAATATCTAAAACGTCTTTGAAATGACTTGTTTGAAGAAAAATAATAGAAGAATTGGGTTAGTTTATGGTAAAAACAAGCAAAAAATCTGCAGATGGAGTGAGAAAAAGAAACTTCAATTTTGTTGGACAAATTCATCGTCAGTTTGTCAATAATTAATAAAGGATTATTTGATTTGTCTGTCTGCATGCACGTCTCTCACATTGGTTCTACAAAGGAAAAACAAGAAAGCCAGAGAATGTAGAGTATTTCCAGCCTCCCATCAGGTTGCCTCTCTCCAGTTTGAGGTAAGCTTTGTCTCCTCTCTCCATGGTAACCAGAACAGCGTTAGTCGCCGCCTCGCGCGTTACGTCCTGATCGCCAGCGAAGGCGGAGATCACCGGCCAACCATTTAAAATTAGACTCACCTGGATAAAGAACCAGAAACACTCTTAAACTGTGGCTCTAAAGCACTAAAAGTGTTTCTTGGCACGTACTCATAGGTGAACCACCTTCAGTGCTATATAGAACCATATCTTAGTCTTATCTTCAGTGGTTCTTTGGGATGAATGAGGTGCAAAAAAGAACTGCTGAAGAACCAAGACATGGTTCTATAGAGGAACTTAAAGTGGTTCCCCTATGAATTCGTGCCAAGAACCGCTATATAGCACCATTTCTTTAGCAGTGAAATGATAAGCTGTTTAAATTCAGAGCATAACTGATGAATCCTCTCACTTGTATTGTCTGTCTGTTGTAGACTTTCACCACATGGAAACTGAAGCTGTACACTCCTTTCCTAGGAGCCACGAAAATACTCCGAGCTGGATCGAAATGACTCCCAACATTTACCAGAACCTTCAACCGAGACATATGAAGAAAAGATGAATCATTTCAGTAAAAAAAGCTGTTGATGTACCGTTTCAGAATCTCTAGATATACTTCAGAGTTTTTTTCGTCTCTTTAAGTGCTTGACGTTCACTTTTAACTGCTGTTCTATAAATTTTTTTAGGCAACAGTCACTAATGGGGTGTCACAATATACCGCGATTATTGTGTACACTCTTAAAAAAAGTGCTTCAAAAGGTTCTTCGATGCCATAGAAGAACCTTTTGGTTCTGTAATGAAAGGTTCTTTGTGGCAAGGAAAGGTGCTTCAGATTATTAAAAGTAAGAAAGAGATGCTTCTGTGGCATCGCTGGGAAAAACTCCTAAGCACCTTTATTTTTAAGAGTAAATTCAACATATTTGTATTTGTTTACTCACAATGGTTATCATCCAAACCGACGTACAAGGATTAGGAAACAATAAAGCGATAAGGATACAATCGACTGATTGAAAAAAACATTCGACAAGATATTGTGATAATATTGTTGCTGTGATTTCTTTCTGCTGTCAATAACCACGAACTGAAAATCTGATATTGTCACAAGTTCTGTTATCTGTTTATCATCTTCATACAGAACACATTACATGCTTGCGTAGATGAGAGCGTTCGTCACCTGGTCAAAGTATATGGTCATTGTGCGGTTGCTCATCTCAGACGGTTCGAGGTTGTTGTTCCGGACTGCCGAGAAGGCGATGCGACCGGTCCCAGAGCGCACGGACATTCCCAAAGCGTTCCCAGCGGGTTCAGTGGTGGGAGTGGAGTCGCACACGACTAAACATTTGCCCTCCAGCAGAATGGGCTCTGTGTCGTTTTGGCTCCACACCAGCAGGGGGCTCGTCAGAAAGAGAAAGCAGGTGAGCGGAGAGTAGCGGGCTAACCCTGTGCAGTCCATCCTCTGGTGGTTCTGAGCCACGAAAGATCAATGCATCTGAATCCAGTTTTGTTCTAGTCCGTTTATAGCCGGCTCGCTCACCGAGTGCGCTTTCAGCTGTCTTCTCTTCTGTCTGCAGGTTTCCAAGAGGATCCAAATGTCCAACGGTGAACTTTTAACATACAGGCGTCAAACCGGGTCACTCGTGTTTAGGCCAAAAGACCAAGAGTAACACATGAGGTGTGGTTATGTGTTTTTGGACGGTGTTTGTGTGAGAACAGAACACTGCATAAGGCACTGAAGCGCCAAGACACGTGTACTTGCCATCTGGACTAGATGTCGCTCACAAGGAGACCATCTGCCTCCCCATCACGTTTCCAAGTGTCCTGCACACACTCGTGAAGAGAAGACTGGGGCAAGTCGTCACACTTACCTTTGACGTAGTTTGAAGGTCAATTCCTTTCCAAATTTAAAGTCTTGACTATAAAAAACCTTTTTGTTCAGATATGAGATGTTGCCACACAGTTTGTGACGGATCATCTACAGTACACAGGATAGATATTCATAAATGCAGACACGTGAACTTTAATTCAGGTCTTTTTTATTGATTCTTAATTTAAATAAATAAATTAGCAAATACAAAAATAACAATAATAAGAACAGCAATATAGCATAAAATAAAAATAATAAAAAACACTAAACCACTAACCATTAATCACAAGTTTAGGGCCTGATAAATGCAAACCAATATAATGATTTATTAAAATAAAATATTAAAAATATATATCTGTCCTTTGATTTTGTGTCATTGGTGTTAGTGAAAGATTATTATTTAGAAATAATAAAAATATGCTAGTAAGTACTTACAAAGTCAACAAAGAAGACGCTCTGTTCAAGCACACACATAGCGAGTGTCCCTTTCCTTAATATAAATTAAACATTTTATGAGAAATGTTGGTATTTGGAGGGGTTCTTTAAAAGCGTCATTGGTGTTGCTTTGGTTTTTGTAAATGTAGATTTTAGTGTGCCTCATCATGTTAGTTTTGATGGGACATCATTTTAGAAAATTGGCCTTTCATGGGAATTTGTCACTGGTTATTAGTAATGAATAAAATATTAGAAACAAGATTCAAGTTGGCCATTAATATTGGTAACAATGTTATCATGCCGGTGCAGACTAATCATAAAAATTATAGACATGAAAATGACTTTTTGACCCATACCTTTCATTGAAAAATAGACTTTGCATTACAAGTGTATTGAGACTGACAACGTATAATCATTTCATTACTTAGAATTTTAGGTGAACAGGAGGACAGACTATACAGGGACTAATGATACAAATTGTGTAAAATATATTGTTCGATGCAGTTTTATATTATATTTTGATTTTGATTTGAACAACAGCCTATAAACACCATACAGCCCTTGAGGATGATTGAATGTTTTCAATTTTTTTAACTTAATGTATTTACTTGATAACCATTAAATAAATTTACAATATGCACACAATTATTCTCAACCTTATCCCCGGTACTTTAACACACATTGTGGGTACAGCGCTGCAAGAGAAAAGGGATACAAGTCGTTCATTTATCAGAAAAAAGGTGTAATTTCATGTGCTCTTGGGGGCCGCTTAGTTTGCTTATGGAGGGCCGGCTCTGTGTGTGTACAGACAACAATGAAACATTACATTCAAGGCTTTACAATAGTCCACCGTTCTTTCAGCTTTGGTGTTCCTTACACCCTTCAATGTTTCAAAATATTGACGGAGCTCAAATTTAAAATGTGTTAAGTTCGGTGTCTTTTTCGACCATCGACTGTGAAATTGAAACAAAATATTTGGTGCATCCAAAACAATATCATGTGTTCACATTTATGAGAATAACCTTTTCCAGCTAGCACACGTCTGCTTAAGATCTGGAAAACATCTGCTAAACACAAGAGCAGTATTACATCCGTTCTAAATCATAAACATCTAACAGACGTCTTCTATATGACTTCTGAGAGCAGACGTCTCCGAGATGGATTGCAGATGAGCAGACGTAAATGCAGACATCACATAGACATCTGCCAAATGTCCGTGTGCTATCAGGGGTGTCTGTTAAACACTTGAAGGAATGAACTTGTGTTTTATCATCATAGATGTTTATTTCAATAGTTTAAACTGTAAAACATGTCATTACTGGAGTGAAACGCTGGAGCTTTCCTGAACACATGACAGTAAATCATCCGTTGTTTGGAGATGAACAGATTTTTAACTAATATCAGAAATTGACATGTTTGCTGTTCAAGCAATGTTTTGATTCCTATATAAAATATATTATGCAGTATTTACAAACTCTTTTCTTTGCATATTAAGCAGTGATGTATAGAAGACAAAAAGACTGTGATCTAAAATTAGAAAATTATTAAGTCTAAGTATATATTTGTTTAAACTAAATGTTCAGTTATATTTCTTATGGATTTATCAGTTAACTCATAATGAAATTAATTTATAACATGAGCTTAAAATAGACTTATTATAATATTCATAAGTTTATGAAGTGTTTTTTCAAGTGAAATGTCACTTTAAAATGATGTGGCCTCGCAAAAGGAGCTTCCATTGGTACCTTTCGGTAAATCGATTTGCTTCTGAAAGACGTTTCCATTCATTTGCTTCCTCCATTTCATTTTCAAATCCTCAACTGCCGTCAGTCCATCCAGTGTCTGCTGTAACTGAACAACACAAACACACTTCACTCACTCACTGTGTCAACAACATTTACACACACATCTCATCATCTCGCAGTTCCATTGTTGTTAATGGATTATATAATGTTGACTGGGTTAGGTCCAGATAAACTACCCGTATAAGTGTACTGCCATAACCTTGCACTTCTTTTGACACCCCTGATTATTTAAAAGTATCAAATTCAAACATGTTTATTTCTGACCTTTTTCATCACAAGTGTCTGCAGTTGAGCATCATCCACATCGTCCTTGGATTTCACCTCCACCTTCACGAACTGCCTCTTCACCTTCACTGAGGTTCACACACATTCATATTTTGTAAAACCATTGAAGCAGACGGGAAGAAACAGAAGTGTTGCCATAAGACCTACCTGTATTACAATAGAAGTAAAAAGTGGAAGTGCATGACGCATCTTGAATGGAACCGTAATAAGTTGCACAGTTTTGACTTGCTTCATTCAGTATCCGAGCAGACTCTTCATTGGAAGTAGAAAGACTGGAACCATCTGACCACACCCAGTTCCTGAATAATCCAATCCAAGCATACGTTGACAACAAAACTGTCAACTTTTCAGTTTCAGTTACATTTCTGATGGTGACCAGGTCTGTATAGCGATCTCTGCAGTTTTTCCGTGCGTTGCTCCACGTCATTAAGTTTCTGACCAGGTAATATTTCACTGTGCCGTTCTTCTCTGTGAACATTCAAAATAAGAGTCAAGATGGTAAATGGTCGGCAAATCATGCTGTTGCAATCGTGTAATACAAACGCCAAAGTTCAATTTTGTGGGCATATGATACGCCAACGTTTGCGTGCACCTCGGTGGAGAGCGGCCATTTTGAAACATACATGAAGAGGAAACACTGAAATAATTTAAATATCTCTGCGACGTCAGCCCTCACATGTCAAATAGACCTCTAGAAGACCTCTGAGGTTTTACACAGAAGATGTTTTCCAGATCTCCAGATGTACCTGTGCTATCTGGGGTCATAATGTGCACACATGCTAACATTAGGCTTAGGGTGTGGGGAAAGGTTAATAAGACAAATTGCTAAAATTGACATGTATTATGCATGCAAAATTTTACTTTGGCGTACGAATTACACGCTATTGCAACAGTGCGTGTTATTTATAGTATATGCAATTGTAGATGACATGTTTTGTAAATTAAGTCTTTAATCTAGGGGTAAATATTTCTTGCTGTTTGTTAAATAATACATCATCAATGTTTTAAACGGTCACGTTAAAGAGTGACACATTCTATACGACATTCATCAGTAAGGGGACAGTAAGGGGAGGGGTCAAAAGAGACCTTTGAAGTCGGACACTTCCTGAATCTCGCTGGTTTGTTGCCTGCAAACGTCAGCAATGAAGGAGATCGCGGTCGTGTTTTTTATCGCAGACGAAGTGGATGTAATCGAAATACCACTGTTTTTACATGAAGATGATTACAATAATAATCACTGAATGTGCTGTCAAATAATGTCCAAATAAACAGCTTACACAACAACATGTAAGACATTTTCAAGGATTGTATAAGCAAATGGTAAATTAAGTAAATAGCAAGTTGCTTTTGAGAGACAGAGGTCATAACAAATGTTTGTCATATTCAATAACAAGCAGGTTTCTGCCACCATTTCACGTCCATATTATTTTTCCATACCATGCAAGTATTGTAGCAAACATTCTTCAGAATTTCTTCCCTTGTTTTAAGACCCAGACACTTCTCAGATGAAACCACACAAAGATGAGGCATAATGACTAAACAGTCCATTTAGATATGTATGTGTGCATTTATATTTTTAATGGATTGATTTATTAATTCACACAAACATACAATAAAATAAAGAGAAATTTACAACAAGGAATAATTCTAATGAAGAGAAATATAAAATAAACGCAAGTCCTAATTCTTAACTTCACTAGGCGTGTTTTGTTTTTGTTTAGTTTGCATGTAAATATAAGTAAATAGATGTGTAATCTAATTCTTATAATGAAGAGAAAATGTATCAGTTGACATTCTCAGCCAATGAGCTTGAAGCTGTGTCGTCAGTCAGTTTCCCATCATGCTTTTGAACAGCGCAGTCGGAGGAGAGCAACTGCGCTCTACCATGGAAGGCCATTTAAGCAAAATGTCTTTAGACGTAACGTGTACAGACGCTATAACGCGTGTACGCGTTATTGCGCCTAAAGACATAATTTAGCTTACAGACGTTTTGGTTTAGCAAATGGTAAGCCCCAAAACGGAAGGATCTGCATAAAATGTATTAAACATATAGCCATGACGTCATCGTTCACGTAGCCACGTGTCATTCATGAATAACGCATTTAAACATGACGTGCCCTTATGCGTGGCATTGCATATGGTCCTAGTTCCGGATACGTTCCGGATGCGTCAGCATATACGTCATTTTAGGACAAGGAAAAAGAGGGAATTTCAAAATACAAGCGGCAGAAGTAGACAAGGAAAAGCAATGGCTTTGTGAAATATTCTTAACAATTGCAGACGCGTTTTTCAAGAATGTGTACATCTTTGCATGTCAGATAATGTGGAGGTTGCCTTAACAGCCAAGTGATCTACTACTCCTCACAGTGTTCCCACTAATCATAATACTCATCTCTCTTGTATAATGTGACATCTACTGGTATTTCCCTAAACATAAAAATGTGTTAGGATCTATTTGTATCTTTTTAAGAAAAGTGACTAAAGTGTCAAAAAAAAAATCCATTGCCAGGGCAATTCATTGCCTAGTTGCTGGTTTGTGAGTCTTGCCCGATTTGTGTTTGATCATGTTTTCTTGGTGCTTGACCTATGCCTTCTTGTTTTAAAAGTGTACTGTATATACTGAGTTTTGCATTGTGAATAGCATATGATTTTGGTTAACCAGTACACAAAACAGAGTTTTTTTCCACATAGATTGAATTATTTATATAATAATATTTAACTGTATTTTCGTCATGCTTTTAACCAAAATAAAAAGAGTCAAAAGGAAAGTGAAATATGGTAAGGGCTACATTTCTTGATGTGACTTTTAGTTTAACAGCAAAAGTTTTGGGTTTATGCGTCTACACGCAATTACGCATCCACGCGTTATAGCGTCTGTACACATTACGTCTAAAGACATTTTTGCCTAAATGGCCTTCCATACAGACGTAATGACACAATTTGTCACATGATACACGAGAACCAATGCTTTCTAACAAACACAGCTGACAATTCATTTCGTCTGGCGTTCATTTTATATTTGTGATAAAACCAGAAGTTGACAGGACATGAAGATTTACTGCAGATTACACTAATTTCAGCGTCTTTGTCTTTTCTTACATTTACATTCACATTTAGTCATTTAGCAGACGCTTTTATCCAAAGAGACTTACAAAGAGTTCATGGAGCAATAAGCGATGTGTCATAAAAAGAGCAATAATACAATAAAGCAATAAGCCCCAAGAAGCCGTGGGTTACAGTGCATTTTATAACAGCTAAGGGGCGTTGTTAGGCACGATGCGAAGCAGAGTGTGAAGGTTCTTGATGGGGTGTAGGAGTGTAGTAGGGTCTGAAGGTTCTTGATGGGGTGTAGGAGTGTAGTAGGGTCTGAAGGTTCTTGATGGGGTGTAGGAGTGTAGGAGGGTGTGAAGGTTCTTGATGGGGTGTAGGAGGGTCTGAAGGTTCTTGATTGGGTGTAGGAGTGTAGTAGGGTGTGAAGGTTTTTGATGGGGTGTAGGAGTGTAGTAGGGTGTGAAGGTTCTTGATGGGGTGTAGGAGTGTAGTAGCGTATGAAGGTACTTGATGGGGTGTAGGAGTGTTGTAGGGTGTGAAGGTTCTTGATGGAGTGTAGCAGGGTGTGAAGGTTCTGGATGGGGTGTAGGAGTGTAGTAGGGTGTGAAGGTTCTTGATGGGGTGTAGGAGTGTAGTAGGGTGTGAAGGTTCTTGATGGGGTGTAGGAGTGTAGTAGGGTGTGAAGGTTCTTGATGGGGTGTAGGAGTATAGTAGGGTGTGAAGGTTCTTGATGGGGTGTAGGAGTGTAGTAGGGTGTGAAGGTTCTGGATGGGGTGTAGGAGTGTAGTAGGGTGTGAAGGTTCTTGATGGGGTGTAGGAGTGTAGTAGGGTATGAAGGTACTTGATGGGGTGTAGGAGTGTTGTAGGGTGTGAAGGTTCTTGATGGAGTGTAGCAGGGTGTGAAGGTTCTGGATGGGGTGTAGGAGTGTAGTAGGGTGTGAAGGTTCTTGATGGGGTGTAGGAGTGTAGTAGGGTGTGAAGGTTCTTGATGGGGTGTATGAGTGTAGTATGGTGTGAAGGTTCTTGATGGGGTGTAGGAGTGTAGTAGGGTGTGAAGGTACTTGATGGGGTGTAGGAGTGTTGTAGGGTGTGAAGGTTCTTGATGGAGTGTAGTAGGGTATGAAGGTACTTGATGGGGTGTAGGAGTGTTGTAGGGTGTGAAGGTTCTTGATGGGGTGTAGGAGTGTAGTATGGTGTGAAGGTTCTTGATGGGGTGTAGGAGTGTTGTAGGGTGTGAAGGTTCTTGATGGGGTGTAGGAGTGTAGTAGGGTGTGAAGGTTCTTGATGGGGTGTAGGAGTGTAGTAGGGTGTGAAGGTTCTTGATGGGGTGTAGGAGTGTAGTAGGGTGGGTGGTTCTTGATGGGGTGTAGGAGTGTAGTAGGGTGTGAAGGTTTTTGATGGGGTGTAGGAGTGTAGTAGGGTGTGAAGGTTCTTGATGGGGTGTAGGAGTGTAATAGGGTGTGAAGGTTCTTGATGGGGTGTAGGAGTGTAGTAGGGTGTGAAGGTTCTTGATGGGGTGTAGGAGTGTAGTAGGGTGTGAAGGTTCTTGATGGGGTGTAGGAGTGTAGTAGGGTGTGAAGGTTCTTGATGGGGTGTATGAGTGTAGTAGGGTGTGATGGTTCTTGATGGGGTGTTGGAGTGTAGTAGGGTGTCAAGGTTCTTGATGGGGTGTAGGAGTGTAGTATGGTGGGAAGGTTCTTGATGGGGTGTAGGAGTGTAGTAGGGTGTGAAGGTTCTTGATGGGGTGTAGGAGTGTAGTAGGGTGGGAAGGTTCTTGATGGGGTGTAGGAGTGTAGTAGGGTGTGAAGGTTCTTGATGGGGTGTAGGAGTGTAGTAGGGTGTGAAGGTTCTTGATGGGGTGTAGGAGTGTAGTAGGGTGTGAAGGTTCTTGATGGGGTGTAGGAGTGTAGTAGGGTGTGAAGGTTCTTGATGGGGTGTAGGAGTGTAGTAGGGTGTGAAGGTTATTGATGGGGTGTAGGAGTGTAGTAGGGTGTGAAGGTTATTGATGGGGTGTAGGAGTGTAGTAGAGTGTGAAGGTTCTTGATGGAGTGTAGGAGGGTGTGAAGGTTCTTGATGGGGTGTAGGAGTGTAGTAGGGTCTGAAGGTTCTTGATGGGGTGTAGGAGTGTAGTAGGGTGTGAAGGTTCTTGATGGAGTGTAGGAGGGTGTGAAGGTTCTTGATGGGGTGTAAGAGTGTAGTAGGGTGTGAAGGTTCTTGATGGGGTGTAGGAGTGTAGTAGGGTGTGAAGGTTCTTGATGGGGTGTAGGAGTGTAGTAGGGTGTGAAGGTTCTTGATGGGGTGTAGGAGTGTAGTAGCGTGTGAAGGTTCTTGATGGGGTGTAGGAGTGTATTAGGGTGTGAAGGTTCTTGATGGGGTGTAGGAGTGTAGTAGGGTGTGAAGGTTCTTGATGGGGTGTAGGAGTGTAGTAGGGTGTGAAGGTTCTTGATGGGGTGTAGGAGTGTAGTAGGGTGAGAAGGTTCTTGATGGGGTGTACGAGTGTAGTAGGGTGTGAAGGTTCTTGATGGGATGTAGGAGTGTAGTAGGGTGTGAAGGTTCTTGATGGGGTGTAGGAGTGTAGTAGGGTGTGAAGGTTCTTGAAGGGGTGTATGAGTGTAGTAGGGTGTGAAGGTTCTTGATGGGGTGTAGGAGTGTAGTAGGGTGTGAAGGTTCTTGATGGGGTGTAGGAGTGTAGTAGGGTGTGAAGGTTCTTGATGGGGTGTAGGAGTGTAGTAGGGTGTGAAGGTTCTTGAAGGGGTGTATGAGTGTAGTAGGGTGTGAAGGTTCTTGATGGGGTGTAGGAGTGTAGTAGGGTGTGAAGGTTCTTGATGGGGTGTAGGAGTGTAGTAGGGTGTGAAGGTTCTTGATGGGGTGTAGGAGTGTAGTAGGGTGTGAAGGTTCTTGATGGGGTGTAGGAGTGTAGTAGGGTGTGAAGGTTCTTGATGGGGTGTAGGAGTGTAGTAGGGTGTGAAGGTTCTTGATGGGGTGTAGGAGTGTAGTAGGGTGTGAAGGTTCTTGATGGGGTGTAGGAGTGTAGTAGGGTGTGAAGGTTCTTGATGGGGTGTAGGAGTGTAGTAGAGTGTGAAGGTTCTTGATGGGGTGTAGGAGTGTTGTAGGGTGTGAAGGTTCTTGATGGGGTGTAGGAGTGTAGTAGAGTGTGAAGGTTCTTGATGGGGTGTAGGAGTGTAGTAGGGTCTGAAGGTTCTTGATGGGGTGTAGGAGTGTTGTAGGGTGTGAAGGTTCTTGATGGGGTGTAGGAGTGTAGTAGGGTGTGAAGGTTCTTGATGGGGTGTAGGAGTGTAGTAGGGTGTGAAGGTTCTTGATGGGGTGTAGGAGTGTAGTAGGGTGTGAAGGTTCTTGATGGGGTGTAGGAGTGTAGTAGGGTGTGAAGGTTCTTGATGGGGTGTAGGAGTGTAGTAGGGTGTGAAGGTTCTTGATGGGGTGTAGGAGTGTAGTAGGGTCTGAAGGTTCTTGATGGGGTGTAGGAGTGTAGTAGAGTGTGAAGGTTCTTGATGGGGTGTAGGAGTGTTGTAGGGTGTGAAGGTTCCTGATGGGGTATAGGAGTGTAGGAGGGTGTGAAGGTTCTTGATGGGGTGTAGGAGTGTAGTAGGGTGTGAAGGTTCTTGATGGGGTGTAGGAGTGTAGTAGGGTGTGAAGGTTCTTGATGGGGTGTAGGAGTGTAGTAGGGTGTGAAGGTTCTTGATGGGGTGTAGGAGTGTAGTAGGGTGTGAAGGTTCTTGATGGGGTGTAGGAGTGTAGTAGGGTGGGTGGTTCTTGATGGGGTGTAGGAGTGTAGTAGGGTGTGAAGGTTCTTGATGGGGTGTAGGAGTGTAGTAGGGTGTGAAGGTTCTTGATGGGGTGTAGGAGTGTAGTAGGGTGTGAAGGTTCTTGATGGGGTGTAGGAGTGTAGGAGTGTAGTAGGATGTGAAGGTTCTTGATGGGGTGTAGGAGTGTAGTAGGGTGTGAAGGTTCTTGATGGGGTGTAGGAGTGTAGTAGGGTGTGAAGGTTCTTGATGGGGTGTAGGAGTGTAGTAGGGTGTGAAGGTTCTTGATGGGGTGTAGGAGTGTAGTAGGGTGTGAAGGTTCTTGATGGGGTGTAGGAGTGTAGTAGGGTCTGAAGGTTCTGGATGGGGTGTAGGAGTGTAGTAGGGTGTGAAGGTTCTTGATGGGGTGTAGGAGTGTAGTAGGGTGTGAAGGTTCCTGATGGGGTATAGGAGTGTAGTAGGGTCTGAAGGTTCTTGATGGGGTGTAGGAGTGTAGTGGGGTGTGAAGGTTCTTGATGGGGTGTAGGAGTGTAGTAGGGTGTGAAGGTTATTGATGGGGTGTAGGAGTGTAGTAGGGTGTTAAGGTTCTTGATGGGGTGTAGGAGTGTAGTAGGGTGTGAAGGTTCTTGATGGGGTGTAGGAGTGTAGTAGGGTGTGAAGGTTCTTGATGGGGTGTAGGAGTGTAGTAGGGTGTGAAGGTTCTTGATGGGGTGTAGGGGTGTAGTAGGGTGTGAAGGTTCTTGATGGGGTGTAGGAGTGTAGTAGGGTGTGAAGGTTCTTGATGGGGTGTAGGAGTGTAGTAGGGTGTGAAGGTTCTTGATGGGGTGTAGGAGTGTAGTAGGGCGTGAAGGTTCTTGATGTGGTGTAGGAGTGTAGTAGGGCGTGAAGGTTCTTGATGTGGTGTAGGAGTGTAGTAGGGTGTGAAGGTTCTTGATGGAGTGTAGTAGGGCGTGAAGGTTCTTGATGGGGTGTAGGAGTGTAGTAGGGTGTGAAGGTTCTTGATGGGGTGTAGGAGTGTAGTAGGGTGTGAAGGTTCTTGATGGGGTGTAGGAGTGTAGTAGGGCGTGAAGGTTCTTGATGTGGTGTAGGAGTGTAGTAGGGTGTGAAGGTTATTGATGGGGTGTAGGAGTGTAGTAGGGTGTGAAGGTTCTTGATGTGGTGTATGAGTGTAGTAGGGTGTGAAGGTTCTTGATGGGGTGGAGGAGCGTAGTAGGGTGTGAAGGTTCTTGATGGGATGGAGGAGCGTAGTAGGGTGTGAAGGTTTTTGATGGGGTGTAGGACCGTAGTAGGGTCTGAAGGTTCTTGATGGGGTGTAGGAGTGTAGTAGGGTGTGAAGGTTATTGATGGGGTGTAGGAGTGTAGTAGGGTGTGAAGCTTCTTGATGGGGTGTAGGAGTGTAGTAGGGTGTGAAGGTTCTTGATGGGGTGTAGGAGTGTAGTAGGGTGTGAAGGTTCTTGATGGGGTGTAGGAGTGTAGTAGGGTGTGAAGGTTCTTGATGGGGTGTAGGAGTGTAGTAGGGTGTGAAGGTTCTTGATGGGGTGTAGGAGTATAGTAGGGTGTGAAGGTTCTTGATGGGGTGTAGGAGTGTAGTAGGGTCTGAAGGTTCTTGATGGAGTGTAGGAGTGTAGTAGGGTGTGAAGGTTCTTGATGGGGTGTAGGAGTGTAGTAGGGTGTGAAGGTTCTTGATGGGGTGTAGGAGTGTAGTATGGTGTGAAGGTTCTTGATGGGGTGTAGGAGTGTAGTAGGGTGTGAAGGTTCTTGATGGGGTGTAGGAGTGTAGTAGGGTGTGAAGGTTCTTGATGGGGTGTAGGAGTGTAGTAGCGTATGAAGGTACTTGATGGGGTGTAGGAGTGTTGTAGGGTGTGACGGTTCTTGATGGAGTGTAGTAGGGTGTGAAGGTTCTTGATGGGGTGTAGGAGTGTAGTAGGGTGTGAAGGTTCTTGATGGGGTGTAGGAGTGTAGTAGCGTATGAAGGTACTTGATGGGGTGTAGGAGTGTTGTAGGGTGGGTGGTTCTTGATGGAGTGTAGTAGGGTGTGAAGGTTCTTGATGGGGTGTAGGAGTGTAGTATGGTGTGAAGGTTCTTGATGGGGTGTAGGAGTGTAGTAGGGTGTGAAGGTTCTTGATGGGGTGTAGGAGTGTAGTAGGGTGTGAAGGTTCTTGATGGGGTGTAGGAGTGTAGTAGCGTATGAAGGTACTTGATGGGGTGTAGGAGTGTTGTAGGGTGTGAAGGTTCTTGATGGAGTGTAGTAGGGTGTGAAGGTTCTTGATGGGGTGTAGGAGTGTAGTAGGGTGTGAAGGTTCTTGATGGGGTGTAGGAGTGTAGTATGGTGTGAAGGTTCTTGATGGGGTGTAGGAGTGTAGTAGGGTGTGAAGGTTCTTGATGGGGTGTAGGAGTGTAGTAGCGTATGAAGGTACTTGATGGGGTGTAGGAGTGTTGTAGGGTGTGAAGGTTCTTGATGGAGTGTAGTAGGGTGTGAAGGTTCTGGATGGGGTGTAGGAGTGTAGTAGGCTGTGAAGGTTCTTGATGGGGTGTAGGAGTGTAGTAGGGTATGAAGGTACTTGATGGGGTGTAGGAGTGTTGTAGGGTGTGAAGGTTCTTGATGGAGTGTAGTAGGGTATGAAGGTACTTGATGGGGTGTAGGAGTGTTGTAGGGTGTGAAGGTTCTTGATGGGGTGTAGGAGTGTAGTATGGTGTGAAGGCTCTTGATGGGGTGTAGGAGTGTTGTAGGGTGTGAAGGTTCTTGATGGGGTGTAGGAGTGTAGTAGGGCGTGAAGGTTCTTGATGGGGTGTAGGAGTGTAGTAGGGTGGGTGGTTCTTGATGGGGTGTAGGAGTGTAGTAGGGTGTGAAGGTTCTTGATGGGGTGTAGGAGTGTAGTAGGGTGTGAAGGTTCTTGATGGGGTGTAGGAGTGTAGTAGGGTGGGTGGTTCTTGATGGGGTGTAGGAGTGTAGTAGGGTGTGAAGGTTCTTGATGGGGTGTAGGAGTGTAGTAGGGTGTGAAGGTTCTTGATGGGGTGTAGGAGTGTAATAGGGTGTGATGGTTCTTGATGGGGTGTTGGAGTGTAGTAGGGTGTCAAGGTTCTTGATGGGGTGTAGGAGTGTAGTATGGTGGGAAGGTTCTTGATGGGGTGTAGGAGTGTAGTAGGGTGTGAAGGTTCTTGATGGGGTGTAGGAGTGTAGTAGGGTGGGAAGGTTCTTGATGGGGTGTAGGAGTGTAGTAGGGTGTGAAGGTTCTTGATGGGGTGTAGGAGTGTAGTAGGGTGTGAAGGTTCTTGATGGGGTGTAGGAGTGTAGTAGGGTGTGAAGGTTCTTGATGGGGTGTAGGAGTGTAGTAGGGTGTGAAGGTTCTTGATGGGGTGTAGGAGTGTAGTAGGGTGTGAAGGTTATTGATGGGGTGTAGGAGTGTAGTAGGGTGTGAAGGTTATTGATGGGGTGTAGGAGTGTAGTAGAGTGTGAAGGTTCTTGATGGAGTGTAGGAGGGTGTGAAGGTTCTTGATGGGGTGTAGGAGTGTAGTAGGGTGTGAAGGTTCTTGATGGGGTGTAGGAGTGTAGTAGCGTATGAAGGTACTTGATGGGGTGTAGGAGTGTTGTAGGGTGTGAAGGTTCTTGATGGAGTGTAGTAGGGTGTGAAGGTTCTGGATGGGGTGTAGGAGTGTAGTAGGCTGTGAAGGTTCTTGATGGGGTGTAGGAGTGTAGTAGGGTGTGAAGGTTCTTGATGGGGTGTAGGAGTGTAGTAGGGTATGAAGGTACTTGATGGGGTGTAGGAGTGTTGTAGGGTGTGAAGGTTCTTGATGGAGTGTAGTAGGGTATGAAGGTACTTGATGGGGTGTAGGAGTGTTGTAGGGTGTGAAGGTTCTTGATGGGGTGTAGGAGTGTAGTATGGTGTGAAGGCTCTTGATGGTGTTTAGGAGTGTTGTAGGGTGTGAAGGTTCTTGATGGGGTGTAGGAGTGTAGTAGGGTGTGAAGGTTCTTGATGGGGTGTAGGAGTGTAGTAGGGTGTGAAGGTTCTTGATGGGGTGTAGGAGTGTAGTAGGGTGGGTGGTTCTTGATGGGGTGTAGGAGTGTAGTAGGGTGTGAAGGTTCTTGATGGGGTGTAGGAGAGTAGTAGGGTGTGAAGGTTCTTGATGGGGTGTAGGAGTGTAATATGGTGTGATGGTTCTTGATGGGGTGTTGGAGTGTAGTAGGGTGTCAAGGTTCTTGATGGGGTGTAGGAGTGTAGTATGGTGGGAAGGTTCTTGATGGGGTGTAGGAGTGTAGTAGGGTGTGAAGGTTCTTGATGGGGTGTAGGAGTGTAGTAGGGTTGGAAGGTTCTTGATGGGGTGTAGGAGTGTAGTAGGGTGTGAAGGTTCTTGATGGGGTGTAGGAGTGTAGTAGGGTGTGAAGGTTCTTGATGGGGTGTAGGAGTGTAGTAGGGTGTGAAGGTTCTTGATGGGGTGTAGGAGTGTAGTAGGGTGTGAAGGTTCTTGATGGGGTGTAGGAGTGTAGTAGGGTGTGAAGGTTATTGATGGGGTGTAGGAGTGTAGTAGGGTGTGAAGGTTATTGATGGGGTGTAGGAGTGTAGTAGAGTGTGAAGGTTCTTGATGGAGTGTAGGAGGGTGTGAAGGTTCTTGATGGGGTGTAGGAGTGTAGTAGGGTCTGAAGGTTCTTGATGGGGTGTAGGAGTGTAGTAGGGTGTGAAGGTTCTTGATGGAGTGTAGGAGGGTGTGAAGGTTCTTGATGGGGTGTAGGAGTGTAGTAGGGTCTGAAGGTTCTTGATGGGGTGTAGGAGTGTAGTAGGGTGTGAAGGTTATTGATGGGGTGTAGGAGTGTAGTAGGGTGTGAAGGTTATTGATGGAGTGTAGGAGGGTGTGAAGGTTCTTGATGGGGTGTAGGAGTGTAGTAGGGTGTGAAGGTTCTTGATGGGGTGTAGGAGTGTAGTAGGGTGTGAAGGTTCTTGATGGGGTGTAGGAGTGTAGTAGCGTATGAAGGTACTTGATGGGGTGTAGGAGTGTTGTAGGGTGTGAAGGTTCTTGATGGAGTGTAGTAGGGTGTGAAGGTTCTGGATGGGGTGTAGGAGTGTAGTAGGCTGTGAAGGTTCTTGATGGGGTGTAGGAGTGTAGTAGGGTATGAAGGTACTTGATGGGGTGTAGGAGTGTTGTAGGGTGTGAAGGTTCTTGATGGAGTGTAGTAGGGTATGAAGGTACTTGATGGGGTGTAGGAGTGTTGTAGGGTGTGAAGGTTCTTGATGGGGTGTAGGAGGGTGTGAAGGTTCTTGATGGGGTGTAGGAGTGTAGTAGAGTGTGAAGGTTCTTGATGGAGTGTAGGAGGGTGTGAAGGTTCTTGATGGGGTGTAGGAGTGTAGTAGGGTGTGAAGGTTCTTGATGGGGTGTAGGAGTGTAGTAGGGTGTGAAGGTTCTTGATGGGGTGTAGGAGTGTAGTAGCGTATGAAGGTACTTGATGGGGTGTAGGAGTGTTGTAGGGTGTGAAGGTTCTTGATGGAGTGTAGTAGGGTGTGAAGGTTCTGGATGGGGTGTAGGAGTGTAGTAGGCTGTGAAGGTTCTTGATGGGGTGTAGGAGTGTAGTAGGGTATGAAGGTACTTGATGGGGTGTAGGAGTGTTGTAGGGTGTGAAGGTTCTTGATGGAGTGTAGTAGGGTATGAAGGTACTTGATGGGGTGTAGGAGTGTTGTAGGGTGTGAAGGTTCTTGATGGGGTGTAGGAGTGTAGTATGGTGTGAAGGCTCTTGATGGGGTGTAGGAGTGTTGTAGGGTGTGAAGGTTCTTGATGGGGTGTAGGAGTGTAGTAGGGTGTGAAGGTTCTTGATGGGGTGTAGGAGTGTAGTAGGGTGTGAAGGTTCTTGATGGGGTGTAGGAGTGTAGTAGGGTGGGTGGTTCTTGATGGGGTGTAGGAGTGTAGTAGGGTGTGAAGGTTCTTGATGGGGTGTAGGAGTGTAGTAGGGTGTGAAGGTTCTTGATGGGGTGTAGGAGTGTAATAGGGTGTGATGGTTCTTGATGGGGTGTTGGAGTGTAGTAGGGTGTCAAGGTTCTTGATGGGGTGTAGGAGTGTAGTATGGTGGGAAGGTTCTTGATGGGGTGTAGGAGTGTAGTAGGGTGTGAAGGTTCTTGATGGGGTGTAGGAGTGTAGTAGGGTGGGAAGGTTCTTGATGGGGTGTAGGAGTGTAGTAGGGTGTGAAGGTTCTTGATGGGGTGTAGGAGTGTAGTAGGGTGTGAAGGTTCTTGATGGGGTGTAGGAGTGTAGTAGGGTGTGAAGGTTCTTGATGGGGTGTAGGAGTGTAGTAGGGTGTGAAGGTTCTTGATGGGGTGTAGGAGTGTAGTAGGGTGTGAAGGTTATTGATGGGGTGTAGGAGTGTAGTAGGGTGTGAAGGTTATTGATGGGGTGTAGGAGTGTAGTAGAGTGTGAAGGTTCTTGATGGAGTGTAGGAGGGTGTGAAGGTTCTTGATGGGGTGTAGGAGTGTAGTAGGGTCTGAAGGTTCTTGATGGGGTGTAGGAGTGTAGTAGGGTGTGAAGGTTCTTGATGGAGTGTAGGAGGGTGTGAAGGTTCTTGATGGGGTGTAAGAGTGTAGTAGGGTGTGAAGGTTCTTGATGGGGTGTAGGAGTGTAGTAGGGTGTGAAGGTTCTTGATGGGGTGTAGGAGTGTAGTAGGGTGTGAAGGTTCTTGATGGGGTGTAGGAGTGTAGTAGGGTGTGAAGGTTCTTGATGGGGTGTAGGAGTGTATTAGGGTGTGAAGGTTCTTGATGGGGTGTAGGAGTGTAGTAGGGTGTGAAGGTTCTTGATGGGGTGTAGGAGTGTAGTAGGGTGTGAAGGTTCTTGATGGGGTGTAGGAGTGTAGTAGGGTGTGAAGGTTCTTGATGGGGTGTACGAGTGTAGTAGGGTGTGAAGGTTCTTGATGGGGTGTAGGAGTGTAGTAGGGTGTGAAGGTTCTTGATGGGGTGTAGGAGTGTAGTAGGGTGTGAAGGTTCTTGAAGGGGTGTATGAGTGTAGTAGGGTGTGAAGGTTCTTGATGGGGTGTAGGAGTGTAGTAGGGTGTGAAGGTTCTTGATGGGGTGTAGGAGTGTAGTAGGGTGTGAAGGTTCTTGATGGGGTGTAGCAGTGTAGTAGGGTGTGAAGGTTCTTGAAGGGGTGTATGAGTGTAGTAGGGTGTGAAGGTTCTTGATGGGGTGTAGGAGTGTAGTAGGGTGTGAAGGTTCTTGATGGGGTGTACGAGTGTAGTAGGGTGTGAAGGTTCTTGATGGGGTGTAGGAGTGTAGTAGGGTGTGAAGGTTCTTGATGGGCTGTAGGAGTGTAGTAGGGTGTGAAGGTTCTTGATGGGGTGTAGGAGTGTAGTAGGGTGTGAAGGTTCTTGATGGGGTGTAGGAGTGTAGTAGGGTGTGAAGGTTCTTGATGGGGTGTAGGAGTGTAGTAGGGTGTGAAGGTTCTTGATGGGGTGTAGGAGTGTAGTAGGGTGTGAAGGTTCTTGATGGGGTGTAGGAGTGTAGTAGGGTGTGAAGGTTCTTGATGGGGTGTAGGAGTATAGTAGGGTGTGAAGGTTCTTGATGGGGTGTAGGAGTGTAGTAGGGTGTGAAGGTTCTTGATGGGGTGTAGGAGTGTAGTAGGGTGTGAAGGTTCTTGATGGGGTGTAGGAGTGTAGTAGGGTGGGTGGTTCTTGATGGGGTGTAGGAGTGTAGTAGGGTGTGAAGGTTCTTGATGGGGTGTAGGAGTGTAGTAGGGTGTGAAGGTTCTTGATGGGGTGTAGGAGTGTAGTAGGGTGTGAAGGTTCTTGATGGGGTGTAGGAGTGTAGGAGTGTAGTAGGGTGTGAAGGTTCTTGATGGGGTGTAGGAGTGTAGTAGGGTGTGAAGGTTCATGATGGGGTGTAGGAGTGTAGTAGGGTGTGAAGGTTCTTGATGGGGTGTAGGAGTGTAGTAGGGTGTGAAGGTTCTTGATGGGGTGTAGGAGTGTAGTAGGGTGTGAAGGTTCTCGATGGGGTGTAGGAGTGTAGTAGGGTGTGAAGGTTCTCGATGGGGTGTAGGAGTGTAGTAGGGTGTGAATGTTCTTGATGGGGTGTAAGAGTGTAGTAGGGTCTGAAGGTTCTTGATAGGGTGTAGGAGTGTAGTAGGGTGTGAAAGTTCTTGATTGGGTGTAGGAGTGTAGTAGGGTCTGAAGGTTCTTGATGGGGTGTAGGAGTGTAGTAGGGTTTGAAGGTTTTTGATGGGGTGCAGGAGTGTAGTAGGGTGTGAAGGTTCTTGATGGGGTGTAGGAGTGTTGTAGGGTGTGAAGGTTCTTGATGGGGTGTAGGAGTGTAGTAGGGTGTGAAGGTTCTTGATGGGGTGTAGGAGTGTAGTAGGGTGTGAAGGTTCTTGATGGGGTGTAGGAGTGTAGTAGGGTGTGAAGGATCTCAATGGGGTGTAGGAGTGTAGTAGGGTCTGAAGGTTCTCGATGGGGTGTAGGAGTGTAGTAGGGTGTGAAGGTTCTTGATGGGGTGTAGGAGTGTAGTAGGGTGTGAAGGTTCTTGATGGGGTGTAGGAGTGTAGTATGGTGTGAAGGTTCTTGATGGGGTGTAGGAGTGTAGTAGGGTGTGAAGGTTCTTGATGGGGTGTAGGAGTGTTGTAGGGTGTGAAGGTTCTTGATGGGGTGTAGGAGTGTAGTAGGGTGTGAAGGTTCTTGATGGGGTGTAGGAGTGTAGTAGGGTTTGAAGGTTCTTGATGGGGTGTAGGAGTGTAGTAGGGTGTGAAGGTTCTTGATGGGGTGTAGGAGTGTTGTAGGGTGTGAAGGTTCTTGATGGGGTGTAGGAGTGTAGTAGGGTGTGAAGGTTCTTGATGGGGTGTAGGAGTGTAGTAGGGTGTGAAGGTTCTTGATGGGGTGTAGGAGTGTAGTAGGGTGTGAAGGTTCTTGATGGGGTGTAGGAGTGTTGTAGGGTGTGAAGGTTCTTGATGGGGTGTAGGAGTGTAGTAGGGTTTGAAGGTTCTTGATGGGGTGTAGGAGTGTAGTAGGGTGTGAAGGTTCTTGATGGGGTGTAGGAGTGTTGTAGGGTGTGAAGGTTCTTGATGGGGTGTAGGAGTGTAGTAGGGTGTGAAGGTTCTTGATGGGGTGTAGGAGTGTAGTAGGGTGTGAAGGTTCATGATGGGGTGTAGTAGTGTAGTATGGTGTGAAAGTTCTTGATGGGGTGTAGGAGTGTAGTAGGGTGTGAAGGTTCTTGATGGGGTGTAGGAGTGTAGTAGGGTGTGAAGGTTCTTGATGGGGTGTAGGAGTGTTGTAGGGTGTGAAGGTTCTTGATGGGGTGTAGGAGTGTAGTAGGGTGTGAAGGTTCTTGATGGGGTGTAGGAGTGTAGTAGGGTTTGAAGGTTCTTGATGGGGTGTAGGAGTGTAGTAGGGTCTGAAGGTTCTTGATGGGGTGTAGGAGTGTTGTAGGGTGTGAAGGTTCTTGATGGGGTGTAGGAGGGTGTGAAGGTTCTTGATGGGGTGTAGGAGTGTAGTAGGGTGTGAAGGTTCTTGATGGGGTGTAGGAGTGTAGTAGGGTGTGAAGGTTCTTGATGGGGTGTAGGAGGGTGTGAAGGTTCTTAATGGGGTGTAGGAGTGTAGTAGGGTGTGAATGTTCTTGATGGGGTGTATGAGTGTAGTGGGGTGTGAAGGTTCTTGAAACATCATTGACTTGAATCTGATTCAGGCTTCAACCGGTAGCCAGTGGAGAGAGATGAAAAGGGGTGTCAGATGAGCCCTTCTGGGCTGTTGGAAAACGAGGCGTGCTGCTACCAGCTGAAGTGGTTTGATAGCCTTTGCAGGAAGACCATCAAGCAGAGCGTTGCAGTAGTCAAACCTTGAGATGACCAGGGCCTGGACAAGGAGTTGTGCCGCATGCTCAGTAAGGTAGGGTCTAACCTTTTGAATGTTGAATAAGTCATGATCGCGTTGCAACGTTGTCTTCTTTAAAAACAAATTTGTAATATATGGTTTCACTTATATCATGTCTATATTTGATAATAAATATTGTCTTTCAGACTCAAATTAACCTAAGTTATTAACATTTATTTAACATTAATAATTATTTGTTAAATTCACCTGCCAACAGAATGGCATGCTTAACATAGCTGACGCGCGAACCAGAGGAAAATTTCAAGGAGACGACAAAATGGCCAATCGGTTGGGAAAGAGAAAGATTAATTAATATGCATATGTAAATGTTTTGATTTTGAGTAGCACTCAATATGAAAAAAATTCATCTTGATAGTAATAACAATGATATTTAAATAGGCTATATCTCATGAAAAGTAATAATTTGTCTGTACGGTGCATTTCAAAATAGACTATTCTACCATTAGGAGGCGTAATAAATGCATTTCAAATCATAATTAAATCTCCACAATAATTCAAGTAGTATCTCCGACCCGTGTGATTTTCTGTTACAAACCGACCCGCCCCCCCATTAAAGACAGGGAGAATTGTGTGGCCCTTGCAGAAAAAAGTTTGGGGACCCCTGATTTAATGTGAAAATCACACTCTAGCACGTGTCATCATTGCAATATATCATTTTATAATGGCGGTAGAGAAAAGCTTCTCCTGCTGCCAGTAGAGGCGCTATTTTAGGAAACGCTCCACGGGGTCGTAGATGGGCAACATTGAAAACGACCAACGTGGTATGTTGACTATACTCTAAAAAAACCTTTATTGCAAGAGCCTTGTGTCATTATAAGTGTTTTTCTTTAATCGGATGAACTTGTTATATGTTATACTCACCATCAGCACACAAGGATTCATATGAGGTTGCACAGTTGCCTTCATACCAGTATCCATTGGGATGTAGTAAAGCACACTTTACTGTTGAACCTTTGGAAGCCCAGTTGCTATAAATGACGCTCTCGTCCTGATGAGACCATCTCCAGCTGTTGATGTCATTGTAGAGTCCGATCCAGCCGTATGAAGTAAAGGCGTTCTCACTGGCGGTCTGACGCAGATTGATCTCATCTTCAGCCGTCTGAACGGTGGCCAGATCATAGTGATTCAATCTGCAGTAAGCTTGTGCGTCCGTCCACGTCTTCAGCTGTTTGATCAGAATATACTCGCGCGGTTTACACCAACCTGCACACACCAGTCCTGCCAACACAAGAGGACGCAGAGGGGATTTTACTGTTTGTTTTCAGTTGCCTTGCTTCTGTTTGTTCATGTGCTAAAATGTTTATGGACTATATTAGGGCTGGGTACAAAATATCGATTTGTTGATCTTAATCAATCTTCAATTAAAGAATCAATATCCCTGAATCGATTCTTAATGTGCTTTACTTTAAGGATGTGAGTATCTGTATTTCACCTCTCGTCCTGAAAATGTCGCCATCCCTTGCACTGAGATTTATAGGCCCGTTTTGAATGTTGAAATCGGTTTTATTTTTGTAAACATGTTTCGTGTTGTTATGAATTTAAAATAAGTACAAATAAAAATGTCTTACTTAAAAAACAATTCCAAACATAATTGTGTTTGCATGGGCTCTGATAATGTGTATTTCACTAATATAGCTGAGTTTGAGGGTTCCAGTTACCAGCATATAATATATTAACATATACATTTCAGGTGTTCAAAACTAGCATTTAAGCATTTATAAAGACCGAATCGAAACCATAAGAATCGAATTGCCAATTTGGTGGCAAAAACCCAGAACTAGACTACATTCTAGTATGTTTTGCTCAAACTAAAATATGTGAAATTAATTGTATCCAAGCTCTTCATATACTATGATTTTAAGTCTTATTTAGTAACTCAATAGGGAATTTGATCTTATTTAAACACAATTTACACTCATCTGTAATTTAGCGTTCTATTAAGTACTATTGCTCTTGTATGACATATCACTCCCTGTGAAACTCTTTGGATAAAAGCGTCTGCTCAATGATTAAATGTAAATGTAAATAAGCTCAAGTTCCCTATTGAGTCTTTTACAAATAAAAGAGTTTCGTTCCAAACACTATTGTGTGGAAGTTAAATATGTAATTCTGCTCATGTCTCATTTTTGTATTTTTATCGCCTTCCTGCATCTATTAAATGAACTGAATTTGGTGGATACTGTTTGCAAATATCGAATCCATAAATCACGTTATCATTTGTCATTCATTTTAAATGATTTTAATGTAACCAGACCGTATGCTTCAAAAAGAAAATCTATCAGTTTAAAAATGTCACTTTAGTGTTTGGCTTACCTGAGAAAAACAGAATATAGAGGCACAGCTGCTTCATGTTTTTCCTTCTCATGGTGTATATTCACTGAGTAAATGAACTGTATTTATTCTTCTGGAAGATCGTGACAGAAGTCAGAAGATGATAACACGAGTCGTCTGCTTGTGTTTAATGTTCATGTTTCTGGTGTCTTTATATGCTTTTGTCTCATATGTAAAGTGCTACTAGTTTTCTTTTGTTGAAGCCCCGCCCCCGTAAGTTTTTATTTACATTTTGTATTACTTCCTTGTTATTTTGTATATATAAATATATTTAATAAAGTGTTGTGTATGTTTGTTTTGCTTTGTGTAAATGCCATCAAACAGTTCTGAAGTGTTTCAGTCAGAGAAACGTAGTTAAAGTTAAAGAAAAAATCCATTCTTCACTATTTCAGATTTTCACTGAGCCTAAAATGATCTTGTAAGTCACGGTAGGGAACACAGCAGCGTGATGCTCTTTCTGTGACAAAACTAAATATTCTCCGTTTACTCGACGTCTTACTCATTTATCGCTTCATGTACATCCAGCAGTTTAGTTTACAGCTGTTTTGTCGGGCTGTCACGATTATGAAATTTGTCTGTATTCAATAATTGCTTTTATGCTGATTAATTGTCTGTTTTAAGGCTTTGAGGATATAATGATCAAGTACAGGATCATCCACAGCTAGCGGTGCGTTACAGGGTTTTATTACACGGCTCGTTGGAACGCTTGATTCTGATTGGCCAGTCCCGACATTTGCAGGTTCGTTGTTCCCAGATAACAGCAAGTTTTGTTGACAAAATAAATATAAATATGTCTTTTATTGACATTATATTTTCAAATGATTAAACCACATTTCCTGTTCGTGACGTTTGAACGTCATTTCTTACCTTTTCCTCGCAGAAGGTCTGCATTCATTGAAAATGAGTTTATCAAATATTCTAAATTCACATTTCGTGACTATTTTTCTCATGTGGCAAGGCGCCGTGTAATAAGCGGCATATCATCTCTTCAACTGGATGTGGCTTTTAAATGACGTCTGGAAATGATCTGGCTAGAATGTAATAAAATCACATTTGTTGAAAGCTTAATGAAATATGATGCAAAACGCCACTGACTGACTTGTTATTTTGAACTGCTCGATTTAAATGTGTTTTTCAAGAGGTGAAACTTTCTTACACTACGACCACTGATCCCTGTAGTTATTTGAATAATAGTCAGCAGATGCAAACGAATGACATTGTTTAACATTGAACTCCGACAGATGTTGTGTGACAGTGCACAGATTCAAGTGTTCAGGTCCTATCTGATACATACAGTATGATACCATACGGCAGTCGAATCAAACACACTTCATCTTTCCGTTTACTTACATGTACTAACTGAACAAAAGTGACACTTGAGCCTCTTGGTGATCAGTATATAAAGCATCATGAATAGTCCTGTTTATTTATAAAGATATGAAATATATGATCCAGTTGAAATGGAATTCATGTTGTCGACTGGAGGAATGCTTTGCGATATTCATCATATGTGATATAATTAAAGTAATAGTTCACTTCTATCATCATTTATTCTCTCATGTGGTTGAATGTGGGCAGTTTCAAGGCGTACAATAACAATATCTGAGAATATTTTTGTTACAAATATATTGAACCATCTTTTTTTTGGGGCAATTCTGTGAAAATGTCAACCTTAGCATGAGAACATAAGAGGTTTTACTTTTAAATTGAGTTATTCAAATGCCCACATGAGGTCTCTCTTCACACAACATCAAATAGTTACATTATTTGAATTTTCGTGTGTCCATTTATGAGGAATATGTGGCGTTACGGATGTGACAATCCTGAAAATGGCTCTTACCTGACTATAGAAATCATGCACTTAAAGTAAAACAAATGCTAAAATAACTTGAAGAGAGATCTCACATGGGTATCTGAACCACCACATTATGATATCGTGGCTGTGCTGTTATTATTATGGTTATAGTGAATATAGTAGAGTTATTTTGTCATGGTAGGTTGAGTGTTTCTCAGTGAAATACAACAGAAGATATTTTGAGAAATGTCTCGGTGTTTTTTGTGTTCTTACGCTGGAAGTCAATGGGGATCAGTTTTGTTTGGTTACCAATGTTCTTCAAAATAGAAAGAAGCTTATTCAAGTTTGACACGACACGAGGATGAATTCTCATTTTTTAGGTCCCTTTAATATAGTAGCCTGCTATGAATGTAAAAGCTCGGTGACATTGATTTATTGAGTTTTGCTTATGTCTTATGTTATAGATGTGCAATAATACCATGTATTCATGTTTAACTACTTCTCTCTTTTTTTTTGTCTCTGTTGTTTGTTCTATTTCTTAAGTGTGTTTTGTGTTAAGCTGACCCAAAATTTGAATAGAACACGAATGTTCTTGGACATGTAAAGCATGGTTTGCTGTCGGTCTGGAGGTGACCTGTACGCGTGTAAACACATTACATAATCAAATCAGGGTGAACTCTCAAATCTTTTTCTACAGTTTTTTCTAGCAATTTTGAATAAACAATTTTAATAAAAGCAGAGTCACACAGCTTGTGTCCTTGGGACGTATTGGGGTTTATGTTTGTGCTTTATTTTCTCCATTATTAATTATTCCTAACTATAGGTAATAACAGAAATAGTGTAAGTAATGTACCCGCAAGTGGGGGGGGATGACTGAGGCCACAGGGCCTTGAAGTTCCTGAATTTATATTTATTATTATTTTTAAAACTGTGCCCCTATACTGCACGTTTGTTACCCCATTTTCACAGAGCGCTGATCCCAAATAATTGCCAAAGTGCCTTCCGTGTGAATGCAAACGCATCCTGGATTGATCTGAAAAGTAATTCTGGATAGTGAGCTAACATTAACAGGATCAGCCTCGGAAAGTGCCCTGTGTGAACAAAAGGCAGAAACAAAGCCATGTAGTGATGACACACATGTTTAATAGATCCTAAATAATTTGGCTATGAAAACAAATACAGGTAAGCAAGTCATTTTTGTCCGTTAGTAAATCGAAAACTAAAAACAGGCCTACTATTTGTGTTCAAATCATGGATGAATGCAAGAGTCCTGATCACCAAACATAAGGTCAGATGCGAGAACTGTCATGATTCTGCCTAATCTTGTCTTGATTTTCTGGTCTAGGGGCAGAATCATGACAGACCCACGTGTTTTATGTGGAGAGAAACATATTATGGTCAATCAGGAAATAATATGCGTTCTCTCCAGTCTCGTCATTGGCCCCGCCCCTCTCGTTCCTAGCAGAGGTGGGACCAAGTCATTGTTTTGCAAGTCACAAGTAAGTCTCAAGTCTTTGCTCACAAGTCCCGAGTCAAGTCCCAAGTCAAGACCGACAAGTCTCAAGTCAAGTCCTACAGTTTGAGTTTTGAGTTCTTTCAAGTCCCTTTAACAACGAGGTAATAATATTTGATCAGATCGTATATGCTTTTAAGCTTTGATTTATTTATCAACATTTTTTTGCAAGAACATTCTTCAAACATATTTCAAAAAAACAAATGCAAATGTAATTAATTACACAAAAATTGCCACAGCAGTTTCTGTCCTGTCTTGTATTTATCTTATCTCATATGTGTGTGTGTGTGTGTGTGTGAGTGTGTGTGAGAAGGAGGGGGGATAATAAATACATGAACATAACAATGAACAGGGTTGTGCTTGTTCTATGTCAGGGCACTATGCTGGATTACATTTGCAAAAGATCAAATTGGCCAAAAGTCTGTCAGTCATTTGTGCACGATGGGGACGTAGTATGATGCCACCATGGCTGAAAACCCGCTCCACTGGAGCACTGGAGGCAGGCACTGCCAAGACCCTGATGGCCACTCGGAAGAGTGAAGGAAGAGTCTTCATGTTTAATTCCCAGAACAAAAGGGAATTCTGTCCATCAGCTATGTCAAGATAGTGACTTAGCTGTAGTGCTGGAGTGGTCCCAACATCCTTCTTCTGCCTCTTATGGTATGCAGCAAACAGCCCTTCTCCTTCTCGAAGGTCCTCTTGCTCTTCTTCATTAACCGGAGGCACAGGTTGCTCAGTCTCTGCAGCATCTTGCAGGATCAATTCTGGCAAAACATATAACAACAGCAGAAACAAAAGAGCCCTTATTACCATTGGTGTTGGTGATAGTGTTAAACTGAAAAAATAATTATTGTTGCAGTCAATTAGATCAGATTATCAGGAAAAAAGTTACATTAAAGTAAATAATATTTACCTTTAACTCGTTGTGCCACCTCTGCCTTGATGTCACGATTGACCAACACATGGGGCTCCACCCACAGCAGAGAAAAGGATGGATCCAAGGCAGCTGCTTTGAGGTAGACTGGATCTGAATAAGGGGCAGTGATCTCATCTTGTGTCCTGGCCATTTTCACGTTGATGAAGATCCCAAGAAATCTTTTGTTCAGGGATGCCTGGAGACTTCTGACCACGCTGCTCAGGAAACGGACTTGAGGCTTCAGCTTCTCAAGGTGGTGATTGAGGGACAAGACGGATGGAACAACGGCACTGATTGTGACAACCTTCTCCCCCTGTGTCAAATCAGTTGCTTCTCCAAACGGCTTCAAGATGTCCACCAACTCCTTCAACAGATTCCACTCTCGTGGTGTGAATGACAACTCCTTATGCCCAGCCTTTTCTAGAATAGCACAGAGCTTTAGATGATCACACTGCAGAACTGCCTTCACTTGCCTCAGTGTTGAGTTCCATCTTGTGTTGACTGCAGCAGGGATGCCTTTCTGTTCCCCAAATTCACTATCAAACACATCTTTGAACGTAGTGCTTGTGTGCAGCAGTGAGCTAAGTTTTGATAACTTGGAAAGAGAAGGACATGCCACTTTTGTTTCTTTCAAACCGTCTCCCACCACCAGCTGAAGAGTGTGCGCAAAACACTGCAAGCGCTGTGTCTTTGCCATAGCAGCATCTACCGTTTGCTGATCTGCCAGGGTTAAGTCACACCAGAGCTCAGGGTCATCAAGATGATCTCCGTCATCTTCATCATCTTGTTCACTAGGGAAGCACACAGAGAATGCCTTTCGCATGTTAGCAGCATTGTCAGTAATAATGTAGTCCAATTTATCTTTGATGTTGTATTATATAGCTCAAATGGTACAGATTCTTTCAGCGTGTGTGAGCCTTTGAAGCGGTTGCAGGCCAAGAGATTAGTCTTTAGCTGTATCCTATCTGCCTCTTTCTCTATCCAGTGACAGTGACACCAAGGAATCCCTCATCTTTAGGTCAGACCAAATGTCCACAGTGATGAAACATGTGTTGCTTAATTGAGTTTTTAATATTGAACGTCTCTCTTCAGCCAGGTTTTCTGTTTTTGATGTCAACGTTCGCGAACGGGCTGTACTTACTGTCAATTACTGTCAGAAAGTGCCGAAAACTCTTGTTTTCCACAATAGACAGGGGAAAGTTGCAATCAATAATCAAGTCGGACAGTATTGCATTGGTGATAGCTTTCTGCTGTGGATGACTATGCTGTAATGCCCTACACGACTGTCCATGAATTGTGAAGTGGAAGGCTGTTGTGGTTCATTTATGGTGCTTTTGTTCATTTGGTATTCTTCAAATCTGTAAGAGGTAAGCATATTAAATAGGTGTCAGAAAATCCCTTATAGCCACACATGAATTGTATTTGAAACTACTCTTAATTACTCATATTACTAATACCAGTCTAACAGATCAACGTAAAAATTTGACTGACAGAAGCTAACACATTCTTAATATAAAGTATATTTTATCTGACGTTCATTCCCCTGATAGCACACATATATCTGGCTAACATCTATTTGAAGTCTGATTTACTCTGTAAGAATCTACAAAAATAGTTTGCTCATCTGCAATACGTCTCAGAGATGTCTGCTGTCCGACATCATATAGACCTCCAGAAGATGTCTGTAAGATGTTTATGATTTAAAACATTTAAAACAATGAACAACAGCTCTTCTAAGATGTTTAGAGATGTTTTTACGCAGCAGATGTTTCCAGATCTTTTGCAGATGTATTACAGACGTTCAGACGTGAGAATACAGATGAGCAAACTATTGCAATGTAAAAGACGTAAATAGACGTAAGCGATTAGTTTGATTATGTTTGGCGCTGCCAGCCGTTATGTGTGTGATACACTGACTAAGTACCTCATACAACCCCGCTTCAAAAATACCAAACTATATTTTAGAAGGGAGTGAACCCCAGTGGACGCAGATTAACGTGTTTGCAATGTAACGTTAACAGCGAGTTGTCTTTGATTTAACTAGCAGCTAGCAAAGTTAAGAGCCGATAAGCTAGCGTATTAAAACTTATCGTGCTTTGTGTAACTTCAAATGTCGAACGAAGTTGGAAGTTGTTGCGACTCCGTCTGTAATTTTCGACCCGCATGTTTTGCATATTGCAATTCGTTTTTTGTTGACAATTTCGTAGTTTTTATACCCGAACGAAACTACCTTTGGTATCATTTTTGCCAACTGGCGCGTTGTTTGACAGTTCTTATTCATTGGTTTTCCTGCAATTTGATTGGATGCTGTCTGATCAAAACAACGTGGATCTAAATTGATTGGATGTTGTGCCGACAGCACAACACACACACACAGATGCAGATTAACACAGAGACAGATAGAGTGGGGAAAGTAGCAAGTCTTTTCAAGTCAAAAGCTCAAGTCCAAGTGAAGTCACGAGTTACTCATTTTAAAGTCCAAGTCGAGTTGCAAGTCTCTTTACATTTTGTCAAGTCGAGTCAAAAGTCATCAAATTCATGACTCGAGTCTGACTCGAGTCCAAGTCATGTGACTCGAGTCCACACCTCTGGTTCCTAGTATTGCTTTCCTCCTCTGTCTCATTACCCACACCTGCCCATCGTTATCTCCTTTGTTAGTTTCCCTATTTAATGCCCTCTTGTCTATTGTTTTGTGCTCGTTCGATTGACTACTTGTTCCCGGCACTGTATGTAGAGTTTTTGGTCATGTCATGTTTTGGTCTGCTTAATGTTAAGTTATCTAGTGAGTCTTGTGTTTGGTTATGTTTGCCCCCCATGTGGGAAGTCTTTGATTTCAGTTTTGGATTTTAGTTTGTCAGTGTTTTCCACCCATCGCGGGTGTTTGCTTTGTGTTTATTATTTATTAAAACCTGTTAACCCCTCCATCCCCGTGTCTGCCTGCACTTGGGTTCTTCCACCACGTCGTTCCTCATCCTCGTTCACGACAAGAACAGAGTCGTCTGCTTCTATACACAGTTTATACTTGAAATGACTTTAATCAAAACAATGAACATGAACAAGCACAACCAAGGGCTTCATTCAGCGCCGCGCAGATTCATTGTGCTGAGCACAGCCAGAGATACGGTGGCCGAGAAGTGCAAAACAACATTACAAAGAATTAAACACTTTTACAAAGCTCGAGACAAATTAACATTTTGGAAAACATTTTTACCTACCATAAAACACAGTAACATGGGCTAAACCCTTTTACCTTGGTCAAAACAAATTAACATTTTAGAAAACAAATTAACAAGACGCAAAACACTTTTACAAGTCCCGAAACAAATTTACAAATGATAGATTCTTCACGGAAAGGGAATGTACCACATACCGGAAGTGACGCGGAACGGAAGTGATGAGGTGAAAGCGGGTGATAGGTGTTGTTGGTGAGCGCGGTCAATTCGTGTTGTCAATGTGGAGCACATGTCGTGAGTGAAGCTTATGGTGACCGAACATGGACTCTGGCCGAGGGATGTTTTGCCCGTTTTGTGGCAAACACATGAACAGCTTAACGCGGTTTTGCTTTAACGCCGTGAGTAACGCCATCAGATCTGAACTTCGTGGACCTGGACAACTATTTGGCTACCGCACGATGTGGCAGGTACTTAAACAAAAGTACAATCTTCGAGTGAAGAGAGATAATGTGATGAATTTCCTCTGAGAGCTTAATCCTCGAGGGTGTGAGAGCAGAGCACGCAGAAGGTTTACAAGAAGAACCTATCACTCAATTGGACCTAACTATATGTGGCATGCAGATGGTTATGACAAACTTAAGCCATTCGGTTTGGCCATTTCGGGATGTATAGATGGATTTTCACATAAAGTATTGTGGCTTGAATGTGGACCAACAAATAATAACCCATCAGTGATTGCTCACTATTTCATGTCATGTTTTCGAAAGCTCGGTGTCATCCCCATGAGACTGAGGACTGATTGCGGCACTGAGAACAGCATAATGGCTGCAATTCAATGTACCCTACGCCACCATCACAGTGACTACTACTCTGGAGCGTCCAGCCACATGTACGGCTCATCTATAAATAACCAGCGTATTGAGTCCTGGTGGTCTATATTTAGAAAGGGAAGGTGAGTTGTCTTCATAAATGGTCAATGCATCTTTAGTTATTTGATTTTCTCCTCAGGAACGAGTATTGAAAAACTATCAATAAAGATAAAAAACAAAAAAAGTAAAACAAATCCTGCCGGTCTGGAAAAGTAGTTGTTCTTGAAAAGAAAATCGAATGACCAAAAGATGCACAGACCATAAATTTCATTACAACTAACCTTTGATTTAATTATTAAAACATATGTGTCTATACTTGAAAGTATAACTAAACATTTTTATCCATTTCTATAGATCTCAGTTCTGGATGGAGTTATTTGCAGACCTTAGAGATGCTGGATACTTCAACGGGAGTCATGAGCATCAGTGTCTATTGAGATATTGCTTTGGTGATGTTATTCAGAAGGACTTGGATGAGTGTGTGAGACTGTGGAACAGTCACAGGATTCGCCCTTCCAGGACAGCAGCATGTCCAGGAGGAGTGCCCAATGAACTCTACTACTTGCCACACAGGTAATTGGTGATAAACAGATCAAAGTATTAATATAACGTTTTAACTTAAATGAAAAGAAATGCAATTATGTTTTCTATTTGACATAGGTTTGGCTCCAGAGACTGCGGATTTCAAATTGAACAGGCTGAACTGGATGCCCTTCCTGAGGCTAGCCTGTCAATGACGCCTTGTGGGGACCCAAACATGCAGGAGTACTTGAACTTTGCCATGGAACACAATCAGTTACAGAAACCAGAGGACTGGGAGTCTGCATCAGGACTGTACACAAAACTAAATGGCTCAGCTATGAAATTACCAAAAAGGGAGTTTTTGTTTTTTTGTAGTGGTGAAACACTGCTGCCTGTCTGAACACAATATTTATGAATCTGTCACCCAAAGCTTAATTGTTTTTAAGTGTGAAGTAAATGAATCAAAAAATAGTAATGAGTATTTATTGTTTCTTTATCTAAAACAGTGAATCACAAAGGGATCCCAGTTTGAGAGTCATGGATCTAAAACATTTTCAAAATGTTAACTGAGAAAAGAACATGCTCACATACTGTAACATTATAACTTTGGCAACTAAACTTTAAAGTGCATTTTTAACAACAACTTTTTAGAGTCTTAACTCTAGGGGTCATCCATCATATACCTTAGAAACAGCCGAAACCTGGACTATTTTGAATTCCAAAGTCCATTTGTGACTTAAACAAAGGGTATGAGTCTAGGAGTGGTAATCTCAAGGAGTTTGAACATGTATTTGCCATTGGGAACGCAGAGTCATCCAGGAACTCTATTTGTGGCAGTTTTTCCAAGCCAGATGGGGCAAGTGAAGACAGCCCAGTAGCAAACATCAAAACATCTTCCACAGACACAGCAGCCTGGCCTTCTGCAAAGAAAAACAATTCAGATACATCATTGCCATGTGTCTTCTTAATTAGTTATAAAAAACAACTGAACTAACAAACCTTCACAATCAAGGAGATAGTCTGCCCAGTAGGCCGTGGTTTGACTTTCTTTAAGTCTTCGATTACTCCCCGAAGGACTGAGGTCAGGTTTGAAGAGACTCTCAAGTTCAAAAGCAGTGAGTCGCCTTTCAGAGTGGCACAGGACAGGGGCCAGCAAAGTAGGGTGCTGCTGTAGTGCACTCAAAAACTCCAGGGTTGAAAGACCGTCTCTGAATCTACAGAGTGAACACAAACATTGTTTCACTGCTGTGTAGTGCCAATTGAATTTCAATTATCAAAAGAAAAATATCAAATATTCTCTTCTCTACAATTACTATCCAGCTTAACAAACATACATTTTGGGCAAAAATGGTTGTGTTGAAAATTGTTTTAAGAAACCCTATTTTTGCGTTGCACATTAAATGTTAATTGTTACAAACTGTAAGTATAACCCATAGAAACAAAAGACTGGAATGATACAGATGGTTGGGTGGCTAGAGCGATGCGACCATGCACTTTGTGTGAAAACTTAATGAAGGCACTGTAGTTTGACAGAATGAAGCAACATCACATATCAGTTGAAATACACTAAGGTACAAATTCTGTCACAGTGACAAATTGATAACACATATACATGCTTGCATAAACCAAATATTTGGACCATGAGGCATTTCAAACTAAAAATTCTTAAATACATAAAAAGTACAAAATAATCACCACAAATATCATCTTACCTGTCAATTACAGATGAGTTGCGGTCAATAATATACCATTGGAGGTAGTCTGACACTATTTCTTTCTTTTCTTCCACAGTAGTCACATGTCTCAGACAACCTGCTGTCTGTAACATTGTGCTGTGTCTCATCATACATTCTTGCAGAGCATCCAATGAAGCAGCATTCTCAATCTGAAAGACATGAAAATGGGCCTAAACACCCCAGTCAATAACTGTGCACTGTATCTCCTTGCCTATTTATTAATGACATACATATAGCATGGTGTAATCTTACACTATCAAAAACTAATAAATAAATGAAATAAATTCTCCACGTAATATAGGAAGTAAACATTGTCTCAAAACACTGCAGGAACTATGTAAACTTCTGCCCTACCATACCGTAACCTTATGCTATTCTCACCTCTTGCAAAGTTTTCCCTATTTCTTTATCAGTTATTAAATTATTTGTTGCTTTGAATGAAGGCTGGCCTGCAAGATAATGTACAAGATCTTCTGACAGGAAATGGGGTCCTGGACCTCCATGCACAACTGACACAGCAATCATCTTTCCTGCCAGGTAGTATTCATCCTCCCTAACAGCTGTGAATTAATTCATATTGCAAAATAAAACAAACAATGCATTACTATATGTACTGAAATATAAAAGCATATGTCATGTGATATATGTGATCAATGAGCATTAACCAACCATTAGTAGCCTACAGTACACATCTAACCAATATACATACCATTTGCATTGTAGACCAAGAACCGATGTCCTTCTGGTCCATCAAAAATGGGCCGTTGTTTTAGGTGTTTCATTAGTAGAGTTAAAAACTCTCGTCTTGGACCACCAGTGTCAATTCCCTCTTCCAGAACACCAGTATCATCAGTAAATTTCACCAGCATGTCACAGGTTTCAGAATATGTTGTACGCTTGAAACCTCTGACTGCCCCATTAGCCCAAACATTAGCCCTTGAGATGTTGAACCGGCTGACTTTTTTATGATCAATAGGAAGTGACAGGTTGGCTACGATATCAGGTAATGTAATGTCCGTCTCCTCTCTGTAATGACAAAAAGTGACTTCATTTGTGGATATTCCAGATATACCAGAACTATTGTACAGTGAAAAACTACTAGCTACTAGTAACTACGAGTGCTATAGTCAAAAGCTGTCATATTACATTGCTGTGTGTTGGAAATTCTTCACATTGACAGCACCCGGCTCTTCGTCCTCTTGCTCAACATTTGGTGAATACAGGTCTGTGTATTTACTGTTGGGAAATTACCATTTCCATGTTAAAACATCATAAATTTTAGTTATGTCAGTCTTTATCTTTTTTTTTTTTGCTTACCTGTAGCAAGAATATGTTTCTGGAGTTGTTTCAGGTGGATCCAGATCCTCAGCATCAGATATTACTATCTGAAAAACGGATTAAAATGTCTGAAATGACAACACTGAAAGCAAGAAATGTCATGCTGCCACAGTCTGCCTTATTACCTGTCCTGGCTGAATTGTTGATGATTGTCCTGGTGCATCTCTGAAACATGATAAAACATATTAAAATGATTAGCTCCATGATAAAAGCTATAAGATAGTTTTGAGTAACATGAAGTAGTAGTAGAGGGAACAGAAAGATTTATAAAAAAACATTATTTTGTTATAAATCGCATTATACATATGGTATTTTCAAGTTGTTTCAAGTTCATCCGAGCGAATTCTCTGATCACATCAACAACTTAAAGATAAATTATTTCTTAAGAACATGTGGATAGGACCGCTTTCTCGACTCAAATCTAAGTTTGTTTGAGTTTCTTTTTGAATGGAAAAGGTATAAAATAAGAGAAAGCTCAAACTACTAATTTTTAACTATTAAACTGCTTGTATTGCAAGTGGCCAAGTCATACAGAACCAATTTAAAAGAACTCTGATGTGTTTTGGCATCTAGCCTTGTCCAAAGTGTTCTGGGCTCAGCAGGTGTCCTTCAGGCCTACAATAGACAAATCCTGTAAACATTATGTATACAGCCAAGTTTCCTATTGGTTGATTTCCACTTGAAAAAACCCATTGTCTCTCGTTACATCTATTTGACTCCCTGACAAAGGCTAGATGCCGAAACATGTCGGAGTTCTTTTAGTTGGTTCTGGATGACCGTGCCACTTCAATAAAAGGCCTATAGTGCCTGTTTAGGATCAACAATGATGTGCGACAGATACCCCCCACTTCATTCTCACATGTTTTTTTAATGGTTTGGTTAATTTGTGTTTATTCACCTGCAAGAGCAACTGTATTTGAGTAGATTTATTCTGTGATGTTAAGTAAAGCTTACACAGGCAGCTGTGGGTCCTTTAGGTAAGCTTATGTGCAGCAATATACATGCATGTAAAATGTGTATGTGAATAAGTAGTGAAATATCTGCTAGTAGTTTTATCAGTTTTGTGAGTTAAATGGAAGAAAAAATGGGAAATTGCACATTACCTGGTAAAAAGGTGAAAGCACTGTAGCCCATCATTTCCAATCAAGAAGTAAAGAAATAATTTCAACCCATGCACACCTGAAAGTTCCTTTGTGTCCATTTGTGCACACCTACCTTTCATCTTCCAGTTTGTATTTGGGAGTACTTCGATTTTGTGGTTCAAAAACCTGAGAGGAAACGGATAAAATGATCAACAACTTTCAACAGCTTCTATTATTTTTCCATTACCACTTACATAAAGTATATATCAATGCTGAATGGTTCTCTGTGTTACTGTATAATAGTAACTGCAAAATAATCAAACAAGCCTTTTTCCACTAAAATATTGACCATGACATTGATGTTATGCTCAAAATTAAATGTACATCTAATAAATTATATGAAAATTAATAAAAACAAACATACAAAAATGTTTTAAATAAATATAAAATATAAAGAAATAACTGATGTACCAAAGTGTCAGCTCGATTGAATTCACTTGTGCTCCTTGTTGCGATGACAATTTCAGAATCAGAGTCTGAGGTATCGTACTCTGCTGAAGGATAAATAATGGTTGTTTGATTTATCTTTTTTCAGAGTATCTAAATATTGAAAAATATTGAATTATGAGATCCACCAACCTCTTTTATAGTGTTTTTCTAGGCAAATGAAAAAAGTAATCCTAGAATATGCCTTTCCTATTTCCTTTTTATATCCTGCCAATTTAAATGACCTTTCTGACCCAGGCACATGGACCACCTCTGAGCAGTCTGGAAACAAAAGGACGTAAGGTCCTTCGTGCATGTCCTTGTTAAATGTTCTCATTTTCTGGACAGCTTGTTTCAGTAGATCAGGTGCTGCTACCTCTGGGTCTGTAAATAACGGGAGTGTTTTCCCTCTTAGAGGTTTTAAATCAGTTCCATGTGGACCCATCAATCCTACATTTATCTAGTAAAATAACAAAGATAAAAATTAATGTATGGGTAAAATAAATATACACACACAAATACATATAGAACATTGCAAAATTGGTCAGTACAACTTACCTGGACTTGTTTTCTTTCTTTAGGCCTACATCTTCCTTTTGGCCCATAGTTAAAAGACTGTCGTTCTTTTGACTTCGAGCTTCTGTACTCCATGAACTGTTTGTATGACGGGCATGGGTTGTTCTGCTGAAATGCACAGAGTTCCGTTTCAAAATAGAAAGTTAGAAGTCCATCGAGAAATCGTTAGCATTACTACTGACTTTTATTCACATGTCCTCATATAGCTAGGGTTTTGCTACACTTACTTTGCTTAGCACTGTGTCCGGCTGTCGAGAAGTCCCCTGTCTTTCCAATGTCTCAATCTGGTCCGCATCCTTTAAAAATTCCAAACACCGACCACACGTAAAGCAAAACCTCGTTAAGCTGTTCATGTGTTTGCCACAAAACGGGCAAAACATCCCTCGGCCAGAGTCCATGTTCGGTCACCATAAGCTTCACTCACGACATGTGCTCCACATTGACAACACGAATTGACCGCGCTCACCAACAACACCTATCACCCGCTTTCACCTCATCACTTCCGTTCCGCGTCACTTCCGGTATGTGGTACATTCCCTTTCCGTGAAGAATCTATCATTTGTAAATTTGTTTCGGGACTTGTAAAAGTGTTTTGCGTCTTGTTAATTTGTTTTCTAAAATGTTAATTTGTTTTGACCAAGGTAAAAGTGTTTAGCCCATGTTACTGTGTTTTATGGTAGGTAAAAATGTTTTCCAAAATGTGAATTTGTCTCGAGCTTTGTAAAAGTGTTTTATTCTTTGTAATGTTGTTTTGCACTTCTCGGCCACCGTACAGAGACGTTCAATTGCAGATCGATCTGTGTGTTTACAGTCACTCTAGTGGTATTTATTGGAAAGTAAATCAATGTATATACCAAATAATAAAACTGAACACTACATGAAGTGTCCTGCCTTAAAGGGGTCAAATGACATGATTAAAAACATGATGAACTTATGTTTATGATGTCATATTATGTGTTTTAAGGTCGAAAAAACTATCTTTAACATACTGTACATTATTGTAGCTCCTCTATGCCCCGCCTTTCTAAAAAGCTTGGAGTTTCTAAAAGTATTGAGACTAGCATCATAGAAACATGCACTCTTTGGCTTGTTGTTATTCTTGTGATAAAATTGGTGAATGCTAAAGAAGACCCCGGTGGTCTCAATCTGTTGATAACTGAAACAACATGAAACAATTGGGTGACTGTGGGGGAATTAAATTAAATTGTTAAGTTAGAGTTGTGTTAATAAATATGAGAGGTGGCCTTTTTCCCTCTTGAGGCCCTTAACATGCTTGTGCACGTGTTCGTTCTTCTGCATTTACAAATAAGAAATATCAATAAAAAGTTCGTTTTAACATTTACGGCTTTGTAATTTGCAAAAGGCAACAATATGCTACAGAATAATAACCCCAAAAAATGTAGGCCTTTTTGGCACTATATAAAGAAAAGTAGTATTAAAATCAAATTGCTCTATATAGCCTCCTAAAGGAAATATCTCTCACAGTGATCAGCCCTGTTTTCACTACAATAAGATGCACTTAACATTACATTGCATTATATTATGTCACGTGTCTTCACGGGATGTGTGTGAATGTACGCACAGATTCCAGAAAATCACTGGCAGTGTGGACCAACAAAATCTAAAGATACCTGGACAAATTCCTGGTATTTCCAGAAGATCTGTGTGAAAAGGGCTTAACTTCTCTGTACTCGATCATTCAGACGTCTGCCGTGCCTCACACGAGCACTGCACACATGCAACGATAGGCTGGACGAGTTAAGTGGACTCACATCCCCGCTGAAGGCATTCTGTCATCACTCCACTAGAGATCCAGGTTTTCCCGCTTACGGTATCTGTGTTCACGGACTCCACTCACAGCAGATGATGGAGAGTCCCATCGACACTTTACAGCTAGTGCTTGATCCGATAAAAGTAGTATTTGTGGTTCCCAGAACGTTCCCCTAATGTTATAGAAACAATGGAACTAACGTTTTATTGCCATAAATATAACCACAAAAACTTTATGGGAACCAGAAAGTAACGTAAGGGGAATGTTCTCAGAACTTTAGACTTAAAACGTTTTCTTGGTCCATTTGGCCTCACTACACGTCAGTGATGAGTACATCCATGCTGTGTTTTTATCCATGGCTTATCTAATCTCATTAAAATAAGACACACATTCTGTGCTACACCGCTGTATGTAATGTATAGTACATTTACATTTACATTTATTCATTTGGCAGATGCTTTTATCCAAAGCGACTTACAAGTAGTTTTCTACAGTGGCACATTACTGCAGAGCAATCAGGGGTAAGGTGTCTTGCTCAAGGGCCCTTCAGTCATGACCTGCTGACACTGAGATTAGAACCTTCTGATCACAAGCCCAACGCTCTAACCATTAGGCCACAGCTGACCCTAGTAAGTCACATCATGACTCTCTGGGTCGCACATCAACCTGTTCTCACTCCCGACTCGTCACATATTTACTCGAGGTAAGTTTGAACGTGAGTGGGTTCCTCTTTGCCGTTGTTTTTCGACGAACATGGAACTGCGATGCCGTTCACCAAATGCTCCAGACAGAGATGCGTGAAATTCTTGGCATTTCATAATGAATTATTTGGGTATTTTGTAGCACCTAACCCCAGCCTGACCCTTACACGAAACCTAACCACTTCACAACCATATAAAACACAACACACAAATAGAAGTACAGTCCCTGGTAGGCCTATTTATTGATTAAACTGACCAAAGGCATTACAAAGTTTTACAAACAACTCGTGTCGCAGTTGTTTTTGCACCAAAGCCATTACGATACCTTGACATGAAGATTATATACATGTTGCTGCTGACTGGGCTGACATTCTTGACACACCCACCAAACCAGAGAAAACACATCTTAAACCCGTTGCACACCATTGCAAACCCTTTCCAGGAAACGTGTCGTTCAATCCGGAAACCGTAACAAAACATTGCGCACTGGTTTGAGCTTGAACATGCCCACGGTGTTGCTGGAAGTCAACAGCTCTCCATTGAAATAAATGGGATCGTGCCGATTTGTCGCTTGTAATGTGAATGCAGCTTTACTCATACAAATCGATCTTCATCTTCAATGCTCATTGGGCGAGAATGTCAGCTGATATGAAGTGTTCCATTAATAAGTCTATTAACTGAAGTAGTTTGTATTTTTTTATTTATATGTGGATAAAACACACATATGTCAAAATGATTGTCCTCATAACCACCTTCATGTTAAAGAAGTGGCAATTCAATTGCATTGATATCATTTGCAATAAAAAGCTAAAGTTGAACAAAAACATTAAAAAACAAGATGGTATACAGTTTACATTCAGAAACATAAATTTTAAGAAGGTCTAAGACAAGAAAAATAATGAAAGATAATAGCAACCAAACAACAAAGACAAAAAAACGCACATCGCACCGCATAAATTTTGATTAAAAACAAAACAAGAAATATCATTTATATTATCGTATAAGTCTAAAACAAATCCAGCTTTTTATTTTTGCTTATGACAGCGTAGTTTTAATATTTTCCCAAATTATTCTCAGTATAAATTGGGTGATTTAAAAAAATGACATTTGGGAATAAAATGCGTAGCTAACAAAAGTAAATTATTAATAAAAAACCCTTCGACCTCCGTTTTCACAATTTCCATACACATCTTTTTATAAACATTTTACTAATTTAACCACAATAATTGCACTTTGTTCAGGAATGAAAGGAAAATATGCTGTTAAAGAAAATATGTTCTGTGTTTTCTGGAAATGAGTTACAGAATTTACACAATATAGGAACTCTCCAGTTTATCCTCATTCATGTTTATTGTTATGGTGCTGAATGTGAAACAGGAATGAAATATCGTGCTTAATTTTGCTTGATAAACCGAGAGAAAAATAGACAGTAATCTATGCTAAGGTTTGTTAATGATAAAATAAAATATTCAAAGTGATTTTAAAAGAATGTTTCAGAATTGACTTACAATGAAATGAATTAAAAACATGAACTTATAAATAAGTGAAGTGTGTTTTCCCCAGAAATGTAACTTTAAAATGTGCCGTTGCAGAGGGTGCAGACGTGTTTTAGAATAAATGTTAAATGTAAATGTAATTTTAAACATGAAGTGTGTGTTTTTTCAAGTGAAATGTCACTTTACAATGATGTGGGCTTGCAAACAGAGCTTCCATTGGCACTTTTTGGTAAATCGATTTGCTTCTGAAAGACGTTTCCGTTCTTTTGCTTCCTCCATTTCATTTTCAAATCCTCATCTGCCGTCAGTCCATCCAGTGTCTGCTGTAACTGAACAACACAAACAACAACAACATTTACTCACAGATTTCATCATATTGTTGCATGATTGTTGTCAAGGGATTATATAATGATGTTTGGTGCACTTGTAGGCTACAGATGTCTTATTATGATCCATACCCCTGGTCTGAAGGAACTCAGCAAAGACAGCCGAGGAAACTGCGGCCTGTTTACGGTGACCATAGTTTCTTGATTTCCATGGCAGCTGAACACGGTAATCAGAAAATCAATGACAGCCTCAGCTGTGGCGGATGAGAAAAGTCTAGTTCAGGCCACTTTGAATAGTAATCAGTTAATGGTAGTCAGTAGTGACTTAAATGGCCCAACAATATCAAGACCAACTGCTTTCATGGACCTTCACGAAGTGGAACTGGTTGCAGAGGAGCTGGATAGGTGTGAGCTGTTTTGTCATGAGACTGACAAGGGGCACAAGCCAATGTGCAGGACTGAACTTGAGAATCCTTGAGAAAGGCCACCAGTTAAGGTCACACAAACACCTTTTAGTGCGTATGATTCCCTTTCATGGGCCAGGGTGATCTAAGTATGACGCAGTGTGACAGGAACCACTAATCTGGAATCACGGAAGATGTAAAGCTTTCCTGTAGCTCAGTGGTAAGAGCATTGTGTTAACTGCACAAGGTTGTGTGTTGGATCTCAGGGGATTGCAGATACCTGTGTATCAATGTATAGGATAATGCTATGTAAGTTGCTTTGGATAAAAGCTTCAAACCTTCTGCCAAATGCCTAAATGTAAATGTAATGACCTTGCACTGAAAGTTCGTTTCTCAATTTGTAGTAGGGCATTAAATCCTGGGCAACACTCCATATGAGGAAGGCCAGCCACGGTTGATCTGCTCACGTGGCCTAATTGTTAGGGAGTTTAACAACTTGAGCAAGGCACCTGACCCCTACTTGCTCTCGGGCGCTGCAGTGATAGCTGCCCACTGCTCCGGGTGTACGTGTGTTCACGACTTGCCGTGCGTGTGTTCACTACTCTCTGAATGGGTTAAATGCAGAGGTCACATTTGAGGTATGGGTCATCATAACTGACAAACAGGGCACTTTCATAGGAAAGTCAGTCTGCTGTCCAGTTTTGTGAGCCTGGCTTGTAAACAACATCCTAGAAAAAGCAGGCGTGCTGACCAGCAGGCGATACGCAGTCCCGCCCTGTTCATTCCCTTGGTAGTAAGCAAAGTTGTAATTGCCTGGTGGTCTGTGCGCAAAGTAAAGCATCGGGCTCAGAAATATTGCCCACACTCATTCCAGTGCTTCATTCCAGTACTTCATTCATACACAAGGCAAAAGCAACTGGTTTCTCTTTACCATCTGGCTGAATTTGGGCAAAGACAGCCCCCAGTCCATAATCACAGGCGTCGGTCGTGATCACGGAGCAAAGTGAAGAATCATACAAAGCCAGAGCAAACCTGGGCAGATTTGCTTGTCTGTTACTGCCCTCTAGTGGCAACACACAGAATACAATTATTCCAGAACACAACACATACGTATACAAAAATCCACGGGAACGGTCATATTTATGAAAACGGTCTTTGACTTGATAAGTGCTTAACTTTTGCTTGTCCGAGTAGTGCAAGTTTTGGAAATTGTGTGTCACCATGAAATCAAAGATCAAAAAAGTGTTTTACACAGTGTTGCATTGATTATGGATGCTTATTATATACGTTTTATCCGTGCACACCATTTTTTTATATTTTAATTCGTTTTGCACTTACACAAAAACATTAAAGTGCCACGAAACCCTGAAAAACATTTATTTCGCTGTTAACAGAGTTGATTGTGTTGCACATCATAGAAAAGAATGTACGCAACTGTAAGTTATTACAGTAGAGAGACCTTTTTTACATATTACATATAGTGGTTTCTGTTGAACCGATGTGGCTTGAAAGTATGATTGGCGTAATGACCATAGACTGTCATGACTAATATATTTGAAGATGTGGAAGCGATTCACTTTCTCTCATGCCCCTCCCGCCCATTTCATGACCCTTTAAGCTCCTCTCCCATATCAACAACAACTCTTCACCACATGACGTAAGCAACAAAAAAGAGGAAGGACAATACTAACTGTCCAAGGGCCAGGCCTTCTTAGAGGCATACACACATTTCATGTGCTTTTTCTACGCAAGATCTCATAAATCACGTCATGATTGACTCATCTGACGGATGGAGAGGTTTGTTCTCGGTTTGGCATAAACAATCATTTTTTGAGTTTTTGATTGTTTAAATGTGGTTGATTCCGTAGTGCTTCTTTATTCCACAAATCAATACTTCTGGAAGAATTACCTCTCCACTAGATGCCACGCTGATAATGGAGGTTCGAGTACGCAAGGATGAAAATACATTTGACTGACAAGTAGGACATGCAAATTCAAGGACTGAGCAAACATATTATGGTCCTATCTTGACAGAATATCTACATATACACACGTGTTTTATTTTCCTAAAGCTGATCTTAACATTAGTGTTGGGTCATCTTACACCCAAACCAAGTTTCTGCTCCACCCCTGAGTATTACTGATTTTTTTACATCAGTTGATGTTCTGTCACGTGTTTGTTTCTGACCTTCTTCATCACCAGTGTCTGCAGTCGAGCATCATCCACATTTCCCAACTTAAATTTCACCTGCACCTTCAGGATCTGCCTCTTGAACTTCACTGGGATCGAGAACACAAACACACTATCAGTTACAGTACATCATTTACCTTCAAAAGTTTGTTTAAGAGACAACGTTGAGATGAGACCTACTGGTACTACAGTAGAAGTTAAAAGTTGTGGAGCATAACCAATTTCCCATGTAACCGTTATAAGTTGATGTGGCACAGTTTTCATTTCCTCCATTAAGCATCTCAGCAGCCGCTTCATTGGAGGCGGAGAGATTGGACCCGTCCGACCACTTCCAGCTGTCTCTGAATAATCCAATCCAAACCTCTGTTGACCAGTACATCAAAAGTCTCAACTTTTCATTTTCAGTTTCGTCTCTAATGGTGACCAGATCAGTATATTGATCTCTGCAGTGTTTCCGCGCGTCGCTCCACGTCATAAGGTTTTCCACAAGGTAATATTTCACTGTGCTGTTCTTCTCTGTGAACATTAGAGTCAAGATGTTAATGTAAAATTTAAATACTGTCCATCTCATCTTTTGACATTCGTTTGTGTAAACACAACACATTATGTTCATTAACTTAAGAAATATTTCTGATTGTCAATGTCAATCAATTTCTATAACTATTTAAGAATAAGGACAATATGAAAATTAAATGAAATAACATATAGTTTCATAATAACAATGTTAGCGGGACAAAAGTAACAAGCGTTACTTTAGTCCAGACAGGAACCCCCGACGTTTAAACCCGATTAACTTTTATACTGTAAAACTCTGACAAGGCAAACTTCAGCATGTGTTACAGCACTATATAACCTGTAGATTGATCATAACTTTGACACGTGAAAAGAGAAACACAACTTGTAATTCGAAAAAAAACATGGCTTCTGTAATTTACTTTCTGCTTTCAGGACCTAACTGCAGCAAACGAGGAAGAAGTCACGTGATATTTGGCAGCTCCGTCAAGAATAACGTGATGAACATGCTGTCATATCCTGGAAGGCAAATATAGTCAGGGCTCTGAGAAATCGCTTTGTTACCTTCGTCCCGGTTCTCCCTTATTTTAAAACAGTGCACGTTCATGCATGTATTCTCTGAGCCTTTGAACTTTCTTCTTTGAATGGTGCTCAACTGGCATTAAAAGCTCAATTCTAGGAATCAAATTAAAAATTCATGAGGTTTGCTTTTGTTACTCACCCTCAAAACACAGAAATCTTTTTTCTTCAGTACAGACTCTGTCAAACCAATTTCCACCATATCTTATTACAGCACACGCCTCTCCTGCACCGTAGTTATCCGGCTGTCCAATGATCCATCTGTCAAAAGTGACGCTCTCGTCCTGATGAGACCATCTCCAGCTGTTGATGTCATTGTAGAGTCCGATCCAGCCGTATGAAGTAAAGGCGTTCTCACTGGCGGTCTGACGCAGATTGATCTCATCTTCAGCCGTCTGAACGGTGGCCAGATCATAGTGATTCAATCTGCAGTAAGCTTGTGCGTCCGTCCACGTCTTCAGCTGTTTGATCAGAATATACTCGCGCGGTTTACACCAACCTACACACACCAGTCCTGCCAACACCAGACAAACATCCTTCTCATCACCATCACCTAGAGTTTCTTTTTCATTATTCATATATTGTGTTCTGTGCTAAAGTGTGAAGTTTTCAAATGATCTTAATTTGGTGGCTTGTATGATATTAATATTCACTTGCATTTGATCGACAGCTTAAGATGAAGTGTTTTTGTTATAAATATATAAACAAACATGCCCATACTAGTTTAATTTGACAGCTTTGGCTCACCTGAGTAAGAAAGGATAAGAAGACAGAGATGCTTCATCTTTTTCCTCCTATTGGGGTGAATTTTCACTGCAAGGAATTGAAAAGAGAAATGTAATTAGAGCAAATCTTTATTCATTATTAATAATCGATGTTCTTGAAAGTCATAAAGCTGTTTTAGGTCAGATGACTGATTTAATGTTGACGTACCTGTGAAGCGAGTCGTCTGTGTTGAATGTTCCTTCTTTAAGAGGCTTTGTTACATTGAGATGGAAATTTTGTTATTTTGTTGGTGCCCCGCCCATCGCTCTTTTAAAATGTGAAATGTTTCTTTTATGTTTCTTATTTTATTTTCAATATAGTGTATGTACTGTAGATGTAGGAAATCCCTACCCAACGTACCGGCAAATAATGGCTGGAAATACAGCTATAACGTCACTTCTATAACATGACCACTATAAAATCACCGCTGTTGGCACATCGATGTAGAATATGACTGATTCATTTGTAATTTACAACTGATTTGTTACTTGATTTGTCTTCGAATGGATGTGCATTGATCCAAAGCAGCTTTACAGGAGAAAATCAGAAAAACAGGTCAAACACGGTACAAGGCAATAAGAAACCAAACCTTTCTTATGGAGCCCTGCAGTCATTTGAATAATATTAAGCAGATGCAAACCTACGACCTTGTGTTTCGTTGAAGTGTACTGAAGATGTTCAGGGGCAGCACCAGACGTCATACATAAAGGTGCGTCACGATGCCATAGAAAGATCTTTTTTGGTCTTAATGGTTCCACGATGAACCTTTAACATCTAAAGAACTGGCTGTCTGTTTCAAAAAAGGTTCTTTGTGGTGAAGCTTCTATCAAGAACCTTTTAAACACCGTGTTATAATGTCACTGTCACAAACAAAATGTGAACTTATTCTCTCATTCTCATTCGTTAGAACCGCAACATGACTTTTATATCAGCAGAATTATAAAGTACGTTCACATTGACCTTGTTTGGATAATATTCAGCAGATGCAAAATCACTGGAAGAAGAATCTTAAGAGTCACTTCATGCAAACGAATGACCTTGTTTAACATTGAACTCAACGGAAGGTGTTGTGTGAGAGCGGCTGTTCACACGTAAATGAGTTCAATGCAAAACACTTTACGCCAGAAATACAATCATCCTTAAATGAAGTTGTGTTCATATTGTGCGCTGGACTTTACACTGTAAAATGTTTTGCTTCACTGTCCAAACAACAACACCATCAAAGGATGAAGGTGTTTCTGTCTACCAGTATTGACCGTAATTGTAATTGTGTATATTTGACATATCTCTTCACATTTAGAATGACATGTATGTGTTTGTCAGACACTGCTATTCGTTGAATTTAACACGTGGGAATCGCTTAGATCACATGAACGAACAGTCGGCAAGAAAGATTTTCAGCATTCATTCACAGTTTTGTTAATGTGAGGTCATTTCAATACAATTGTTCATGTTAGTTCTCAACTAATGTTAACTTTTACAAATTCTCACATTAAAAAATGTGTCAATCAATACGGAAAACAACACAAACAAAGGATGTATATATACAGCAGAAGCAACAAAATCTGATTGAAAAGTGTTATTCAGGTGCTTAATTTTTCTCAACAGATCCAAGTTATTTATACTTTCCATCATTCAACATCTGGCAAAACATTTGAGTTTAATTCACATTTGGCAGTCCCTTTATTCCACATTCAGCCCATGCGTTTGACCATATACTCACGCTAGACATCAAAATAAACACAAGACGACTGTAAACAGTTTTCAAAACCACAATAAATCAGTGGCCATTGTTTCATTGTTAACATTACAGACAGTGATAAACTACATCATTGTCGCTCATGTTTCATTGTCATAAATGTTTATTTTGGTAAATGTAAAGCATTCTGGAATGAAAGTGCAAAAACATACATTGAATCGTGCGTTGTTTTAAAGGTTGGATTCTATATTATGATATATATTATAGTGCATTTAGACCCATTAGAGTATTCTCAAAGTGTTTCCACATTAACTGTGATAGAAGAGAAAAAGAAACGATGCAAAACTTTTGCTAATAACTAACTCTAAGTGTATGTGTGTTCATAATAACCTACCTGATATTGTGTTCATGCTACACACCATAATATTCGCTGTGAAATGTAAATTGTCTGTCAGCTGGAGCGACAGAAATAATGCAGAAAATTACAGATTTTTTTCTTGTAAAAGATATGAAGATATATTATAAATTATTTCCCCCATTTTTCTTGTAAATGAACTGCCTTTTTCTGTAATTTTATATTTTTTGACCGTATTGCAAAATTATAATGTAAAAACAAAACTAGAATTTGATGGCAGCTGGGGCATTAGAAATAAACTGTAAGATAAAAAGTTTTCTCTGTATGATTACATGTTTTTCAAAATTGTAAATTTGCGGTATTTTCCAGTCATTTCAATTTTTTTAACCGTATTTCAAATATTCATAAACAATCTGTATAAACATGAAAAGTTTTTTACATTTCACACACAATAATTTAGCGTCAGTATCTGATAGACACTTCAGCACAGCTGCTGGAACATGAAGCTTTAAGAGTCACAATGGTTATAAATTCTCTCTCTGTCTCACTGCACTTTCATTAACTGACTGAAAAAAGACTAAATGAAAAATGAATTGGACGATTTTCCCAAATTTACTATACTGTGCTAATGTTGTTATTGTGAAATCTTTTGAATTCTTAGTATGATGCGGCCTTGCAAAAGGAGCTTCCATTGGCACTTTTTGATAAATCGATTTGCTTCTTAAAGACGTTTCCGTTCTTTTGCTTCCTCCATTTCATTTTCAAATCCTCAACTTCCGTCAGTCCATCCAGTGTCTGCTGTAACTGAACAACACAAACACACTTCACTCACTCACTGTTCCAATGATGTGAACTGATTACAATGATTAAAGCATGTTCTGTCATGTTTTTGTTTTTATTGACCTTCTTCATCACCAGTGTCTGCAGTCGAGCATCATCCATGTTTCCCACCTGTGATGTCACCTGCAACCTCATGATCTGCCGCTTCACCTTTGCTGTGATTTACACACAAACATGAATATTAAGTCAGTCAATGATTTGGTCAAATGTGAACAATGGATAAACTGTTGAGATGAGACCTACTGGTACTACAGAAGAAGTTAAAAGTTGTCGTGCATAACCAATCGTCAAAGTAGCCGGTATTAGTTGATGTAGCACAGTTTTCATTTCCTCCATTAAGAATCTTAGCAGCCGCTTCATTGGAGGCAGAAAGATTGGACCGGTCACACCACTTCCAGTCGTCCCTGAATAATCCAATCCAAACCTCTGCCGCGGGATACATCACACTTTTCAACTTTGTAGTATCAGTTTCATTTCTAATGGTGACCAGGTCTGTATAGCGATTTCTGCAGTTTTGCTGAGCGTCGCTCCACGTCATATAGTCTGTGACAAGGTAATATTTCACTGTGCTGTTCTTATCTGTGAAAAGGCATTAATGTACATTCAAACTTTTAACTTTAAGAATGATCCCTGATGAGGAGACGATTGAAATCCTATTTAAAAAGAGTGACATGTTACTCACCCTCGTAACACAAAGACCATCTCGTCTGAGTACAGTAGAAGTCAAACCAGTATCCGTCGTATCTCATTGCAACACACTCTTCTCCTGAACCGTAGTTATCCGGGAAACCAGGATGCCAGTTGCTATAAATGACGCTCTCGTCCTGATGAGACCATCTCCAGCTGTTGATGTCATTGTAGAGTCCGATCCAGCCGTATGAAGTAAAGGCGTTCTCACTGGCGGTCTGACGCAGATTGATCTCATCTTCAGCCGTCTGAACGGTGGCCAGATCATTGTGATTCAATCTGCAGTAAGCTTGTGCGTCCGTCCACGTCTTCAGCTGTTTGATCAGAATATACTCGCGCGGTTTACACCAACCTACACACACCAGTCCTGCCAACACCAGACAAACATCTTAGGCTTTTATAGACATTTTCTCCGCAAACACATCGGTGTTAGTAAATTTAACTGAATTAATCGGTACATTATGTCATTTATTTGACAGCTCAGGATTGAACACTTTCAAGTCTTTTCAATTGCAAAAGTGAAGTGAGTTTTTTACGGTTTCAGAAAGACCTTTGGAAGAGTGCATCTAGTCTTAAATATCACTTTATGTCCAATGTTAAACATCTATATATCTGTTTTTAAAGTTTAATGTAATGGTTTTAGCTTACCTGCAAAAGAAAGGATATAGAGAAACAATTCCTTCATATTTGTGCAGCAAGCAGACCAATTGATTTACACTGAAAAGTAATAAAAATACAATATAAAAGTCCCATGGGATTACAGTTTTTAGATATTATTCTGGAAACTCATAACTGAATTCTCAGAAATGAAATGATGTTGTACCTGTAAGACGAGTCGTCTTTCTGTGTTTATGGTCCTGTTGCTGGTTTCTTTAAATGGCTTTGTAGCACAAAGATGGAAATTTCCCAGTCAGATATGTAAAGCCCCACCCACATGTCGATTTTTTAAATGAATAGAAAGGTTTCTTTCATATATTTCTGTTTATAACTATATCTGTTGGATGTTTTTCCATGTACAGTATACAAAATCTGTATTTTTTATCCTTGAGAGCGACTTGAGATTATTTCTTTTTTATGTGTAACAAGAATTATAAAAGGAGTCGCAGCAGCTTGAATATCATCGGCAGCATGATGCTCTTTCTGTGACGGTCGCATGCTTTTCTATAATAAAACACACTCATCTGAACATTATTATTATTAGTTCATTTACATTCAGCTGGTTTACTCTTATTTTGTAAAAGTAACTACACTCTTATGAAGAAAGATTCTTCGTGCCCTTTGGTTCCATAAAGAACCTTTAACATCTGAAGAACATTTCTGCTTCACAAAAGGTTCTTGGTGGTGAGAACAGACTCTTCTGTGGCATCGCTGTGAAGAACCTTTAAAGCACCTTAATGTTTAAGAGCGTTGTACAGTATGACAATTCCACTTTTCTCTCTTAGTGTCATCTCTCTAAAGTCTGACTTTTATATTACATTTTTTTAACTCGTTTGTAACTGGTCCTCAGAAATCGGACTTGTCTTATTCAACCCTGCAGTTAAACATCATTTGGAAAATATGTAAAATCACTGGAAGAAAAAATCTTAGGATTCACTTCATGCAAAGTAATGACCTTGTTTAACATTGAATCCAACGATGAGATGCTCTGAAGACGTAAACCTGCACTGAATTATTATTGGACAGGTCATTTGTTTTATCATGATACCTATTAAGACATTATTTCGATTTAAGCAATGAAATAAATATTGACTAAACTGATTTAAAGAGAAATTTGAGCCCTTGAGTTCAGGCTTTTGTGAGAGAAGTGTGCTAAAGACGCCAAAACAAGTGTTGTGTCCCAAACTTAAGTTCCGCTAGACCTCCGCAAAGAACCAATAGCTGTTGAGTAGTTTTCATTTTATTTAATAAGATTAATATACAATAAAATAATAATATCAATTAAATTGTTATATTCTAACCAAACACAGAGCAGAAGTTCACTTTGGGTCAGGTGCTTGCGAGTGATGAAACTGTCTATGTGTATGAAGTTACTGAATAGCTTATCCAGTTGAAATGTTCTCGGGTCTCGTGTAGTTGAAGGAAAATAAATTCACGTGTCAATGCAATAAATGATGTCACTTTAGAAAGACAAGACTTCATACCAGGGATCCACCGATGCACTGTACATGTTGGCCGATAACCGATGATTCTTACACATTGGAAGCCGATCACAGATATATTTGCCGATATCTCAATATTAATGTAACATTTTCTGAGAGTGAAAATTATTACTTTCCATCTGAAAATCATGTACCAAGCCTACTTCTTGGATTCTGTAACTTTTAAATGTTTCTGGTATAATGTTTATTTTATAGATGTTCTTCCAGAGCAACCCAGACAAGTGTTCTTAATATCCACGAGTCTAACAGGTCTCCAGAAAGAAAGCATTCAGACAGCAGTCTGATTCAAACAATAAGCTTTTGTTCCTATAATTCACACATTCATAATTATCTACATACTGAATCTACATCAACAATGTTTTGCTAATATCAGTAAGTGAATGATCACGACAGAAAGACACAACTGTTCTGGATTATAACTGTGAGCAGCTGAAGAAGTTTAATCCGAGGAAAGATTCATCATTTATAGGCTATAATATATTTGCCTAAATGTTATTATTGCCCGATACAGATAACATTAATAAATGATCTTTTATCGGCCGAAACTGATATGGTGACTGGATGAAATGATGATATGAGCACAATGCTTTGCTATTAAATGTTGTTGTTGTTATAGTAGCAGACAGTAATAATGCCACCGTCCATTACATGTATACGATTATTAGAGTATAATGTCTATCTACTATGTATACTATGTATACCGAGTGTTATACATTCAGAAAGTTCAATGATGGCATATGAATTATTGAACAAAACATCCTCATTCAAACTTCCATCGGAAAGAATAATGAATGCACATGACATCATTACATCTGTACTCCTGCAGTTAGACGTCATTTGGAAGCAGAAGCAAAGAAGAATCGTTAGAGTCACTTCATGCAAATGAATGACCTTGTTTGACATTGAACTCAATTTAAGATGTTGTGCGACTGCTGCTGTTCAGACGTAAATGAGTTCAATGCAAAACACACACAACGTCTCTTCAAAGTAACAACACTGTAAACATTACATTATCACAATATACTTGCACATCATTCTTCCGCAGTATTTTACTATACAAATAGAATTTTGTGTTTTTGCTCAGAGACTCTTTGGATGTAAACTTCAGTGTATTTCAATAGTTAAAGATCAAGTATCGCATGCAGCTTCTGCCAATCTCATGTTAAAGGCAGAGTAGGTCATTTGGAGAATGCTAATGTTCACTTGCTAGTGTTGCAATCATACGATCCCGCCATTCAAAGCCACGCCTCCTCCAAAACGCACGAGCGTGCACGGACCAGAGCTGTTGGATCCAGTGAAGTCATGTCACATTCACCGGTGACAATAAGGAACATCTCCACCTGCTCTTTGTCACGTGAACAGGGTGCGCTGTGGGACGCAATGTCATGACTCCGCTATCATGTCATGTTTATTCTTGGTCTTGCAGCGGAGTCATGGCATAGCCTTAGGTTTTGTGTGAGAAAGGCATGGCTTTGTTATGAAATGTAGACTTGCCATGTTCTTTCTCGTGTCTCGTCAGTGTTTCCCGCCATCTCGTTTCCTCGTTAACCTTCCCTGAGTGTTTCATTACCTACACCTGCCCCTTGTTAATTATCCTGTGTTTGTTCCTCTATAAAACATCCTCGTGTTCATTGTCCTGTGCTCGTTCGTTGTTTTCGGTGCCTTGTATTTTGTACTTTGTACGCCGTTCTTGTTACATCGTCCTAAATAGTCTTGTCTTGCCTGATACGTTTAAATATATTTAGTCTTTGTGTGTGTCCGTTCTAGTCTTAGTGTTTTACAGTAGAGTTCTTGTTCAGTGTTTAGTTTTCAGTTTATCGTTGTAGTTATTGTGTATTGTCTTGATACCCCCTCGTGGGTTTTTGTTTCCTGTTTTATTATTCATTAAAATCTCTGTTAACCCAGTCATCCCTGTTTTTGGCTGCCTGCACTTGGGTTCTCCTCGGTGATTCTTGACACGCAAAGTAGGCTGACTGACAATGTACACATGACATATCATTGCCCTCGGACCGATGGCAGTAATTGGTCCAACCTTTTTTTACCCTACGCCACTCACAGATGATATATAATTATAAAAATACCAATGTTTACTACTTGATTGCCATCAGGATGTTAAGAGACTTCCAACCAGCATGACAAAAACATTTCTGGACACACTGCCTTTAATCTTGACTACCTATGTGTAACTGGTGTGAATTATTCTTTGATTTGTTTTACATTGTATTATTTTCTTTAATTTACTGTTTATATTAAGTTTTATATTTAGAAGAATGGATCAATGAACCTCACAAACTTGTGTTCAGATTATTGTTGATAATGTTAAAATAGTTTGGGGAGGGAGCGTCATCAGTGGAACACCTCAGGGGTTTACCCTCGTGCCTCAGTCTATCTGTGCGCGAGGCTCATGAGCACACGCAATGTTGCTTCTCTCCGTGAACATTACGGTGTGATGATTTTTATCGTGTAAAGGCATAACTATTGCTCACTAAGTGTGATTTGAGCATGTTAGTTGTGATGAAGAGAGTAGCAATATGATTTTATGACATGTATCATGGTGCTAAGCTAACTGGCTCGTCTGCTATTATAAGTGTGTACAGGAGAGAGAGAAGCTGATACCTCGTTGATCCACTGATGATCTCTATTTATTACAGGTATGTGTAATTAGTTCTGTTTAGTGAAATAAAAGAGATCTGGTTTACTGTTAATAAATGTGTTCTGTACGAAGAGAGTTATAAGGGGAACGAATCAGATTCATGGATGCGCGGCCAGCACATGGTATGTCGTTAAATTCCTTTGGATTTATGTGTACAAATGGTATTATAATTGATTATTTGTTTCATCATAGCATGTTATAACATATAAATATCTGGATTAATGCATATGGTTATGCATTCTAATATACAGTGAATGTACTATACACTATTGTGGTGTTTTAATAACAGTATTAATGTGATGTATTACAAATGTTTAGCATGGTAAATGTATGGTAATCAGATTTATTATTTTATTTTCATCTTTTATTTATTTGTTTATTAGCATTCGGCTGTACCGTCGGTGGTTCACTGTGTGTTTTGGTTGATAAGACCAAGAGGAAGAGGGAGACATGGCAGCAGAAGCAGTGAAGAGAGCATCTGAAGAGAGATGGAATGATGTTGACATTTCAGACGTGACATCACCACAGTCCACCTTCAGACCCACCAAATCACCCGGACCTAATGTCATATGTACAGCTACCTACACAGTTTTACAGCTTTTCCAACTTTTCGATACACAATCTATACAGCTTGCCATTCCCTGAAAATCTTCTCTCAGGAAAGAAGTTTCTTAGGATCTGCCACTCCCTTCACATCAGTAGCTTGGTGGAGGATGCTGCCAACGAGCACAGAAGAGGTACGGCAGAATTTGATCGACTGTGCAAAAAAAAGCCGCTGTATGTTGAAATAAGGGACGTATGCAAAGCAAACTATCACCCTGACCAGGAAATATCAATAGATGAGCGGATGGTTGCCTCTAAAGCATGTATTGGGCTAAAACAATACATGAAAAATAAGCCTGTTCACTTGGGGTATAAACTTTTTGTTTTTGCAGACTCCAGCAATGGCTACACACTTTTTGTTGCTGCAGGGAAACAGTGGCAAGGGACTCAGTTATGAGTCTGTCATGGAGCTTGTTGACACACAGTTGCTTGGCACTGGATACAAGCTGTATGTAGACTGTAAACTCCTACACAAGTCCCTCCCTTTCCAAAATCCAAAAGAAATAGTCTGGACTCTAAATCTCCCCGTGGCACCATCCGATGGATGAGAAAGGACCCCCTCCTCTTTGTCCAGTGGCGAGACACAAGGGATGTGTTCATGTGTTCAACACTCCACACAGCCCATGTTCAGTGGAGAGTCAGAGTCGCAGATGGGCACTGGCTGTTGAAGGACATCTGTGTTCCACCAACAGTGAAGAACTACAACCGGTTTGTATTTTATGATCAACAATATATTATGCTATCTTAAATGAATAAAATATGTGGCTCATTGTTGTTTTATATGTCCATACAGGTGCATGGGTGGAGTGGACCTTTCTGATGCCCTCATCAGCTATTAAGAGGTGATCCACAAAACCCAGAAGTGGTATAAGACCTTTTTTTATCACTTCTTAGACATTGCCATTGTGAATGCCTTCCTTATATACAAGCATATCACAAAAGGTAAAGGGGAGGTAGCAATGCACCAGAAGGCATTCAGGGAGACACTGCTGACATACCCGCTCCGTCGCCCACTCCACACAGAGCGATCACAAGCCTGTGCATATCAGTGGAGACAGCACCACATGCCGCCTGAGGTGCAGGCGCTGCCATGCAAAGACTCCTGTAAAATGTTCTTCATGTGATGTGCCTTTGTGCTTTTTGCCAAGCCGTGATTGTTATAACGAGTGGCATGTTGCCAATAACCTGTTATATAATTATACAATTTGTAAACAGTGTGGGATTTATTTATATTTATGTTTGTTCTAATATTAGGAAGTATTTTATTACCATAGCACTTAGTCTATAGTCTCTTTATTTGCACAAAGTATAGTTTCAAGAATTGTGTTTTTTCAACACTATAATGTGTTGATGCTTCAGTTACTATGTGTCAGCAATAATTGACAGTGAATTTGGAGAAGGAATAGAGTAGCTCGAAGTGTAACCTTTCGTTAGAACCCAAAATTATGACTGTACAATAAAGCATTCAGGAATAACAGCATTTTATGCGTCAATGGCAAATGGCCATTTGGAGTCTCCTTGTGACTTTTTTAGAAGGCCACCTAGACATAAACTTGGATAAACATGTGGAAAAGACATTTTCTAAGGTATTGTAAATCAAATTTGCTTGGTAAGGCTTCATGCTGTGTTTTCCAGCAATAGCTTCCAACTATAGTCATCTGCAGGCAACTGTTTAAATAAAAACTAGGCAGAATATTTTTCTCTATTCTCTATTTTTCTCTGATCTCTATTTGTTACAGATTAAAAAGAAAAAAAAACATTGGATCTCATTATTGAGTGGTTGTGTGTTTGTTTGTGTTCGGGAGTCCGTTCCAGACATGCTTCATATACAGTAGTATTGCATACGTCCTATCTTTGAAGAGTATTAAGGTTTGTTCAAATTTGTACAGACCGATGGCTGAAGGAATCTCTGTTTTATTCTATTTTATTAGATTAACTCTTATCATGCTTTTAAAATGTTTTTTATTTGCATTAGCTGCCCTCTTTTTTGTATCCATTGTTATGCAAATGTTGTGTGTATTCGAGTTACTACTGTTTTCCATTTAAATTTTGTTTGCAATATGAACCTTTCATTCAAATTGCATCCATCCATCATTTCTTTCATTTGCTCTTTGCAGGTGCAACTGGCCTGACCTTGACCACATGAAACACGGTAGAAATCAATGTGTTTTTGTCAATCACTCAGCATTCTGAGAGCAGACTGAGATAATAATGACCACTATAATGCAAACACACAGTATAAGCAAAATGCATTAAACAGAGATTACAGAAATTAATATAACACGAAAAATGAGGTCAATAACTAACCATACAGAACAAAAATCTTTGTTTTAGTATTCTATAACCAAACGTATTATCTGTGCAATATCAACAAGTTTTGGTCGACACGATATTAAATAAACTCATCCGATTAAGAATAAAACTCTTCATAGCCCGTTTCCAACACAATTATTGCATATTATGTACAAAATTTTACTTGAATAGTGTAGAGTGAATAGAGTATGGATAAAGAATCATAAAGAACTTAGAGAAGATATATATACTCGTACAACCTAATCCTAATTCATTAAATTAGCCCCTGATGGTTTTATTTACTAGATACGCACCTGGTTTGGTTTATAAACGTTTACTTTCTATACAATCTCTATTGATATTATTATTTTATTATATTAAATTGTATGAAAACTACTCAACAGCTATTGAATCTTTGCAAAGATGTAGAGGAAGTTCAGTTTGGGCCACAGAACATTTGCCCTGAAACAGTCTATATTAGTAAAGGGAAAAATTCCTTTACATTATACAGAATAAAATTAAAAGTCCTCAATATGTAAACAATACAACGTGTGTTTACATTTCCTAAAAACTAGCGAGAATATTGCATTTGTTTAGTGCTTTTGTACAAGCTGATCTTTTTCCAGACCTGTCTGTGAATCTGCCTAAAAACACATCTAAAAACATGTAAGCATGAATCTAACTTAAAGTCAAACGTTTAAAGACGTCAAAACGTTTGCAGTTTGTATGTTAACTTTGTTAGCTAGAATCACACATGCAAGAATTCTTTTTTTAACGTCTGAGAGGATCAAACTCTTAACTGAGATACAAACTCAAAGCTGTGATGTCAGCCAACGAATGAGGTTCTTACCATAACATTTACAGTACATAGTAAACAGCTCATATTCAATAGGTCACATAAATGATCATCTACACCAATTCCAGTCAATCAAACGGTGGATGGCTCCTTTTTTACACGGTGACGTGGTTTTGTTTTGAATATGTTCTCAGTGTAATGTTGGATCCAGCATCCATCCCGTTCGCTGACAGGACCTGATTTATCTAAAGAGAAGATTGAAAGTTAAACCAGATCAATAAATCCAACGCTCATCCAGACATCTGCGAACTCACCTTCTCTTCCACGGCCGCCATCACTGTGAACTCTGTCAGATTATCATCTGCCTCCACCGACACCATCAACGTTTGCCGCTTTCTGATTTGGCCTTATGAAAAAGATATGAGAATACAAACTTAAGTGAAAAAGAACACACAACGCCCATCGTGATAAATTACATCAGAGATAAGAGATCTCACTGCAGAAGAACGGACGTGGAGCCGAGCACACGTCATCACCGATGGCTCCGTCGGCACGGACGTAACCACACGATTCGCTTCCCTCCAGATTATCAGGCTGCGTGTTGATCCATGTAATGGACGGGTGTGACGTTTGAGTGTGGTCAGACCACAGCCACGTGTTCCTGGACAAGCCGATCCATGCGCCCCCCATCATTCCAGTTGCAGTGAGCACAGCTCCGTTCTCAAATACATCTGTTATAAAGGCTAAATCTGTGAAGTGTGTTCTGCAGTGCTGCCGAGCGCCGAGCCAGTTCTTAGTGGTTTGGATAAAGTGATACGGAATGAAGCTATTTTCTGTAAGGATTTAGACATTTTCACAGTTTGATCTTTTTTAAGTGCATTACTGTACGATGACATAATTTCTACAAAATCAACAAAACATTTCTTCAAAATGAAATGAATGTGCATGTCATTAGATTGACTCAAAGTGACAGTACACCCAATGATTTTAATTCTGTCATCATTTACTAATTTATTAATCTGTCATCATTATAGACCATTACAGACCTGTGCTGAACACGCAGGAACTTATCGGTAAGATTGTCCCCCCATAGACTCCCATAGTATTTCTTTTTCCTACTATGGCAGTAAATGGGTGATGTGATCTTACATTCTTCCAAATATCGTCCTGTGTGTTCAGCAGGACAAAGAGAATCATACAGGTTTGAAACAATCGACAGAATGTTCGTCTTTAGGTGAAGTATGACTTGCAGTCAACGTATCTGTGTATGTAAATAATGGTTTTTATGAGCATATCACTACTTAAGCAGGTTGTGAGTTAAAGAGAGAAGAGGAATGTCTCACTTTGGTAGCAAACAAAGAATCTGCGTTCAGCGCAGTCCGTGTCAATCCATTGTCCAATGCTGTTTATAAACGCACAAGCGTCTTGTGTCAGGCCCCTGTTGGACCCCAGGGACTTCCAATTCGCAAAACGTATCGCCTGCTTCCCGTAAGACCAACACCAGGTGCTCAGGCCGTCGTGTAGCCCGATCCAGGCATAAGACTCGAGATTCCTGTCATCCGCCGCCGCCTGGATCATGGAGCGATCGTCATTGGTCTGAACGGTGGCCAGGTCCAGATGATTCTCCCTGCAGTATGACCGAGCGTCCGTCCAGATCTTCTGCTCTGGGATCAGAATGAACGCCTGTGGAGCGCAGCAGATCTTCCACACCACTCCTGGCCGGAAAATGAAGCATGCTTAAACGCTTTCATTTGATCTGTGTACTGTATATTCAAGCTAATGAAATAATAGTTCACTGTTAAGTGACATTTGAGAAAATTGCTTTTACTATGTGATTTCTATTGAAAACAGTAAGAAATATAAAACTACATTCTTAGAGCTGTGCAATGATGTAAAGTTTGTGGGATTCAAATGGAATTACTGTATATTGCATAACTTCAGTGCTCTACTGTGACATTAAGCAGCATTTAACCATTTTTATTCTCACTCTGGTCATAAATGAATAAATTACTACTCCTACATCATTTATATTTGCTCAAGAGTCTGAGACCTTTCCAATGAAATAGTTTGTTACGATTGGATTCGATTTAAGTCTTGAAATATTAAAGTAAACCCAAGAGTCATTTTAAGGATATTTCTGAGAAGTACATCAAAAGTGTACTTAAAGTTCAAATCAAGTGTACCAATAGCACGCTAAAAGAAACGCTTCACTCACCGAGCAGAATCTGGATCTGAATCAGCATCATCTCTTCTGGTGGTTCTTCAGTGAAATACAGTTGAAATCTTCTATGTGAATGATACATCACATCCTAAAACATCAGAAACATTCGCTACAGACACAATGTGCCTCTTAATAAAATAGTTGTAGTCATAAGTGATAGAATATTTTGATTACATGACAACAAACCCTTAAATATTCTCCTGCAATACTGTAATAGAAAGCACTTGAGTCATTTACCTGCAACACTGAACAGAGCTGGAGCTTCAGACGGACGGATGCTGTGCAAACTCACTTTTGACTTCATATATATATTCCTTTGACGTGCATTAAGAGTTGCGCAGGTATCGCATTTTATGCAAAACCTTTTGTGTGGGATATGAAACTCACAGACTGACTAACAAGTCTAAGTTTGCTGGCAACATGAGTCTTTTGACTCAAATACCATTTTTGATCAAATAAAGTTTGAGATTGATAGAAACGATCACAGATTTCCCATCTCCTGCAGGATTTGATTCACTTGGGTCAGGCGTCTTCATAAAGTCAAGCCCGATCGTCAGATGTCATTTGTCGATTTGACTTATGGAAATGTTTGGAACCGGAGACTAGTTAGCAAAACAAACAAGATGACCTCGCCTCAAACTGACCTGGCCACTTCAACTCAAAGCTTTCAATGGCCGGTTTATAAACTCTAATGGACATTATGAAAACACTAGGCAACAAACAAATTCATTTTGAACGGCCATCAGAAGATGCACTCGGGACATTCGAAACACCTTGACCCGCTTGACCAGCATGGCCGCTTTAGTCACGTTTCCCTGAACTTTTGCATAATAAAGCAATGAATCACCATTATCCAAATTCATTCACCGGCGGGGTGAAATTACATCTTAAGTCAACGGTGTAAATAACAATTGTATTGAATTGTAAAAACATCAAAAGTCAAAATGATTGACGTCGCTTTATATGAAATCAAGCGTTTGAAATGTTTATACATTTACATTTGATTTACTCTGGCTTCTGTCTGTTAATCCATTACAGCGGTAGAAACATGTTAGTGATAGAAAATCCTCTGTGTCACTTCAGGATTCTCTGGTTTTATATGTTTATGTCTAATCAAAAGCATTAAAACTCATGAAGGTCATGATGTCAAGGACATTTGCGTTTGCATTCATACAGCTAAAATAAATAAACTAGCAGTCAAACACACTATATCTCGATAGTTAACGTTCAGATTAAATGACATTTTGCTTTGACAATCCTGAAAAAAGGACAATTGCAACAAGTATTGTGAGGAAGAAAGAAAAGTCCCAGCGCGCATGCGGCCCTTGTCTGGACCATAGACTGTGGTGTTGGGCAATGCGGCCGTGGATAAGTTGATTTAAAGCTTAAAACACAATAACATGAATTAATGAATTGAATGGATGAAGGTTTAGATTGGATCTAGATAGTGCGAGAGCTCCTTCTGCCTGCAAGCGTTCAGTGTATGAGTGTGAGATTCTAGAATCTAGGTTTCTGATCAAACACATTGAGTCTTTGGTTTCCATTGTGCCCCGGCTATAAGCGACCTTCAAGGATGATATACGTTTCCTTATGAGGAGGTATTTTATTGTGAGTTAAAGATGGCATTGACGTGTACCGAGACTAAGGCCTGTGACACACTGGATGCGTGGCGTGAGCGTGGCGTTTCTGTTGCGTGGCGTTTTCTGTATCTTTGCACACCAGCACTGTGCCTGACGAGGCGCTGGCGCGCTGCTGCTGCTAAACGTGACGTAGAGGGAGGCCGCCGACAGACAAGGGTCTTGTATTCACGACAAGTTTCAACTTTTATCAAATAACCTACACCTTCCAAAATCAGAAAAATGAGTAAGTGGGCTGTCTGTTTATTTAAATAACATTTCCAAATGTTTTGTAACTTTATTACCTGATGTTGGATCGTCACTCAGATGACACACTAGACTACGTTGTTATTGTAGTGTGTCATATTTTTTTCCATTTTTAATCACATTGTTAGGAGCATGAAAAACAAAAATAATTCAGTCACCAATACATTTTGGGGTTTAATACGAACCACAATTCGTATTAAGATGATTCTCAGATATGTTATTAAAGATGTAACGTAATTAATTGATGCACGATTTTACTTTATGCAATATGTGTTTAAGATGGACATAAATTAATATTCCCATTCAATGCAATGTATCTTTTCATTGGATATAATAAGCATTTTCTTGGAGCAAGATTTAATGGAAAAAAAGTAGTGTAATTGGAGTATTCATTTGCAAAATTTTTGTAATTATATCTCATACTTAATAGGAATATTAATGTATAATTTATTTCAATATTCACTTGTTGTTTCTCCAAAAATGCATTATAAACATGATTTAAGTCTTAAATGTTTTCTACAGTGGACATGTATGAAATCAATGCCCTGTCCTGTGGAGAAAACCCATCTTTGAACTTATTGAACTTATTTGAAGTTCAAATAAAAGACGATTAGCTTACAATTTATTATCATATTATTTACATAAATATGAAAATATGATACATTTCAAAAGTGCTAAATTTGGTCACTAGGCTATATAAATGTCAGAGTTAAACCTAAAAGATTTGGTGTCTCTGAAAACCCCTGAATGTTCTATTTACCGGACACCAGATTGTGACATGGTATCAGATAAATTAAATTTCCACTACTATTTGTTCTTTTACAGTACGAGTTGTTGACAGAAGAAAAGCCATTGCGGCCCTTCTTCTGTTAAGAATTCGCAGGAGGAGAAACAGACGATGGTGGGTTCACCCCCTGAATCAAAGAAGAAAAACTTTCGGAGCTTATTGTCACCTCGTTGCAGAGTTGCAACTTGATTCAGAAAAACATCTGAATTACTTTCGGATGTCAGCAGAACAAATGGAGGAGATTCTGTCTATTGTCGGACTGGACCTGACGAGGCAGACAACCAATTTTTGTGATCCTATCGAGCCCAAGCAGAGGCTTGCCATTACACTCAGGTAAGCTTTTTATTCTCTTTATAATAAAAGAACAAAAGACAATTCAACAAGAAGACTTTTTTTATTAAACAATTGAACATTATAAATGTTTAAATAACAGAACACTATTCTTTACACTAAAACAGATACATTATTCTACATAATGTTAATTTTCAAAACTAAACTATTTACATTTAATGACTTTATTTAAAAATTATGGTAGCTGTGGGGTAAAGGGTCAGACAGATTCTCTGAATATGTGATGGGAGGGTCATCTTGGGGAGAAACAGGATGATATTGGGACCGGGGTTGGAGTGTGGGGATATAAGGGTGAAATGAGGTGGAGGCGGAAGAGTGGCTTCCTCTTATAGGGCCTGGGGTGTTCATCTCTGCCAGCTGTCTGTCCTCCAGTTCAGTGAGAAATACGTGATAGCCTAACGTGATAGCCTATTTAACCTAGGCACCAAACTTAAAGCAAAATAGTACATCTCCTCTTGCCCAGTAGGCACATGAGGGGGGACATTTGAAGTTGGAATGGAGACGATGTCCAGTAGCTGTTGCTCAGCTTCATTTACTACTTGCAGCAGGAGAAAGCTTTGCTAGCCTGGCTCTATCAGTATCGTTTGGGGGCAATTACTGTGTGCTCATCTGTGCACATGACATGCAGTGCCATTGAAAACTGGATGATGTCAACACACATTCCTTCACCAACTGAGGACCAGTGGAAAACCATAGCTTCAAAATTTTGGGAGAAGTGGAAATTCCCAAACTGCTTCCCAAATTCCCAAATCTCCATCAAAGCACCTCCCAATTCCGGAAGTCTGTTTTTTAATTATAAGAAAAATTTCTCCATTGTTCTTCTGGCAGTTGTGGATGCAGACTACCGATTCACCTACATCCAGGTGGGAGACTTTGGCCGTGCCAGTGATGGGGGGGTGTACGGCTCTTCGCGGCTTGGCAGGGGCATGGAGGCCAAAACATTGAATGTGCCTGAAGACAGCCCACTACCAGGTTCAGGTGTGCATGGTCCCATGGCCAAATTCATTGTTGGAGATGCGGCATTTCCGTTAAAAACTTACCTCGTGAGGCCTTTCCCGGGTCAACGTCTCCAAAGATGGCGAGAAAATTTCAACTACCGCTTGTCCGCAAGAATGGTCGTTGAATGCGCCTTCGGCATCCTCAGTGCGAGATGGAGAGTGCTGCAGATGGCACCACACTTTGCGGACAGTGTCGTTATGGCTTTGTGCATCCTGCACAACTTTCTAATCAAACCAGCGCAAAACCGGAGATGGCAGGACGAGGCCGAACATGCAGGAGACATGTTGCCTAATGTAAGGAACATGGGAGGAAACAGGGGCACCAAGGATGCCTATGGAGTGCGTGAGAAATTCAGCGCTTTCTTCAATTCTCTAGAAGGGAGCATGTGATCACATCCCATCATTCATTCATTGTAAACAATTTAACAAATTTATTTTCTATTCCTGCATATAGTTTGTAATGTTTGTTTGTAATTTGAAATGTTCAGTGTGGTATCTCAATTAATGACAAAAAATAATATCCTTTTTATGTTCATAATTATAATCATTATCTTAAATAAAGACTGACATGTTGATCTCTACAAAATGACTTATTTCATTTATATTATCACGGTCAATAGGCCCAGGGCCGGCGCTACCTATAGGCGGAGTAGGCCGTTGCCTAGGGCCTCGGGCTTGGAGGCGGGGCCTCCAAAACATCCCGCAGATACACCAATCAAGAGCAGCAAAAGGCTAGGCTGTTTTTCCATTGGATATAACAATTGCCACTCCACTCACCTATAGTAAACCAATTAACGTTAGTGTGATGATGAATAAACTCCAACTTGTCTGATCTGATGGCGCCGAAACGATCGCATCCTTCAGGTGCTGCTAAGCGTAAGGCTAAGCAGGCACGCAAAGAAAGTGCAGCTCGTGATGCAGGTATCATATGTTTTGGAGTGATTGTAATGTATTGTAAAAAAATAAACTGAGCCTGACGATCAGTTTCATTTTGGGATAGGCTATAATTTGACGGTAATTCTGAGTTCAAAAGAGCGCGAACGTTGATGGACTGAATTTGCTTCTGACAATGCAGAATTTTGTTAGAAAATAGAAAGACGTTCTAAAGTAAACAAACCGTCCGAAAGAATCGGTCCGCGGAAATGATACGGTCTTCCAGTCACTGTTGGAGAGAGGCAAATTCATGATTAACAGTTGATCTGATTCTGAATCTTACAAAAGAGTCGATTCCCCTCGATGGAATCGATTACAACCTGTGGAATCGACTCTTGATTCCTAACGCCTCTGAATCAAGGAATCAATTCTTTTGGAATCGATTTCCAGCCCTAGTCAGGAAATAAATGGCAAAATACTAAAGTAAAAGTAAAGAAGTTTGTCAGTCAAAGAGAAAACGCACTATAACTAGAGCATTGTTTATGTTTCAAAACAGTACCTCAACTGTCTATCTTCTAAAACACAGATGTTTAGCCTACATTTACTGCTCTATCATAATAGACCTATTTAATTTTTTTTGCCGTTGCAATATTTATTGAAAATAAGTATGCAATTTTAAGCATATGAGTAAACACATAATTACAGTTGAAGAAATTAACTAGACATTATTTAGTAGTTTATTTATATCACTTACACACTAGCAGCTGATTTGTGTATATTCATATTAAAGGTATTTCTCTACAATACATATGACACTATTTAGTCTATCACTGAACAAAACTGTTCATTATTCCAGTGTTACTATAAATAAATTACTGAACTAATTACTGCAAAAAAAATTCCTGACTGAAAAAAATCGACATTAAAATTTAAATTGACATTAAAGGTGCTGTATGCAGATTTTTAGCGGCTTCTAGCGGTGATGTTTCAGATTGCAACCAATAAGTTTACAGGCGCATGCTCCGATTCACGTTTGGTCTTACGAGCTTCATTAAAAAATTATTATTATTATTGTTTTACATATGGAGTTTGTGTTGGAGTCTGTGCTGGGAGCAGGTCGTTTCTTAGTGTTATTATCAGACATGTCATAAGTTGCATGTAATAAGTTTCAGTGTCGTCGCTGTTGAGGTAAATCCGACCCGGCACCTTCACATAAAAATAAGATGTATACTGCAGACTTACCTCTGTTCATTGACAAATTATCAGCATCCCTCCACCACCCCATCTCCTAACTTTGATTTTAATAATCATCTTATTGGATGTAAACAACACAATCCAAAATACAGCATCTAGATTATTCCTCTCACAATGTGGGGCAAAAATTCACTTGTGAATTCTGAAAGGTGAAGGGGAGGAGGGTGTGGCGGGGGTAGGATGGGGGGCCTCCAACATAAATTTTGCCTAGGGCCTCCAAATGTCTAGAACCGGCCCTGAATAGGCCTGCATTAAAAAAAGCTCTGTTTTGTAGTCTGTTTGGTGACTTGTGTTTTGAAAGGTTTTTCTGTGGTACAGTATGTGGCAGATGAACACATCACTGCAAACTTACTTTTCAAATGCTAAATATATTGTTAGGACAATGTAATACTGACAAATAAATAACAAATGGACGTTAAGATATATATGTAGCCCGGTATGTGAGATAGTGACCACACCGGACACAGAATGAAAAATATATAACGTGGATATTTTATTCCAGACTGCACTTGGAACGGCGCAGCGTTAATTAAGCAAAATTTCAGGAACTTAAAAGTAGAAAGGTTTGTGTAAAGTGAGTGAAATCAATAAAGTTCGCTTCCACATCAAAATGAGTCTCCCTATCTCTCTTGTTCTCAGTTACAACATTAATTGACTCAATCACACAAACTAGGCTAGCTAACATAGACAACAGTAGCAGCCTCTCATTCTAGAAAACAAATGCACAAATAATTATAACATTTGTCAGCACAGAAAAACAGGAAAAGGCTACTTATCTTACATGCAAAATACCCGGCAATGAAGTTAGAAATTACGTTGAGTATTTGCAATACTTTTCAAAAATGATTAAACAATTTAACACATAGTCTTACATCAGCAAATAAACACTTGTACAACTTCAAACATTAAATGAATGATATTCAAACGTACTTTTCATCACCACTCTATAACCTGTAAACGCTTTCACAGTGAATGACACACTCGATTTTCCCTCTGATGTTTCACACTTGCCCCAGAAACACACTGAGGGCCTACACAGAGCCCTCTTAATAAGACAAAATAACCACAAATCAAAAACACTGGATCACATCAAATTATACTAAAAGCACTAAAACATTTTATATGTGCAGTTCACTTAACCCAGGGCTTTGATAACCAGTCCAGTGATTGACTTTAGTAACTTTTGACCTGGTTACATATATAAAATAGAATTGTTGGTCAATTATGTAATAAATTATGTTCTGAATGAATTTATAAAAGGCAAGTGCAAGCTGGAGACATGAAGTAAACTGTGTGCTGGTTGAAACATAATAATGGAGGGATAGATCACCGACCTGAAAAGATTAGGAGGTTATAGACATTTTATGTACACCCAAACTTCGATTGGACCTCATGTAGGCTATCGCTAAGTTGTCTATAGGCAATATAGTAAACCTACCATTTTGACCAATAGCTGTAGAAACTGAGTCCCATGCCTTCTCCTTTTTTCGTGGATTTTTATAGCAAGGATCCTGTGGATCGTACAGTTGTCTGTGTTTCTCCACCTCTTCAATTAACCTGCCGTCGTCCATCGTTGAAAAGTGTAGCCTACTTGAAAGTGTCAAGTCACGTGATTTGGATCATCCTTGCTCACATATCTATAGAGACTATACTTCATGTTAAGCATAAATATAAAGGACACCGTCAAAAAATAGACTTTGTTTGAGAGGTGCAATATTTGAAAATCGATAATTATTATTATATATATTTTTTTTTAATTACATTATTATCTGAATTTATATCAACCTTGATCTTCAAACATCAAAATGATGGCATTTATTAATATGTATTTGTGTACAACATCTTTTCCTATTCTATATATAAGAGCGCGCATGCGAGACAGAGACTGTGCTTCAACACATGTAGCGCGCGCACGGCAGAGAGGGAGCGCGAGACCTTGTGTGTGTGTGTGTGTGTGTGTGTGTTTGTGCTAGTCTGCGTGTGTGCCTCGTGAAGCGCAGGTAATACAGAGAGCATCCTGATTGGCCTGTTTCGCTAAATCAACCAATCAAATGTCAGTGTGGGCGGGCTTTTATCTCTTCTCCCTAGTCCCGAACTGAATACTCTGTTCAGTGTATATCTGGGTTTAATGATGGTAAAGACATGTTGAGGTGAGTTCATCAAGATTCATTTGATTCATGAGCATATTGAAAGAGTGAAAGAGAGAGAGAGAGATTTTATTTGTCATTGTGCAGTAGTACCATACAACGAAATTTGCTTGCAATACTCACTTTCATATACACACTCACACAATAAATAAAGTATAACAAATATAAAACAATAACAGGGCATCTAACATTACTCTGAAGTCCCATTGCATAAAGCCCCTATCTATAAAGTGCAACTTTGGGGTGTATGATTGTTCAGTTCTATGATGGCTCTCGGGATAAAAGTATAAATAGAATAAGCAGCTTATATAAATAGTCAAATTAATCTACATATAGAATGAAAGCTTGCAAGAAAAGTAAAAGGCATATGATGTAGGAAATAGGCCTAGGCCTACTACATTTGCAGTGTGTGTAAATAGTTATTTTATTCATTCATTGTTGTTATATTCAACTGTATTTCGGTACACAAGTAAAGTGCTGTTCTGTGGTGAATTGTCATATTCTTGTCTTACTTTTTATTGGCGGGGGGGGGGGGGGGGGGGACTTCGGTATACCTCCCTGAAATGACTTTTTGCAGGTTGGGATGTCTGAAATTGTATAAGACAGGAATACTAACAAAGGTGTGATATATGTTCCTATAAACTGAACCCATTTGTAATAAACTTTGACTTGAGTGAACTGTACTTTGAGTGAACTGTTCTTCGGTGTCTGTTTCATTCTTGGTCCCCGCGCTCGGTTCTTCTAATTGCTCTCATCAACTCGTAAAAACTATCATCTAGACAAAGTAATAATATTTTGTCTAATATAAAAAAAAGGAAAAAAAAGTGCGACTCCGGTGGGACTCGAACCCACAACCTTTGAATCACAACGCTAGATGTGCCTAGAAGTCCAATGCGCTATCCATTGCGCCACGGAGCCACCTGTTGATACACACTGAATATCGCACTTATCACCCTGAACACTCATCAGAATGTGTCAATAAATACGACGATAACTGTATTGATTTTGATCAATCTTGATAAATCACTTTATTTTTCAGTCGTATGTTATTACTTCAGATGGCGAATGTTTTACGCCATTCGGTGATTGGCTGAGATCATGTGACGTGAATGACGCAACACGGAAGCGAAAAGCAAACATGTTGTAACTTCTACTGTGAAAATCAAAGTTTCATGACCACATAACATCATCAAATCATTTCTTCAAAGCTTTAAAGGACTTCCAGAGGAAAGGCGGATTACCGGACTTCATACGGTACAGACACTTCTCATTCACATTGAACTGTATTAACAGCTTGTGCAGTGTTTACTGTGTTTGTCATGGCAAGTGTTCATAAAGCAGACCACAGTTTATATCAAACCCACAGTAACCACGGTTAGCTTAAACACAGTCATTATATCAAAACTGTGTTCGTGTAAATGAGCATTAATGTACCAGAATCATGGTTACTAGGGAGCCGCAGAGATGACGTAATTGTGAATGAAAACCCCGGAAGTTAACATTGTAGGACTTCCGGTGCCAACGCTCCAAAAGCTGAATCCGAAATCGCGTACTTTCATACTATATAATATATATGCAAGCGAACGAGTAGTACGTAGAGAAAATTCTCGCGAGATTTGGACGTGTGTATACTAATGTAGCGACCGAATACGCATACTTATGTAGTAAACGAAAACACTATAGTGCTGTACTTGAATCCTCAGCATTCATGATTCCCGGATGGTGTAGTGTTTACACCCCACGAGCCCACGGGACAGCCCTACAGGCTCAAATGAAACCACATGGAAATAAAAAGCTCTGAGTGTGCTGCACTGGAAGAAAATTGAAAGCTTCGTTTCTTGTGTTGTTTACTTGTACAAAGCCCATGTTACGTGTTAATCTAAACTGTGTCTCATAACTTCCGTCACTACATCACATGGCTAATCTCCAGTACAGTAGGTGGCGGACATGCGCCTCAAGCGTAAATTGCCACGCGCCGTTAAAAAGGAACAGAAGAAAATATGCTGGACAACACCGATCGCATTCATACTACAGCCATTCAGCCCCGTTGAGTACATACTTACTGAAGTACCTGCTCTTCAAGTGTGCCATATCAGATTCAGCCTAATGGGTTTTGTGAAATCACCCGAAACAAGGTCTGAGGTTAACAAAACCTCGAAACATTTTCACGTTTCTTTAACTTAAAACACACCAAATATAACCCACTCGTGATTTTTTTAAAGACACAATATGGAAGAATTATGTTGTTTAATATCCAAAAATCACTTGCACAGTGTGATGTATTTCATGTAGTTGTGTGCTTACATGATCCCAAGAATGTGCAAATAAAGAGAAATTCCCATTTAAACTAATGTCCCTTGTGTTTGTCTCATGTCAGTGACTTAATATCCGCTGCTCCGCACGACCCTCAGTTTCCTCTTGTAGAAACTACAGCAACACACAAATGCAGAAGTGCTCATACAGCATCTGTTTTTACATATTGTGTCTTAAAAACGGCCGTTACTAACATGTTGTTAAAAGCGACTCCTTCCTTTGGCGGGGACATTAGAGGTCTGCGCATATAAAGCTCACAAATAATACAACATGAGCACAAATCTCTTAAAACGTAGCTGCCGATTCATTCACGGAAAATGACTTACCAGGGAACACATTTTTAATAAAGTTAAATTGAGTTGCCCGAGGCTTGGTGGTGGTGACGTTGATATTGAGCAACCTTAAAGTCCCATTGAAAAAATGAAATATTGCAGCGTTTATTGTAAAAAGTTTATGTGGGTCGTTCTTTTTTTTATCGTTTGCCCTCATAATCTTGTATCTGAAAATACACTTCTGTCCTTTAGTGACAAACCATCTTAGACTGCTTGGGCGGAGCAACCGCTAACTCCTCCCCCTTAAACTGTCAGTCTGCTGAAAGTTGCAACAACTGTTTTTATACATCCAATCAATTCGCAGAGAAAGACGAAAGACACGCCCACTATCTTCCTGATTCAAAGGGCATTTTCCAAACCCTCGGAAATGGGTCAAAATACTGAAGTAAAATTGATCTCAACTTCCTGTTTACGTGGACTTTAAGTGTAGTCTGTTGATATCCTTGTGTTAGCTTTATACTTCTGCCGATTGTATTTCAGCTTCAAAAGTAACAAATGTGGTGTTCATTTGTAAAGATTATCTTGATAGAAACATCATAAACCTTTGTTAATCACAGAGCTTGTTTTTTGTGTTCTTCCTCTTGATATCACTGTAAATACATTACTGAATGCCTTCTTCATGTGCTCATGTGCAGATGAGCGGGCAAGAGGTGACGCAGTTACTGCACGAGTGTCTCCAGAGCGCAGTCAGCGGACCGACGGAAGCAGGGCGCGAGCTCCCACACCCCAGCGGTAATGACTAAAACTCTACATATGCTGCAGTTATGTTAATAATGTTTACAATGGTATACGGGGGAAGAATGTTATTTTTTGTGATCTCGTCGAGCGGTTTGATATCTGTGTGATCTGACCTCATGCACACATTACAATCCCATTGATCTTAAAATGAATAAATGCTGAAACACCATTTGCTGTCTTATGACACTTCTGGGATGTAAACGAGCAAGTAGTTCTCACTGAAGTCTGTATGCCGCTTTCACTCTCAGGGTTCTTTCCGGATGAACTGAGAGCGCTCTTACAGGACGCTGCGGACAGAAAGTGGCCCTTCGTGGAAGAGAAATGGCAATACAAACAGTCTGTGACGTCTGAGGACAAAATCAACTCGTCCGACCTCATCAGACAACATCTACCACAGTTACTGGTAAGAATCTGACCTGGTGCACATGACAAAAAAAAATATCTTTCATTGTGTGATTTTGAGTCCTGTGTGTTTTCAGATGTTCCTCCGAGACAGCATCGCAGCCGATGAGCCTAAGTGGGCTGTCGCGGTGGTCTTCTTGGTCGACCGTCTTCTGTACTGGATGGACAGTTCTCATGTCCTGCTGAAGATCGCTAAAGCGTTGCACGAGCGTTATCCAGCGATCCCCATCGCCCCTCAGGTCATCATCAGACAAGCTCGTGTGTACCTGAACAGCGGTGAGCTCATCTCTCCCCGTCTGGGTCGTGGAAGTCGAACGTTCTTCACTGGGAGGTTTCATTTGATGGCTCGTTTTATTTTGATGCAGGTAAACTGCAGAAAGCCGAGTTCATACTGAGCCGTCTGATCAGTCGGAATGCTTTAACAGGTATTGTACAATCAGCAATATGCCATCCGTTGTGCTGGAGTGGTTTCTGACGGCTGCGTGACTTCATTCAGGCTCCTGGACGTATATGAAGGTCAGCGAGCAGACGCTGGTGCAGGCCGTGAGTCTGCAGGTCAGAGGTCAGGTGCTACACAAGCTAGGTGAGTGAGTTCGTGTTGCTCTTTCACATTTGTTTTGCGTTTAAAAATTGATTTGGTCTAAGATGAAATCGCTCAGGAGAAATAATCATATTGAGATTCATTTTGAGATCTTCAATAATATTGACTTTTGACTTATATATCTGATGAGACCTTTTCATCTCACTGATGCCTAGGAGAATAACCGAGACATTCAAGAGATGTGATGTGTGTTTATCCTCAGGTCTGTGGATCGATGCGTTCGAGCTGATTTGGGCGTCTCTGGTGGGGTTTTACGCTCTTCCTCAGCCTGATAAAAAGGTTGCATGTTTAAGTTGATGCGATGCACGAGGACTCGTTCTGCAGCTCATTGGCGATCGAGCACTGATGTGCGTTTGTTTTGATGTTGTGTTCAGGGCATCGGGACTTCTCTTGGTCTTCTGGCACAAATGCTCATCTCTATGAATGACCACGACTTTGACACGCTTCAGAAAAAAACTCATATCGACTTTGTAAGATGGACTGAAATATTTGAAATCTTGATCGCATGCATTTGTTTTTGCTTTGAGCTTTTTTTCTCTCTCTCTATTCTTGTTCAGAATTTACTGGGAGAACATCATCATCATCGTCTGCTGTCGGCTGCTCGAGCTGCTCAGATGGCTGTTGTGTACAGTCAATATGGATCTCTGTATGTTTTGACCAACGTGGTGCGTTGTCTTACAGTTTTAGAATCGTATAAAAGTCCCAACACCTCGGATTCTGTGAATCTGTACCGGACGCGAGCGGTGCGACAAAAAATATCTTGTTCTTAAAGGGTTTGTCGTGTAGCGGTGAGCCACATCCAGTGTGGACAAAATGAAAAATGATAATGGGTCCTATTGTCTTTTATTGTGTCTCGTCAAGTGTTGTCACTGACACAATAGTTATAAAGGTCTGTATCAATATGTTATAGCAACGCAAATAGATTCAATACATAAAATAATGTGTACTTCTATGTGCTCAGGCAAACTATATTTAGCACAAATGTCATTTTGTTTGATTCAAGTGGATGATTATTTTACCCCTACTTATTCAACCGACATTATATAACCTTTGAAAAATGAATCCTGGTTTTACTATAGTAAAAGTGAAGTTTTACTGTACCAAAAGCATGAAGTGAGAATAATAAACTGTTGGCTTGTTATATTGGCTTTTTCATGCTATTGCCGAAATGCAGAGGGTGTTATATAGTTCATAGGGATGATGGACTTTAGTTTTTTCTTTCCAGGTCGCCCAAGGATCCTGTTTGCTGTCCTACAGTTTCTCAGACAAACGTTCCACTAACGATCAGAATCGGTATCTGACTTTAGCCAAAGAAGCCTTCGAGATCGGCCTGCTGACAAACACAAGAGAAAACACTGTCACTAGTAAACTGGAGTTACACACTTTACTCAAAGCGTCTTACTGCTTGACCCTGACTCACAGATGGATGACGGGACCGTCTGAGAGCATCACAACAGCCACGAGAGTGTGTCATGAAGCTGTGACTTTATTATTCCAGTATTCCAGAAGTTCAGACTTCAGTCTGTGTGCTGACATCACAGCAAAGATTCAGCGGATCAAGTCATTGTTGAACGTGAAAAGCTTCGGTAATTCTGATCCGCTCTCCTTTGTTCCCGACGGCTATCGTTCTGTGGAGTTTGGGCCTGTGAGGTTCACGCTCTGCAATTTTGCAACGGTCATCGACAGTTTTAGAAAGCACCACAGTTCCGTCTGTGAAACGTTTGAGATGAATACTCAGAAGACAAGAGAAGATTCTGACTCAACCCACTGTATAACAGCGTTTCAGATCGACACGGAGCGCTCAGAGAACCCGGAACATCTGCAAGAAACACTCGACAGCTGTCTGGAGCGCACCAGCCCAAATAAAGATGGCAAGGATGAATTTATGGATCAAAGTTTGAGAAGAAAGTCCCGTGACATGATTTCCTCTAGACATGATTCATCTGGCAGCGGATCTTCTTTTGTTCTGGTCAATTCAAGCTGTCGTACTGAGATAAGTGATGATGAACGGAGCACCAGCGCTGGTCCTTCAAAACCCAATGTAGATGAACAAAAAACATGCGACTCAAAAGGATTCCAGGGAGATCTCTGCACGGCTAAAGATGAAACCGGGCCGGCGTCCGTCACCAATAACAGCAATGACTTTGGCAAGAGTCTGAGAGTAAGAGCGTCACGTTCTTCTGACAGTAGCTTGGACTCTTCATATGAGCACGTTCCAGTCCAACCTCAAAGCAGCATAGAGACCGTAGAGTTGGACTGTGATGTCACTTCCCTTTCAGTAGCCAATCAAGACGCAAGGGCGAAGACTAAAGATGGGAGCGTATCCTCTTCGTATTCTCTGGCCGACAGCTTTGGCTCGCGCTCATCTTGGGAGAAATTGTCCGTTAGTCCTGCAGCCAACACTTCTGAGTTTACACAGATTAATCATTCACGACAGAGCTCATCTCGCAACTTTGTAAAAGTACAAGAACGTGTGAAAGCGATCAGACCGTCAGCTTTTTCAAGCACAGAGACCGATCCGTTTGAAGAACTGGGATTTGAGCGTCTGTCCGTCCCCGACTACCATCAAGAGAAACACGGAAGCTTCAGGACCATCTCCGAGTCATGCAACAGATGCTTCAAGAACTGCACGATGGGCAGTGATGTTCTCACAGAGCGGGACTACAGATGTCTGTTCGCTGGAGTTTGTCATGGTTGTTTGCTCAAAAGGCTGCCGAACAAACCGCTAAACTCTCTGGACAGCAGACGTCAGAACCAGGCGTACGGTGAGTGTCCAACACGGCCTCTCCATGAGCTTCAGTGTGTTTGTCATCGCGTTTTATGCTTTCATTCTGCAGATGCCGTCGTCCTGAAATACTCAAAGGCTTCCGACTTGTGGACGGCCTTCGAAAGCAGCGTTTTCATCGGAGAGCGGACCGGTGACTGTGGCACACAGAGACGAGCTGTAGAGGTGCTGTATCTTCACCAGGAACAACTGCTGAGCAGGTAACACCTGAAACACCTCACCCACCGTTCATCACACACACGCTAACGCTCAATCCACTTCTTCAATCATCAGATACGTGGGTAAAGAGTATCTGAAGGAGAAGGGCCTTCACGCACACCTTCACGACGTGGAGCGTCAGATGAGCGCACAACACTACGTCACTGAGTTTAATAAACGTCTTTACGATAGTAACATCACAGCTCAGATCTTCTTCATTCCCTCGGAAGCACTGCTGGTATGAATCCCTGTGTATTTTACACACAATTGAATCTGCTTGTGTTTGTGAATGTTACTCTCATTGCTGTGTGATACATGCTATTATTTTAGGTTAATTGACTAAAAAGATCAGATAAAGAGCAGATCAATTTAAGTCAAATGTATTTATTTTCTTGACATTAAGTGCACTTTTTGAGTGTTTATTGAGATGGAATCAGATATATATGAGCCACTTGGGGCCTCTTTTATAAAGCACTGCGTAGAAACCGACGAAAATGTAATTTTACTAAAATTTCTTAAAGGGTGTACGTGTGATTCATAGAACGAACGTACGCACAGAAAATGTGTGTACGCCTCTCTATCTGATGTGAAGTCTATAAATCACAAATGACCTTGAAATTGCGTGCAGCTGATCTCAGTTACAGATCTAACCTTTTAACGATGTGCAATTAATGTCATTAATATATGAACGAGCACATGTCAACATGCAAATCTTATATGAGCGGCATATGACTTGCTGCAGCACTCGGAGGAGCAAAAGTGCGGATATCTGCTCAGAACCTGATGTGGAGCTTAGCACTTTTCCATGTCAAATACCATTTTTATAAATATAAATCCTGTTCCTGTGGATTGTACGCAAACTCTACGATGAAATATGAGGGAATGCACGTTTTATAAATGAGGCCCCTGATCATTTGTTATGACTATAGGGAAACCCATTTCTTGCAGGACTTTTGATAATAACGAAGTGTAACACTCCAGCTGAAACTCAACGTTCATGTGTGTTCGTGTTTTCCACATTCGTTCGTTTCAGATTCTGGAGAGGGGTCGTATTGAAACATGTTTGTCTGCAGAACCGTACATGTCTGGAGATTTCTCGAAGATCACAAACAACACCAAACGTACAAAAACTGAGCATGCTGCCACAAAGTACGGCATCGCATTCGGACATTTCACCTACGAGTTCTCCAACCATGAGGAAGTTGTGGTGGATCTGCAAGGTGAGAGATCTAGTTTGATCTCGTCACTTCAATTCACATGATTTGTTTGTGTAACTAATGAACTAATGGTCAACATTATACGATAATGTCCCTTGAACTGTGACCACATGAACTATTGATGTTACACAAATATTACCTCGATGTCTTATTTCCACACTTGGATATAAAGAGAGAAATAGTCCATCATTTGTTTGTTTTCTTTTGGTCAGGTTGGGTCACGAGTAATGGAAAAGGTTTGACGTATCTGACCGATCCTCAGATTCACTCGCTCCGAAAGCCCAGATCGAACAACTTCCAACAGACGGGAATCGACAACTTCCTTAAATATCAACATGGAGATGAATGTAATGAGATCTGTCGAGCGGCTGGACTAAACACAATCAATGTCAAGTAATATTAGTTTTATTCATCAGCCCCGCCAGTTTTTAACAGTTGCTGAAAAGAATGAAAAATCAACACCGGTTCAACATTTCTATGCAAAATAATTGCAAAAACCTAAAAAGCTCTCACAGTAATTTTTACATTGAATAAATTGTAAATGAAAGATAAGAAAAAAGGCAAAAGTAAGTATATGTTAATGTCCATCTGGAAAGATGAAATAAACACATTCTTATGTCAAAAGGTTTGTCTTGGTGAATATGTTTGTAAATCTTAAGTGAAGGTTTAGTTTGGTGTAATGTTATTAACGGACCAGTGCAGTATTTAAAGTGACAGGTGTCATTGTTCTTTCATTACGGTTCATTTGATTAGACAAGTAATCCTAAGACATTTCTAGAAAATACCAACCAAGATATTATTATCTTAGTTATTATTTTGATCATTAAATCACAGGTTCTGAGTGAAAGCCACGAGGAAGTAACTGATGTTATTAAATGAACATGTGACACTGAAGTATCTGAGACAGAAACCTTTGAGCTCAGAAAATGTGAAATATCTGGGTCACAGTCAAACTTCTTCACTTATTTATATCCCATCAGTGATCATATGACAGTGACATGTGACTGAAACCAGAAGATCTTCATTCCACATTGATAAAGTTGCGAATGTGCAAAATTGGAATAACGCGAATAAAGCAACTATAGTCAGCCTTCACTTCCTAATAAACTGCCAATAAATATCAGTATGAAAAGAAAGAGAAGCCACTGAATATAATCTTTTTTGTATATAATAATACTTGTGCAAGCAGACGAAGAGACAATAACAGAAATACTTAAGGACTTTGCTCAGGCATTTCAGGAAGAATATTTCTGATCACAAGATCTCTGGTTAGTCAGGTTTCATCATCATCATCATCGTTTAGTTACGTGACTTTTTGCAGGAATTTATTCTGCGTTTCCATCTCTCATTATTTACTTTAACCTTTTTTTTTTAACTCAAGTGAGTGTAAAAACATTTTGGGGTTCTAATGGGAAATTTGGTGTTTCCATCACAAGCAAAACTTCATAATGCGAATAAAACCAGTGACGGACACCCGCTTCATGACGCTCACACTTCTGTTTCATGAGTCTCATGTTTCTGTTCCTCAAACTGCCAGACACGATTAGATTTAGAGTCTAACATCTATATGAGATGAAATATATATGAATCCAGCTGATTTATGAAGGGTTAATGAGCAATCATTTCGCAAATGAGGGATTTCACTCCATTCTGGGACATGCTTGTGTCAGACGCACAGCCCTTAAAAACGTCTAAAGTGATTATGAACACGTCTTGTCACGAGAAAAGTAACAACAGCATGATGATGACATCATTAAACAGATGTTTATCTTCATATTTGTATTCATGCATTGTTTTAAATCTTTGGATCTCTCTGTTATGTTGTGTTGTGTTGAGGTGTTATGAGAGTTCACACACACACACAGAAAACCTGCTGCGCCAGTCAGATGACAAACAAGGAAGTGTGCTCACACACACACACACACACAGAGCTGTTGAAGTTCTCTGAGCGGCTCGTCTGGAGATCATGATGTCACTGCTTTGTTTGGGTCTGTTAGTGTTTGGGACAGGAATGGGTTTGGGACAGAAGCCTCATCCATGCCGTAAGTGTGTGTTTGTGTGTTGATGCCTTCAGTTGTTTGTCACAATCCTCATGTTCGTCTCTGACAGCATATATGTGTACAGAAGAAGAATAACAGAATGTGTGTTGTGATCATTATTGACAGGCAGTCCTCCTCTGCTCTCTGGAAGTATGACTGTGGTGAGTGACACAGCGTTTCTCCGGTGTTTTCATTATGACATTTGAGCTCCATTAAAGTGATGTTTGCTCTGACGCAGGAGCCCATAAACTTGTTTATTCATTGAACTGGTGAACTGTTGCACAACCAATCATAATACTGAAGAGTGACGTCACTGTTGCTATGACAACAGAAGCACGAGCGAAGCTTTGGGTCAAGTCACATATCAAGAGTTTGCTTCCAAAAAGAGAGAAGTCAGTTTTTATAAATGTTCAAAAATCATGTTTTTGTTGTGTTAGTTATTACGGCTTAAATCAAAACAAACCAACTCTTGTTTGACTGATATTAATGGGAATGTTTTGAAAAGATTTCAGATATTCGTATAGATTATCGTGTTTTATATGTCAATATTCTTCATCTGACGTCAGTGGTCTTATGTTGGATTCGGCTGAATCTTTTGCTCATTAAACTCACAGGGATGTAACGTGTTCATTGTTTTCTGAATGTCACATGTGAGATAAACATTCATCTCTCTCTCTCTCTCTCTCTCTCTCAGACTGCTAAAGATGGCCAGGCTTGGGCCTTTGCTAAATATCGCTATGATGCTTTTGGCCAGCGCATTCGTTTATGGGAATTTGGTAAATCTGACAGCAAAACATTTCACCTGAATATGCTGTTCCTGTTTCGAGAGGTAAAGCCACACAACATAATCTTCATCATTTATTAAAACAATGAACTTGATTTCATGAAAGATCACTGTGAGAATGAACAGAGGCTTATTGCCGTTTTATTAATAATAGGAAAGTTCTGTTGAAAGATGTCACCCAGCATGCATTGCAGCACAAAGCGTATTTTTTGTTACCCTTAAGATGACTGCACGGTCCGTAATACCAACGGTCTTCATCGTGATTTCTTCATTGGTTATTTCTAGGGTGTGGTTTACAACATCGACTACAGAAACAAGACGTGTCAGAAGAACATCCTCCACACGACCTTCCACCCGTCAGAGATCCCACGCAACGCCTCGCTGATGTCACAGGTGATTCTGGGCGGTTCCTCTGCGCCCGGTGAAGGTCTGCTGGTCAACACCTGGACAGGTGTCGTGCCTGAGACTCAAGGTGAAGTCACGTGCCTGTTAGTCTCAGGGACCGCTGAAGTGGTGTTCTTTGTTTTCCCAAAGAATACAATTTAACATTGCATGAATGAAATCTATTAGACACAATAACACATGCAGATGTTCTAGTAGTTGGAGTCTCAGGAAATGTTTGTTGTTTTAATGACGACTGAATGTTTTTACATGTGCAGGTAAATATTTGGCTACAGTAACAGAGTTCGGCTGCATCCCCGTCTCTTTATTATACTACACACCACAGACGGGCTGGATCGTCACCAGGTGAGAGAAAGTGCACGTGGCTTAAGACAATGTACATTATGTCTATTCTTATAATGATTGAATCAATGACATTTTCTTTCAGCTATTTTAACGCAGTAACAGGAGTCGAGGACCCAGAGCAGTTCATTCCTCCGTCCTTCTGCGCAGACATACAGACAGAAGAAGAGAGACTCGATTTCTTCAGTGTGTTTCTCTAAAACAATTTCAGTTTAGCTTGAAACAAAACTGGATTTAGACTGACAGACACGTGTTATATTCTGCTGTCGCTGGTCTTGAGTTAAGGGAAGAGCTGTTTTGCAGCAGTGTGACCCCAATATAATTCTGTAATAATCTTTTAGCATTTGTAACCATTTAATCGTTTATAAAGTGAATAAAATATTTTCTCCAACAATCACAAAATGTTTATTTTCAGCTATGGCTCCTTTATTCATGGGCGGTGATATAGAAAAGAAATGGGTCATTAACACCCAATGGAAACAGGCTTTTTTACTGCTGTCGCCATTCAGAAATGTGTCAAATGCATAAACTATGAAAGCATTTCAGGTCCGTCATCATGAAACGGAGCTCATACCGAGGAACACTACATAACAAACCATTTGTTCTATTGGAAGTGTTTATTTGTGCAGGTGTTGTCTGAACCAGAGCCGTTGAATATGAGAGTTACGACACTCGGTCACGTGGTTCATGGCACCAAACATAACAGTGCTTTCAACCTATTTAAAGAGTTTAGCGGAACAGACAACAGCAACTGGATTTGCTAAATAAAAACACACCGTGAAAACGGATTACTGCGTTGACTACATTTATTGCAGCAGTTTATATTGGGAGTAAATATGAATATGTTTGTGTCTTAATTGAACATTTCACTTAAACTGCCAAGTCGTGGAGATGTAAATCCATGCAGTTATTTCAGCAACAGTACAGCTAATGCGTTTGACATACAGTGGAAGGAATGAGCTTCAGGACACTTCACTTCCGCAGCCCATTCTTCCTGTGGAGGTTATGACTCTCTTATTCAAGGTTTTCAGCTCTATTTATAAACATAGAGTCAGATTGTTAATAGATCAGATCCCTTGAAGATTTTGTGGATGAGTCTTTATTAATACAGCGAGTGATTGATGCAAAACAAGTCAAGTGTTTATCATTAAGACCTAAGTGATCTGTAAGCTCTTCACTACAGCGAGGACGTGTGTCAGACCGGAAGCTCCTTCACTAAATCATACAAATGTTTTTAAGAAATTGCATAAGAATAAAACATTTCTGGATATCATTCAAAAGACTTCCAAATGTTTACTGTCAAAACAAACACGACGGCAGAGATATTTGTGAAAGTGTTAGCTGTGTTTCTGCTGGGATTCATTCAAATGATGTTTATGTGAGGAACACGACACTCACAACGGAGGGTTTACAACTTCCGTTCTTAAAAACCAATAACGTGACACGAGTTTAAATAAATTGAAGTGAACGAGTAAATCTTGACACCTTCTATGACCGATCATCAAGAGTCGAGCGGCTCTAAAGTGGACGTGTCTTTGGCAGTGAAAGTCTGATGGGTTTCCTGAGTGATCGGTGGAATCTGATTGGAGGAGGCCGCTGTCGCTCACTGCCGTGCACCGGCGCAGCTGATTACGTCATCAGGAGGCGGTGCACGCGCTGCAGCTGCTGCTGCGACAGGACGAGGCAGTGCGTCTGCTCGTTGCCACGGGAACAGGGAATCATCACCTTGCCGACCAGCACATCTCCGCTCTTCCGTTCTTCTTTGGCCTGAAGGAGAAACACATGAGCGATCACTGAGACGTCAGCGTTTAGCTTCGCAGACACGTCGGGTGAGTTTGTGTATCACACCTTGAGGAATGAGGCGGCCGGGAACGTGGCGAAGTCAGACGGCACGCGAGCGCCGGGCTGCTGGGAGACCATGTGCTGCGACACTTCAGCCTGAAACGAGAAAACATCATCAAGTCACTGCCGCAGCACACATGTGTATCACGTCAGTAATCAGACTGACCTTCAGTTTATCCAGCGTCTCTTTAACAGAGTTCAGTCTCGCCGTCTGCTCCAATAACTGAGCGCTCGCACTCGCTGCAGACAGACACGCAGATATTACACCACGTCAGACAGACAGAGAGAGACATTACACACTGAGAGAGAGAGAGACAGACCTGGTGTTTTGCCGGTGATGTCCACTACTTTGACTCCAGCGCTCATCTTCAGCAGGGTGTTCAGCACTAGATCTGTTTTACGGTAAAGTGAACCTGAAAGTGCGTCTGATGTGATTCCCTCTCTGGCCGCCGTCACGCTGGACACTCTCAGAGGAGGGAGAGACGCCAACTGATCGCGCATCTTCTCAGCCTGATCACACAGAAACACTCGCGTCAGCATCTGCACATCATTCTCAATGTAATCCTGAGCGCTAACGCTTTAAAGAAAACACCTTGAGTCTGTAGTTTTCAGTCTTCAGATGTCTGATAGCGAGTCGCTGAACGTCGATCTGTTGTTTGAGGAGAGGAGAATCCACCACCTGAACTACACCTGCAGACACACAGAGAGAGAGAGAGAGCGCTCTGGTCAAACTCATACATGACCCACCCGATGACAAGCATCTGTCTGTGTGTGTGCGCGAACCTGCTGCCGTTCCCGTGACGATAGAGGCGATGCCAGATGCCTGCGGCCCCCGGATGCCCTCAGCAGCTCGTGGTTGGTTGTTGATTCTCTGTTTTAACTCCGCCTTCTCGGATTCCAGCTGATCGATATCAGCCTGCAGCGCGTCCATGGTCTCCTCAAACTCTCTGGATAAACACACAGAACACGGTCAGCGTCCCAAAACCATTCACACAGTTTCAGATAGAAGTTTCATCACACAGTGTAAAAACTACTACTTTGATTTGAAAGATCTTCATTATCTTCAGCTTACGCCGTGTCTACACCGGTCGCAACGCAACATGTCATCCTGCTAGTTCTCTAAATTGTAATGAGCTATTATGTCTTTTGTCTTGTCTTGTCGCCCGAAGTAGACACGGTGTAAGAGATGATTCCTTTAGGATATTCTGTCACACAGAGAACTTCAAGTTTCATTAAAGAAAAACAACATCACACACTCACTTCTCTTTCTTTTTGAGCAGAGAGAGAGCGTCGTCTAGTTTGGTCTGGATCTTCTCCACACGATCATCTGCATCTTTGGTGGACGTGTCCAGCTTTTTCTCCAACAGACTGAGACGGACGTTGGCCTCGCTCAGCTCCTCTCCCTGTTTGACGCAATGATGTCATGATTTATTCTCAAGAACAGCACTGAGCTCACAGAAATCTAAACATGTGCACAGCAACGGTCATGTTTCATGTCACAGCCGCATCTGTATGACTGATCCAACTGAAGAATGAAAAAGGCAAACGCGGTCACCTTGATTTTGAGTGATTTTTTCAGTTCTTTGATGACCGTTTCTCGATCTTCCAGTTTATTGCCCAAACCTTCAGCGTCCGTCATCTCAGCTCTCACTGCAGCCGCACGCATCTCCACTGGAGGACGCTGCACACACACACACACACACACACACGTGAGTCTTCAGGAGATGTGATATATGTTAACATGTGATAATGATGATGTGAATGTGTACCGCTCGCTGAGGCTTCTCGGCATCATACTCTCCCTCCTGCATGGCGGTGGCCATCTTGTTCATGGTTGCTATGACAGCAGAGCAGGACTGACGGAGACACTCATAAGGATTGAGCCCGTGGGAGCCGTACACCTGTCACACACACAATTTACTCTTTATTTATTGACACATCAATGTGTGATGTACATGCGTGTGTGTGTGCGTGTGTGCGTGCTTACCTGCTCCACAGCTTTAAACATTGCATCTTCCACTTTAGTTGCGTTCAGGCCCTCGGGTTCAGCCAGAGGTGCGATCATCTGAGCGCCAGCAGCCGCCACTTCCTGCAGGACTGCGACGGCACGCGTCAGCTGCTTCCTGCAGTCCGCCAGCGTCTCGCTCACCTACACAAACACGCACATGACATCACGTCCTGTGCACCACACACCGTAAACGCATCATCACAGCCGCAGTGACGTTTTGTGTATCTGGTACCTCGGGACTGAAGGTGAGAGCTGCAGGTATCCCCGGTGCGTCGGTTCCGGGCATCCTCCGGCGGATCTTCTTACAGAACTGCTGAATGTCTCCGCGGGAGGTGTCCAGGTCCTTCAGTAGCACAGAAAGCTCCGACCCTTCCTGTCCCGTCTGCAGAAACGCCCGCAGACGCCCAGCCTCTGACCCCATGCAGTCAAGAGCACTCTGAGTAAACTACAGGCGACAAACAATAGCGGGATTATTCTCTCTCTCTCTCTCTCTCTCTCCACGTGTGTGTGTGTGTGTGTGTGTGTACCTTGATGTGATCAGACAGTTGTATGGTGCAGTCTTCAGGTTGTTCAGAGAGATGAAAGCTGTAGAGTTGCTGGAGAGAACACACAACTGTCAGCTCATTGTATCATGATGTCATTCAGAAGAACACAAATCTGTCAGAATGAACTTCAGTGTGTGTGTGTGTGTGTGTGTACCTGATAGTATTTGATGGCTTTAGTGAGCGCCTCCACTTGAACGGTCTCGTCCAGCTGATCTTTATGAAGCAGATCGATGAGAAAGTCCAGAGAACGCTCGTGAGCGCTCATCTCAGAGTACAGCGTCCCCATCCGCTTATACACCTCCACATCACACTGACTCAGAGCTCTGACACACACACACACGGACAGACATGACAACGTGATTTGAGAATGTTTCGTACGTTCACTTTCACTAACACAGCGTTCTCTGATCTGCGCCGTCTGAAATCGTGCTCACGTATACACAAGTTTGTTTACAATGATGCTCATAGTGAAGAGTCACAGTGATGGAGACGTACAGCTGATATTTGTGCAGCGTGGCCTGCAGCAGACTCAGAGAATAAACCAATCCAGACGCGAAACTCAGCTGCTCTCCGGCCGGCCCGCGGAGTCCAGCACGCTCTCCTGAAGCTGCGTTCAGATCGAACTTCTCCTGAGCCTGTTTACTGATCAACTCGGCCTGCAACACGACGTCACATCATCACATATAATGTACATAACAGATTTATGTAGTCTCCCAGTCATTGACTTTATTAAACTTGTGTTATTTACGATCCCGTTGTAAAACATTCTTTAGACAAATCCACATTTAAAAGAGGGGCATTTATAAGAAGTTTTTTGTGTCTTTTTTATGCAATCAAAAATTCTGTGTTTGAAAGTAAAAATAAATATTTTGTAATAAAAAAAAAGATCAAAAAATACAGTAATATTTGTAGTTTCATGATGAAAAGTTTTTCTCAAAGAAAAAATTCAAAGATTTGCACGCAATGCAAATAATTTTGTTATTAATTTCAGATTTTTTTGCGATCTTTATTTTTTAATTACTAAATAATTTGTTTTACTCTTAAACACAGAATTGTTTATAGCATAAAACTCCAAACATTTATACCCATAAACGCCGTCGGGTCACATTGATCCCTTTATTATTTTGTGGTGAGTTGATGATAAAATTGTTAACTTGTAGAAAACTGATAAACTCTTGGAACACAAGAATTTGACTAATGTAGTAATACCATAGCAAACTACAGTAGAGTTAAGCGCTGAAAGTACAGAACTCAAACCTCAAAAAGGATTTAAATGAATTTGGGAAAAACAAAAGAGGATATGGCTCTAATTTATCCATTTGTGCCTTTGCTACAAAACCTCTGCTATGTGCAAAAAAAGCTAACGTAAAAAACCCTGAGCGTTAAACTTCAATCCAAGCGTTGTGGCTTTCGCTTTGACATCAAGAACAGATTGAAAATTCGGCTCTGTTACCTTGCATATGAGTCTGGGGATCAGCAGCAACACAAGGATGCAGTCGTAATCTCCTCCGTGTCTCAGGAAAGACTCCGGCATGAATGATGTCAGGAGAGCCACCTGCCGGTTCGCTTGATTTACCTCCATCTTACGGAGCTCCATCTCAATGGCCTACAAACACACGCACAGTTGAGTCGAGTCTCTGTGAAGTCACATGGCATGTGATGACCGAAGAGTAACTGTACCTTCGCGTAAGCTTTGGTCTCTGCAAATTTGATTTTAAAGTCAAAGAGCTCCGCCGCTGGCTGCTGCTCCACAGTGGTGCTCTGCTGATTGGTCAACTCTCGATTCACTTCCTGTTTAACAGAAAAGAGGTGAAATATGAATGGCGTCACTCAATCAAACCTCGCACGTGCCGAGTGCCTCTCACTGACCTGTAGGTGCGAGGTGAGTTCTCTGTATTTGTTGATAGTTTGCTGATAGTCGGCCACGGTCTCTTGGGCCGCCTCCACTCTCTTCTGAGCTTCTCGGACTCGTGCTCCTGCCAGGTCCAGTTGCTCGCGTAGCTCCAGCTCCGTCTCGCGGCCGTTCTCCTGCAGCTCATCGTTCATCTCATTTATTGCTTCCTGTGACGCATGCCAGAGTTCAATGGTTATCCGACTGTGAGCTGCCGCGCTTTTAACTGGACGTCTCTTGTGTTTCTCCTATATTTCTCAAACAAAGCTCATTCTGATTCTGTGTCTCACCAGGTCGCTGACAGTCTCTCTGAGCTCTCGCACTTTCTCCTCCAGGTCTAGATTTCTCTCGGTCAGCGTCTCGACCATCTCCTCGGCCCCCAGAGCAGCATCCACCTGAGACACAAGCGCACACACACACACATGTGATGAAAAGGTATCAGTACACATGTTAATCAGAGAGTCCTAGTTCTTCTCTCTCTCACACACACCTGCTCTTTGAGCTCATCTACGGTGTCTTCTGCCTGCTTCATCTCCTCCTGAAGTTTCTCTTTCTGTGCTCTCAGTGTCTCCAGCTCAGAGTTCTTCTTCTCCATGTGTTTCTGAAGCTTAACATGCTCCTGCTTCTCAGACGACGACAGATCTCTCATTCTGAACACACACACAGACAGCACGGCGGTGAGGATCAAGACTCGTGCTCATTGTTAACCAGCCGCGGGAAACAGGAAATGACACGTGAGGGGTTTACCTGACCAGAGCTTCTTTCAGCCGGCCGTTCTGCTCCTCTAGCTGTTTCACTTGGTAACTGGACGCGGCTCCGTCAGATCCTGCAATGAGACAGACGGGTCAGCGGGTCACGTGATGTTGGTGCACACGCTTGAGGTCTTCACGTACCGTTCTCCTCGATCTCGTGCTTGATGATCTCCAGATCCATGGTGAGCTCCTCCACCTTCTCCTTCAGACTCTCCACCTCCTGCTGGAGCGACTCGCCTCTCTCCTCCGCCATCTCTTTGTCCAGCGTGGCCATCTCGATGGCGTCTGCGGTATCTGCCATCTCCTCCATGTAGCGATCTTTAGCCTCCAGGGCCTCGCGAGCCTCCTACACGATGACATCAGCGCATGTTTACACCACACAGACAGGTTCAGTCAAAGCAGCTCCATTCAAAGACACAACGTCTGGTTTAATGATCTGTCAATATATGATCTCATTCATACTATGGTCTGTTTGTATACTGGATTCTAATTGGCTGGAAGGTCTGCATTAAAACCGTTTAGTTCCAGTCAGTTTGATCAAAATGTTTCTAAATAACCGTTATTGTCAGCGGTCTGATCAAAAAAGACACTGTAAACGTCAACAACAGTTTTAATGTAGCAAATGTCCACAGTGTAATAGGGATAATCCGTATGTGCTAGCCGTACATTAATGGATTTCCTCCGCTTCGCATCCTTTATTGTGCGGCTAGCCGTGAGTTATTTCTAACTTATGTCATGTTTACACTGATGGTTTTCATTAGGGCTGGATTTTAAGACCATTTTGGCGATTCGATTCTTATATAGGTGGTTTTCATTAGATTCTAAATTGATTAGTTGTTAGTATTTCATTTAAAATATTAGTTTCAGTCCGTATGTGAATATACAAGCTGGTAACTGAAAACCCCCTACACAGCTAAATGAATGAAATACACATTCACGTTTACAGTATAGTTTCACAAAACATTTATTTTAAAATAAAAACACTGTAAATGTGCAACATTAAAATCACGAACAACCTGACACATGTTTAACAATTAAAACTACAATGAAATAAATAATGGCGCCATCTTCTGGACGAGAGGCGAAACACAGATAATATTCTCTGAAGCACTAGCGTTCAAGGATTTCTTGAATCGATATGGTTTCTTTAAATTGAAGATCGATTCAAATCGAAGAATCTATATTGTTTACTCAGTCCTAGTATTCATGTGTACACAGAAAAAAATGATTTCTGCTGCTTGTCTAATCTGAACATAATATTTGTACAATTTTGTCACAACATGATTTTTTCATGTTCAGTTATGTAACTTAATCCGTTCATGTTGCCACTACATACAGTAAATGATTTGTGTTGTGTTAACATATAATTGTTACAACTAGGCTGACCATTATTTAGAACAGCGTGGCCTTTGCTTAGGTCGTCGGCGGTTACATTTATAAATTAGAATTTCTGTTACGCTTGGTTAACTTTATATCTTGTTAGAAATAAAAGAACATTTTATGTCACATCAACTTAAACACTTAAAATGTGGAGAACGTCAAATGAAAATATGAAACGTTAACATATAAAAATCATGTTTGTTTAAGAAACACAAATTTGGCAACTTGAACATAATAATGGCTTCCAATGTTTCCTCATCTGTAAGTCGCTTTGGAAAAAAGCATCTGCTAAATGACTAAATGTAAATAATGAAATGATGCCGAGTAAACTTAACTTTATTATGTGCAACCGATGCACATCAGTTTTTCATGTTAAAACACAGTTTATTCAGTGTAGGTCAAGACGACTCGCACCAGCCGGATGAGTTTTTAGCTGTTGTTCTCAGGGAAGAACGGACCTCAGAAAGTCACGACTGACCAATCAGAATTGAGTTTTCCAGAGAGCCGTGTGATAGGTGTTGTTACCTTCTTGGCCTCTTTGAGTTGCTTCTGCAGGTCGTTCTGTTGCTCCTGCATCTTGATCTTCCACTCCTGCAGCTGCTCCATCTGAATCTTGAATTTCTCCATCTCCTTCAGCTTGACTTTATCTTCTGAACGCTTCATCCTCAGAGTCTCCAACTTCTCCTCCAGATCCTTCACCTGAGCTCGAAGAGACTCCTCCTCCTGCACACAGACACATTCATCACAGGCCACTTTATCTGTCTGTGTCCTGGACGCCAGCGTACCAGCTTCATAAGTAGCAAATCATCAAAATAAAATGAACAGGATACAAATCAATATTAAATACAGTAAAGGAGAAAACTTGTATAAACGTCAGTGATGGTGACTATAAAAGTAAAACAATGACAGCCAATCAAAATCCATTTCCAGTGGAAAGGGCACACGCATTTAAACTGACACTACAACACATGAGGTGAGAATAAAGATAGCGCTGATATAAACATTGTTACGGTTCTTCATTCTTGTTTTAACCGGGTCAAAGGTCACTCACTTTGCTCGTGGTTGTGGGGGCACTGGGGGTTCCGCTGGGCTGTGGTACAACAGGAGCGCCCAGTGCCGTCTGTGATGAGGAAGTGGACTCCTTTTCCACCAACACAGATTCTGAGAACCCGGAACTGACGGATGGACGTCCAGTCTGCAAAACACAAGAGGATTATGAACCGATGATGAAACCCCGGGGATCCCCGAGAAGACACTCTGATGAGTTCTGTGCAGCAATTTTGAGCTGGGATCAGGTCATGACTGTCTAACGTTCACCTCCTGTGACTGGATTTCACATCTGATGTCACTGACCGCACCGCAGATCAAGTGTATGGTGTTAGTTCTGGCAGGTCACGCGACTCAAATAAAGCTTGTAATCAGCTGATCCTCCTCTACCTATAGAACTATGATGCAATCACAGAATCCATTTTAAAAGCAGTTTATCGCATCACATTGCTCAGGAGCAAATTACCCACCTCCATCCCCAGTTCCAACACATTTACAATCTGGACTCCGCTTCTGTTATTCCTTTTCATAAGTTACAACTATATTTTAATTATGTGTTACGCTTAAATGTTTTTAGGAACTCATGATATCTGCTTGTACAGTTTCGTTTACCCTGAGGGGAGTTATCGCTGCTCTTCTTCATGCTGGCTACATGGATGGGCAGGGTGTTTTCGCCCAGAACAAAACAATACCGCCAATCTAAACTGTATGCTAGTTGTCCATCATTTTTGACGGTAGTGAACCTGACAGAACTGTACTGTATGTATGTTTGGCCTTTCTGGCTTCAGTTTAAATGTAAAGTGTGAAACCGTACAACTTTCTTAACAAATCTTTTTTTGAGTTGAATGAGAAGTCAGGCAGTGACATCAGTGTTGTGATGCTGTGAAACACACGGTGTGCAGACCCTCAGAACACCTAATGAGGGGATCTGACACGTACCATAATGAGAGAGGGGAGAGAGCTGGAGCTGGAGAGACGACTGGGAGTGTTCCACTGTTACACACAATAACATCACAGCTCAGGTGGAGGTGCAGGTAAAATGCGTGACATCAGATGATTAAGAACGCATGTCCGTCAACGTGATATTACACGACTGAAAACGACACACAGACTGTGACAGCTAGAAAGTGTGGTTTCGTTTAACATCCGCTGAAGTAATGCAGTATTGAGATCTTATTTCACAGATACTCTTGTTTCATATACAGTACATATAGTCATATTTTATGGTAGTGCAGAAACAACACGTAGCACAGAAATTAATACTTAAGGACCGAAATGTGAATTGTTTTTCTTTTCAGTTGTTGTACACAGATGAAGTGGGATGTTGCGATTGGTTGACAATTACAGAGACTTTTAAAGTCCCAGTGAAACACCTTGGAGCGAGCAGCATTATTTTACGTCTTGGCATAATTTCAACTGAAAAATGCAATGAGCACGAGACATATCGATGGGCCCCCGCCCCCTTTTAAAACAACCAACCGCTTATTGTCAACGATCGTGACTCCACGGATTCTAAACGGATTTGATTGGACAAGAACTTTAATGAGAGGCTGAAGTGTAGCATGATGTCATTGAATTTCTAGATTTGTTTTAAGCGCACGTGGCAGACTATCGGTTTTGAACGCTTATTAAGTGTTAATAAGCGCATTAACTGCCCTATACATCTTTAACGTTATATTGATATTTTAAAATAGCAAAAATTAAATAATGAAAAGTATCTCCATAAACTTTCAAATAATTTAACAGATCACCACTGAATATTCAAGTATTCTACTGGTGATTTCACAGAAATAAAAATAATCCCAATGAGTGACATTGTTTTAAGGTAAACATCAAGCATGAGTGAAACAAACACGGATGGCTCAGCAGTGAGTGTTGAAATGTGCGGTGCTTTTCATTACAAATTGAAGAAATATGACAACCACGAGAAAAAACACTTTGACGGACACGCAACCTCAGCTCATTTCAGGAAAACCAGAATAATTATTAGTGTTTTAGCAGCTGATAAGGTGACTGCACACAGGGTACGAGAATAAGGAAGTTCCGATTGAGTACAATGCATTGTGGGATACAGTATCTCAGGTTTTCAGGCTACATTCAGCAAAAATATTACAAGTAACGTTGCATAACTCCATCTCAAACACAGTAATCATAGATAACACCAGACATTCCCAGAATGCTTTGCTGCTGTGTTCAGGCTCACCTTGGTACTACGACGCACAGCAGTCTGAAGGACGGCGGAGGGAGGAGTGGTAAGTAGAAAACACACACACGACGCAAAACAGGAGAGGGAAGAAACCAGACAAGGAGAGCACACATCAGAGGAAATATATCAGGAGAATCACAGAGAACACTCAGGTGAGAAAGATGCAGTGTTATACACTTGAGGAGCTGTAGAATCCGAACATCGTTCATAAAACAATCACAAAAGATACTGATATGTGTGTGCGAGATCATTGTAAATCTTTCGTGACTGAGCAAAACATTTTTCTTCAGCCACGTCATCTGAAGAAGACACTGTCTCTGCACGCGGCGAATACACTGACGTCATGAACCAATCAGCATCTTTTCTGACTGCAGTGACACAAGCAACATCCAATGAGAAGACACCGCGTGGTCGTGCAAACGTGCTGTATGAGTATTTCCGTGAGATGTTGTCATGCCAAACCACACCATTCCATTCAAACCAAATTCACACCAATGATGGAAAACCCAAAAGTATGAATAGAAACACGAGTCGTCTGATGAGTGAACTGCTCCTCAGATAATAAAGAGTGACGTGAGGGAACTGATGTTCTACCTTCTTGGCTGCTGGAGTCTGCTCATGATGTTAGCAAAGAGTCAAAACACACACAAGAATCAACACAGTTGAAAACGCAAACGCTATATCAATAAAATCCTATTATTGGCCCCAGAATCATGTGACATTGTGTAAGTAAATATAATAGACCTATGTGTGAGGTTAACTAATAGCGCACCACTATTTATTTTTGTTTTTGCAATGAAAACTTGTTATCCGGCTGCATCAAGGCCATTGACGTGAAGCCCTGATCTGCGCGATGAGGGAAAACAGGGAAGGAAAGCAGAATTCTACGGCGTGTCCTCTGGTTGTTCTGTCTGTCTATGAGATTAACATGTTACAAGCGTCTCATTCATGGATTTGTCTGTATCTTTCTGAACACATGAACTTCATCCACAGAGCTGTTCTGAGTTTATTATACGAGCGTTTCACTGTTTGAGTGAAGCTACTGTCAAGGGGCGGACTAGACATCTGGAGTACCGGAACTTTTCTCGGTGGGTCGTTAACGTATGGGGCCAGAATGGACGCTTGGGCCTGACAGACGGATGTATTATAAATGCGAATGCACGCAACCCGAAGACATTAGCGAATTGGACACGTATGCATGTAACACAATGACATGTTACATACAACACGTCTGTCGACAGAAATGGTGGAGGGCCGATGCCATCCATTCCATGTAAAAGACTGGCTGTGTTGACTGACTGAGCGCGAGTGAGAAGTGATTAAAGAGAGGATAGTCATCATACCTGCTTCACTGCTTTCCCCGTCTCGTGGATCTCTGAAATAAGACAAAACAGTGTGATGTATCTGTGAGGACTAAAGCAGATGTGGACATGATGGGAGTAAACCTTTCTTACCTTTCTTGGGCAGTTTGGACACAACTAAGTCCGGGGTTTCTGGAGACGTGGCGGAGCTGCCTCCATCATCCATGAGCTGAATCTGAAGACGGAATAACCAGATGAAGAGATTCATGAGCCGGTCTGGCGATGTTACTGATATAACTGATTGACTGAATCACGGGTCATATCGAAACTCACATTTGGGTCCATTGTATGAAATGTAATAATACTTTAAGAAACCTTTAATTTCCAAACATGATCACTATAAACAGAGCTGCATCTTTGGCATCTTCAACAGTAAAAAAAAACTTTCAAAGAGTGAATTAAGAACTATTTCTTATTAATTTGAAAACACGTGCAGTCCTGGTCCTCACCTGAGACTGTCTGACAAATATCCCATGATTCTCCTCACAGGTGAAGTAGCGTTTTCCCTGCACCGTTCCATCGTTCTTTCCTTTAGGCTCGTCCAGAATGACGCCCACCCATTTCCCCGAGGCGAAGAGAGTGGCACCGATGTACGCCACTGTCCCACGCTGACCCTTACCGATGACCTCCACCAGAGAGCCCACCTTCACCGGCTTCCCCCCGCCGTCAGAACTCATCCTGCTGATCACACTGCTCGACAACTGACGACACACACACAAATAAAATACACTTTTAATAAATCTGCAATACATCCTGAAATGATCCACGGCATTGTGTAAAGCAACAGTTTGCAATAATTGTCTTGTTTTTAATACGTCAAAAAGCTTTAGCAGCTCTAAAACGTGACTCAACTTTTATTTATGTAGCGCTTTTAATACATATTCCTTTTTATAAAGCAGCTGTACATAAGAACATGGATGAGGACGCGCATGCACACGGCCACTAACACCAAACAAGTCAGGATAGAGAGAAGACATGGAAGCTCCGTTTATCCACTAGTTAATCAAAGATACAGTTATTATGATGGATGGAAAAAATTACAAAATGTGACGCCACATATGCTTGTGCGGCCATTAATATACCTGGGTGGACCAGACTGTTAAAATATATAGAGCACACATTTTCTGTTCTCTGCATTTCTACAATATGAATCCTAAACCGCAAGAGATGACGGTGAGAAATATCTGTATGAAAAACATGAAGGTCTCAATGAACAAACACAGATGTCTTTTGTGTGATCTTTGTCTACAGGCTGATATCATGTGCTTTATACAACAACACACAGAGTTCAGATGTCATCCGGTCATCACATGCTTCAGGAAGCCGGACCCGCTGTTAACATCGGTTTGTGTTTGGCTAGTGTCTAATAATATAACTATTTATATTTCATTTTCAAAACACAAATCAAAATTGTGTTACTTTTTACTCACCCACATGCACTTAAAGTATTCTCGTTGCTTCAAAGAAATTCAACTGAGCCACTTTGAGCAGATGGACCGATTTAATGATGTCTTTAGCACTTTTCTGGACCTTGACAACAACTATAACCATGATGTCTATGAGGAGGCCTGGAAATCTCTCGGATGTCACCAAAAATATCTTTACTTGTGTTCCCAAGACACCGGGAGTTCTTAAAACATCTTGAACGTCATGTGGGTGAGTAAAAATAACACCATTTTAATGTTGAGATGAAATTTTCCTTTAAGATGAAACCGTCTATAATCACAGACAGCATAAAGCCAGAAGAGAAATACGTTTGACCACCACACTTGAGTCTGGAAGAGAATACAGCTCTTGCACACGCTTAAACGTCTGATCATTAAGCTTTCTGGAGGACCACGAAACAGAAAAACACTTCTCCGTGATACGGGTATGCAGGTTTGAATATAATAAACATTAAAATGATGACAATATGAACGAAATGTGGCAAACGACGGAGGATTCATCTGATTTAAAGTTAGCTGAATATTCTTCAGTCGGCACTTTAAAATGAGTTGTGAAGTAAAGAGTTAAATGTATATGCACTCACCCGAGGAGTGCAAGAGTTTCTCCGTGACATGGACATGTTCCTTTAGATTATTCTGGAAACAAACCCTTTCTCATCTGCTTTGAGAGCGACTCTATTTACTTCTGCAGATGGAAACACTGAACGTTCTGTCATATGACAATCTGAAGCACATGATGAGACCGACGCAGTCTTTATAAACAGTCTGTGTCTGATAATACCATCCATCCTCTACACCACCTATTTCTACTGAGGTTCGACAGGACGTTTGTTTTTATACACCATATGACTTCATATTAAAGCTGCAATATAACGTCAATGTGAAAAATGTGAATTTTAATTATATCAGTATATTAACAAAATTACAATAATATAACATTGCACTCTTTCAGGTAAAGGCGTCATTACTAGTAGGGTTGTGCTATATTGTGGAAAAATGTGATATGCGATAGAATGCGAAATAATGCAATATTCAATTTGCGTTATGATTTATATTTTTCTTAAATCAATGTAAATTGTATTAAAATATTTTTAAGTAATGATAAAACCAACATATATTTGATATTATTTTTGGGAAAAGAAAGCATCACTACAGCTTCTGCAATGTTTTACTGTTGAATTAAACACATCTGACATTTTGGACCCGTATTGTTGCGTCAGAGCACAGGAGCGAAATATCCCAGATAGATGCTATGCTCTCCGCATCCACCGAAAACTTGATCATACAGAACTTTATGAAGAATTAAATAGCTCATTAATCCAAACCATGGCGATGTGTGTAATGCCCTATGCCTTCATTACTAGAGCTGTCACTATTATTAAACACTCATCGCATTGCAATTATTTGACATAATCCTTAGAAATCCACCGTCCTTGATCTGTACTCGCTGTTAAATTCCAACAACATTTCTTGATATAAATGTTATCAGATTTGTATTTTTTGTGTTAATGAGTTTTAACAGAATGATTCCACATTTGCTTCATCATCCCCATATGTCATGTCACGCTAAAGGGAAAGCAACAGGTTATTTACTGTATTTTCTAATTTCTTTATATATCTGTCTTTTTTTCATTAAATAAGTTCATTGTAATTAATCGTTATTATAATTGTCAAATCCTTGAAACTGACAATTAATCCATAATCGCCTTTTTAAAAGACAATTAATCGTTGTCATAATCGTGACAGTCCTACGATCTTCTAAAATCGTACAGTATAAGAACGAATATATATATATATGTGTGTGTGTGTGTGTGTGTGTGTGTGTGGTGGGACATTTTCACACCAAATTGTCTGGACAAACTAATCTACCTCACATGTGTGAGCATAAACAACCTCTACTGTCACGTGATTGAAATAGATGAAACACAGGAACATGACACTTGAAATAAACGCTTACAACAGATAAAACATCAATGTAAACATCGACACGTGTCACTTAAACAAACAAAAATCCGACGGATAGTATAACCATGAAATAGCAGCACCGATAAAGAATGTGCCTTTCAATGAAAGTATATTTAATCATTTCTGAATTTAGCATTAGCTGTCATGCTAACAGCTCGCTGATAATAAAGCATCGCTGAGAGGAAAGTCTGAAGTCGAGTAGACACGCCAGCAGTCTTCAGTAGAAACACATTAAGAAGTGCAATTAAACGACTCCATTCGATGTTTATTGCGTATCTATGAGTTAGTCATGGTCGGGGTATCTCAGGCGATCGCTCTGAGGCGTTTCCTCGGCAACGGCCACTTCATGGTTGCCAGGGAGACGAGCGATATAATCGCGCGCTTACCTGAAGACTTCGTAGAAGTGTGTGACTGACAGCTGCCGCACGCGAGGTGACGCGCCGATGTTTGTGATTCGACGTGAAAACTGACCGTTCGCGATGACCGCGGGGAAAACACGCGTCGCTGACCTGACGCGTCGTCACGCCTTGATACTTCCGGGTCAGACCACGTGATCAACTGACAACCCACACTTGCGATCTTTGCTTTTTTATCTTTTTTTATTAATATAAATCTTTGAAAGTAACAATATTATACAGATCACACAATTTTGGTTGTTTATAAGCAATAGAGATTTTTTAAGTTAATAAATTGCAGTTAAGTGCAGATTTTACAAACTTTTGTTTATGAATGTTAATTTGCCATGTAAAATATAGAAATTCACCACATAATCAAACATTTTACATTCATTAGTATATGAACATATAATATCTTTAAGAGAAAACATATAAACAATATTTTTATGGGCAAATAAAAAGGAGCTTAACATCAGACCAAAATTAAAGGGTTACAGGACAGTTATAAAATAAATGGGCCAAGTTTTCCTCCTGTATATTACAAAAAGAACATTTATCACCAATGTCCATAAATTTAGATAAAGATAAATTGCAAGGGGACATTTTGTGTGGAATTTTTTAATGTATTAGGGGGCCAACAAACCTTTTTTTTTTTTTGGGTGTGAGTATTTTAAAAAGTTTTTTCTTTGGTGGGGTTTTTTTTTTTTTTAAATGGGGAGGAAAAAAATTATTTCCTTTTATGGAAAAAAATTATTCTTTTGTTGGGGGGGGGGGGGGGGGGGGATGTGGTTGGATTTCCTGTTTGCTGAGAGTTTGCTGAGAGTTTACTGAGAGCGCGTGGTTTGAGCGGGAGCTCTACCAAATCTAATTATTCTTGTTACATCTTGAAGAATTCTGTCTTAAATTGTTATTGAGCGAGAGTGAAACCTATCCTTAAGTATAGCATAAACAAAATCGTTGTTAAACGTACTGATAACTTATTTCTATCGGATCACTCTGTGTTAGCCCTTAGGCTATTAGCATTACCAGCCTGCATACTGCTTAACTCGCTGTTGTCACTATTACATCACTAATGGCTAATGCTAATGCTTCAGACGTGTTTGTACCTTTGTGTGCAGATGAGGAAACGCTCGCGCTACGGTCGGAATTGGATGCTGTGGAGAAGCAGATCCAGGATTTACTTGAGAAGCAGACACGGCTGCGAGAACGTATAACGGCGCTGGAAACATCCCGTGCTGAAGCTCGCAAATCCGCGGTAAGTTTTCATTGCGATTATAATACTTCTTCCACTTCTACTCCGCGTGTTTCTCCGCACAGAGCCCAGGCTACGAGAACACGATCAGCCCAAATGAACTTCACTCCTGCACCGGCACACCATCGGCGAAAGGCACAAGCCAGGACCGGTGAGATGACTCAGCTGCCGCCACCAGTCTTCGAGATCCCGACCAGGAACCGCTTTGCCGCCCTCTGTGAGACCGAATGCAACGCTGTGATCATCGGAGACTCGATCGTCCGGAACATACGCGCTACATCTACTAAAGGTAAGGTGCGCACTCACTGTTTTCCTGGCGCTCGTGTTCTTGATGTGTCTGCGCAGGTACCTGCGCTCCTGAAGGACAACGCTAACGTCGAAGCTGTCGTGCTGCACGCGGGAGTAAACGACGTCAGGAAGCGGCAGTCGGAGATCCTGAAGAGAGATTTCAGGAGTCTGATCGAGACGGTACGCAACGCATCGCCAGCAGCGAGGATTATCGTATCAGGACCGCTGCCTACCTACCGACGAGGGAATGATAAGTTCAGTAGACTTTTTTCACTTAATCAATGGTTGATGTCATGGTGTATTGAACAGAAGCTGCTCTTTGTAAATAATTTTGATCTGTTCTGGGAGCGACCTAGGCTCTTCCGCCCCGACGGCCTGCACCCCAGCAGCATCGGCGCGGCTCTCCTGTCCGACAACATCTCGAAGGCGCTACGCACCTGTTGACTGTGTCTCCCTCAGGTAAGTCTACCTCAGGTAAGTCAAAACCTTAACCATAGAATGTGCGCATCAACTGCTATAAATGTTACTGTTTCAAAATATATAGAGACTATATGTGTCCCCCGAATAATACTACCAAGTAAATTTTTTTGCAAAAGTCATAGAAAAAATTTGACCGTGATTAAACCTGAAGACAATGTAATAAACAACCAAAACCAATTTATAAAGTTCGGCCTACTCAATATTAGATCACTAAATTCAAAGGCAGTTATTGTGAATGAAATGATCACGGACAACAGTTTTGATATACTCTGTCTTACCGAGACCTGGCTTAAACCAAATGATTATTTCGGTCTAAATGAGTGTACCCCACCAAGCTACTGTTATATGCATGAGCCACGTCCGGTTGGTCGGGGTGGCGGCGTAGCTACAATATTTAGAAACTTTCTTAATGTAACTCAGAGAATAAAGCATAAATTTAAATCATTTGAAGTGCTTGCGTTGAACATAATTATTCCTAACAAAAGTAAAAAACCTTTGCTTTCTTTTGCATTGGCTACAGTGTATAGACCACCTGGTCCCTATACTGAATTTCTGAAAGAGTTTGCGGACTTCCTACCGGACCTATTGGTTAACGTTGATAAAATACTAATTGTCGGAGATTTTAATATCCACGTAGATAGTGCAAATGATGCATTAGCACTGGCGTTTACAGAACTACTACAATCTTTTGGGGTAATACAACACATTAAAGGACCCACTCATCGATTTAATCATACACTAGACCTGATTATATCTCACGGAGCCGATCTAACCAATATAGATATTATGCCTCAAAGCGAAGATGTCACCGATCACTATCTTATAACGGGTACTTTGTGCACGTCTGGAATCAGCCCTTTAACTCGTTATCGACAGGGTAGAACAATCACCTCCGCTACTAAAGATAGCTTCACAAAGATCTTGCCAGATCTGACTCCTTTAATAACCGTACCAATAAATAAAGAATCGCTCGATGACATGACCAGGAAATTGGGCACTATTTTCTCTAATACATTAGAAGCAGTCGCACCTACAAAGTCAAAAAAGATTACTGAGAAAAATATTGCACCATGGTACAATAGCACCACTCGGGCCCTAAAAAGAGAAACTCGCAAACTAGAGCGCAAATGGATAAAATCGCAATTAGAAGTCTTTAAAATGGCGTGGAAAGAGAGTTCAAATTGTTATAAAAAGGCACTAAAAGCAGCAAAGGCTGAGCACCTTAGTAACCTCATAGAAACCAACAAAAACAATCCAAGGTTTTTATTTAGCACAGTCGCTAAATTAACAAATAAACAGACACCACCTGACCTGGCTATTCCGCCGCACCTCGGTAGCAAGGAATTCATGAAATTTTTTACAGAGAAAATCGAAAACATTCGCTACAAAATTGTTAATACTCAACCTCCAAATCTGTCCTGTGAATTAGCACCAACCATCGCTCCAAAACAAAGGCTCCAGCGTTTTTCATCTATAAAACAGGAGGATTTAATTAAACTTATTGCAACTTCTAAACCTACAACTTGCTTACTAGACCCCATACCAACTAAATTATTAAAAGAGTTACTACCTGTTGCAATTGAGCCCATCTATAACATTATCAACTCGTCAATTAATCTAGGCCATGTCCCAGGACCCTTTAAGATGGCCGTCATTAAGCCTCTAATCAAGAAACCAAACTTAGATCCAAATGAACTAGGAAACTATAGACCGATTTCAAATCTTCCATACCTGTCTAAAATCCTAGAAAAAGTAGTGTGCACTCAGTTGTGCTCTTTCTTACAAAATAACGACATGCACGAAAAATTTCAGTCAGGCTTCAGACCGCATCATAGCACTGAGACTGCGCTCGTTAAAATTACAAACGACCTGCTTATAGCATCAGATAAAGGTAACATCTCACTCCTGGTCCTGCTTGACCTTAGTGCTGCGTTCGATACCGTAGACCATAACATACTTCTAGATCGCTTAAACAATTATACTGGTATTGAGGGACAGGCACTACAATGGTTCAGATCTTACTTATCAGACAGACATCAATTTGTCCATTTAAATGGGGAATCATCAAATCTAACGCAAGTAAATTATGGATTACCTCAGGGATCGGTTCTGGGACCCGTTCTGTTCTCCATATACATGCTTCCCCTCGGAAACATTATTAAAAAACATGGAATTAGCTTCCATTGCTATGCAGATGATACTCAGCTATATATCTCATCAAGACCAGATGATTCCTCCAAGCTATCCAAAATGGCAGAGTGCATTGAAGATATAAAACACTGGATGACCTGTAATTTCCTTCTTTTAAATTCTAATAAAACAGAAATACTACTTATCGGACCAAAGACACGCAAACCAAATAATTCTGATTATAAACTGCAAATTGAAGGATGTACTGTTACTCCAACAAATACAGTAAAAGATCTAGGCGTTATATTAGACAGCAGCCTGTCATTTCAAAATCACATCTCAAATGTCACAAAAACAGCTTTTTTCCACCTAAGAAATGTGGCCAAGTTACGAAATATTCTGTGTGTTGCTGACGCGGAGAAGCTTATTCATGCATTTATAACCTCAAGACTTGACTACTGTAATGCGCTACTCAGTGGCTGTCCTGCATCATCAATAAACAAACTACAGTTAGTTCAGAATGCAGCTGCCAGAGTCCTAACCAGGTCCAGAAAATACGATCACATAACCCCAATTTTATCAACCCTTCACTGGCTACCCATTAAGTATCGTATTGACTTTAAAGTTCTTTTAATCACTTATAAAGCCTTAAAGGGTTTAGCCCCTACCTACCTAACAGAGCTTCTATCACACTACAACCCATCACGCTCTCTAAGATCTCAAAACGCGGGACTTTTGATAATACCCAGAATAACTAAATCCTCCAAAGGGGGTCGAGCTTTCTCATACGTAGCACCTAAACTCTGGAATAGCCTTCCTGATATTATTCCAGGATCAGACACACTCGCCCAATTTAAATCTAGAGTAAAAACGCATCTTTTCAGCCAAGCATTCAATTAATGCAAATATGCTAAAGAAATCAGATTAACATAGATATTATTTACTAGAATAATTGGATTTTTATAAAACACCATGTAGTGTGTTTTACCCTTTCTTGGGTTTTTCGTTTTTCCCCTGTAAAGCTGCTTTGGAACAATGCAAATTGTGAAAAGCGCTATATAAATAAAATTGAATTGAATTGAATTGAATTGAATTGGACAATTCAGGAAAAAGTCGATGATTATTCGAAAAAGTAAGTAAAAAAAAAATAAAAAGTAAAAAAAAAAAAAATCCTCCATCTTTTTTTAAAAAAAAAAAAACAATAATTTTTTTTTTTTTTTTTTTTTTTTTTTTTTTTTTATTTTTTATTTTTTTTTTTTTTTTAAAAAATTTATATTTTTAAACCACCACCACCCCTCCTGGTAGAAATAATATTTTTTTTTTTTTTTTTGTTTTTTTTGTTGGGGTGTCTCTCTTTTTTTTTCTGTTTTTGGCTGGGGGGGGGGGGATGGTTTTGGTTTCTGTTGTGTTATGTGTGGAGACATGTGGCTTTATGTTGGTACTTGATGCCACGTGTCTTCCTGTTATGTCTCTCAGCCCCACCCTTGTGTCTCCTGTAATTTCATTAGGGTTTCATTCCCATCGTCTGTTTTGTGTTTCACCTTCGTAAGGGTTTTATTCCCATCAGCTGTCACCACTCTCCCCATGTAATCACTCCTTGTTAGTGTCTCCCTTTATATGGTCTCAGTTTCTCTCTGTTCAGTGTTGGTGCATTATCTATATCTTTTGTCTAATGTCAGTGTTTGTGATCACGTCATTTGATTACCTGTTGTTCCTGTTTACAGTTTGTGAACTTATTATTTTCACTTTTATAGTGGTTGTTTTTCTAGTGTTTTCTTTGTGCTTGTTTTTCCCCATTGTGGGTCTTTTATTTAATAAACGTTTTACATTAACCCCTCGTCTGCCTGCATCTGGGTTCTGTCCAAAGCCATTTCGTGACACTTACTCTTCCAGATAAAGTCAAAGAAGATCTTATTGATTTCCTTGGAAACATCAGCACCGGGCACCCACAGAGAGAGAGAGAGAGAGAGAGAGAGCAGAATAAACAAGTCTGGAGAGACTATCAGCTTTGGCTAATTAAACTCTTCCAAAAAAATAACATCACTTTGTAGCCAGTTATTCAAAATATTGTTGGTTTTCTTCATTTTAGAGATAAAATTCAACTGATCACGTGACTGTCTATTTTTAGATATCTTGGGCTCTTTGCACTACTTTCGTGACGTATTCCCTGTTTTTCTAAGTGTTCTAGTGGGCGTGAAGATCCCTAGTGAGCATGTAGTGTTTCTAACACGTTGGGACACACTTAACAAGTGCAAACATGTTATTAATGTGCTGTTTCTCATACAAAGCAGTTATAGATAAAACAGACTTAACAGCATAAACCGTTTTATTTAAAGGTCTGAAAATCGCATGTCAATCTAAACGGCGGCTGGCTTGACGGTTCAAAGTTCAACATAGGCTTGCTCGCATCCACCCATACTAGCCTGCCACCGACCGACATCAGGTCCTATCTGATCTACGCCCCTGCTGATGCTGATGAATCCACTAGAGGGGGATATACGCTCACATCAAATTGAGAGGTTATACTCTGGTGCGTCGTTTGTAAAATGAAACGTGTACCAAAAACCTGTGTAATTTTATCAGATTTGAAGGTAAAACTTAATGTTTTATCTAAATCTTTAATAAAAACATGAATCCTGAATTTGAATGTTATATTTAAATGTTAAATGCCAAAGTTAAATCTAAATCCTATATATAAATGTAAATATTTTAGGTTCATCTTGTATTATTATATATATAATCTAAATGTTAAATCCAAATCTAGAGCTAAACATTTTGCAAACATGTCCATATACCGCTACTTCCAAGTCCCATCATCCATCACTAGTCTAGTACAAGCCTACTTCGAAGACCTACAACTGTGTTTCAGAACGGCTGACTTTACAACATCATGGTAGAGCGTAGAACAAGGCATCATGGCAGGTTGTACAATCTCACCCCTGGCCTTCACCATGGCCATGGAGGTCATCATCAGGGCCACGAGATGGGTGGTGGGTGGCGAGCGGACAAAGAACGGGATCCGCCTTCCACCTATCCGTGCATACATGGATGATATGACCACTGTGACTACTACTGCAGCATGCACTATATACATTTCGTTACATTTCGTTGCACTGTACTTGTATGTGTGTAATGACAATAAATTGAATCCAATCCAATTGAATCCAATGCACTAGGCGGTTACTTGGAAAACTGCAGGAGAACATCAAATGGGCCCGGATGAAAATCAAAGCAAACAAGTCAAGAAGCATCTCGATAGTCAAGGGACAGCTTAAAAATGTGAAGTTCTGCATTGGTGACGACCCAATACCAACAGTGTCTGAGCAACCTGTTAAAAGCCTGGGCAGATGGTACAATGCAAGCCTTAGGGACAAAGACCAAGTGGAGCAAGTAAGGAAGGACATTACCAACAGTCTGGAAAACATCAACAGGACCCTACTGCCAGGGAAGCAGTAGGGCACCATCTGATGCGGTGCAGCAAGCTACATGAGCCCTAAAGCACAATGACATTGAAGGGCACGTCCAGTTGACAAGAGGAGGTTTGGGCCTTACAGCAAGTAAGCCAACTTGGCTTACCAACCTGACCTTGACCAACCTCTTTACTGAGGAAGGTTACAGTTGCCTGACAATATGTACTGTTAAAACAATACTTTAGACCGGGGGTCTTGTTTTAGGGGGTTTAGGACTTACTGATTTTGATTTATTTGGGATTGCCGCAGGGCGTCAGCAAGAACACACAGATTTTGAACGCAACAAACAGAGTTTAGTAAGAAGCTCAAACATAGCAAACCAGATGCACAGACAAATCTTGGTTAAAATCAACAGAACAACATGTGGATACGTGACATCATCCTGCCATTCATGTAAGCAGGGCGGACTGGTCATCTGGGATTCCGGGCGTTTTCCTGGTGGGCCGCTCAGACAGACGTATCATAAATGCGAATGCACACAACGGGGATGCAAAAGACATGTACGCATTAAGTGGGGAAGAAAATGTTCCTGTACTCTCATGTGCTTGTTTTTATTATAACATTTGAAATATCTACAAGAAGAACATTTATATGTACATATTGCTGATATAACATATACTAAACAACATTGACTAAAGGAAGCATTTGCCAAACAACTGATTTAATAATATTTTTACCCATAAAAAATGATAATTTCAGTGATTTCATTACCTTGGATAATAGTTCTCCAGTCGTATCTTATGCCAGATGCTACAAATGTATCTGTTGTGTTTTTATGCATGTTAGGTTGAAAACACGTTAAGCCTTACATTATGTGATAAACCCAGTTTTCATTTAACACAACAGAATTGGCCAAGGGTAAGTAGTTTGCATCTCTGAATCTATTTGTCATTTTTATTGTAAAACCCTTGGCTTTGTTATTGCTGTCACGAGTGCCCGCCTCCCTTCTTCAATTTGATTGGCTGAATGTTCTGTCTTCTTCGGTATGATTGTCTGAAATGATACATGCCCTCTCTAATTTGATTGGCTGGAATGACTCTAAACCTGTTTGATCGGTCAACCTTTTGAAATTGGGCAGCTCAGCGCTAATATCACTGACTATAAGCATCTTGGGGGCGCGATTTAAAATGACACGTCTCCCTGAGGTCATGGTTGTTCAGAGGTCCCATGTGACTGACTCGAGTGGCGTTCCAGACATTATTTATGGGCTTGAGGTGGGAATATCCCAAATGTAGCATAAGCGCTCCGTCCCCATGTGAGAGGTGCAGGTATACGCAAGAAAAGGTAAAGATTAAAACAGAGAAGTGCCGGTACTGCGTACCAATGCGTGTCAGCCCACCTAAAGCACAGAATTAAACGGAATTTAGAATTTAAAATGTACATTTACAAAACAGATTTCAGTTTACTACAAGATGTTCATCACATTGTCCTCGTATTACTTTAACATTCACATCACTTTGATTTAGTTTACATGTAAAACATTAAATGCTTAAAGGTATTAAGACATAAAGGTCTCATGGTCCATTAAATTAGTTAATCTGTAAAACAAATATGTTTTAAAACAAGAACCTGAAAAAAATACAACGATTCTTTTGTCACAACAGAAGCCGAACCATCCAGATATCAGTGTATTAACATTATAATCAATCACAGTAAAGACAATAAAACACAGATGATCTCTATCTAACCAGTAACTGTGAGCTCTAAAACCAACCTGCTACTTCTGTTATATGAAACAAGATTATCTAGGGATCTCTCTAGATTTGTTTTCTGTACTGTATTTCAAAACATTTTAAAGAACTGTACTCCTGTTCTTCTTCTTTCTGGGGTAGTTGTGTCCAGGACAGATTAAAATCAGAGATGTTTGATCCCAGAACAGACTGAAGCTAAAATACATCAAATATTTCAATCCACACATGAAACATACTGTCATTTCTCATCTGTCGTCATCACTCATGTCATACAGTGGCATGAGAAAGTTTGAGAAACCCTTGCAGAATTTGTGAAAATGTGAGTAATTTTAACAAAACAAGAGAGATCATATCATGCCATTTTTTATTTAGTTCTGTCATGGGTAAGATATTTTACATACAAAATAATATACAAATAGGAATTGAAGCCGCAACCTTTTGCGCTGCCAATGCAATACTCCACCACTGAGATACAAGAATATCACTCGGTCAAATATAAACGTAGTTATAGAAAATAACATTTCAGCCAATCAGAGTCACCTTCACTTCTGACTGTGAACACACAGCAAATTCTCTCGAGACTTCAGAATAAGTTATTTATTATTTCACTGTAAGCTTGGTATATTATATATGTGTTCAATATACTGTAAACAAATGTGTACATATAACTTTTTATGTCATTTAAAAAATATTATTCATCATTGAGTAATTGCTCAAGCAGCGTCGTCTAAAGCATTAAAGGTGGCACTGCACTAGACATCATTTTATTGCATCTCAAATATTGTGGTATTTACATTGTCACAGTAATTAAAAAATAATATTTGTACAGTTTTGTAAATACTATGGTTGTTCTACTTCTGTCAACTGGCTTTCTGATTGGGTGTTGTTTTGTTCCACGTGGAAATCAACAGAGTTCTTGTGCGCGTGTCCTCGGGGTTTCCCCCACACATCAGGATTTCTGATCTTAAATATTCAACATGTTTAAGATTTGCGATCGGGGCGTCGCTGATGTTCTCCCGATCAGGTTCATTCACTCTTAACACACATCACACCACAGGGAAATCTGATAACATCATCCTTAGAGCCGTTTGAGATCGTCGGGACTTTACCGAGGACTGTCGCAAGGGGAGAAATCGTCCGGATTCTCTTTTGGTGCCGCCCCAGCATTATATCCATGTCATTTAAGGTCAAATCAGGCAGAAATGCAAATGTAAAAAAGCCCTTATCCGTGTTAGAATAAGATAAAACGTCATCAGGTGTTTATTCATTTCTGTTCTTACAATGACTTTCATGTTCATTTAAATACAGTTCAATGTGTAAAACATGATTAAAAAACATCTATATGCTAATATCAAACACTTCTGGGAGTCAGCGGCTTTCTCAATACTGCATGATGTTCGCTGGATGAGCTCTTGTGAGATTTAATGCTTCAGTTCGAGCATTGATTATTTATAATGTGTTTTTATGTGACAGGCATGAGAAGTAGGCCAATGATCAAACAAGACCACCCCAAACTCAAGTCCTTACAACACGAAGATGGGCTTTCTGCAAAGAGATATGACCTGACTTTCTAGTGTCCCGTAAAAACTTTAGTTTAGATCTGTTTTGTTACGAGCTCATTTGTTAAGATGATAGATTCACATTTAAGATTCATTCTGCGTTTTTACAAAAAGCAAAACAGAAAATGATTGATTATTTATCATTGCTATTGTAAAACAGCTGAAACATGCTTGTCTCCAGTGATCTGTCATCTGATTTATTTAATGAAGTCAACCCCATTAACCAAACATTCCAGTTCAGACACAGAGAACCCTTCTCACAATAGCCAGAAAGCACATAATCCTCTTGTTGGGTTGGGTTTGTTGTTTTTAAAGTTAAAGTTTCCTCGTTGCTGAATGTGTTGTGACAGATTCAAATCAGCACATGCAAACCACACGGAGAAGAAAACTGCTGTTGCTATCCGTCTTTGGCGCTGCGTCAGTCGACCTTAAATGCCCGGTCAAGTGAACCTCAAGTTCAAGAACTTAAGGTGAGATTCAGTGTGAAGGGTTTGGTTATGTCAACACAAAATGTGTTCAGACAGCCAGTGGTGAACCTGTGTGGGTGAAGTCACATGAAGACTTGACAAATATTTGATTATTTTAATATTTATTTCTAACATTTACATTTATTTTAAAGCTGCAATCTATAACTCTATTAAATATCAATGACGTACTCTTTGGTCAAAATGTGTCCTTGTGTGTGTTTCACACACTTTTCTGATGAGCGTGACTGACGCATCCAAGCAGAGAGGTGAGATCTCACTTCTGTTCGCCTTCAGCCTTCTTAAGAGCATTTGCAGTACATTCACAGACGAAAGTGCTGCCGTTGGAAATCAAATTAACGGTTCAAAAACATAAATGTATAAAAGTGACGCGAGCAATGTTGTGCATTTTGACGTCTTCTCATGCAAAGTAAACAGCTGCAGGCTGATGATGAAATCAACCTGCGGTTCAGACCCAAAAATAATAATGTGAACACAGTCCAGTGGGCGCAGGGGGAGCAATCGAACTGAACGTGAAACTGATCTTAGTGCGGTTTATTTGAGTAAGTGTGAACGCTGCTCCCGCACCACACAAGACCCATGAAAAGATGGAATAATGGAATAACTCTGGCATGGTTCGATTTAAATATGAACGCAACACAGCCCAAAGGCAACAAACCGAAACAAAAACAGACAATAAACGACCTGAAAATGGAGTGATTTCGTCATATTAAAGGATTGTTGATCTGATCTGTCTTTACGTGTGCAACGCAGGAATTCCTGGTATCAGGCAGTGAGGTCAAATCAATGACCCTTAACGCTTAAATGATGTGAGCACAAGTCCATCATGTGGGATCCAAATAAACTCAACTCCAGATTAATAGCATTATAATGGATCATTCATTTTCTGTATAATAAATAGAAATTGCCAGATTCATTAATCAAATGTCCAGAATTCCTGTAAATGAGTTTACTGATGTTTGCTGCTTTACATTAGGTGTGGTTCTGAAAAGAAATGTACAATAAGTGTACATTATTAATCATGAACATTTTACATAGGCATAGCCAACCGTAATTACAAATGAAAGATGAACTACTATATACAGCAATCCAGTCTCATTAATACACAGTTACAGAAAGTGTGCTGTTTATTTATGTCTGTCCAAAAGGTGGCTCCATCAGCGCATTTATCCCGGCCATACAAACACAGCTTAATCATTATAGTTCAGAAATGACAGGCACATTGTTTACCTGTGTCACTTGAATCACAAGCATTACATGCAAGAGTAGAACATTAAAGGGACAAAGCAATCCAATAGCTTTGATTAGTATAAGATAAATGTGCAATCCGGTGATGATCACGTGTGATCTTTATGAAGCTTTATTTATCTGAATTACAGCTGGCGAGTCTATATAGAAATATAGCCCATTTACACTACTGGCAGGCAAACTATATGGGACATCAGCAACTCGCCTGAGTCCTTAAAATGAACTTTATCCCTCTAGATACAGAAAGATTTGACTCTCACATGTCCCTTTGTAGACTGCTGGCATCTCGAATGAGTTTGTTCAGCATTTTATTGTTCATAGCAAAGGGCTCTCAACTTATATTTTACAGTTTGTCTTCAGTATACACTCAAAACCCCAATGGAGCGCCGGCACATAACAAATCCCTATTGAATCCCTGTTTGTAACATAGTGTAGTGTTTTAAAGCTGTCTTACAAGTCAAACTAGATTCGTTTCTGTAACGTGATGAGCAAGATGACAAAATAAGGTAATTCCAGAGACTGAACACAACACAAAACAAAGTCTGACAAAAGACAAGGAAAACACTTGAAACGAATGAACACACAACCAATAGAAAAAGGACAAAACTAGACAGGAAACAGGAACTACAAGTCCACATTAATGGGGGTAACACAACAAATCAGATACTCAAAACCTGTTACCCACATGCCCACGATCAGCGTTCTTACAGCTTGACATATTTTTTTTCTTCTGTTTTTTATCTGTTATCACAATTGACCAAAATATCTCTAATTTTTACAGACTAACACGTTGAGAATCAACCACTGATTCTCTTTTTTGGCTTAATTGATGTGTGTACACTATAAAGTAATAATAATGTATATCTTTCAGGAAAAAGCTTCAATGTAAAGGTAAGAGGTTTGAAACGCTTGACTGGTAAATGTTGACTTCTCTAATAAAAGAAACTCTCTCTCACACTTATTGTATTTGTGCCTCCTGTTAACAAATCGCTTTATTGTTTCCTTATGTTCTCTGTAAGTTGCTTTGGATAAAAGGATCTGCTAAATGTACATTTTCAACAATGATGTGTTTTGTTTGTATATTTGAGAGCCCTGGATTCCTCTTTGATTTATTCCATGCAGTTTGCGAGTGTGTAGCTGGTTTGTTTTCAGTAGAAATCGGAATGAACATCAAATAATACGAAAATATGCAAAAAATGCACGCAGTGTTACGCTCTCAGTGTGGCGAGTCGCAGTTAATGACAGATCTCATTCACGGTCACAGAGTCTTTTAGATCTAGTGTCTGGATAAGACACTTTTAGCACCTGTGTCCTGCCACAAACATCATGTTTTCATGTATGCACAGGTCTGACGGCTGAAAGAAACACATCATCTCAGAGAATTCCATCCTGACGCATGCGTCAGCGAGGATTGACTTGATCCTCACCGGGATTCAAGAATACAGACTCTTTTCTTCTATCCGTTTTAAGCTTTACCGGCCTTGAGAAATTAAAAGAGTCACACCCAGACCGTGCTTTATTTAAAAATAACTCTCATGCGTCATGACCTAGAACATTTCAAACTTGTTCAAAGAGGATTTTGTCCGTGTTTCCTCTTTCTTTTGGCAGGAGTTCATAAATGCTTTCATTAAATGTAGTTTGACAGCTAAATAATTCACACGGTCAATGCCAAACAATGTTGTGTGGCAGATCTGAAAGTATGCTTGCCAAGTTGAATTCACCTAAAAACAGTGTAAGATAACTGCTTCACAACATCATGAAAGGGGGCACGACACTTTTAGTAGGGTGGAATGATCTGTGCTATATGTGGTATATTTCTCTGACCCTCTGAAGACATTTGCGCACCGTCTTGATGGTTTTTTTATGGAGATGTTGGACAAAGAATATTATGGCAGCAGGCATGAAAGTACTTTAAAAAAAAAATCTGGAATGTTGGCAACTCCTAGCTACTCTTTGTTGGTTAATGTAATGGTATGAAAGAATAACATTTATATTAATCAAACTGCAAATGCAATCTCATAATTGTGAAGTCCATATCGGTACGGATCCATGACAGAAGGACGGTTGTATGTGTAGATATTGAATCTGCCATCCGAAAGCTCAAATTGGAGTTATCTATTTTGTCTTGTGACAAGTCTCATGGTTCCATGTGGTCTCGTTTCAGAGAAACTAGAGATTTAAAATGGTAGTAACTACTGAAGTAAAACTTGAAAGGCATTTTTACCAGTTCAAGTGTTTGTGTAGTTACGGCACTTTGCCTTGTAGCCCAGTGTTACAGACGCCTGCACAAACAACAACATCCAGCAGCAGTGTGTCGAATACAAAATAACTGCTGTTCAAATTGAAAGTGTTACAATTGACATTCAATCATAAGAGAAAAGAAGGTTGTAAACATCAAGTGCTGGTTTCCCATACAGCGCTTCAGGCTAATATAAATAACTGAAATGTCTAAACTGAAAACAGCTCTTAATATACATCAGTGCCCTTGTTTTGTCTGACAATGCACACAAGTAATGTTTATTGTAGTGCAATTTGTGAAAACAAGATTTAATTGTCCTAATCTAACCAGCCCTATGGTTTTCATTTGTATGTGTATGTGTAAAAATATGATGAATCAAACCTTAATATTTCTTTAATGATTACCTAAATGCCTTTGACAACACAGCACACAACATAAGATTTAACAACAGTAAAGGACAATAAGAATGATAATGTATGAAGCTAAACATAAGTAAAGGTTAGTAGATGCATTCAATTTTTGATAAATGTGATACTGAAATAATAAACAATCACTGAAAAACACCACATACCCACACACGCTTCCCAAAATCCTTCACAATCCAATCCAGTTTTTCTGGTTTCTCTTCTTGTTGCCTCATTAGGTCACCAGATAGCGTCTCTATGCAGTTGTTGACAATGACGTCTTTCACAGTAAAGAGGTTTTATACCAAACTGTCAGCTGATAGCACACATACTGTACATCCAGCTTACGTCTGCATTTACATCTGCAAGACATAGTTTGCTCATCTGCAATACGTCTGCTGTCATGCGTCATACAGACCTCTAGAAGACGTCTGTAAAATGATTACGATTTAGAATGGATGTAAAGCTGCTCTTTCTAAGATGTTTCCAGATCTTTAGCAGACGTCTCCGCGATGTATTGCAGATGAGCAAACTATGTATTGCAGATGTAAATGCAGACGTCAAATAGACAGATGGATTGTGCTCTCTGGGTCGCAGAGAATGGTCCGAATGTATGTTTTCACATTTTCTCTTCTTTTTTCAATATTTCATTTTAGCTTGAAAAATTATTCATTTAGATTCCTTTAAGCAACATAAATTAAATGAAAAATAAATAAAGGGAACTTCATATTACGAAAAAATCTGAGCATTCATTTGTGTAAAGCCATTCGACGGTTTCAAAACAGGCAAACTTTAAAACGCGTAAAGACGTGTTCATAGCACTCATAGATATTGTTCTTGTGAAGTGAAACCTTTCGTCATATAAGAAACACAGTAAACAAGTCTCCTTATCTTTCAACTTGCTCAGCAACCTGCAGATAACAACACTTTTTGTATTTACTTTCCTTATCCAGTCATGGGAGCTCAGCGTGTCTGGAACTCAACCATCGGCATAGTTTCAGTTCGTCAAGGAAAATGATTCATGTTGATGCCAACACAAAGCTTCCAACTCATTTTTATGACAAGATCTAACATCATGATAAATTCAGAATCAAGAAGCTATCCTGAACAATGTTGAAATCACACAAGTCCCAATGCTTTTAATTCACCAAGCCCATTATTTAATTCACAATACTTTTGGCCATATGACGTACGTTCCAAAAACAGCATGTAGCGCTGCTACGAACACAATTCTGTTAGGAATGAGATGTCGTTTAACACGATGTTTGGCATCATACTCGATCGGTCAACAGATTATATTCTCTTGAAAATAGCGAATGAGAGAGTACGATTAGTGTGACAATCTGATGATCTTCTTTCTAATAGCAGTACAATGACTCAGAGAGGAAACTCAGCTGAAACTGGGGTTTGCCGAGAGATACAATGTTATATAAAATACAGTTTAAAGTAACAAGGAAGTAAGCACATAAATAACTTTCCTTATTAATTGTTTATTTGTCTATCTATCGAAGACAAATGGATTGAAATAGTTTTAATGGCTTGACAATGACTAAACACATGTTACAAAACTAGTTATGTTTTCACGGTGAACCTGGACCGGATCACATTCTTCTCAGCGACGTATCAAAAAACGTTTCTGGAACATGACGAATATGTTCCAACGAACAAAGAGTGGCGTAGTTAAAATCTTTTTATATCGTTTTATTTAAACACATCATCCATCACGTGAAGGATTAAACTACTTTATGATTTAATCTGTGTGTAAATTCTTTTTAATTTTGTGCATAATTGGCATCATTCTCTATTCAAATATGTATAAAGCACGGCATAACGATTAATAAAACTCAACACAGCGCTGTACATCAGCATCAGACATCTTAATAAATAAATGACATAAATATCCAAAGACTTCAACACAATAAAGAGGATTCAAAGCAGATATTTATTGTCACAGATGAATAAACATTATCTTAAAGCCTAACTTATATTATTTTCTTCCCACGTACGTTTAGCAGGATGTCCGTTTTTTTAGATAGAAAAGACAGAGAGAGAGAACATATAAAAGAGAATGCGGTTGCAGGACAAGCGCATGCACATATCGCGCACATCATGTGCATTCAATAATAAGAAAACAGTTTTAATTGTTGGATCTTCTTTAACTCCAGTTCAATAGCTCTGAAAAGGCGGATTCATAGCATTTGTTTTGACATAATAACAGATTTGACATTTTCCATAAAATAACATAGCAAATAGAAATGACCAGATTCATTACCTAAAAGCCCAGTGTCCAGGTTATCTGAAGACCAGTATACAACGTCTCTACAACATTCTCCATGAGATTTATTCACAACTTTATTTGAGCATGTGGCTAGGACCCTGGATGGTTAGCAAAAATTCTAAGGCCACGTTTACATGATGAAAAACGGGAAAATTTTTCTTTTGCGTTCTTGAAAAGTTTCACGTACACACGACAACGTTATCAAAACAATCCGTGTTTGACTAAAACACTGTATTACGCATGCCACGCCAGTAGTTGGCGATATCACATATACAAACAAACAAACAAGATGGGCGAAAAGTTTGGACATTCGAAAGTTTTCCTTCCATCTCCTCGTCCTCCCGGGTCTGATCCAAAAGTGCCGTCTATAAACGCTTCGTCGCAGTGAATGAGTGTTAAGATTTTGCTGTAAGTCTCCTCTGTTGGTTCTAGCACTGGTGTAGTAAATCTACACTTTGCTGGAGAAGCGTTAACAAACTACTGCGCAGCACAAATAGTATAAATAGTTTTGCGCTTTTACTGGAAAGCATACACTAAAACATACACTAACACTCTCTCTCTTCTCTCAGCAGGTAGTGGTCTGGCTTTTGTTGAATCTAGTATCTTCGTATTAGCACCTATTTGTATTATTGCTCTTTGTATGACATTTGGCTTATTGCTCCCTGAACTCTTTGTAAGTCGCTTTGGATAAAAGCGTCTGCTTAATGACTAAATGTAAATGTAAACCAAAAACATCGGTGTGGAATTGATTGAAGTGTATAACAAACCATGTGTGACCACAGCATCTGAGTGAGGCTTAAACAATGCGTCGTTCTGTTTTGAATTATTAAATAAATGACTTAATTCATTGATAAGATTTAGATTTGAGTTGGTCTAAATGAAGTAGATTAGACACACATAGGTTAATATGGGTTCCCTTCTAGACGCGGTCGCTGTGTGTTTGTATGTGCTTCATAATGATGGACTTTTTCGCTTCAGTCCTGCATGTTCAAAAATTTGAAGAAAAGTCAAAGAGACATGTTTTTCCCAATAAGTTTAAGTAGAATTTATTATCAGATGTAAAAGCTTCTTTCCAGCTGGGTTTGCCTCTCAACATATATATGAGCGAACAACTGAAAAACACACTTCCGGGTTACAGATATTTATAATATATGTGACGTCGATTCTCTCTTCAGGCTCCTCCCCTTCCTTGGGCGGGCGTTCAATCCTCTGGAACCAATCACCTCGGGACATGTTAATCTGACTTCATTCCCCCAAACTGTTTGGTTCCCTGTAACACATAATATGAATACAGCCCGGGCCTGCCGAAAAATGCGATTTACGCACACACACACTCGTTATTTGAAACTCAGCTTCCGCATTCCTCAAAGCTCTTGTTTCACACTCCTGCCAACTAGTTATCAAGATTAGAAAACCAGCACAGCATAAACATACTTAATATATTTTACAGTAAAACAACAGTAAATATAAACTTATAATGCATAGAACATCGTAACCCCAACAATAACCATGCTGCCCAGGGCGCCGATCGTAATACTTTACTGTTACGCCGCAGATGTTCAAAAACTGTAGATGAGCTACATGCAGATTCTTTCTCTTTAACACGTTGTTTTAGCAGCTTTGCAGAAAATCAAACTTTAAATAGCTTAATACGGAAAGGACTTATGGAAGAGCATATGGAAGGCTTTCACAGAACAACTGCTTGTCACAGTCAGACTCACAGCCGCATCCATTCATCCACCTGCACCGCGTCTTTATATCAAATATAATATTTATTTATTTTTTCTACAGAGATAGTGACATACAGTACAACAGACATACAGTTCATAAACGCTTTGCCCTGAACAGTTAAAGGGGTGTATGCAGTTTTTAATACAAGAGTCTACATTTTATCAGACAGACATCAGTAAATATCACTCGGGTCTCTGCGACGTCACTACATGCTGTAACTGCTAACAGAAATGTGGATTCTTATCTTATCGTTTGGTTGCATTTACAGGACGGCCCATAAATGGCATGCAGGGAGAAAGAACTTGCGGGCGAATACATCATTTCAATACCACCGATTTGGACAATTACGTCAAGTCAGTTTATCTGAGTTTTCTTATTGAGATGATGTTCTTCTGCTACGGTCTAAAACATATTTGCAGGGTCAACACAAAACAGTGAGGCTGACAAGTCACAATAAAGTTCCCACAACATTGTTTTTTACAGTATAAATAAACTATACATGATAGATTTAGAGATCTGCTCTTTGATATACAGGATTAAATAAGACGAATTACAATATATTATCTAATAAAGTCTGTTTTATAGAATAAATAACTTATGATCACTTCATGTTAAAGTCTGGTTGACAAACATTTCTAGATCTGATTCTTGTTCCTCCCGTTTTCACCTGTCACTTCCTGAAATGAAAATGGAATTATTGTTAACATGAAACGAATGTAACAAGTTCTTAAGACATCAAATTAAATCCACCGTTCTGCAACAGCACATACAACACTTCAAATACTTAATATTTTGAAGATTTTCTGGATAAGATTGTTTGCATGTGTGTACTTTTTACTACATTTGTTAAGCAAAACATGATTAAAGTACACGCACTCACAAACTCATTCACCTATTATAACCTAACCTTAACTAAAATGTTTTCTGCATTTTTACCATAAAAAAAAACTACTACTGAAAAACCTCTATCCTACCCAGACAGCATTCTTTTTTATAGTATTCAAATATTTATGTCATAGATGACCCTAAAGAGACTGTAGTGAACAACGTTTTTGAAAGTAAAACCATAAATATGCGACATAAAACAATAATGTTCATAAATTCACGATTTAGGCCACAGTCAGACTAGGCTTTGAACATGCTAAATTAGTTCGGACGGATATGATAGTTGCTTTATAATGAAGTCAAGTTATTTTTTCCCGGAGGAAAAAAGGATAAAAATACAGTTATTTGAAAATGCACTTAAAGCACTTAAAAAACACTTAAATGGACAGTTCACCGAAACATTCACCCAGTGAATGGACAGTTCACCCAAACATTCACCCAGTGAAGGGACAGTTCACCCAAACATTCACCCAGTGAAGGGACAGTTCACCCAAACATTCACCCAGTGAAGGGACAGTTCATCCAAACATTCACCCAGTGAAGGGACAGTTCTTCCAAACATTCACCCAGAAGGCGGAAGGGACAGTTCACCCAAACATTCACCCAGCGAAGGGACAGTTCACCCAAACATTCACCCAGTGAAGGGACAGTTCACCCAAACATTCACCCAGTGAAGGGACAGTTCACCCAAACATTCACCCAGTGAAGGGACAGTTCACCCAAACATTCACCCAGTGAAAGGACAGTTCACCCAAACATTCACCCAGTGAAGGGACAGTTCACCCAAACATTCACCCAGTGAAGGGACAGTTCACCCAAACATTCACCCAGTGAAGGGACAGTTCACCCAAACATTCACCCAGTGAAGGGACAGTTCAATTCCAAACATTCACCCAGTGAAGGGACAGTTCACCCAAACATTCACCCAGTGAAGGGACAGTTCACCCAAACATTCACCCAGTGAAGGGACAGTTCATCCAAACATTCACCCAGCGAAGGGACAGTTCACCCAAACATTCACCCAGTGAAGGGACAGTTCACCCAAACATTCACCCAGTGAAGGGACAGTTCACCCAAACATTCACCCAGTGAAGGGACAGTTCACCCAAACATTCACCCAGTGAAGGGACAGTTCACCCAAACATTCACCCAGTGAAGGGACAGTTCACCCAAACATTCACCCAGTGAAGGGACAGTTCACCCAAACATTCACCCAGTGAAGGGACAGTTCACCCAAACATTCACCCAGTGAAGGGACAGTTCACCCAAACATTCACCCAGTGAAGGGACAGTTCACCCAAACATTCACCCAGTGAAGGGACAGTTCACCCAAACATTCACCCAGTGAAGGGACAGTTCACCCAAACATTCACCCAGTGAAGGGACAGTTCACCCAAACATTCACCCAGTGAAGGGACAGTTCACCCAAACATTCACCCAGTGAAGGGACAGTTCACCCAAACATTCACCCAGTGAAGGGACAGTTCACCCAAACATTCACCCAGTGAAGGGAGTTTCCAAACATTCACCCAGTGAAGGGAGGAAGGGACAGTTCACCGAAACATTCACCCAGCGAAGGGACAGTTCACCCAAACATTCACCCAGTGAAGGGACAGTTCACCCAAACATTCACCCAGTGAAGGGACAGTTCACCCAAACATTCACCCAGTGAAGGGACAGTTCTTCCAAACATTCACCCAGTGAAGGGACAGTTCACCCAAACATTCACCCAGTGAAGGGACAGTTCATCCAAACATTCACCCAGTGAAGGGACAGTTCATCCAAACATTCACCCAGTGAAGGGACAGTTCACCCAAACATTCACCCAGCGAAGGGACAGTTCACCCAAACATTCACCCAGTGAAGGGACAGTTCACCCAAACATTCACCCAGTGAAGGGACAGTTCATCCAAACATTCACCCAGCGAAGGGACAGTTCACCCAAACATTCACCCAGTGAAGGGACAGTTCACCCAAACATTCACCCAGTGAAGGGACAGTTCACCCAAACATTCACCCAGTGAAGGGACAGTTCACCCAAACATTCACCCAGTGAAGGGACAGTTCACCCAAACATTCACCCAGTGAAGGGACAGTTCACCCAAACATTCACCCAGTGAAGGGACAGTTCACCCAAACATTCACCCAGCGAAGGGACAGTTCACCCAAACATTCACCCAGCGAAGGGACAGTTCACCCAAACATTCACCCAGTGAAGGGACAGTTCACCCAAACATTCACCCAGTGAAGGGACAGTTCACCCAAACATTCACCCAGCGAAGGGACAGTTCACCCAAACATTCACCAGAAGGCAGTTCACCCAAACATTCACCGCGAAGGGACAGTTCACCCAAACATTCACCCAGTGAAGGGACAGTTCACCCAAACATTCACCCAGTGAAGGGACAGTTCACCCAAACATTCACCCAGTGAAGGGACAGTTCTTCCAAACATTCACCCAGTGAAGGGACAGTTCACCGAAACATTCACCCAGCGAAGGGACAGTTCACCCAAACATTCACCCAGTAAGAAGGGACAGTTCACCCAAACATTCACCCAGTGAAGGGACAGTTCACCCAAACATTCACCCAGTGAAGGGACAGTTCTTCCAAACATTCACCCAGTGAAGGGACAGTTCACCGGGACAGTTCACCCAAACATTCACCCAGTGAAGGGACAGTTCACCCAAACATTCACCCAGTGAAGGGACAGTTCACCCAAACATTCACCCAGTGAAGGGACAGTTCTTCCAAATATCTCCCTTTGTGTTAAGCAGAACAAATACATTTGTGCAGGTCTGAACAATCTAAGGGTAAGTTATTGATGGCAGAATTTTCATTTTTTCCGGCTCCTTTTTTACATGGCATTTTACAAAGTCCATTTATTGCCAGATATCTCTTTCTGGGTACAGTGAATTCTGAGAATTGTTTCTAAACATGTTAGAAATTTGTTGCTGAAACACATTACAAAGAATCAGAAGTATGTAGTACTGAATTGTGGAGTTAAACTATTAAACAGTTTTTCCGTAATTCTCTGTTCAGGCAAATGATGCGAATGAACGGAGGGCAATAACGCGAAAGGAAGATTAGTACTGCATGTTATTGCGTTGGCTTCCGTGAAAACCTATTGATGAATATCGCGCATGTTTGCATTTGAATCCTCCCATCTTGCCATATACCCTACTGGGGACTCGGGTTGTGTGTCGTGGGTGGGGGTGACTTCAGCACCCCGTCGTTTGAGAGCAGAGAGTCCTGCGAATTTGTCCAAGTATTTGATACCTAATTTTATCTACTTGGATGCTTTTTTTCTTCATTAAAATTTGGCTGGGTGGTTAATAACACATTTTTCTGTTGCGTGGCAAACTCAGAACACATTTTAATGTCACTTTACACAGACTTTAATGTGTCTCACTTGAACAGCCTAGGCCGTAGTTCATAGATCTACCGTTGTAAGAATGTCTTACTCCCAACGCGCTTTAATTTTTATATTGTCGAGAAGTGTTACAACTACAAATATTGAAACCATTTTTAGAAATCATTTAACCAGGGTCTCGCTTCAGTAACCATAGTTTGACCATGGTATTTGTAGTAAAACTGGGATTATACAAAAGGTTATTACCGATAAGACGTTTTGAGCAAAAAACCTGAAAAATATCTGTACTGTATGACATTTACACCAGTAAGACTGGAGTGCAAGATTCATACCTGCCAGAAACGACACAGCGAGCAAAAGTAGTGCAGTCAGCACACTGATCTTGCTGCGGACTTCACCTGATGAGTACACTGCATTACAGAGAAAAGACAACATGGATGAGGTCATAGCTGTGTGAAGAACATGCTAATCTGATTTAACAACATTTCACTGCAGTGCACCACAGACCTGTTCCATTGACTGTGATGGCATGAGTGAAGATTTTGAAGGGCAGCGAGCTGCTGTTGGCTGCTCGGACTATAGTGTTCACTATCTGGGTGTCATTGGGCAAAGGGCTGTTTGCTGCAAAAGTAAGATCCATGAAGTTTTGTATTGTGGCACTGCTGGCGGATTTTGTGCTCACATCACTGCGGAGAGATTTGAAATGAGTTATCTAAATGAGTCACAGCTATTTCTGAGAGAGAGAAAAAGACACTACGATGTCCATATGCATACCTAAAGTTTGTTATAGATAAAACAGTGAATGATGACGGATAATCAGCCGTGAAAAAGGGTTCGAGCTACAGGAAGCAAAAAGAATCATTTTAAAAAGCCATTTCAGCACACACAGAAGCTGACACCATTAGCCTATATTTTGTGACATTAAAGTGGGATGCGTCATACGTACCCCTGTTTTAATCATTGATGCCCTGTCACGATATCCATTCGAACTTGAATTTGAGAGAGCGACCACAAAAGTGCCATTGGTCAAGATGCTCACTGGAATTGTCTGCAGTGCCTCTGACAAATAAAGAAAAATAGAACCAGAAATTGGTCAGAATCTGTTCATGTAGTTATTTAATTGCCAGCATCACTTTGGAAAGTGTGATTTGTAACTTACTAACAACACCAATAGAAGAAGGAACAACGGTGAGGTTAAAGTCAGAGTTTGAAGCTGCTTCTTTTAGGGTACCCACAATCTCTGTGCTGGTCGGAAGTGGTGCAGAAGAGGTTTCATTGAACACTAATTCAAGCTCCGCTTGAACGTTTTGTTCTGCCCGAGTTCTGTCAACACCTCTGAAAGTAAACACATCACTGTGTAAGTTACATTTGAATCCTTCATTCAGAAAGATGTTCATATCAGTTACCTCTTGACCAGAAATTGTTATTACATTTCCCATTTCATTTTTGGGATAACCCTTTTGCCCCAACCTTTGGAACGCATAAACTCTCTGGGATAAAAGGGGGAACAGGAGATGTTGCTTAAAGCGCCACAGAAGCTATGACACAAACCGCTGACCCACCTGAAAGCAATGACAATCGTCCTGATGAAAAGAAGTCCATACTTCTGTTTGTAGACTTTGTCACACTGTGAAGAATTGTGTGGACATATTGTTAGTGTTAATTCAGTAACTAGGATTTATGCTGTATATAAATATGAATGATTTTTCTGCAGATGTGCTAAAGTGAATGAAATATGAATAACAGGTTAGTATTGAATCAAATTGAAACAATATAAACAAGAATGTATTTGAATAGCCAAAACACCCAACCCTTGCCGTTAGCAAGTCCAACTCTGGTAGAGGTATAGTTTAGCATTCTTTGTTCTAAGCTGAACAGCCTTTGCAACGCAAAAAACCTGCTCCATGCAGATTGAGTTAAGAGTGGGTGTGGAACAAAGATCTCTAACACTCCAGCTCAAAATTCATCCACTCAACAGAGTTTCTTTTTTGGGGTTTATTGGGTTTACATTTTTCATCAATCTAAAATCAGTTCTCAGTACATAATGTCAAGAAGGCTTCTGTAGGTTGAAACTCACCTCACTTTGAACCTTTCCTGCTAGCTTTTTAAATTCTTCACTCTTTGTGTCTTTAAGCGCTAGAACAAAAACTTCGATGATGATCATGTCTATGGTAACCGATGGTGGAGGACGTTTTGGAACTGCTGTTGTTGTTGTGGGGGTGGTAGTTGTTGGTCTTGTAGTTCTTTTGGTAGTGAGTGGTCTTGTGGTTGTTGTGGTTATTGACGGTCTCGTGGTTGTTCTGTTTGTGGACGGTCTCGTGGTTGTTGTGTTTGTGTGTGGTCTCGTGGTGTTTGTGTTGCTGGTTGTTGTGTTTGTGTGTGGTCTCGTGGTGTTTGTGTTGGTGGTTGTTGTGTTTGTGTGTGGTCTCGTGGTGTTTGTGTTGGTGGTTGTTGTGTGTGGTCTCGTGGTGTTTGTGTTGGTGGTTGTTGTGTTTGTGTGTGGTCTCGTGGTGTTTGTGTTGGTGGTTGTTGTGTTTATGTGTGGTCTCGTGATTGTTGTGCTTGGGGGTGGCCTCGTGGTTGTTGTGTTGGTGGTAACTGGTAGATGTAACATACAAATAAGAAAGATATAAAGATATTATTTTTTAAATGCCAAATGAATCATCGGGAGGAATTCTTAAGCAGTAGCATAAAACACATTTAAACATACAGCAGTGTGAGATTTCATAATCCATTTTAAACCCGTTTAGATTTCATTCATTAATGAGTCATCTGCTGTACGCTCACGGCACAGAATGGATGCCAAGAGAGGCTATACTGGGCCAGAGCAACGGGCGGTACTGGCCACATAGTACAACTGAATGAAAGCCAAGGCTATAATATTAAATATTGTACTGTGTTTGGCAGAGCTTTGTATTGTTACCGTTTTGAACTGATTGACTTACCCTCTACTCCTGTGATTTTAAATGTAGTGTTAGCGTTGAGGAATGTTTTTCTGATTTCTTCATCAGAAGGCAAAACGCTGTTCGTCCTGAATTCTAAATTCATATCACTGATGATTGATCCAGAACTACATATATAAAATGAAAGAAGAAAGACTCGTGTTAAACGCATGACTTGTAACTTAAACAAACTGCCTTGTGGGGAATTCTTTGGAAAATTACTTTGTAGTTTTTGTTTTATTTTGTGGTAATATAAAAGCTACTTGCTTTAACAGGCACATCACACAATAATAGTAATACTGATTAAAAGAATATATACAGGGCTCTAGAATGACCTTTGAGAGGGGTGGCTATGGTTGCTACCGAGTTACCCTTAATAATGGTAGCACCAGAGTTGTTGGATGAGGCAAGAAAAAAAGATTCATTAACACACCATCCAAACGCATGGAAGCAAGATTCAATTTGAAATTCTATATGCTAAATGCTAATGCAATATGCTAATGCACTACAATAAAATGTGCATTCACACAAATGCTCACAAATATATTTTGAGGAGGCACACAGCGCATCAGGCACCAAAAATAGCCTAATGATTTTTTTTTAAATCTAATATTATTTCATTGGGCTATAAAACAATTATTAGGCAGGCACATTTCAGACATGTATATGTAAAAAAAACGGCCGACCCGGATGGGAGTGAGGTTTAGGGGGGTGAGTGAGTCTTTAGGGTCTTTAGCCTCCTCGTTAGAGCGCCCGTCTCCCATTCGGACCGTTGGTTCGAAGCCCGCGGAGAGGTGGGCGAATGCGACCGGCTAAATCTACCAAACGGACTACGTTTTCAAGGATTCTAGCTTACATGGGAATTTTGACATGTTTTCTGAATTAGCTTTCATTATCTTTGCTGTGTTGTACCTTAGCTAGGGATATTGTATTCTGCAGGCGGAAAAACACATTTATTTCAGTTGCAAGATGAGCAGTTCAGTCGTCTGCTCTGTCGGCTTCATCTTAGTATTAAATGCGCCACGCTGTGTTCCAGAAAACTCTGATTTTGGATATCATGTCTACCACTAATCCCATTCCTGTGATGTCACTATGAAACTCTGAGAGAACGTAACAGCAGTTTACATTATATGGTAGCTATTCAAACTACGCATTTGTTTACAAACCGTTTTTGGATATTTTTAAATTCATGTTCATATATATAACATATTGTATGAAGTATTTAAAGTTTGTTTATGGTTTACACAAGGTTTTGAAGGGCTAGTCATTATCTTGGCCGTGAAGTAGTTGATCAATCTGCCCCGAGCACGGATAATCAGCTATGTTTGCCGTTCCAGACGTTAACTTCTGGGAGTGAGGTTGGCAATTCTCGAAATGCAGTATTACATGTTATGTCTTTCTGGGCATAAACTGATAGGTAAGCAAATGGTTGAAGGAGGAGAGAAGAAAATGAGTCACTGAATGTGCCGCTTGCGCATTATAACATTTAAAAAATGATATATTATAGGGTTTGGAAGCTGCACCGTCAGGAAAACTAGTCGCAAATTGTCACCATTTGTTCGCAGTCTGGAGTCCTGATTAAATGCACTTTAGGCAAAACCATTAACCGGATGCATAAATGTAATTTTATACTTAAAATTAAGAAATGAGTACCAACCGGAACTGGATGATTGTCAGATTGAAGAAGGAGTTGAATGCTCTTCCTAATACATTCAAAAACTGTAAAAGGGTCACATTGGTAGTTAAAAAAGTAATCAAGCAGCAATTATATTAAGTACATGGTAAGATTATGCTTTAAACTGTAACTTTGTTCAAACTTAAGACAAATTAGAAAATGTAGGGTTCGTTACACTCAATATTTTACCTCTTTTCTGATTGTTGTTTCCCGTTCTTTAAAGGTGATTGAATTAGGATCTAACAATGCAGGATCAAATGTTTCATTAATGGTAATCATTAATTTTATGCTAGTGGTGAGAGGTGTTGTGGTTTGAGGTTTAGAAGTGCTTGTTCCAGATGTAGTTGGTGGTTCAGTGGATGTGCTTGTATCAGTTGTAGTTGGTGGTTCAGTGGATGTGCTTGTTTCAGTTGTAGTTGGTGGTTCAGTGGATGTGCTTGTATCAGTTGTAGTTGGCGGTTCAGTGAATGTGCTTGTTCCAGTTGGTGGTTCAGTGGATGTGCTTGTTTCAGTTGGTGGTTCAGTGGATGTGCTTGTTCCAGTTGTAGTTGGTGGTTCAGTGGATGTGCTTGTTCCAGTTGTAGTTGGTGGTTCAGTGGATGTGCTTGTTCCAGTTGGTGGTTCAGTGGATGTGCTTGTTTCAGTTGGTGGTTCAGTGGATGTGCTTGTTCCAGTTGTAGTTGGTGGTTCAGTGGATGTGCTTGTTCCAGTTGGTGGTTCAGTGGATGTGCTTGTTCCAGTTGTAGTTGGTGGTTCAGTGGATGTGCTTGTTCCAGTTGGTGGTTCAGTGGATGTGCTTGTTCCAGTTGTAGTTGGTGGTTCAGTGGATGTGCTTGCATCAGTTGTAGTTGGTGGTTCAGTGGATGTGCTTGTTCCAGTTGGTGGTTCAGTGGATGTGCTTGTTCCAGTTGTAGTTGGTGGTTCAGTGGATGTGCTTGCATCAGTTGTAGTTGGTAGTTCAGTGGATGTGGTTGTTCCAGTTGGTGGTTCAGTGGATGTGCTTGTTCCAGTTGGTGGTTCAGTGGATGTGCTTGTATCAGTTGTAGTTGGTGGTTCAGTGGATGTGCTTGTATCAGTTGTAGTTGGTGGTTCAGTGGATGTGCTTGTTCCAGTTGTAGTTGGTGGTTCAGTGGATGTGCTTGTTCCAGTTGGTGGTTCAGTGGATGTGCTTGTTCCAGTTGTAGTTGGTGGTTCAGTGGATGTGCTTGCATCAGTTGTAGTTGGTAGTTCAGTGGATGTGCTTGTTCCAGTTGGTGGTTCAGTGGATGTGCTTGTTCCAGTTGTAGTTGGTGGTTCAGTGGATGTGCTTGCATCAGTTGTAGTTGGTAGTTCAGTGGATGTGGTTGTTCCAGTTGGTGGTTCAGTGGATGTGCTTGTTCCAGTTGTAGTTGGTGGTTCAGTGGATGTGCTTGCATCAGTTGTAGTTGGTAGTTCAGTGGATGTGCTTGTTCCAGTTGGTAGTTCAGTGGATGTGGTTGTTCCAGTTGGTGGTTCAGTGGATGTGCTTGTTCCAGTTGTATTTGGTGGTTCAGTGGATGTGCTTGTTCCAGTTGTAGTTGGTGGTTCAGTGGATGTGCTTGTATCAGTTGTAGTTGGCGGTTCAGTGGATGTGCTTGTTTCAGTTGTAGTTGGCGGTTCAGTGGATGTGCTTGTTCCAGTTGTAGTTGGTAGTTCAGTGGATGTGCTTGTTTCAGTTGTAGTTGGTGGTTCAATGGATGTGGTTGTTCCAGTTGGTGGTTCAGTGGATGTGCTTGTTCCAGTTGTAGTTGGTGGTTCAGTGGATATGCTTGTTTCAGTTGTAGTTGGTAGTTCAGTGGATGTGGTTGTTCCAGTTGGTGGTTCAGTGGATGTGCTTGTTCCAGTTGTAGTTGGTGGTTCAGTGGATGTGCTTGTTCCAGTTGTAGTTGGTGGTTCAGTGGATGTGCTTGTTTCAGTTGTAGTTGGTGGTTCAGTGGATGTGGTTGTTCCAGTTGGTGGTTCAGTGGATGTGCTTGTTCCAGTTGTAGTTGGTGGTTCAGTGGATGTACTTGCATCAGTTGTAGTTGGTAGTTCAGTGGATGTGGTTGTTCCAGTTGGTGGTTCAGTGGATGTGCTTGTTCCAGTTGTAGTTGGTGGTTCAGTGGATGTGCTTGTTCCAGTTGTAGTTGGTGGTTCAGTGGATGTGCTTGTTTCAGTTGTAGTTGGTGGTTCAGTGGATGTGCTTGTATCAGTTGTAGTTGGCGGTTCAGTGGATGTGCTTGTGTCAGTTGTAGTTGGTGGTTCAGTGGATGTGCTTGTTCCAGTTGTAGTTGGTAGTTCAGTGGATGTGGTTGTTCTAGTTGGTGGTTCAGTGGATGTGCTTGTTCCAGATGTAGTTGGTGGTTCAGTGGATGTGCTTGTATCAGTTGTAGTTGGCGGTTCAGTGGATGTGCTTGTATCAGTTGTAGTTGGCGGTTCAGTGGATGTGCTTGTATCAGTTGTAGTTGGTAGTTCAGTGGATGTGGTTGTTCCAGTTGGTGGTTCAGTGGATGTGCTTGTTCCAGTTGTAGTTGGTGGTTCAGTGGATGTGCTTGTTCCAGTTGTAGTTGGTAGTTCAGTGGATGTGGTTGTTCCAGTTGGTGGTTCAGTGGATGTGCTTGTTCCAGATGTAGTTGGTGGTTCAGTGGATGTGCTTGTTTCAGTTGTAGTTGGCGGTTCAGTGGATGTGCTTGTATCAGTTGTAGTTGGCGGTTCAGTGGATGTGCTTGTATCAGTTGTAGTTGGTGGTTCAGTGGATGTGCTTGTTCCAGTTGTAGTTGGTGGTTCAGTGGATGTGCTTGTTCCAGTTGTAGTTGGCGGTTCAGTGGATGTGCTTGTTTCAGTTGTAGTTGGCGGTTCAGTGGATGTGCTTGTTTCAGTTGTAGTTGGTGGTTCAGTGGATGTGCTTGTATCAGTTGTAGTTGGTGGTTCAGTGGATGTGCTTGTATCAGTTGTAGTTGGTGGTTCAGTGGATGTGCTTGTTCCAGTTGTAGTTGGTGGTTCAGTGGATGTGCTTGTATCAGTTGTAGTTGGTGGTTCAGTGGATGTGCTTGTATCAGTTGTAGTTGGTGGTTCAGTGGATGTGCTTGTTCCAGTTGTAGTTGGTGGTTCAGTGGATGTGCTTGTATCAGTTGTAGTTGGTAGTTCAGTGGATGTGGTTGTTCCAGTTGGTGGTTCAGTGGATGTGCTTGTTCCAGTTGTAGTTGGTGGTTCAGTGGATGTGCTTGTATCAGTTGTAGTTGGTGGTTCAGTGGATGTGCTTGTTCCAGTTGTAGTTGGTGGTTCAGTGGATGTGCTTGTATCGGTAGTTGGTGGTTCAGTGGATGTGTTGTTGTTGTAGTTGGTGGTTCAGTGGATGTGCTTGTTCCAGTTGGTGGTTCAATGGATGTGCTTGTTCAGTTGTAGTTGGTGGTTCAGTGGATGTGGTTGTTCCAGTTGGTGGTTCAGTGGATGTGCTTGTATCAGTTGTAGTTGGTGGTTCAGTGGATGTGGTTGTTCCAGTTGGTGGTTCAGTGGATGTGGTTGTTCCAGTTGGTGGTTCAGTGGATGTGCTTGTATCAGTTGTAGTTGGTGGTTCAGTGGATGTGCTTGTTCCAGTTGTAGTTGGTGGTTCAGTGGATGTGCTTGTATCAGTTGTAGTTGGTGGTTCAGTGGATGTGGTTGTTCCAGTGTAGTTGGTGGTTCAGTGGATGTGCTTGTATCAGTTGTAGTTGGTGGTTCAGTGGATGTGCTTGTTCCAGTTGTAGTTGGTGGTTCAGTGGATGTGCTTGTATCAGTTGTAGTTGGTGGTTCAGTGGATGTGCTTGTTTCAGTTGTAGTTGGTAGTTCAGTGGATGTGGTTGTTCCAGTTGGTGGTTCAGTGGATGTGCTTGTTCCAGTTGTAGTTGGTAGTTCAGTGGATGTGGTTGTTCCAGTTGGTGGTTCAGTTGATGTGCTTGTTCCAGTTGTAGTTGGTGGTTCAGTGGATGTGCTTGTTTCAGTTGTAGTTGGTGGTTCAGTGGATGTGCTTGTTCCAGTTGTAGTTGGTGGTTCAGTGGATGTGCTTGTTCAGTAGGCAGTTGTAGTTGGTGGTTCAGTGGATGTGCTTGTTTCAGTTGTAGTTGGTGGTTCAGTGGATGTGCTTGTTTCAGTTGTAGTTGGTGGTTCAGTGGATGTGCTTGTTTCAGTTGTAGTTGGTAGTTCAGTGGATGTGCTTGTTCCAGTTGTAGTTGGTGGTTCAGTGGATGTGCTTGTTCCAGTTGTAGTTGGTGGTTCAGTGGATGTGCTTGTTTCAGTTGTAGTTGGTGGTTCAGTGGATGTGCTTGTTTCAGTTGTAGTTGGTAGTTCAGTGGATGTGCTTGTTTCAGTTGTAGTTTGTGGTTCAGTGGATGTGCTTGTTTCAGTTGTAGTTGGTGGTTCAGTGGATGTGCTTGTATCAGTTGTAGTTGGTAGTTCAGTGGATGTGGTTGTTCCAGTTGGTGGTTCAGTGGATGTGCTTGTTCCAGTTGTAGTTGGTGGTTCAGTGGATGTGCTTGTTTCAGTTGTAGTTGGTGGTTCAGTGGATGTACTTGTATCAGTTGTAGTTGGTAGTTCAGTGGATGTGGTTGTTCCAGTTGGTGGTTCAGTGGATGTGCTTGTTCCAGTTGTAGTTGGCGGTTCAGTGGATGTGCTTGTTCCAGTTGTAGTTGGTGGTTCAGTGGATGTGCTTGTATCAGTTGTAGTTGGCGGTTCAGTGGATGTGGTTGTTCCAGTTGGTGGTTCAGTGGATGTGCTTGTATCAGTTGTAGTTGGTGGTTCAGTGGATGTGGTTGTTCCAGTTGGTGGTTCAGTGGATGTGCTTGTTTCAGTTGTAGTTGGTGGTTCAGTGGATGTGCTTGTTTCAGTTGTAGTTGGTAGTTCAGTGGATGTGCTTGTTCCAGATATAGTTGGTGGTTCAGTGGATGTGCTTGTTCCAGTTGGTGGTTCAGTGGATGTGCTTGTTTCAGTTGTAGTTGGTGGTTCAGTGGATGTGCTTGTATCAGTTGTAGTTGTTGGTTCAGTGGATGTGCTTGTATCAGTTGTAGTTGGTGGTTCAGTGGATGTGCTTGTTCCAGTTGTAGTTGGTAGTTCAGTGGATGTGGTTGTTCCAGTTGGTGGTTCAGTGGATGTGCTTGTTCCAGTTGTAGTTGGTGGTTCAGTGGATGTGCTTGTATCAGTTGTAGTTGGTTGTTCAGTGGATGTGCTTGTATCAGTTGTAGTTGGCGGTTCAGTGGATGTGCTTGTATCAGTTGTAGTTGGTGGTTCAGTGGATGTGCTTGTATCAGTTGTAGTTGGTAGTTCAGTGGATGTGGTTGTTCCAGTTGGTGGTTCAGTGGATGTGCTTGTTTCAGTTGTAGTTGGTGGTTCAGTGGATGTGCTTGTTTCAGTTGTAGTTGGTAGTTCAGTGGATGTGCTTGTTCCAGATATAGTTGGTGGTTCAGTGGATGTGCTTGTATCAGTTGTAGTTGGCGGTTCAGTGGATGTGCTTGTTTCAGTCGTAGTTGGTAGTTCAGTGGATGTGCTTGTATCAGTTGTAGTTGGTGGTTCAGTGGATGTGCTTGTATCAGTTGTAGTTGGTGGTTCAGTGGATGTGCTTGTTTCAGTCGTAGTTGGTAGTTCAGTGGATGTGCTTGTATCAGTTGTAGTTGTTGGTTCAGTGGATGTGCTTGTATCAGTTGTAGTTGGTGGTTCAGTGGATGTGCTTGTTCCAGTTGTAGTTGGTAGTTCAGTGGATGTGGTTGTTCCAGTTGGTGGTTCAGTGGATGTGCTTGTTCCAGTTGTAGTTGGTGGTTCAGTGGATGTGCTTGTATCAGTTGTAGTTGGTTGTTCAGTGGATGTGCTTGTTTCAGTTGTAGTTGGTAGTTCAGTGGATGTGGTTGTTCCAGTTGTAGGTGGTGGTTCAGTGGATGTGCTTGTATCAGTTGTAGTTGGCGGTTCAGTGGATGTGCTTGTTTCAGTTGTAGTTGGTAGTTCAGTGGATGTGGTTGTTCCAGTTGGTGGTTCAGTGGATGTGCTTGTTCCAGTTGTAGTTGGTGGTTCAGTGGATGTGCTTGTTTCAGTTGTAGTTGGTGGTTCTGTGGATGTGCTTGTATCAGTTGTAGTTGGTGGTTCAGTGGATGTGCTTGTTTCAGTTGTAGTTGGTGGTTGAGTGGATGTACTTGTTCCAGTTGTAGTTGGTAGTTCAGTGGATGTGGTTGTGGTTGTTCCAGTTGGTGGTTCAGTGGATGTGCTTGTTCCAGTTGTAGTTGGTGATTCAGTGGATGTGCTTGTTCCAGTTGTAGTTGGTGGTTCAGTGGATGTACTTGTTTCAGTTGTAGTTGGCGGTTCAGTGGATGTGCTTGTTCCAGTTGTAGTTGGCGGTTCAGTGGATGTGCTTGTATCAGTTGTAGTTGGTGGTTCAGTGGATGTGCTTGTTCCAGTTGTAGTTGGTGATGGAGTGGATGTGCTTGTTTGAGCTGCACATACTGTTCAAAACAATTAGCAAGCATTAGATTAAATATTCAAATGAGTAAAATATTAAGAAAATGCAAGGACATGATTTAAAGTACCTGATAAAAAAATTGTGATGATCAGTAAAGTTCTACGCATGTTGACAGCTGTCCAGAAGAACACCTTTATACATAAGACATAATGTGAGATCCATGGTGGTTCAGATAGCATTATTTGAAAAAATAATGTTGATACAATCAAAGTCACAAAAACAGTTTTTAAAACATATTAGAATATTTTTTAATTTTATGCAAACCTTAAACTTCAAACACCAATGTTTACGGATACATTTTTTAAATCAATAGTAAGGTTTTGGGATTGTGAAGTGTATATTTGGGTGCCAGATCTTTTACATTTATTTCTGCCTTTCATAACAAAGAACATTTAATCTTTTTTGTACGGTGAAAAAGTGACAGCACTTATTATAGCAGAATTTGAGCACTAGGGACACGCTACTGGGGAGGCTGTTATCATGAAAAGTAAAAAAACGTATAAAATAAATTTGTATACCAATAGTGGTCTGTGCGTTAAATTTGTTTTCTGTATGATAGTTTTGATAATTTTCAGTCAAATTCAAAACCAAATTCAAAGAGTCAAAACCGCTGTATTTAAGTATTTAAGTAAGAAATGTGAAGTGTGGCAGTGATGAGATGAGCACTACCTAGGACTGCGCTATCTCTCACACACTGGGTTGATGCAAGCAGACAAAGCATCAGAATTATACGCGTTTAAAAACAACGAAATATTACAATTAAGGATTTTTTGTGCAAAACTCTGTGCTTTATGCACACGTTTTACTTACACGATGAGTATTTGGCAATTGTAAATTGAGAACACACAGAGGCTGCAGAGTAAATGAGCTCCACTCTCATCCGCCGCTATAAGTGTGACATTCTCTCTTAGACAAATATATACCTTATCTATGTGTGTGTAAAGAATGCAGATGAGATATGAAACATAACCAGTTGTCAATGTGCATGCTGCAAATAGTGAATAAGCTGCAAATCATATATTTGGAAAATTGACTCTGTAGTTGTCCAGCCATTAACCACCGTAAAGCACAAGCGTATTGATTCTTAAGATATTTCAATCAAATTAAACAGATTTAAGAGACTAAATTCATTATTTTAATCGACAGACAGAGGTGTCAACCATTTATCCTGTCAGGTTATGTATCCTGTTGTGAAAGGCAGGAATAAATGTAAAAGATCTAGCACCCTAATATACACTTCACCATCCCAAAACCTTACTATTGATTTAAAATCAACTCTGTATACACGCGGTTTGTTTTAAATATCTAGTGTTTTTTATTGTCACAAAAGAGGTTGTAAGTCTATGGTTGTGATTATTGTGTTCCATCTTTTTCTACCATAAATATATAAAAAGCAGCAAAATCTTAAACAAAAATGGCCAGAAAGCGTTAAAACAGCATTCAGGTGAGATAATATAATCTCAATTTAAAATAGATATCCATGAGACATAACACATATTAATAACTGTGATTTCAATATTGATTTTTGTCATAATCAAGCAGCCCTATTTTCTATCTTTATCACACATTTTTGAGACAAATGGGACAAAGTGTCTTCATGGAATAAAAGTACACATTTTCTCATTTCAGCTTCGTCACTAGAGACCAATTATTTTCAGGAAATGCTGACAACTGGAAGGACTTTTAATGTATACTACAAATAAAGATTAGTTCTCTTCATTAGTTTTTTCTCAGTTGTTAGGTTGACAATATTTCAAGTATTTATTATAAATCTGTTGTATTCTCACTTTGTGTCAGAACTATCAGTAATTTTGATAAAGTTTTTTTTTGGTTAATTTTGTGTTTCAACAAAAAAAATGTTAAAACCTTCACTGAACTATAGGATCTGATGACTGCATTTCTAAAAGTGCTAAAGTATATTCTCTAAATGTTTGCTGTTCTCTTAATGAACACAATCAATATTATATTACTTTTTTATTAGAATTTGAATGAATAATGTAATGTAATAAATGAAGAAAAATGAACATCTAAAATGTATTTTGTCCCTTATATCAAGAATTTATCCAATTGCATTATTTTATGTTATAGAAATGTTATATTGAACAAGTCACACTTACCCAGTCCATTTGATAACTTTATGAACTGCTAGCCTGACGGTGGAGCTGAAAATAATATAAAGGTGCAGGTCCCTTAAGAAAAATGTTGAAATCCTGGTATTTGAGAAGGGATTTTATTAGCTTTTTCAAGTCACATGATTTATACTTGAATACGTAAGGTGTTATTTCAAGGTGAGGCAGTCCTACAAAAGAAAAAGACTGCCATTCATTGGCTGTGAAATGTGATTTGAGCATTCCAGAGTTCAAATGGCACTAATGCATTGTCATACTGGTGACAGAGAACGTTTTTCATGCATTCCATTTGAACTGAACTGGACTGACAGTCTTGGGAGCACTGGTGTTTACTGAAACATGCGGTGATATAACATGAGAAGGGAAGGATGCTGTATCAACAGATCTATGAGATCTACTGCCGGGCAATAGATGGTGCTGTTGTATTTTGTTCAGTCTGGTGTGTAATGCACCCATAGTGTAAATGCTTTGTTCTGTGTCTGTATTGCTTATGTTTAAAAGGTTTCCCGTCAGACTCAATCCTACTTGTAGGCATGCCTGGATAAACTATATTTGCCATCGAGCTCTTTGTTTTTGACAAAATGTAACTCCCATTTCTAAGTCACAAATGTTATAAGTAAATGAATATAATCATTTAGTGTATGATTTGAATATTCAATTATCACATGAAAGTAAAGCCTAAATGTGTGTCAGTGGGCTTAATGCTGAACGTCCCAGCAAGCTATAGCCGTCATTTCATCATCTCGCTTAACTAAGGATGAGATACAGTCCGGCTATTAATAACACACTTCTTGACACAATTCTTAAAATGGAGTGCTTGAGCATGCCAGGATTTTTCAGATAAAAATGTCATTTTAATTTGCACTTTATTAAATTTGGGCAAGTAATGGAAAATAGTGTTGTTTTTGAGCGTGATAATTTGGCAAAAAAATTATTTGAGGTTTTCAGTAGTTTTAATAAAAACCAAGGGACCCCCCAAAAAAGATTTTACGCTCACACTATGAGACAGCGAAACCTGACTAACCAGAGTCCTGGGGCCTCATGTACAAAGACTTGCGTTGAATTCATATTATAGCATTGCGTACGGACAAAGCTATAAATGTGCAGATGTATGAATCTCTGCGTACGAAGGATCCCACGCATATTCTCTTTGTACATCCCAATTAACGTAAAATTGAGCGCACATGCATGAGCACAACGCCCCACCCAGTCTCCTCCCCTAATTAAATCAATTTAAATATGGTAATGAGTCCACTTTGGGAAAAGATAGCAGTAAGAAAATGGCTAAAGCAAGCGGCAAGAAACGAAACTTTACGGAAAGTGAATTGGAGGTGCTACTATACTAAAATATTTTATTTGGAACTTTGTCTTCCGGAAGTAATAACAAAAGTAAAATGAGTGGGAGAGTTTGGCTGGAGCCGTCAATGCGGTGGGATATGAAAGTCGCACTGTAAATGACCTTAAAAAGAAATGGTATGAAATTATGGTGGACGTTAAACAGAGAACTGCTGCGCACCGACAAAGTGTGGGCAGAACAGGCAGTGGTAAAGGGTTCGATGAACTAACACCCTTTGAGCAGAGATTTGCCTCAATTATAGGTGACACTTTACTCTCTGGAGTGGTATCTGCTGCTGTGGGAGACTCCGATTTATTACAGGACTGCCATGAAGGTAACAATTTCTCATTTGTTTTTACTTTGGTACATATAGCGTACTTATTTCATTATCAAATGCATGCAATGTAGTTGACCAAAAGTACACCAGAGATTTTACGTATCCATTGCATTTATGGCAGATGCGTGTGCCCCTTAAAAATGGAAAGGACTCAAATCAAAGTTAGCATGTGCCTGTGTTTATTTAGACTCATATGGTGCAACAGCCGAAACATCCACTGGCACGCACTCGGAATCCTCCCCTCCTGAGCAGCCAGCGCCCGCTGTGCCCAGCGTTTCCAGTGCTCCCACCAGTGCTGACGCCCGTCCGTCTGGCCGCGTCTTGACGCATGCCGTTTTGGAGTCACAACAGCAAATCGTTATGGCCATCGGAGAAATCAACAGTCACCTTAAAAATATCACTGACGCACTCACAGACATAAGCCACTCATTAAAGGAATTGGTCAAAAAATGAACTTTGTCTCTGATTACCATTTATATTGTTGCAATCACATGTTGACGGGCCTGAATAGCTTGTTGGTTGGGCTGCACATACATTGGTCCTGGGTCAGGGTCATCTGGCAGTGCTGCCACCTCACCAAGTGGTATGCCATGCCTGTGCGCGACATTGTGCAGCACACCACAGGCCAGCACAATGCGGCACACCTTGTCAGGGCGGTATAACAGCATCCCCCCACTCCTGTCAAGGCAGCGCCACCAACATTTCAGCTGCCCAATCGCCCCCTATAGAACTGACCGAGATCGAGAATGGCCATTATTTGTATCTGCGCTCTTGGTCAGTTTGTGGGTTGGTGAGGGGGTTAAAAGCCACGTCTTTAGTGGATAACCGCGGTCTCCTGAAGGGTTATTCAATAATTAAATGCAAAAAAATATATAATATACAATAAGATAAAGCATAACTTTAAATGCATCACTTACCAAGAATCTACCCATCACGCACCCTGCCAGTTTGGAGCCTCATCCCAACCATGCTGTTTGTAAGGATGTATGAATCATGGGTTGACCCAGGCCACCTTGCCACAATATTTGTTCACATATTATCTGCACATTTATTCACATATGCAAATTCTTCTTCAGATGGCGCCTTTATAGCAATGTGTGTGCAGTCGATCGCTCCGATTTCATTAGGGAAACTGGCTATCGCTGCAAATTGCGTTTTAATGTTTGGCTGGTCAACTGCATCATATGGGAACCTTATATACCTGGAAGACATGCGGATGATCCCGTCCCATACCGCTGGCATTGCGCGGCTCAAAGACGACTGGCTTATTCCTGAGCGGTCTGCCAGTTCCCTTTGGAAAGAACCAGTTGCCAGAAAACCAAGTGTTGTCAGCACCTGCAAGGGAACGGGTATTGCGTGGCTCCTCGCTGTCTCTCTCTCTATATTTGGACCCAACTCATCACAGAGCTCCATGAGGTTAGCCCTTGGAAATCTGAAACGGCTGATAAGCCAGTCATCATCCTGGGCCAGAAAATCATTGTGGTCCCTAAAAAGTCGTTCTCTTCGGATTCTGCCATTAGCAATGTCCTCTAATAAGGCCAAAGCTGCCATTGCCATAGACTAAGGGTTGTATCAATTTGCATACCGGCATGCTTTTATATGTTCTTATTTAATTGCATAATTGATATAATCCCATAAGGCTCGTGTGACAATATATGTCCATTATTTTATAAATTGCTTATTAATAGCAATGCTTCCCACAGGTGGTGGTGCGATAGACTTGTAGAACTAATTATTGTGTAATGTTTACAACTTCACTTCATTGCCTGTAAGAGTCGCCAATGGACAAAAACAATGAGAAATGTACGTACGCCAGACATGAAGTTGGCTTGGAGGAACGCACATTCTCGCTGATATTTAGTGGCAGTTTATTAGGACATTGACGGCTGACTAGTTGGATGGAAACTTATGTGCTTATTCGCAAATGTTTTATGCGATATTTCCGATTTTGCACAGAGACACACAGCCTTCTCCGCAGCACGAGCACCGCAGGTGCACACAGACTGTTTCAAGGTTGGTAAGCGATCAAGTTTATTGAAGCAATGTGTATTTTCGTGTTAATATTTTTGATAGAAGTAGGCCTGTTTTTGAGTTTTTGATTTTCAAATAAAAAAAGGTTTTCGCTTAACTATATTTGTTTTCATAACCAAATTATTTTCGATTTATTACAGATGTGTGTCCTCAATACACAGCTTTTATGGCACTGTTTCTGCCTTTTGTACACACCGAGCGCTTACGGGACTGATCCCCTGTTGTTACTAGGTCCCCTTTCCGGAATGTTTTTCTGGATCTATCCGGGATGTGTTTGCGTTCACTGTGTGAATGGGGTTTTATAGTCACTGGTTCATTATCGTTTTTTGGCCCGTCAACGCAGAGATTGTTGATATATCTCATCATGTTCAATGTAAAATTTCTAATTTTATATTGCTAGTTCAGGGAGGCTTATGGCTACAAGTTGCAGGTCAGCACAACAATGATTACTTCAAATCTTTTTTATTGATCATAAATAAGCCGTGTGCGGTTTTGTAACAAATAAAAATTTAACACAAACATTTACATTTACATTTAGTCACTGTCTCAAATGTAATACATTAGCCCCTCCTTCAAAACTGAGCATTCAAGAAACACAACTGTTTTAAAAAAAAAATTATTGATGTGGAATTTTTCACGATACATAGTTTCAGAGCAGGTTTACATGAAATGAAACTGTAGTGTCATAAGAGTCTACATGAAGCCCTTTCAGTTAACAACATCATTGAAAGCCTTTGAGCCCCCAGTGAGCAGTCAAAGGAGAGGTCAGTTCTACACAGCACAACATAATGCCATTATTTTCTTAGTTGACTATATCAATATGTTAGATTACATGTGGGAGTAATAAAATAATATTAATCATGAACAATAAAGTTTTGCTAGATTAAAACGTGTATTTGACAAATTGTGTAGAGATGGGTGGCCCAGCCTTTTCCCCAACTTTAATGATCCAAGAGGCAGAAGAGATTAAAATATGAATTAAATAAAAGTATGTACAAATATTTAAGCTACATGTCAGAATATAATCAGTCAAACCGTGTGACCAGAAGTGACACAGCAACTAGGACTGAAGCCATCAGCACGCTGATGTGACTGCTCACTTCAGCTGAGGAGTACGCTGCGTTACAAAGAAAAGAAAATCAATGAATGTAATATTTATTTATGAAGCACCCTTACATGAGAACAGGCATTGAAGGATAGCTGAGTAACAGTGGCTCACGTACCTATTCCATTGACTGTGATGGCATGAGTGAAGATTTTGAAGGGCAGCGAGCTGCTGTTGGCTGCTTGGACTATAGTGTTCACTATCTGGGTGTCATTGGGCAAAGGGCTGTTTGTTACAAAAGTAAGATCCATGAAGTTTTGTATTGTGGCCCTGCTGATGGATTCTGTGCTCACATCTCTGTGGATGTGAAATGAGATTCGGAAAATCAACATGAACCTTTCAAGAGTCAAAGCAATTTTTGAAAACTGAAACTCCAACTGCATACCTGAAGTTTGTTATAGATAGAACATTGAATGTTGGATAATCAAAGTTGAAAAATGGTTCAAGCTACAGAATGGAAAAAAAGAGTATTGTCATTAACAGCCCATAACCAAGACTTTCAGAAGAAAATGTTGACGTTTTTATATAAAATACTTTGAAGTGAAGTGAAACGGAGATCACACACCCCTGTTTTAATCATTAATGCCCTGTTGATGTATGCACGCGAACTTGAATTTGATAAAGCAGCCACAAAATTCCCATCGGTCAAGATGCTCACTGGAATTGTCTGTGGACTTCCTAACAAACAAACAAAAATGTATCACAAATTGGTCAGAATTTTCAGTGTTCACATAATCTAGAATGTCAGGTGTGATTTTCAGCTCACTGATAACAGAAACTGATGCAGCATTAATGTTGAGGTTTATTCCTGAGGCTGGATTTGAGGCTGCGTCTTTTAGTGTTGTTGCAATCTCAGTGACGGTTGGGAGCGGACTAATAGAGGATCCACTAAACACTATCTCGAGCTCCACCTTTACATCGGCTGCTGCCCGGGTTACACCAGCGCGACTGAAACAAAACACAAACATGTGTGTTATAGTTTAAAACCGCTTGTAGGGGTGTCCAAACTCGCTACAGGATGGCCACTGTCCAGTAGAGTTTAGCTCGGACATAGCTCAACACCCCTGTCTAGAAGTTTCTAGTCTGCCTTATTTAGTATGTTCATGTGTGTTTTATAAGAGTTGGAGCTAAATTCTGCAGGACACCAACCCTCCAGGTGCAGGACTGGACACCCCTGACTTCAAGGGATACACTTTACACCTACACTCAGTTCTTGGGGGGCGGTAGCTCTGCACATTTTAGTCTCCAACCTCAATCAAACACACCAAATTCACATACCGGAAAGCAAGCACTTCAGTCCTGAGGAAACGGGCTCCAAACTTCTTCATATAGATGAAATCACACTGTGAAATAGTTTTGGAAATGTTAATTACAAGAGTTACACTTTGTGTCATGCTAGACAGCACACATGACATTGTCTTTTCTTTTTTTCCTTTATAATTATTATCTTACCAAAAACAAGTAACAATTATTGTAAGGATGTTTATTTTGAAATCCTACAAAAACAATCCAATCTCATGGTGGTTATAACTTACCCCCTTCTTGACCTTTGCTGATAGAATCTTAAATTGTTCACTTTGCTGGTTTTCGAGCTCTGGAACAAACGTCTGTTGGATGACAAACTCCACGGCTACTTTTGGAGGAGCAGGTGTTGGAACGACTGTTATGATTGTTGTGGTTGTTGTACGTGGGGTGGTGGTTGTTTTTAGAGCACTAGTAGATGGAAGATGGATTTTAGGTGAAGAAGGAGTTGTTGCTGTTGTTGACAACAGTTGAGTTGTAGATTGTGATAACATTGTAGGTGAGGTTGTTCCTGTAATTTGTTTGATTGTAGCTGTAGATTGTGTCGTCGCTGTTGCATTGCTTGAATTTTGAGCTGTAGACTGTGCCGTCACTGTCGCTGTTGCATTGCTTGAATTTTGAGCTGTAGACTGTTCCGTCACTGTTGCATTGCTTGAATTTTGAGCTGTAGACTGTGCCGTCACTGTTGCATTGCTTGAATTTTGAGCTGTAGATTGTGTCGTCGCTCTTGCATTGCTTGAATTTTGAGCTGTAGACTGTGCCGTCACTGTTGCATTGCTTGAATTTTGAGCTGTAGACTGTGCCGTCACTGTTGCATTGCTTGAATTTTGAGCTGTAGACTGTGCCGTCACTGTTGCATTGCTTGAATTTTGAGCTGTAGACTGTGTCGTCGCTGTTGCATTGCTTGAATTTTGAGCTGTAGACTGTGCCGTCACTGTTGCATTGCTTGAATTTTGAGTTGTAGACTGTGCCGTCACTGTTGCATTGCTTGAATTTTGAGCTGTAGACTGTGCCGTCACTGTTGCATTGCTTGAATTTTGAGCTGTAGATTGTGTCGTCGCTGTTGCATTGCTTGAATTTTGAGCTGTAGATTGTGTCGTCGCTGTTGCATTGCTTGAATTTTGAGCTGTAGACTGTGCCGTCACTGTTGCATTGCTTGAATTTTGAGCAGTAGACTGTGTCGTCACTGTTGCATTGCTTGAATTTTGAGCTGTAGACTGTGCCGTCACTGTCGCTGTTGCATTGCTTGAATTTTGAGCTGTAGACTGTGCCGTCACTGTCGCTGTTGCATTGCTTGAATTTTGAGCTGTAGACTGTGCCGTCACTGTTGCATTGCTTGAATTTTGAGCTGTAGATTGTGCCGTCACTGTTGCATTGCTTGAATTTTGAGCTGTAGACTGTGCCGTCACTGTTGCATTGCTTGAATTTTGAGCTGTAGATTGTGCCGTCACTGTTGCATTGCTTGAATTTTGAGCTGTAGACTGTGCCGTCACTGTTGCATTGCTTGAATTTTGAGTTGTAGATTGTGCCGTCACTGTTGCATTGCTTGAATTTTGAGCTGTAGACTGTGCCGTCACTGTCGCTGTTGCATTGCTTGAATTTTGAGCTGTAGACTGTGCCGTCACTGTCACTGTTGCATTGCTTGAATTTTGAGCTGTAGACTGTGCCGTCACTGTCGCTGTTGCATTGCTTGAATTTTGAGCTGTAGACTGTGCCGTCACTGTTGCATTGCTTGAATTTTGAGCTGTAGACTGTGTCGTCACTGTTGCATTGCTTGAATTTTGAGCTGTAGACTGTGCCGTCACTGTCGCTGTTGCATTGCTTGAATTTTGAGCTGTAGATTGTGTCGTCGCTGTTGCATTGCTTGAATTTTGAGCTGTAGACTGTGCCGTCACTGTCGCTGTTGCATTGCTTGAATTTTGAGATGTAGACTGTGCCGTCACTGTTGCATTGCTTGAATTTTGAGCTGTAGACTGTGCCGTCACTGTTGCATTGCTTGAATTTTGAGCTGTAGACTGTGCCGTCACTGTTGCATTGCTTGAATTTTGAGTGTCCTGTTGCATTGCTTGAATTTTGAGCTGTAGACTGTGCCGTCACTGTTGCATTGCTTGAATTTTGAGCTGTAGACTGTGCCGTCACTGTTGCATTGCTTGAATTTTGAGCTGTAGACTGTGCCGTCACTGTTGCATTGCTTGAATTTTGAGCTGTAGACTGTGCCGTCACTGTTGCATTGCTTGAATTTTGAGCTGTAGACTGTGCCGTCACTGTTGCATTGCTTGAATTTTGAGCTGTAGACTGTGTCCCGTCACTGTTGCATTGCTTGAATTTTGAGCTGTAGACTGTGCCGTCACTGTTGCATTGCTTGAATTTTGAGCTGTAGACTGTGCCGTCACTGTTGCATTGCTTGAATTTTGAGGTGTAGACTGTGCCGTCACTGTTGCATTGCTTGAATTTTGAGCTGTAGACTGTGCCGTCACTGTTGCATTGCTTGAATTTTGAGCTGTAGACTGTGCCGTCACTGTTGCATTGCTTGAATTTTGAGCTGTAGACTGTGCCGTCACTGTTGCATTGCTTGAATTTTGAGCTGTAGACTGTGCCGTCACTGTTGCATTGCTTGAATTTTGAGCTGTAGACTGTGCCGTCACTGTTGCATTGCTTGAATTTTGAGCTGTAGACTGTGCCGTCACTGTTGCATTGCTTGAATTTTGAGCTGTAGACTGTGCCGTCACTGTTGCATTGCTTGAATTTTGAGCTGTAGACTGTGCCGTCACTGTTGCATTGCTTGAATTTTGAGCTGTAGACTGTGCCGTCACTGTTGCATTGCTTGAATTTTGAGCTGTAGACTGTGCCGTCACTGTTGCATTGCTTGAATTTTGAGCTGTAGACTGTGCCGTCACTGTTGCATTGCTTGAATTTTGAGCTGTAGACTGTGCCGTCACTGTTGCATTGCTTGAATTTTGAGCTGTAGACTGTGCCGTCACTGTTGCATTGCTTGAATTTTGAGCTGTAGACTGTGCCGTCACTGTTGCATTGCTTGAATTTTGAGCTGTAGACTGTGCCGTCACTGTTGCATTGCTTGAATTTTGAGCTGTAGACTGTGCCGTCACTGTTGCATTGCTTGAATTTTGAGCTGTAGACTGTGCCGTCACTGTTGCATTGCTTGAATTTTGAGCTGTAGACTGTGCCGTCACTGTTGCATTGCTTGAATTTTGAGCTGTAGACTGTGCCGTCACTGTTGCATTGCTTGAATTTTGAGCTGTAGACTGTGCCGTCACTGTTGCATTGCTTGAATTTTGAGCTGTAGATTGTGCCGTCACTGTTGCATTGCTTGAATTTTGAGCTGTAGACTGTGCCGTCACTGTTGCATTGCTTGAATTTTGAGCTGTAGACTGTGCCGTCACTGTTGCATTGCTTGAATTTTGAGCTGTAGACTGTGCCGTCACTGTTGCATTGCTTGAATTTTGAGCTGTAGACTGTGCCGTCACTGTTGCATTGCTTGAATTTTGAGCTGTAGACTGTGCCGTCACTGTTGCATTGCTTGAATTTTGAGCTGTAGACTGTGCCGTCACTGTCGCTGTTGCATTGCTTGAATTTTGAGCTGTAGACTGTGCCGTCACTGTTGCATTGCTTGAATTTTGAGCTGTAGACTGTGCCGTCACTGTCGCTGTTGCATTGCTTGAATTTTGAGCTGTAGACTGTGCCGTCACTGTCGCTGTTGCATTGCTTGAATTTTGAGCTGTAGACTGTGCCGTCACTGTTGCATTGCTTGAATTTTGAGCTGTTGACTGTGCCGTCACTGTTGCATTGGTTGAATTTATGAGATGTAGATTGTGCCGTCACTGTATTTAAATAAAATCGCAAGTTTTAAATGTTGATTTAGGCAAATATTTGTGTAGAATAAATAAAGCCTTTAAAACTTTCAAGTTATTAGGAGAGCCATTACAATCCAATGTTGTTTGAAAAGCAAACATTAGTAATAAAGATATGTTGTGCATTTAAATATCAATAGCTAAAAGGAAAAAGGAAAAAGAATACACAAAAAATGAACTCACTGACCTGCTAAAATAGCCAATGTTAATATAAATCCTGTGATTTGCATCTTTGTAGATTTCCAATAAACACCTATAACAGAAATAAACAGAATTGATGAGTCATCTTTGGCATTGAAAGTGATACAAAAAGATATTTGCAGGGCTTCAGCACACCCAAGGCACATCCAAGAGACACCAAAAGAATACCAAAAGAAAATGTGCACCCCTTTTCATCTTATTTATTTCCTTGAGAAACAGTTGAAATCCTTTGAGTTTCATTCTTGTGGGAGATTTGAAGTTGGTGTTTTTCATGTTAAAAAATAGAATGAGAGAAACCGGAATCACAGCCAAATGAAATTGAATGATGAATCCACTGAAGCTTTTGTCTGGTGGATGATGATGGGTGAAAAGGTAAAAGACAAGACTCCATCTTGCAAATCTGATCTCTCAACCGCTATTGGAATAAGCTGATGGCAGCACGTTGATGTTGTTATTCGTTCATTGAATATTGTTTCATTTCTATTGTTTCATGTGCAAAGAAAGCAGGCTATCAAAGACGAGCACCAAATAAGTCATGTTTTTTTTTCCCCCTCTACTTCATTTATGGAAGTAAGTAATTGTAGTGAGGTAGGCGGGACGAGAGCCGGTCTCGTATCACGGAGGAGATCGGGAGCATAAGAGGACGATCGACCGGACCATCACTGAGAGAGGACCAGGCCTGGCTTTTAGTTATGGTTTGTGTGTGTCGCCCATGAGGGGGCTGCCGGCTGTCTATTTACGTTTAGATTTATTAATTAAAAGTGTTTTATGTTCGTCGGTTCCCGCCTCCTTCCTTCCTTTTATTGCACTTTGTTAGAGTAATCAAGCCCTTAATGTTTAACTCTACACCATAAAATCCATTTGTGACTCCATAACACAAATAGAAATTATTCAACTTTGAGTTTTTAATTCTTTAGTCTATTTAAGATCAGTTTATTATGTCAAGTTTAGTTTATATCTTGTATTAATTGATGTAGCTCTGTGTCCTGGAGGAAAGTTTTCTTATTTCAAGCCGTATATGACTGAAATGACATTAAAGCCACTCTGTCTCTGAATCTCAGTCTTATAAAAAACACAAAAACAATGGGTTGACAAACCAGCGGCTTAAAACCAATGAATATAAAGTATAATAAACTCACCCAGTGGGATGAAGGATGCCGGAGATGTTCTGTGAGTACAGTCAGTCAAGTCTTGCTCTTATCAACTGGGTGGATTTTATTAGATCGGTTCATTTATTTGCTTCATGTGACGTATACAAATGCACATTGTTATCATTTCTAAGTGCTGGTACTGGTAAAAACATTCCTGTCAGAAACCAAGTGGACATGCCTACTTTCACAACACTGCATTCCTCCTTAGACATGCAGTTGGATCAGAGAAGATCTGAAAGTTAGGTGTGTACAACTCCTGGAAATAGTGTAACTGTCACACGTTTGAGGATGTTCTAAACAAAACACTGACTGAATGAAACTAACATCAAACGTATTAAATTGTGAATTTTTTTCAAATCAAGCGGAGGAATAAATGGGAACAAAGTTTTTTCAATTGCACTATCAATTTCTGGCCGTGTCGTGGTGTTATGGCTTCCCTGAACCTTAAACTCCCTAAACACGGACTTCCTCACCCACCTTATTTTCTGTTCTATTGATGCAGCTTGTACAGATTCCAAGCAGAGCGCTGACTGCTGATCCCTGTGAGCCTTCACCTGACAGACAACGTCATATCATTAAACGTCTGGTGAGATGAAGCAGTCATCTAATAAATGTGTTTCGTTACAACGCCACCAGATGATGCACATTCATCATGGAAGAAATATTACCATCTTCTCTGAACGACGGTTTCTCATAAGCTCACTGTCATCTCTTGTTTTTGACACGGAGGCTATAGGACAAGTTATTAAGTTATGTTTTGTAAAGAAAATGATATTCTTACTTTAAATTACAGTGCGTGAAGAAGAGGAATGCTTTAGCTAGACAACAGATCAAATATTTGAGACTAATAATAATTGCATCTGATGTTGACATGATAAGTGTTTCCCCAGCAGGGTTGTTTCCTAGTTCCTTGATCTGTTAAACATTTTCTTCCTTTCAGAACATGAACTGTAATGACACATTGACTTCACTTCTTGTTGAAATCTGTGTTAGAAAACAAGTTTGGACTTTGTGAAACCCTAACAAAATAAATATGTTCAAGCTTAGTTCAAGTAGACTTCAAAGTATCAGTGCACTTGTAGCATACTTGACAGTGTACTATTTGGTTACTAATTGTACTAAATTGGCCCACTTTTGAGCTCAATAAGGTTTACTTCAATGTAAAATTACTAATTTAAATCTACATTAGTAACAATCAAAGATATATTTCGTCGACACTTCAATGGTCAGTATGTATAACTTTTTATTTACTCTAAACTATTCCCCTTAAAGCTGAACTTGTTACTCTATAAATGTGAACGTATGTTTATAAGACAGTGTGTCAAACTATGTCAATAAGTATATAATAGACTAGTCTATCAAAAGAGTAAATACAACTACAAGTCAAGGACACTTAAAATATTTCAGATGTCCATCTAAAGACTTGAGTACAAGTAAATACAAGACAACACTTAAGTACACCTAAATGAACTATAATAATAGCACACTTGTTAATGTAAATAATGTATGTGTGTAACCGTATATGCTGTACGCATATGGCCTTCCTCTAGTGCAGTGGTTGGCATGGCCCTAGCAACGCCAAGGTCATGGGTTCGAGCCCAGGGATTGCACATAGTTACAACCTGGTCTGATAGGAAATACCTACACTTTTTGGAGCGTCACAAAATACGTACCATCAGGTATAGTGCTACAGTTTTGAGACCCAAAAGTCCACTGAAGGCACTAAAGAGAGGAACTGAATGCGTGTCAATGTCATAATGTGCCTCTGTACGATTTTATAAATACTTGTGCTGTGTACTTTAATCGATTTTTTAGAGCTCGTAATCGCACCCCTAAAACTACCCGCTTCCCATCAACATAAATACGCAACAAGGAAATAGAAGTCAGACCTAGGTATTTCTTGTACACAATACCCATAAACAGTATACAAACAATAAAAAACAGGTCACGGATGATCACACTCCTGGAATGCCACCAGTCGGGTTTAATTCAAGTTCATCACACACTAACAATCAGAGCGGGACAGCCGATGGCGTTTCAGAAGGTAAGCTAGCAAACAGCATCTGCCAGATGTCTTGCAGGTGAAAATGCAGATATCAAATAGACGTCTGCCAGATGTAAGTGTGCTGTCAGGGAGGACACACGACAGCCAATGCCACTTCTTATCAACACTGATGTAACGGTTCACACACCGCTGTGTTGTTCTGCTGTCCGTTGGTACATTAAACTGACCTGACACGGTAAATGTGTATCAAGTCAACGCTAATTTGAGCAAATCTCTAGTTCCCTTTCTGTCGTCTCTCGACGTTGTGTCGAAGCCGACAGATGGGGTTCGCCCTTGAAAACCAATCATCTCTGACTGTTTTGAAAAGGCCAATGAAATTGGCGAATGAAATTAGCATGCCGGGCTCCGCCTCCAGATATCCGGGTATAAAAGGGGAGCCGGCGTGCTCATTCATTCACCTTTTGTTCTTCGGAGCCTTCGCTCGTATGACTGACTGAGCTGAATTCTTGACGTGGTGCAGCGGATTGTCCCTTCCAAGCGATCATCCCCCCGGCGTTTCAGCAGTTCCAGAGGTGTTTACTGAAAGAGATAATTTCCTAAAAGAGCAAATTTCTCAGCGTGGCATGTCCCGCTGCTCTCGTGGTTGCGGTTCCCTCATTGAGGAGGGGGACGGACACGATGCTTGCGTCAGGTGTTTGGGGGTCCAACACGCTGAGGCAGCCTTTGTGGAGTCATCCTGCCCGCACTGCGACCGCGGTGGCCACGGCCCCGCCGTCGGCGGCAGCGAGCAGCTTGGGTGGCATGGGGATTTCCGTGAGCGTAAATCCGTCAGCCGATGGCTCGCGGACCGTTCACGCCCCGTCTCGCTCGTCTGACCGTTCCCAAGGAGACGGTACCACACCGTCTTACTCATCCGTCACACAATCGGGCTCGATGCGTGACGACGATGATATGTCCCTAGCAGCATCGGGGGGCGACATTCCGAGCTGTGCCACCGCCAGGCAGGTAACTCAGCGGAGCCAGCTTTCCCACAAGGTGGGGCCGGCACCGCTAGCCAGCGAACCGCCCTCCCCAGGGGCGATGAAGCAGATCGTACCTCTAGTGCCCCTGTCGCAGTTTTTGAGTGCCTGGTTAGCACTCACCAGACCGTCAAGGTGGCTGGAGAACACGATCCGTCTCGGTTACTCGATCCAGTTTGCCAGACCTCCGCCAAAGTTTCGGGGCATCCTTTTTACCTCGGTCAGAGGCAGGGATGCTCCCGTGCTGCGGGAGGAGGTGGCAACCCTTCTGGCGAAGGGAGCAATCGAGCACGTCCCCTCGGCCGAGATGTCCAGTGGGTTCTACAGCCCGTACTTCATCGTCCCCAAGAAGGGTGGAGGGTTGCGCCCCATTCTAGATCTGCGTACCCTGAAAAAGCACCTTCAAAAGCTGCCAGTCAGGATGCTCACGCAGAGGCGCATCTTGACGTCCATCAGGCGTCAGGATTGCTTCGTGGCTATCGACCTGAAGGACGCGTACTTTCATGTCTCGATTCTCCCTCGTCACCGGCCGTACCTAAGGTTCGCTTTCGAGGGGCGGGCATATCAGTACAGGGTCCTCCCATTCGGTCTGTCCCTGTCCCCATGGGCCTTTACGAAGGTCGTGGAAGCCGCCCTCACTCCCCTCAGGGAGAGAGGTGTGCGGATACTCAACTATCTCGACGACTGGCTTATCTTGGCACACTCGCGAGATCTGTTGTGTACACACAGGGATATGGTACTCCGGCACCTAGACCATTTGGGGTTATGGGTCAACCGAGAAAAGAGCCAGCTCTCCCCTGCGCAGAGCTCCTTTTTCTCGGTATGGAGCTCGACTCTGTCTCCATGACGGCGCGACTCACTTCAGAGCGTGCACAGTCAGTGCTGAACTGCCTGAACCTCTTCAGGCAGCAACCAGCAGTCCCCCTGAAACTGTTTCAGAGGCTCCTGGGCCACATGTCATCCTCGGCGGGGGTAATTCCCCTCGGGTTGATGCACATGAGACCGCTTCAGCACTGGCTACAGAGACGAGTTCCCTGGAGAGCGTGGCACACAGGCAGGAGGCAGATCGTCATTACGCCTCTCTGCCATCGTATCCTAACCCCGTGGTCATCAGTGACCTTTTTACGGACGGGCGTCCCTATGGGGCAGGTCCCGAGGCGCGTCGTGGTAACGACCGACGCCTCCCTACAGGGTTGGGGTGCAGTGTGCAAAGGGCACACAGTGTCGGGGCCCTGGACGGGGGCCCGCCTGTGTTGCTATATAAACTGCCTAGAGTTGTTAGCTGTTCTGTTGGCACTGAGAGGACTACGGTCCCTCGTGCAGGGCCAGCACGTACTGGTCCGATCAGACAGCACGACTGCTATGGCGTATATCAACCACCAGGGAGGTATCCGCTCACGGCAGTTAACGCAACTTGCCCGACACCTCCTCCAGCAGGTGACGAAGTCTCTGCATGCCACCCACATACCGGGCGACCTGAACCAGACAGCCGATGCGCTCTCTCGTCAGTCAACGTCCGGTGGAGAGTGGCGACTCCACCCCCGTGCAGTCCAGCTTATTTGGGTGCAGTTCGGGCGGGCACAGGTGGACCTGTTTGCCTCCCTGGACACCACCCATTGCCCGCTTTGGTACTCCCTGACCGAGGGCCCCTCGGCACGGATGCCCTAGCGCACAGCTGGCCACGGGACAAGTGGAAGTACGCCTTCCCCCAGTGAGCCTCATTGCACAGGTCCTGTGCAAAGTCAGGGAAGAGGAGCATCAAGTGGTACTAGTTGCGCCGTACTGGCCCAACAGGACTTGGTTCTCGCAGCTAATGCTTCTGACGACAACTCCCCCTTGGCAAATTCCCCTGACGAAGGACCTTCTCTCGCAGGGGAAGGGCATGCTCAATGTGTTCCTGGCAGGCCTTCAGAGGCCTCCCTTCGAGCCCCTCGGAGAGGCCGCTCTTTCTCATCTCACGATGAAGACGGCTCTCCTGATGGCGCTCGCATCCATCAAGAGGGTGGGGGATCTGCAAGCATTTTCCGTATCCACGGATTGCCTAAATTTCGGGCCCAATTTCCGGCTACGTGCCCAAGGTTCCCACTACTCCCTTCCGGGACCAGATGGTGACCTTGCAGGCGCTCCCCACCGGGGAGGAAGACCCAACCCCATCCGTGTTGTGTCCAGTACGCGCCTTGCGCCTCTACGTGGACCGCACGCAGAGCTTCAGAGGCTCTGAGCAGCTCTATTTTGTTTCGGAGGTCAGCAGAAGGGGAGAGCTGTCTCCAAACAGAGACTGGCGCACTGGATCGTGGACACCGTCACGGCGGCATACCGATCTCAGGACTGCCCGTGCCCACTGGCAGTGAGAGCACACTCCACCAGGGGCACTGGCTCAGGGCGCCTCTCTGGCAGACATATGCAGAGCTGCGGGTTGGGCTACGCCCAACACCTTCGCGAGGTTCTACAACCTCCGCGTGGAACCGGTGTCAGCTCGAGTCTTACAGGGTAACACCAGGTGAGACCGGCGGCCGGCAGGGCGTACGCCTGTGAAAGAGCGCCATCCCCCCGTGGGTCAGTGCGCGATTATCTGCCTCCCTTCTTTCCCCTCGGGGGAAGAATAGTCATTCCATCCATCACTAAGCACTCAAGGCATTGGGCAGGGCGGAGTAGCCTGCCACCTGTGGCGGGCCCAAGCTGAGTTAGCCACGTGTAGCTCTAACCGACCTCAGTGCTCCAGACGTAGTAACCCCCCAGCAGGGTGGTTCCGTCTGAGATTTCGTCATGACTTGGTTCCCCTTCGGGTACCCATGACCTCCCGCAGGTGGACATCCACCTTGCGGCGTCCCGCACATACCTCCCATGAGTTCTTCCCTGCTGGTAAGACCATGTTGATTCTCCACTGTTTCCCCCCTAAAAGCTGGGAACTGGTCTCCGTAGCGCACCTCCCCCTTGAGGGAGTAGCGCTTACCCAGTGGTCCTACGGTACCGGATGGCTCTCGCCAATGGAGCCGTCTGAGATGGCCGAGGGCAGGGGCTACCCATCTTGCTAAGCTCTGGGACCCCCTGTCTGCCTACTGGAAGGTTACAATTTCGTGAGAGCGCTTACGTCTGACTCGCCTAGGCTGGTCAACGTCGCTTCACTGGAGATTGTGACGCGGCTAGTGCCGTGGCGTTTTCAATAGGAACCCCATCTGTCGGCTTCGACACAACGTTGAGAGACAGACAGGGAACGTCTCGGTTACGTATGTAACCTCTGTTCCCTGATGGAGGGAACGAGACGTTGTGTCCTTCATGCCACTACAATAGCCGTCCGCTGCAGCAGTCACGAGATGCTCTCAGGCTCCTCAGCACAAAAGGTGAATGAATGAGCACGCCGGCTCCCCTTTTATACCCGGATATCCGTGGGCGGAGCCCGGCATGCAAATTTCATTCGCCAATTTCATTGGCCTTTTCAAAACAGTCAGAGATGATTGGTTCTCAAGGGCGAACCCCATCTGTCGGCTTCGACACAACGTCTCGTTCCCTCCATCAGGGAACAGAGGTTACATACGTAACCAAAACGATTTCCTGTGTCCTTCTTCTAATCCAAATAAATGATTACTACAAAATGTACAAATCAAAGTGTGTGATTTTAAACTGGTGGGCCAGAATGTTTCATGAACATACTGTAATTGACTACTTTGATCATCATTGCTTGCAAAACGCTGATACGTAAGTACCTGAAAGTACCAAAATAAAACATATCTGTACTTTAATGGTACATATTATCATCTTTCTAAAGGGCGCCATCCCAGATAAAGCCTTTGTACCTGATTTCTGACCGTGTTGTTGATGTGGCAAAAGGCCACCAGCCACTAACCCTCAGTGTTTTGCTTTGCATTAGAGAAACCTGCCTTTTCACTTACCAATCGTGATCCAGTATAACCAGGATCTAAATAAGCGTCATGTTTCAAGTTAAAAAAAGTTAATGTATATACAGACTTTTCTTCATTTCTGTTTTTGTGCAACAGAATGTTTATTCTAACAACTTAATGCCAGTTTTACCAGTAGGCTACTAAAATGTTTCAACTTGTTTTAACCAATATCAAAACTCTTGTGTAAATGCAAAGGTAAATATTTTACATGAACCTAAAACACTTCATTGTAAAGTGTTACACATGAACACATTTGTTGATGAATGGTATCGGAGACCATGCTTCAGGGTAAACTGATAGTCTATCATCTCATATAAACTGCCCTGCTCACTCACTCCCATGATGCATTGCAAGCAGTCAATCTCTGTACCTAATTTTAGCTGTGTCTCTTATATAATGCACTATATTGGATTTCCGCAGGGCTGACCTGGGAAGAGAAATCGGCCCTGGATCTTTAACCATAGTGGTCCGCCCCGTGTGTCCGCCAGTTTGTAGTGCTGTTGCCCACATTCCTTCACTGTTTTTGATCCTCAGTACACTCTGATATACATTGTTGTTTTGCCTTTCTTCAGTATGAGTGAATATTAAGTGAACTGGTGCTATTCGCCCCGCTCGATGTAGGCCTCATACCAGCGTCAGTCCGGCCAGGGGCATCATGCACCCATTTGACATGCACAACACACAGACACATGTCCTGTACGTGTACAGATACATACAATATACAATATCATAGAGAATATCTCTTAACCGTATTCAAAACATGCTCAAATCATTGCGAGAATTTCATTAAAACACTATCTGATTGATATTTGAATCTTCTTCCCAGTAAAAAATTATGTAAATGTTTAATGTGTATTTTGAGAACACATATATTGTATTATTTTGTGCTAGAGCAGTAAAAGAGTCATTGTTTGCAAGCAAATGAACAGAGCACAAACGTAAAAGCAAATAAAAATGAAGCAAAGCGGTTACCCTTTATGACATTGTGTCAATTCTTTATGTATTATTTCATATATATTATTTTAACTAATATACCACTCTATTTATTTTCTATCTATACTCAATGTTGTGAATATTATTCATTATTGCCAACTGGCAAGAGATGTGTTCGACTGCGCAGACTGTGGAAGAGTATGGGCAGGGAAAACCCACACCAAACCTCAAGTGGGTTAGCCCATTTAAGAACCAGGTGGTTTTGCCCGTCTGGGCCCCAATGGGGGTTTTCTGTAGGCCTGCACAGTGTAGGCACAGCAACACAATAAATGAAAGAATTATGACTTTATTTAAAAACAATCAAAATGACCTTATTACAAAGATGTTCATATTTAGCTCTTACTATTTCAATTATTTTATATGATCTGCTTTTTAAACAGACATCAAAGGAAACCATTAGATGGTTTTACGGACTATCTACTAAAACTTCTCCAAGGCTGGGTTTCCTGAAACCTACTTAACGCTACGTCATTCTGAAGCAACATATTCTTAAGAACGACGTAGTAACCAAGGTTTCGGGAAACCCAGGCCAAACCTCTTCTTAAAAATCTTCTGTAACTTTTATTATTATAAACTTTTTAATATGGAACAGAATGAACCAGTAGATGGCGACAGGGAACCAGTAGGGCTGAACTCTCATTATACTTTTTATGAAAGGTAAAATAAAGAGTAAACACCAGCTACTTGTTGAAATGGTGTTCACATGCGACGTGAGCTTATAACAGTATTTGCGTCATTGAGGCCGCAAGGGCGAGCACAGTGGACATTCTGTGGACGTTTTTCTGAGTTCAAGTTAAATTATTTCATTTTCATTTTGAAATGTAATACACCCATACAAAAACCATTGACAATCATAGATATTTAAGAAAATCTAGAATTACTACAAAAGGACACACAGTTTCAGAGCTGTCCTAAGGGATGTTCCGCGGGGCCTAGTCTCCACAAGGCCTCATGCCTTTTAGTGTTTTGTTTTTAGTTTCTCACCCAGCAAAATCTATAATTTCATAACACATGAAAAAAATGGTGTGATTAATTTCGATATGTCCTAAATGGAGGTGCTTGCTCCATGGCGTGCTCGTTTTATGTATGTAGCTGCTCAAGAAGTGAACCAGGAAGTATGGAGGTGGACACAAAAATGACACAAAGCAAGGAAGGAAAAACAAGCAACGATTTCATGTAGTGAAGAGTGTGTAGTGCTCTCGGTGTAGGACATAACATAAATAGGATTCGGCAATGGAGGTTTCAAAGTAGTAAAACTTGAGCAAGAGGGAGCATCGATGAGTTGAACCAAACACAACTTACAAAATCAATAATCAAAATGATAAAGACATAAAGCAACAAGCGTGCTAAAATAATACGAAATGGGGCAATGAATGATAATTGAATGCAAGGATAGTGCACAGCAAAGCAAAGCTATTGGAATGAGCAAAAGAGATGCAACAATAGCTGCAAAATAACTTATGTCAGAGGAGTGATTTATGTCGGAAATTCCCCCAAAAAAGAAAAGCATAAGGGGAGCAAAAGTAGTGGAAGCACAACGGTTAAAAACAAGGAAAAACAGAGAGATGCATGAAAGTCTGTCAGTAATGATTCAATTGTATGTAGAAAGATTACCAACAGGAGTATATCAGGGTTGCGTGAGTTATGAAGTAAGGCCATATGTTGTTTTAAGTGTGAAAAATACAGGCATTACTGACAATATGTGGAAGGTGTGCAGGAGAACGTGAATATGGAAAGTGTGAAGTAAGAGCAAAGATAAAGTGCTGCAATTGTGGAGGGGATCATTGTTCTGCATATCGCAAAGTCAATAAAAAGAGCAACAGAAATATAAAGTATCACAAGGAATAACATGTGAAGCATCAAGGAAAGTGCCTAGTCAAAGAAATTAAAAGAGGATGTCACGATAATAAACAAAACAAGATCCTGTGCAGGATGTGAAAGAATCAAGGAGGATAGTTTGATTGTAAACAAAAGGGATTTTGTATTATTCATGGTAGATGTCATAAAATGTATGGCTCAAACGGACAAGAAAAAAAGATAATTGTGAAATCAAAAGAAAAGTATCTTGGTTTTATAGGGTTGGATAAAGAAACTACAGGAAGAACTTCCCCTCCACAAACATGGGTTGGAAATACAACAATACATTAAAAATTCCATAGTGGAATGCAAGAAGCCTTGAGGGAAACGGTCAGGAATTTAAACTATTTATGTAAAATTTACAAAATACACAACAAATAATTTGTTTTCAAGAAACATGGTTAAAACCAGAATGGATTTTATAATACGGACACAATGCGATTAGGAAGGAAAGAAACAGTGGAGTTGTAGCAATATTTCTACATAATGAAATAACTTATAGTATAGTTAACACAGGGGAAAAACAAGATTTGGGTTGGGCAAGAATATATAACAATTATGAATTATTTTAATCCATGTGAAAGGACTCGACAGGATGAACAAAATAATGTACATGAACAAAACAAAGGAAATGTAGTGTGGTGTGGGGACTTTAATTCTTCTAGTACATTATCGGGAAGTAGAAACACAGATATAAATGGATCAGAAATAGAAGAATTTATAAATGAGAAAGATTTAGTGTGCATAAACAATGGAAGAGGTACTAGATGTAACTGTTGGAAGATGGAAGTTTAATAAAGCCATTTGGGAGATATTTCAAGAACTGAATGAAAATATATAAATTTTGTATAAAAAACTAGATACAGTATAAAGAATTTGATAAACAAAATAACAGATATTGAAGAATTTAATGACAAATTGAGCTTGAAACAGTTGCTAAAAGTAAAGGAAATAGAAGGAAAAAGAATATCCCCTTGTGGGATGATTACTGTAGGGATGCAGTCAAAAAAATAAATAAAGGATTTAGGAAATGATATTTAAATGTATTTATTGGATAAACCTCTTGAGATGTCATTTTCAAGGGGTCCTGATACATAGGTGTCACAAAATGAGTTATATTAAAATAACATCATTCATTTGGAATGTTGATACAATATGAAAGGGCACAAGCAATGGTACGGAAAAATATAAGAATAGCTACACGTAATTATGGGATTAATACAAACATTGTTATATATATTTTCAGGTATTCAAATTGTTATAATTGGTGTTAATTATAATTATGTGGCCAATAATATTTTCAAGCATGTTGTTTGTGCACTTACTGTATTTAACATCATACAATACGGTTAAACACTGTTAAATATGTTACTTCAATTTGTCAAGAAGGCAAGAAAGACAGTTTGTCACAACAGTTAGAAACACAAAAGTAATTGTCGCCATTGGACTGGGACGGCCCGAGGGAAAGTACAGCGTGACTGGTATTAAATTAATTAAGAGATATTACACTTTTTACACAAAATCTAAAGCATCCTGTACAGGATGCTTTCGATTTTAAGAAATTAACAGAGCTTTTCACAATGCAGAACACTGTACTTTTACAGAAAGACATACTATACTGTCATATTGTCAAGTCTCCACTGTTGCAACATTTGGTTAAAATCATTCTGTTTTAGTCTTCATGAACACATTAAGGAAGCCAAATGCAACCATGACCAAGTAAAGAAAACTCCATAGGATTCCGGTAGTTGAGAAAAAATTATAGGAGAAACCATCCTTCACTGTGGGACACAGTCGGATGTCAGCTGATATGCCCAGCAGTCATTCCCCAAACACACCAACAAAACAGGTGGGATTTGTCATGAACGAGAGTAGATCCAGATGCAGGATACAAGAGATTTATTAAAGAAACAGACAGGGCAAAGTAACAAATAGCACAAAACAGTTCTGGACTGGGGCCACAGGCTTGAGCAATCGGACAGAAGTGGGGAGAGGGGTGACGAGGTGGCAGGCTTTCAGCGTCAGACAGGGACTTGCCCGGAGCGAAAGAATAGCGTGACTGGTAGTGCCTCCTGGCTGAGATGGACCTGTTCTTGGGAAAGATATATTCCACTCGGAAAGAGAGACGAAACCGACTCTGGCAGAGATGTAATCCACTGCTTGACTGAAGTCTGCTGCAGAACAGTGACAGATTCTGGATAGCTGAGAACCCTGAGATCCACAAAGCAGGTTGTCGGGTCTGTGTATTCATTCCTGCATGTCTGTAACTCACTAGCTTTGTCCCTCATAGCGGCACATGTGCCTCATTTACAGAGGCACGGTTGTAGTGTGTTATTGTCAGATCATTGTTTGCCTCATGCCTGTCATGTCTCCAGGGTTTTGTGGTTCCAGATTTTCGGCGCCTGGTCTGTATTGCTTACCGAGTAGTAGATAATTTACCGGACTACATGGTATTATACTCTCGAGGACTTATTCCCTGGCCACGCAGTTTCCGTCTCTATGAGGATTATCTGGCTGGTGAATTGCTTACCGCAGTACTGGATACTCTTCAGTTGTGGATTTGTCTCCTGGTCCCACAGTTTACATGTCTCTGAGGATTAGCTGGCTAACTTTCATTATAATAAACTGTTAAATGAACTCGAGCACATGGCGAGCTGTCAAACCAACTCCAGGTGCTCGACAAAAAAACACTTAAATGATTAAATAGATATTAACTGTTAATATTAAGTGCTTGTATAATACTTCAGATCAATCGCTATTTCATAACAAGAGGTTGAGTGCCTTGCCTGGATTTGGTTTCCTGGAAAACCTTGTGGACATCATGACAGAAGGGGGTCTGAAGATGTCATTACAGCAGTCAGCTGATATCTCAGATGCCCAGCGGTAATTCCCCAAACACACAAGCAAAAAAGGTGGTATTAGAACACATCATGTATGCCCTAGTATAACTACGTAAGTAAGATCTTACTTAATATTTACATTATGTGGAAGTAAATTTGATACGTACCTTGAAGCAGGGGTCCCTAGGTTCGGGCCTGGAGGGCCAGTGTCCTGCAGAGTTTAGCTTCAACCCTAAGTAAACACATGATGTTTAATCATACAAATTTAGGAGAAATTTCGAGCATATAATCAAGCACGGCTGATCCGCCATTAGCAATCACGACACCAATGGTTCCATGATTTATGGAGCCTTGACGAATCCCTTGGAAGATGTCCTGAAAAGATACACACAGGGGCCGACTGCGACCAAAAAGTGGCCCTGGACTTCTTTGCCAAGACCACACAACCACACCCTCGCAATACACCACAAAACACCAGCTCTGTACAACCATTCGTCCAATGATTGGGGCCAACTGAGAAGACTCCCGGTGTTCCAGACTCCTGCATTTCACAATCAATGACGAGAGAAACAATTCCTCCTCCACCATTGTCCAGTAGCTTGAACATTACAATGGGAAATAATTTTACTTGCATTGGCTTGTCAGGCTGTTTATAATGATAAGAACATATTTAAGACATAGGTCTACCTCTCGTATGTCAAGTGCTGAATAGCATATGCTTACAAAGATGAAGCGTGATGCCTACGCAGGTGCCACAGATCATCTGTCAGCAATGCCTCTGTGTTGAGAGAGGTCCACTTCTCCCTCACCTCCATTTCTGCCATATAATGCAAAAAAGTTGTTTCAGTAAATGATGTTCAACATACAAGATACAATATACAAACATTAGTTTACTTGTACTGAAGCTTACTTTACACACCAAAACCCACAGTTGTTGAAGTCTGTCTGCATCCATTGTGCTGGGTTGGACACGGTCCACTTGTTAAAGTCCTAGGTGTTCCTGAATGCATCCCTTATGTACTTCATTTTTAACATTGAAAAGCAAGACAACAAATGATGTTTACAGTTATATCAGGTTAGGTTGAATGTATCCACGTTTCTTTTGTAGCGACATCCAACCCTGATGTACTATTGCTATGAACTCTTACTCAACCAGCCAGAGACATTCACTGGACGCTACCTGAACCACACACAACTAAATAAATCACAACTTTACAGATGTCCTTTTGCTTAAAGAAAAATACACTTATTTCAATCTATTTTACCACTAATTCTGTTATAATTTATGCATTTCTCCCGCTGAACACAAAAGAAGATATTCTGAAGAATCTTTTGACATCCATTGTATGAACTCAAAACCACTGAAGAATGACTTAAACTACTAGAGACTTTATATCTCTATCACATCTCATGATCCATTTATCACAAACCAGGAGTTCATCAATGTGTTTTATTTGTTTGAAACGCTAACATCAATGACATGTGCTTAAAGAGAAAGCATTCATATATTAATATAAGCATTAATAAAGCATTAATAAAATATATACTCTATATGTTTTCTATATAAATTACAATGTTACAGAATTTCATAAATTATATTAGGTTCACGTATTGTTAAACCTAAAACAAAAAGAATAAATACTTGAAGGTCTCTTCTATAGAACAATTTACATTGAAAAACCACATCCAGCATGAACAATATATAAACAGAATACATGTTTGTTTCATCAGACACAATCCAGAATATAGTGGGAGAAAGTCTTAGTATCTTCATTCGACAGCGTCATTCCTGTAGGTGGCACTGTCCCAAATGCTCATCTTGGTTGACATTTTCAAGCTTCTACTGGATTTACTGTCGTTTGCCATGACTCAAGAATTCAGAAAAAAGTCTTATGTGTATATTCCTATTTAAAAAGTGCAGAAAAATGCAGGTCCCAAAATAAACGTGCAATATTTCCTATATACCGCAAATATAGACCCCGTCACGTCATGACTTCGACACATAACTAACAAATGATCTGCTGTCAAGATGAAGAACAAGTGCAGTCCAGTTTTCATCTTATCCGTGAGTGTTTTTCATGTCCCGTGACCGTCATTTGTTTCTAAGCTGTTCTGCAGGTTTCAAGACGCTTTTCTTTTCACAATGGCTCTTGTTCTGCTGGGTTTTAAAGGAGCGGCCATTCTATTCCAGAGTGACATGTGTTTGAAAGGCACAGCCTTCCACCGACTTCATTTAGATTAAAAGCATACAACCAAAAAAATAACTAACATCATGGCGCACATGTGGAACTATAATCAGTCAAACCGGGTGACCAGAAGAGAGAAAACCACCAGGATGGAAGCCGTCAGCACACTGGTATGACTGCTCACTTCAGCTGAGGAGTACGCTGCGTTACAAAGAAAAGACACAGCAACATTCAGTTTCGTATTTGATCATCACTGTTAATGTGCAATACTGCATGAGAGCATTGTGATCAAGAGAAATGAAACGTACCCGTGCCATTGACCACGATTGAAAAAGGGAAGATTTTGAAGGGCAGTGAATTGTTGTTGGAAGCTCGGAGTAGAGTGTTCACGATCTGGGTGTCATTGGGTAGAGCGGTGTTTGCTGGGAAATTGAGATTCATGGCGTTTTTGATGGTGGGGTAGATGACTGCTTTGGCACCACTTGAGTAGGATCTAGGGTTTGAGACAAACAAGATTCCATCAAAAAGTGTATTTGAATCAAAAGAGCTATATTAAAGAAAACAACAACAACACACAGCAACAAGACAATTGAATCCACACAAACTTAAGTGTTGCCTTGACGAAAATGTAAGAAAAAGTTTTTGTGGGTATTTTAAACAGACAGATATCCCATGGGAATAGACAGACAGAGAAACACACATGCATCTGCATACCTGAAGTTGGTTAGATGTAAAACACTGAATGATGACGGGTTATCCGAGATGAAGAAAGGTTCAAGCTAAAATAAACACAAAAGTTATTCATTTCCAATACCAAAAAAGACACTAGTAAAAATGATATGGTATGTTTCGCCAAATAGCCATATGAACACCTCATACTGACCCAGACTTTTATCATTAATGCCCTGTTTTGAAATGGATTTGAATCTGCATATAAGAGCTCTGACACAAACGTGCCATTGGTCAAGAAGGTCACAGGGATTTTCTGCAGGTCTCCTACAGACACACAAATGCAAAATAACAGCGTGAATAAACCTCACACTGAACAGATGAGTCTGGAAAAAGTCAAACTGAACGGAAGACACCAAGAGAAATGTGAAGCGAACTTACTGATCACAGAAATTGAGTTTTCAAGGAGGGGGATGTTTTGTTGGAATGTTTCATTTTTAGCTGCTACATTAAGCGCTTCCACAATCTCATTGTTGCCGGGGAGGGCTTGAGGTGCACTTTCATTGAACACTACATCAATCTCCGCCTCCACGTTGGCTACCATCCGGGTTCTGACAACACGTCTGGAAACAAGCAGAATAATGCTATTTAATCTGTTGGTTACCCCACTGCAAGACTTCTTCTGAGGTTCGTATATATACTGTATATGCTGTTTATGAAGAGTTTGGTTCCTAAATGAGTTTTAAAATTTCAAAAATCAAGTTTTTTTATTATGCATTCCAATTAATATCAATCAAACTGCAGTTGGTTTGTTTTGATTTAAGCCATAATAACTAAGAAAATACAGCTAACTAAAACAAGAAAACCTGATTTCTGAAAATAAATAATAAATCTCATTTTGGAACCAAACTCTTCATATATTTGAAGGAAAATGCTGTGTCAGGGTGGCATTTGCCTAACATTTCATCAAACACACTGACTGACATTGTGGATTGTAAATGCATCAAAACAGACTCTCAATCTCAAGTTGTTCCAAACCTATTTACATTTCTTTTTTCTTTTAAACCCAAATAAATATATTAAGACAAATTTCAGCAACTGCAATTTCTGGGGCCCCATTGACTATCATAGTAAAATGATTGTCAAATGTGCCTGAGATCTGTTTCCTAAATCCTGTCAAATATCTTATTTTGTGTTCAACAGAACAAAAAATATGTACAGTATACTTTTTCTACCATGGTAGTCAATGGTGCCTCACAAATGTCAGTTGCTAACATTCATCCAAATATCTTTCTATATGTCCAACAGAACAAAGAAATGTACACAGGTTTGAAGCAAACCTAAAAGGTTTTTCCTTTTAGTGATTAAGCAAATCATGAACTGACCTGAAGGCAACAACAACGATGCCCGAGAAACGATTTCCATAGATGCTTCTATAGACCACTTCCAACTAAAACAAAAAAGCGTCATATTTCATGTTAGTAGTTTTACTTGACATTTTCTTTATGTACTACAATCAACAATGCAAAATTCTGAATGTAATTATTATTGTAGCAACAATATGCAGAAAATCACATCTAGTTTGAGGTTATACAAGAAATGCTCTTCCCCTTAAAATTACTTCTATTATACAGATTAAACAGATTTTTGGAGGAACACCTCAGGGCTGGGTTTCCAGAAACTTTCGTATCACTACATTGTTCTTAAGAATATGTTGCTACCGCTCTTAAGGTATATGTCAAGAATGACATAGTGTTAAGAAGGTTTCGGGAAACCCAGCCCTGGTCTCTGGCTCAAATCATCCAGTGCCACCAACAAGTCATCTTCTGGCCAACTAGTACATGTTTTAGTGGAACACATCAATACATCTGAAGGTGAAGATATACTTTGAAAATGACTTGATGCATTGAAATAAAAATCAGCTTATTCCTTTTATTCCTTTCATGGAGTGCCACCTACAGCTCCAGAAATCTACAAAAATGCCCAAAATATGAACACTTTCTGAGGGTAAGGCTTAAATCAAAACATGTTTGCTGCTGTCATTCTTGACTTAGCAAATGCTTGAAACCTGTGAACACTGTTAAACAGCATTCATGGGGCCAAGCATTAATTGTATTATGCAAGAACATTTTAAATGTACTTGTTAACTTTTTTACAGTTACAACAACAAAACAAAAAAAGGGTGTCAAACTTACCCACTGCACAATAGTTGCTGCTAAAGTCTTAAATTCAGTACTTTGTGTGTTTTCAAGTTCTGATTTATATTCAATTAAAATCACAGCCACAATGGTTACTTTCGGTGGAGGTCGTGTTGGAACTGGAATTGGTGGGGCAGTAGTTGTGGTTCTTTTTGTCGCTGGACGTTTTGTGGTTGTTGTTGTCGTTGGGCGTTTTGTAGTTGTTGTTGGACGTTTTGTGGTTGTTGTTGTAGTTGGACGTTTTGTGGTGTTGTTGTTGTTGGACGTTTGGTGGTTGTTGTTGTTGTTGTTGTTGTTGTTGACGTTTGGTGGTTGTTGTTGTTGGATGTTTGGTGGTTGTTGTTGGACGTTTTGTGGTTGTTGTTGGACGTTTGGTGGTTGTTGTTGGACGTTTTGTGGTTGTTGTTGTTGTTGTTGGATGTTTGGTGGTTGTTGTTGGACGTTTTGTGGTCGTTGTTGGACGTTTGTGGTTGTTGTTGTTGGATGTTTGGTGGTTGTTGTTGTTGTTGTTGGATGTTTGGTGGTTGTTGTTGGACGTTTTGTGGTTGTTGTTGTTGTTGGATGTTTGGTGGTTGTTGTTGGACGTTTTGTGGTCGTTGTTGGACGTTTTGTGGTTGTTGTTGTTGGATGTTTGGTGGTTGTTGTTGGACGTTTTGTGGTTGTTGTTGGATGTTTGGTGGTTGTTGTTGGACGTTTGGTGGTTGTTGTTGTTGGATGTTTGGTGGTTGTTGTTGGACGTTTTGTGGTCGTTGTTGGACGTTTTGTTGGTTGTTGTTGTTGGATGTTTGGTGGTTGTTGTTGGACGTTTGGTGGTTGTTGTTGTTGGATGTTTGGTGGTTGTTGTTGGACGTTTTGTGGTTGTTGTTGGATGTTTGGTGGTTGTTATTGTTGGACGTTTTGTGGTTGTTGTTGGACGTTTGGTGGTTGTTGTTGGATGTTTGGTGGTTGTTGTTGTTGTCGTTGGACGTTTGGTGGTTGTAGATGTGACCACTGTTTTTGCAAAATAATAATTGAGAAAACAAATATAATTTTTCCTTCAAAATCTATAATTTATAATTATATACATTTTGAAATAACAAATTTTCACTCTAATGTTTAAGTAATAAATGATACCATAATTAACAAATATGCCAAATGACAACAAATCCACAAATGTTCAATAAAATGTGCCATAAAATGATGGAACAATAAATACATTTTTGACAATAAATATATATATATATATATATATATATATATATATATATATATTTGCATGATGTATATTTGTTTATACAGTCTTTATACAGGTTTTGAATTTTGACAAAACGCTGTGACATAAGCGTGACGTCGGCGGTTTTCAACAAATTTTCTCATACCTATCCCAGAACAATCTACTGGATAACAAGCAGTCTGGCTTCAAAACAAACCACTCCACTGAGACTGCACTGCTTTCGGTCTTAGAATCACTCCGGCTAGCAAAGGCGGAATCCAAATCCTCGGTCCTGATTCATATGATCACTTGGGTCCCTCAGGGATCGGTGCTTGGACCGCTGCTTTTTTCCATCTACATGACATCTTTAGGACCCATCATATGGGCACACGGCTTCTTGTATCACTGTTATGCTGATGACACCCAGATCTACATCTCGTTTCACCCAGACGATACCACTGTAGCAGCTCGCATAACAGCCTGCCTAGAAGGCATCTCAGCATGGATGAAAGAGCATCACCTCCAGCTGAACCTGGCCAAGACAGAACTACTTGTGTTTCCGGCACACCCCACGGTCCAACACGATCTCACCATCCAGCTTGGCAATTCCACAATCACTCCCTCGAATCAGCCAGGAACCTCTGAGTCATATTTGATGAACAGCTGTCCTTCAATGATCACATTGCAAAGACAACGCGATCTTGACGATATGCCTTATTTAAAATTCGCAGGTTTAGACCCTACCCCACTGAGCATGCGGCACAACTCCTTGTCCAGGCCCTGATCATCTCAAGGTTAGACAACTACAATGCTCTCCTTGCTGGTCTTCCTTTAAAGGCTATCGAACCACTTCAGCTGGTTCAAAACGCAGCAGCACGTCTCATCTTCCAACAGCCCAAAAGGGCTCATGTGACGCCCCTTTTCATCTCTCACCACTGGCTACCGGTTGAAGCCTGGATAAGATTCAATTCAATGATGTTTGCATACGGGACTATCACTGGATCTGCGCCGGCATAGTTTCACACCCTACTACACTCCTACACCCCATCAAGAACCTTCACACCCTACTACACTCCTACACCCCATCAAGAACCTTCACACCCTACTACACTCCTACACCCAATCAAGAACCTTCACACCCTCCTACACTCGTACACCCCATCAAGAACCTTCACACCCTCCTACACTCCTATACCCCATCAAGAACCCTGTGTTCAGCAAACCAGCGGCGCCTTGTAATGCCTTCTCATAAGGGCACTAAATCTCTTTCCCGCTCATTCTCCTTCACAACTCCTTCCTGGTGGAACATTCTTCCCAATGTGGTCCGATCAACCACATCTCTCACAACCTTCAAAAAACTACTTAGAACCATCACTTCTGTGAATACTTGTGAGACAAATAAAATAAAAAAAACATACACAAACCCTCTTCTCTCAACAGGTAGTGGTCTAGCTTTTGTGGAAACTAGTTACTTTGTATTAGCACCTATTGTACTATTGCTCTTTGTAGGACATATTGCTTATTGCTCCCCGAACTCTTTGTAAGTCGCTTTGGATAAAAGCGTCTGCTAAATGACTACATGTAAATTTAAAGGGGTATATACTTTGCACTGACCGTTCTGTTTATGATTTAAAGCCCTAGCAAGACATCTGACGGGTTTTCCCAGATTGCATCACATATTTGTATATGTGTTGTCATATTTAGTTTACATTTACTATGCCCCTCCAGATCTGACCAACCCAATATAACAACATTAGCTGATTTAATTTTATCAGTTCGGTTTGAGACTGTAGGTTTAACGTTTTGGAAACTGGATTGCATTAAACAATGTAGCCGGAGCTATATCTCTGACTGCCCTCCACATTTTAATTTATGCACATTTTTATAAGCTGGCATATGTAGTTTCCAAAAAGAACTTCAATAACTACAAGAGAAAAACATTTAAATGACTGCTCTGATTTTGGACTTTGAGTGATGCTTACCGTATGCTCTGGTGACATTGAAAGATGTGTTGGCAGTTCTAAACACTATTTCAACATCAGCATTAATGGGTTGGTTGCTGAACTGTGTAACTATTTCTGCACCGGTTGATCCATGACTACAAAAATAGGACAAATCCTGCCATTAGTAGTGTTAACAAATAGAAACATACATGTATTTAAAATGTAATGTTCTTTAAAGAAAAAAGCAAGAAAATGAGACACTTACAAGAACTTATTAACTATCATTTGACGGAAAGATACAAATTTGTTTCTCAAGGCTGGCCCAAACTGAAAAAAACAGGAAACATTTAGTTATCAATGTTGTTATCAATCAGTTAATTGTACCACAGACACCCTTTATAAAGAGAAAAATCACTTCAGTATGAAAGAAATGACAGTCATTTCTTGATAAAAAATATGATATTACATAAACAATCAGGATTACATTTCTGTGTATTTACATAAAAAATGTATGCATTTGGCCGACACATTTTATCCAAAAACTTACATTGCATTATACTACATATTTGTTTCCCTGGGATCGATCCCTTGACCTTGGCTTTGTATAAAGTGTAAGTTCTAGTTTACATTACGTTTTACTGTAATCTACTTTTATAATAAATTATAATTTTTCCTTAAAAAAGTATTGCAATGCAACATACCTCATTTTGGATATTCTGCATTCTAGTTACGAAGGCAGTGGAAGATGAGTTTGAGAGTTGAGTATCAAAAGGTTCAGGTGTAATCATTATAACACTGACATTGAATATTGTTGGCTGAACTGTTTTGGGTGAGCTTGTGGTTGTAGTAGGAGGTGTAGTTGTTGGCTCAGATGTAGCTGTTGTGTGTGAGCTTGTGATTGTAGTAGGAGGTAAAGTTGTTGTTGTGGATTTAGATGTAGCTGTTGTGGGTGAGCTTGTGGTTATTGTAGGAGATGAAGTTGTTGGCTCAGATGTAGCTGTTGTGGGTGAGCTTGTGGTTGTAGTAGGAGATACAGTTGTTGTTGTTGCGAACTCAGATGTAGCTGTTGTGGGTGAGCTTGTGGTTGTAGTGGGAGATACAGTTGTTGTTGGGGACTCAGATGTAGCTGTTGTGGGTGAGCTTGTGGTTGTAGTGGGAGATACAGTTGTTGTTGGGGACTCAGATGTAGCTGTTGTGGGTGAGCTTGTGGTTGTAGTAGGAGATACAGTTGTTGTTGGGGACTCAGATGTAGCTGTTGAGGGTGAGATTGTGGTTGTAGTGGGAGATACAGTCGTTGTTGCGGACTCAGATGTAGCTGTTGTGGGTGAGCTTGTGGTTGTAGGGGGAGATACAGTTGTTGTTGGGGACTCAGATGTAGCTGTTGTGGGTGAGCTTGTGGTTGTAGTGGGAGATACAGTTGTTGTTGGGGACTCAGATGTAGCTGTTGTGGGTGAGCTTGTGGTTGTAGTAGGAGATACAGTTGTTGTTGGGGACTCAGATGTAGCTGTTGAGGGTGAGATTGTGGTTGTAGTTGGAGGTGAAGTTGTTGTTGGGGACTCAGATGTAGCTGTTGTGGGTGAGCTTGTGGTTGTAATTGGAGATGAAGTTGTTGTTGAGGACTCAGATGTAGCTGTTGTGGGTGAGCTTGTGGTCGTAGGAGGTGAAGTTGTTGTTGGGGACTCAGATGTAGCTGTTGTGGGTGAGCTTGTGGTTGTAGGGGGAGATACAGTTGTTGTTGGGGACTCAGATGTAGCTGTTGTGGGTGAGCTTGTGGTTGTAGTTGGAGATGAAGTTGTTGTTGCGGACTCAGATGTAGCTGTTGTGGGTGAGCTTGTGGTTGTAGTGGGAGATACAGTTGTTGTTGGGGACTCAGATGTAGCTGTTGTGGGTGAGCTTGTGGTTGTAGTTGGAGATGAAGTTGTTGTTGCGGACTCAGATGTAGCTGTTGTGGGCGAGCTTGTGGTTGTAGTGGGAGATACAGTTGTTGTTGCGGACTCAGATGTAGCTGTTGTGGGTGAGCTTGTGGTTGTAGTGGGAGATACAGTTGTTGTTGCATACTCAGATGTAGCTGTTGTGGGTGAGCTTGTGGTTGTAGTGGGAGATACAGTTGTTGTTGTGGACTCAGATGTAGCTGTTGTGGGTGAGCTTGTGGTTGTAGTAGGAGATACAGTTGTTGTTGGGGACTCAGATGTAGCTGTTGTGGGTGAGCTTGTGGTTGTTGTAGGAGATACAGTTGTTGTTGGAGACTCAGATGTAGCTGTTGTGGGTGAGCTTGTGGTTGTTGTAGGAGATACAGTTGTTGTTGGGGACTCAGATGTAGCTGTTGTGGGTGAGCTTGTGGTTGTAGTTGGAGATGAAGTTGTTGTTGGGGACTCAGATGTAGCTGTTGTGGGTGAGCTTGTGGTTGTAGTTGGAGATGAAGTTGTTGTTGCGGACTCAGATGTAGCTGTTGTGGGTGAGCTTGTGGTTGTAGTGGGAGATACAGTTGTTGTTGCGGACTCAGATGTAGCTGTTGTGGGTGAGCTTGTGGTTGTAGTGGGAGATACAGTTGTTGTTGCATACTCAGATGTAGCTGTTGTGGGTGAGCTTGTGGTTGTAGTGGGAGATACAGTTGTTGTTGTGGACTCAGATGTAGCTGTTGTGGTTGAGCTTGTGGTTGTAGTGGGAGATACAGTTGTTGTTGGGGACTCAGATGTAGCTGTTGTGGGTGAGCTTGTGGTTGTAGTAGGAGATACAGTTGTTGTTGGAGACTCAGATGTAGCTGTTGTGGGTGAGCTTGTGGTTGTTGTAGGAGATACAGTTGTTGTTGGGGACTCAGATGTAGCTGTTGTAGGTGAGCTTGTGGTTGTAGTTGGAGATGAAGTTGTTGTTGAGGACTCAGATGTAGCTGTTGTGGGTGAGCTTGTGGTTGTAGTTGGAGATGAAGTTGTTGTTGAGGACTCAGATGTAGCTGTTGTGGGTGAGCTTGTGGTTGTAGTGGGAGATACAGTTGTTGTTGCGGACTCAGATGTAGCTGTTGTGGGTGAGCTTGTGGTTGTAGTAGGAGATACAGTTGTTGTTGTGGACTCAGATGTAGCTGTTGTGGGTGAGCTTGTGGTTGAAGTAGGAGATACAGTTGTTGTTGTGGACTCAGATGTAGCTGTTGTGGGCGAGCTTGTGGTCGTAGTAGGAGATACAGTTGTTGTTGGGGACTCAGATGTAGCTGTTGTGGTCGAGCTTGTGGTTGAAGTAGGAGATACAGTTGTTGTTGTGGACTCAGATGTAGCTGTTGTGGGTGAGCTTGTGGTTGAAGTAGGAGATACAGTTGTTGTTGGGGACTCAGATGTATCTGTTGTGGGTGAGCTTGTGGTTGAAGTAGGAGATACAGTTGTTGTTGTGGACTCAGATGTAGCTGTTGTGGGCGAGCTTGTGGTCGTAGTAGGAGATACAGTTGTTGTTGGGGACTCAGATGTAGCTGTTGTGGGCGAGCTTGTGGTTGTTGTAGGAGATACAGTTGTTGTTGCGGACTCAGATGTAGCTGTTGTGGGTGAGCTTGTGGTTGTTGTAGGAGATACAGTTGTTGTTGGGGACTCAGATGTAGCTGTTGTGGGTGAGCTTGTGGTTGTTGTAGGAGATACAGTTGTTGTTGGGGACTCAGATGTAGCTGTTGTGGGTGAGCTTGTGGTTGTTGTAGGAGATACAGTTGTTGTTGCGGACTCAGATGTAGCTGTTGTGGGTGAGCTTGTGGTTGTAGTAGGAGATACAGTTGTTGTTGGGGACTCAGATGTAGCTGTTGTGGGTGAGCTTGTGGTTGTAGTAGGAGATACAGTTGTTGTTGCGGACTCAGATGTAGCTGTTGTGGGTGAGCTTGTGGTTGTAGTGGGAGATACAGTTGTTGCTACGGACTCAGGTGTAGCTGTTGTGGGTGAGCTTGTGGTTGTAGTTGGAGATGAAGTTGTTGTTGCGGACTCAGATGTAGCTGTTGTGGGTGAGCTTGTGGTTGTAGTTGGAGATGAAGTTGTTGTTGCGGACTCAGATGTAGCTGTTGTGGGTGAGCTTGTGGTTGTAGTTGGAGATGAAGTTGTTGTTGCGGACTCAGATGTAGCTGTTGTGGGTGAGCTTGTGGTTGTAGTGGGAGATACAGTTGTTGTTGGGGACTCAGATGTAGCTGTTGTGGGTGAGCTTGTGATTGTTGTAGGAGATACAGTTGTTGTTGGGGACTCAGATGTAGCTGTTGTGGGTGAGCTTGTGGTTGTAGTAGGAGATGAAGCTGTTGTTGCGGACTCAGATGTAGCTGTTGTGGGTGAGCTTGTGGTTGTAGTGGGAGATACAGTTGTTGTTGGGGACTCAGATGTAGCTGTTGTGGGTGAGCTTGTGGTTGTAGTTGGAGATGAAGTTGTTGTTGCGGACTCAGATGTAGCTGTTGTGGGTGAGCTTGTGGTTGTAGTGGGAGATACAGTTGTTGTTGGGGACTCAGATGTAGCTGTTGTGGGTGAGCTTGTGATTGTTGTAGGAGATACAGTTGTTGTTGGGGACTCAGATGTAGCTTTTGTGGGTGAGCTTGTAGTTGTAGTTGGAGATGAAGTTGTTGTTGCGGACTCAGATGTAGCTGTTGTGGGTGAGCTTGTGGTTGTAGTGGGAGATACAGTTGTTGTTGGGGACTCAGATGTAGCTGTTGTGGGTGAGCTTGTGGTTGTAGTAGGAGATACAGTTGTTGTTGGGGACTCAGATGTAGCTGTTGTGGGTGAGCTTGTGGTTGTAGTGAGAGATACAGTTGTTGTTGCGGACTCAGATGTAGCTGTTGTGGGTGAGCTTGTGGTTGTAGTTGGAGATGAAGTTGTTGTTGCGGACTCAGATGTAGCTGTTGTGGGTGAGCTTGTGGTTGTAGTTGGAGATGAAGCTGTTGTTGCGGACTCAGATGTAGCTGTTGTGGGTGAGCTTGTGGTTGTAGTTGGAGATGAAGTTGTTGTTGCGGACTCAGATGTAGCTGTTGTGGGTGAGCTTGTGGTTGTAGTTGGAGATGAAGTTGTTGTTGCGGACTCAGATGTAGCTGTTGTGGGCGAGCTTGTGGTTGTAGTGGGAGATACAGTTGTTGTTGGGGACTCAGATGTAGCTGTTGTGGGTGAGCTTGTGGTTGTAGTGGGAGATACAGTTGTTGTTGGGGACTCAGATGTAGCTGTTGTGGGTGAGCTTGTGGTTGTAGTGGGAGATACAGTTGTTGTTGGGGACTCAGATGTAGCTGTTGTGGGTGAGCTTGTGGTTGTAGTGGGAGATACAGTTGTTGTTGGGGACTCAGATGTAGCTGTTGTGGGTGAGCTTGTGGTTGTAGTGGGAGACACAGTTGTTGCAGGACTCAGGTGTAGCTGTTGTGGGTGAGCTTGTGGTTGTAGTTGGAGATGAAGTTGTTGTTGCAGACTCAGATGTAGCTGTTGTGGGTGAGCTTGTGGTTGTTGTAGGAGATGAAGTTGTTGGCTCAGATGTAGCTGTTGTGGGTGAGCTTGTGGTTGTAGTTGGAGATGAAGTTGTTGTTGCGGACTCAGATGTAGCTGTTGTGGGTGAGCTTGTGGTTGTAGTTGGAGATACAGTTGTTGTTGCGGACTCAGATGTAGCTGTTGTGGGTGAGCTTGTGGTTGTAGTTGGAGATGAAGTTGTTGTTGCGGACTCAGATGTAGCTGTTGTGGGTGAGCTTGTGGTTGTAGTGGGAGATACAGTTGTTGTTGCGGACTCAGATGTAGCTGTTGTGGGTGAGCTTGTGGTTGTAGTGGGAGATAAAGTTGTTGTTGGGGACTCAGATGTAGCTGTTGTGGGTGAGCTTGTGGTTGTAGTGGGAGATACAGTTGTTGTTGCGGACTCAGATGTAGCTGTTGTGGGTGAGCTTGTGGTTGTAGTGGGAGATACAGTTGTTGTTGCGGACTCAGATGTAGCTGTTGTGGGTGAGCTTGTGGTTGTAGGAGGTGAAGTTGTTGTTGGGGACTCAGAAGTAGCTGTTGTGGGTGAGCTTGTGGTTGTAGGAGGTGAAGTTGTTGTTGGGGACTCAGATGTAGCTGTTGTGGGTGAGCTTGTGGTTGTAGTGGGAGATACAGTTGTTGTTGGGGACTCAGATGTAGCTGTTGTGGGTGAGCTTGTGGTTGTAGTGGGAGACACAGTTGTTGCTACGGACTCAGGTGTAGCTGTTGTGGGTGAGCTTGTGGTTGTAGTTGGAGATGAAGTTGTTGTTGCAGACTCAGATGTAGCTGTTGTGGGTGAGCTTGTGGTTGTAGTTGGAGATGAAGTTGTTGTTGCGGACTCAGATGTAGCTGTTGTGGGTGAGCTTGTGGTTGTAGTTGGAGATGAAGTTGTTGTTGCGGACTCAGATGTAGCTGTTGTGGGTGAGCTTGTGGTTGTAGTTGGAGATGAAGTTGTTGTTGCGGACTCAGATGTAGCTGTTGTGGGTGAGCTTGTGGTTGTAGTGGGAGATACAGTTGTTGTTGGGGACTCAGATGTAGCTGTTGTGGGTGAGCTTGTGGTTGTAGTGGGAGATACAGTTGTTGTTGGGGACTCAGATGTAGCTGTTGTGGGTGAGCTTGTGGTTGTAGTGGGAGATACAGTTGTTGTTGGGGACTCAGATGTAGCTGTTGTGGGTGAGCTTGTGGTTGTAGTGGGAGACACAGTTGTTGTTGCGGACTCAGATGTAGCTGTTGTGGGTGAGCTTGTGGTTGTAGTGGGAGATACAGTTGTTGTTGCGGACTCAGATGTAGCTGTTGTGGGTGAGCTTGTGGTTGTAGGGGGAGATAAGTTGTTGTTGGGGACTCAGATGTAGCTGTTGTGGGTGAGCTTGTGGTTGTAGGGGGAGATACAGTTGTTGTTGGGGACTCAGATGTAGCTGTTGTGGGTGAGCTTGTGGTTGTAGTGGGAGATACAGTTGTTGTTGGGGACTCAGATGTAGCTGTTGTGGGTGAGCTTGTGGTTGTAGTAGGAGATACAGTTGTTGTTGGGGACTCAGATGTAGCTGTTGTGGGTGAGCTTGTGGTTGTAGTGGGAGATACAGTTGTTGTTGGGGACTCAGATGTAGCTGTTGTGGGTGAGTTTGTGGTTGTAGTGGGAGATACAGTTGTTATTGAGAACTCAGATGTAGCTGTTGTGGGTGAGCTTGTGGTTGTTGTAGGAGATACAGTTGTTGTTGCGGACTCAGATGTAGCTGTTGTGGGTGAGCTTGTGGTTGTAGGGGGAGATACAGTTGTTGTTGCGGACTCAGATGTAGCTGTTGTGGGGTTGAGCTTGTGGTTGTAGTGGGAGATACAGTTGTTGTTGGGGACTCAGATGTAGCTGTTGTGGGTGAGCTTGTGGTTGTAGTAGGAGATACAGTTGTTGTTGGGGACTCAGATGTAGCTGTTGTGGGTGAGCTTGTGGTTGTTGTAGGAGATACAGTTGTTGTTGCGGACTCAGATGTAGCTGTTGTGGGTGAGCTTGTGGTTGTAGTAGGAGATACAGTTGTTGTTGGGGACTCAGATGTATCTGATGTGGTTGAGCTTGTGGTTGTAGTAGGAGATACAGTTGTGCAGTTGTTGTTGGGGACTCAGATGTAGCTGTTGTGGTTGAGCTTGTGGTGGTAGTGGGAGATACAGTTGTTGTTGGGGACTCAGATGTAGCTGTTGTGGGTGAGCTTGTGGTTGTAGTGGGAGATACAGTTGTTGTTGAGGACTCAGATGTAGCTTTTGTGGGTGAGCTTGTGGTTGTAGTTGGAGATTCAGTTGTTGTTGGGGACTCAGATGTAGCTGTTGTGGGTGAGCTTGTGGTTGTAGTGGGAGATACAGTTGTTGTATTGAGGACTCAGATGTAGCTTTTGTGGGTGAGCTTGTGGTTGTAGTGGGAGATACAGTTGTTATTGAGGACTCAGATGTAGCTTTTGTGGGTGAGCTTGTGGTTGTAGGGGGAGATACAGTTGTTGTTGGGGACTCAGATGTAGCTGTTGTGGGTGAGCTTGTGGTTGTAGTGGGAGATACAGTTGTTGTTGGGGACTCAGATGTAGCTGTTGTGGGTGAGCTTGTGGTTGTAGTGGGAGATACAGTTGTTGTTGGGGACTCAGATGTAGCTGTTGTGGGTGAGCTTGTGGTTGTAGTTGGAGATTCAGTTGTTGTTGGGGACTCAGATGTAGCTGTTGTGGGTGAGCTTGTGGTTGTAGGGGGAGATACAGTTGTTGTTGGGGACTCAGATGTATCTGTTGTGGGTGAGCTTGTGGTTGTAGTGGGAGATACAGTTGTTGTTGGGGACTCAGATGTAGCTGTTGTGGGTGAGCTTGTGGTTTTAGTAGGAGATGCAGTTGTTGTTGGGGACTCAGATGTATCTGTTGTGGGTGAGCTTGTGGTTGTAGTGGGAGATACAGTTGTTGTTGGGGACTCAGATGTAGCTGTTGTGGGTGAGCTTGTGGTTGTAGTGGGAGATACAGTTGTTGTTGGGGACTCAGATGTAGCTGTTGTGGGTGAGCTTGTGGTTGTAGTGGGAGATACAGTTGTTGTTGCGGACTCAGATGTAGCTGTTGTGGGTGAGCTTGTGGTTGTAGTGGGAGATACAGTTGTTGTTGCGGACTCAGATGTAGCTGTTGTGGGTGAGCTTGTGGTTGTAGTGGGAGATACAGTTGTTGTTGGGGACTCAGATGTAGCTGTTGTGGGTGAGCTTGTGGTTGTAGTGGGAGATACAGTTGTTGTTGGGGACTCAGATGTAGCTGTTGTGGGTGAGCTTGTGGTTGTAGTGGGAGATACAGTTGTTGTTGCGGACTCAGATGTAGCTGTTGTGGGTGAGCTTGTGGTTGTAGTGGGAGATACAGTTGTTGTTGGGGACTCAGATGTATCTGTTGTGGGTGAGCTTGTGGTTGTAGTGGGAGATACAGTTGTTGTTGCGGACTCAGATGTAGCTGTTGTGGGTGAGCTTGTGGTTGTTGTAGGAGATACAGTTGTTGTTGGGGACTCAGATGTAGCTGTTGTGGTTGAGCTTGTGGTTGTAGTGGGAGATACAGTTGTTGTTGCGGACTCAGATGTAGCTGTTGTGGGTGAGCTTGTGGTTGTTGTAGGAGATACAGTTGTTGTTGGGGACTCAGATGTAGCTGTTGTGGGTGAGCTTGTGGTTGTAGTGGGAGATACAGTTGTTGTTGCGGACTCAGATGTAGCTGTTGTGGGTGAGCTTGTGGTTGTAGTGGGAGATACAGTTGTTGTTGGGGACTCAGATGTAGCTGTTGTGGGTGAGCTTGTGGTTGTAGTAGGAGATACAGTTGTTGTTGGGGACTCAGATGTAGCTGTTGTGGGTGAGCTTGTGGTTGTAGTGGGAGATACAGTTGTTGTTGCGGACTCAGATGTAGCTGTTGTGGGTGAGCTTGTGGTTGTAGTGGGAGATACAGTTGTTGTTGGGGACTCAGATGTAGCTGTTGTGGGTGAGCTTGTGGTTGTAGTGGGAGATACAGTTGTTGTTGGGGACTCAGATGTAGCTGTTGTGGGTGAGCTTGTGGTTGTAGTGGGAGATACAGTTGTTGTTGGGGACTCAGATGTAGCTGTTGTGGGTGAGCTTGTGGTTGTAGTGGGAGATACAGTTGTTGTTGCGGACTCAGGTAACTGTTGAGGGTGAGATTGTGGTTGTAGTTGGAGACGAAGTTGTTGTTGGGGACTCAGATGTAGCTGTTGTGGGTGAGCTTGTGGTTGTTGTAGGAGATACAGTTGTTGTTGCGGACTCAGATGTAGCTGTTGTGGGTGAGCTTGTGGTTGTAGTGGGAGATACAGTTGTTGTTGGGGACTCAGATGTAGCTGTTGAGGGTGAGCTTGTGGTTGTAGTGGGAGATACAGTTGTTGTTGGGGACTCAGATGTAGCTGTTGTGGGTGAGCTTGTGGTTGTAGTTGGAGATGAAGTTGTTGTTGCGGACTCAGATGTAGCTGTTGAGGTTGAGCTTGTGGTTGTAGTGGGAGATACAGTTGTTGTTGCGGACTCAGATGTAGCTGTTGTGGGTGAGCTTGTGGTTGTTGTAGGAGATACAGTTGTTGTTGTGGACTCAGATGTATCTGTTGTGGTTGAACTTGTGGTTGTAGTGGGAGATACAGTTGTTGTTGCGGACTCAGATGTAGCTGTTGTGGGTGAGCTTGTGGTTGTTGTAGGAGATACAGTTGTTGTTGGGGACTCAGATGTAGCTGTTGTGGGTGAGCTTGTGGTTGTAGTTGGAGATACAGTTGTTGTTGGGGACTCAGATGTAGCTGTTGTGGGTGAGCTTGTGGTTGTTGTAGGAGATACAGTTGTTGTTGGGGACTCAGATGTAGCTGTTGTAGGTGAGCTTGTGGTTGTAGTGGGAGATACAGTTGTTGTTGCGGACTCAGATGTAGCTGTTGTGGGTGAGCTTGTGGTTGTTGTAGGAGATACAGTTGTTGTTGGGGACTCAGATGTAGCTGTTGTGGGTGAGCTTGTGGTTGTAGTAGGAGATACAGTTGTTGTTGGGGACTCAGATGTAGCTGTTGTGGGTGAGCTTGTGGTTGTAGTAGGAGATACAGTTGTTGTTGGGGACTCAGATGTAGCTGTTGTGGGTGAGCTTGTGGTTGTAGTGGGAGATACAGTTGTTGTTGGGGACTCAGATGTAGCTGTTGTGGGTGAGCTTGTGGTTGTAGTGGGAGATACAGTTGTTGTTGGGGACTCAGATGTAGCTGTTGTGGGTGAGCTTGTGGTTGTAGTGGGAGATACAGTTGTTGTTGGGGACTCAGATGTAGCTGTTGTGGGTGAGCTTGTGGTTGTAGTGGGAGATACAGTTGTTGTTGGGGACTCAGATGTAGCTGTTGTGGGTGAGCTTGTGGTTGTAGTGGGAGATACAGTTGTTGTTGCGGACTCAGATGTAGCTGTTGTGGGTGAGCTTGTAGTTGTAGTGGGAGATACAGTTGTTGTTTGGGACTCAGATGTAGCTGTTGTGGGTGAGCTTGTGGTTGTTGTAGGAGATACAGTTTTTATTGAGGACTCAGATGTAGCTGTTGTGGGTGAGCTTGTGGTTGTAGTGGGAGATACAGTTGTTGTTGGGGACTCAGATGTAGCTGTTGTGGGTGAGCTTGTGGTTGTAGTGGGAGATACAGTTGTTGTTGCGGACTCAGATGTAGCTGTTGTGGGTGAGCTTGTGGTTGTTGTAGGAGATACAGTTGTTTTTGCGGACTCAGATGTAGCTGTTGTGGGTGAGCTTGTGGTTGTAGTGGGAGATGCAGTTGTTGTTGGGGACTCAGATGTAGCTGTTGTGGGTGAGCTTTTGGTTGTAGGGGGAGACACAGTTGTTGTTGATTGTTGTTGGGGACTCAGATGTAGCTGTTGTGGGTGAGCTTGTGGTTGTAGGGGGAGATACAGTTGTTGTTGGGGACTCAGATGTAGCTGTTGTGGGTGAGCTTGTGGTTGTAGGAGGTGAAGTTGTTGTTGGGGACTCAGATGTAGCTGTTGTGGGTGAGCTTGTGGTTGTAGGGGGAGATACAGTTGTTGTTGGGGACTCAGATGTAGCTGTTGTGGGTGAGCTTGTGGTTGTAGGAGGTGAAGTTGTTGTTGGGGACTCAGATGTAGCTGTTGTGGGTGAGCTTGTGGTTGTAGGGGGAGATACAGTTGTTGTTGGGGACTCAGATGTAGCTGTTGTGGGTGAGCTTGTGGTTGTAGGGGGAGATACAGTTGTTGTTGGGGACTCAGATGTAGCTGTTGTGGGTGAGCTTGTGGTTGTAGGAGGTGAAGTTGTTGTTGGGGACTCAGATGTAGCTGTTGTGGGTGAGCTTGTGGTTGTAGGGGGAGATACAGTTGTTGTTGGGGACTCAGATGTAGCTGTTGTGGGTGAGCTTGTGGTTGTAGGAGGTGAAGTTGTTGTTGGGGACTCAGATGTAGCTGTTGTGGGTGAGCTTGTGGTTGTAGGAGGTGAAGTTGTTGTTGGGGACTCAGATGTAGCTGTTGTGGGTGAGCTTGTGGTTGTAGGGGGAGATACAGTTGTTGTTGGGGACTCAGATGTAGCTGTTGTGGGTGAGCTTGTGGTTGTAGGAGGTAAAGTTGTTGTTGCGGACTCAGATGTAGCTGTTGTGGGTGAGCTTGTGGTTGTAGGAGGTGAAGTTGTTGTTGGGGACTCAGATGTAGCTGTTGTGGGTGAGCTTGTGGTTGTAGGGGGAGATACAGTTGTTGTTGGGGACTCAGATGTAGCTGTTGTGGGTGAGCTTGTGGTTGTAGGAGGTAAAGTTGTTGTTGGGGACTCAGATGTAGCTGTTGTGGGTGAGCTTGTGGTTGTAGGAGGTGAAGTTGTTGTTGGGGACTCAGATGTAGCTGTTGTGGGTGAGCTTGTGGTTGTAGGGGGAGATACAGTTGTTGTTGGGGACTCAGATGTAGCTGTTGTGGGTGAGCTTGTTGTTGTAGGAGGTGCAGTTGTTGTTGGGGACTCAGATGTAGCTGTTGAGGGTGAGCTTGTGGTTGTAGGGGGAGATACAGTTGTTGTTGGGGACTCAGATGTAGCTGTTGTGGGTGAGCTTATGGTTGTTGTAGGAGATACAGTTGTTGTTGGGGACTCAGATGTAGCTGTTGTGGGTGAGCTTGTGGTTGTAGTAGGAGATACAGTTGTTGTTGGGGACTCAGATGTAGCTGTTGTGGGTGAGCTTGTGGTTGTAGGGGGAGATACAGTTGTTGTTGGGGACTCAGATGTAGCTGTTGTGGGTGAGCTTGTGGTTGTAGGGGGAGATGCAGTTGTTGTTGGGGACTCAGATGTAGCTGTTGAGGGTGAGCTTGTGGTTGTAGGGGGAGATACAGTTGTTGTTGGGGACTCAGATGTAGCTGTTGTGGGTGAGCTTGTGGTTGTAGTGGGAGATACAGTTGTTGTTGGGGACTCAGATGTAGCTGTTGTGGGTGAGCTTGTGGTTGTAGTGGGAGATACAGTTGTTGTTGGGGACTCAGATGTAGCTGTTGTGGGTGAGCTTGTGGTTGTAGTGGGAGATACAGTTGTTGTTGGGGACTCAGATGTAGCTGTTGTGGGTGAGCTTGTGGTTGTAGGGGGAGATACAGTTGTTGTTGGGGACTCAGATGTAGCTGTTGTGGGTGAGCTTGTGGTTGTAGGGGGAGATACAGTTGTTGTTGGGGACTCAGATGTAGCTGTTGTGGGTGAGCTTGTGGTTGTAGGAGGAGATACAGTTGTTGTTGGGGACTCAGATGTAGCTGTTGTGGGTGAGCTTGTGGTTGTAGTGGGAGATACAGTTGTTGTTGGGGACTCAGATGTAGCTGTTGTGGGTGAGCTTGTGGTTGTAGTGGGAGATACAGTTGTTGTTGGGGACTCAGATGTAGCTGTTGTGGGTGAGCTTGTGGTTGTAGTGGGAGATACAGTTGTTGTTGGGGACTCAGATGTAGCTGTTGTGGGTGAGCTTGTGGTTGTAGGGGGAGATACAGTTGTTGTTGGGGACTCAGATGTAGCTGTTGTGGGTGAGCTTGTGGTTGTAGTGGGAGATACAGTTGTTGTTGGGGACTCAGATGTAGCTGTTGTGGGTGAGCTTGTGGTTGTAGGAGGAGATACAGTTGTTGTTGGGGACTCAGATGTAGCTGTTGTGGGTGAGCTTGTGGTTGTAGGAGGTGAAGTTGTTGTTGGGGACTCAGATGTAGCTGTTGTGGGTGAGCTTGTGGTTGTAGGGGGAGATACAGTTGTTGTTGGGGACTCAGATGTAGCTGTTGTGGGTGAGCTTGTGGTTGTAGTGGGAGATACAGTTGTTGTTGGGGACTCAGATGTAGCTGTTGTGGGTGAGCTTGTGGTTGTAGTGGGAGATACAGTTGTTGTTGGGGACTCAGATGTAGCTGTTGTGGGTGAGCTTGTGGTTGTAGTGGGAGATACAGTTGTTGTTGGGGACTCAGATGTAGCTGTTGTGGGTGAGCTTGTGGTTGTTGTAGGAGGTGAAGTTGTTGTTGGGGACTCAGATGTAGCTGTTGTGGGTGAGCTTGTGGTTGTAGTGGGAGATGAAGTTGTTGTTGGGGACTCAGATGTAGCTGTTGTGGGTGAGCTTGTGGTTGTAGTTGGAGATGAAGTTGTTGTTGGGGACTCAGATGTAGCTGTTGTGGGTGAGCTTGTGGTTGTAGTTGGAGATGAAGTTGTTGTTGCGGACTCAGATGTAGCTGTTGTGGGTGAGCTTGTGGTTGTTGTAGGAGATACAGTTGTTGTTGGGGACTCAGATGTAGCTGTTGTGGGTGAGCTTGTGGTTGTAGTGGGAGATACAGTTGTTGTTGGGGACTCAGATGTAGCTGTTGTGGGTGAGCTTGTGGTTGTAGGGGGAGATACAGTTGTTGTTGGGGACTCAGATGTAGCTGTTGTGGGTGAGCTTGTGGTTGTAGGGGGAGATACAGTTGTTGTTGGGGACTCAGATGTAGCTGTTGTGGGTGAGCTTGTGGTTGTAGGGGGAGATACAGTTGTTGTTGGGGACTCAGATGTAGCTGTTGTGGGTGAGCTTGTGGTTGTAGTGGGAGATACAGTTGTTGTTGGGGACTCAGATGTAGCTGTTGTGGGTGAGCTTGTGGTTGTAGTGGGAGATACAGTTGTTGTTGGGGACTCAGATGTAGCTGTTGTGGGTGAGCTTGTGGTTGTAGTGGGAGATACAGTTGTTGTTGGGGACTCAGATGTAGCTGTTGTGGGTGAGCTTGTGGTTGTAGGGGGAGATACAGTTGTTGTTGGGGACTCAGATGTAGCTGTTGTGGGTGAGCTTGTGGTTGTAGGAGGTGAAGTTGTTGTTGGGGACTCAGATGTAGCTGTTGTGGGTGAGCTTGTGGTTGTAGGAGGTGAAGATGTTGTTGGGAACTCAGATGTAGCTGTTGTGGGTGAGCTTGTGGTTGTAGGAGGTGAAGTTGTTGTTAGGGACTCAGATGTAGCTGTTGTGGGTGAGCTTGTGGTTGTAGGGGGAGATACAGTTGTTGTTGGGGACTCAGATGTAGCTGTTGTGGGTGAGCTTGTGGTTGTAGTGGGAGATACAGTTGTTGTTGGGGACTCAGATGTAGCTGTTGTGGGTGAGCTTGTGGTTGTAGTGGGAGATACAGTTGTTGTTGGGGACTCAGATGTAGCTGTTGTGGGTGAGCTTGTGGTTGTAGTGGGAGATACAGTTGTTGTTGGGGACTCAGATGTAGCTGTTGTGGGTGAGCTTGTTGTTGTAGGAGGTGAAGTTGTTGTTGGGGACTCAGATGTAGCTGTTGAGGGTGAGCTTGTGGTTGTAGGGGGAGATACAGTTGTTGTTGGGGACTCAGATGTAGCTGTTGTGGGTGAGCTTGTTGTTGTAGGAGGTGAAGTTGTTGTCGGGGACTCAGATGTAGCTGTTGAGGGTGAGCTTGTGGTTGTAGGGGGAGATACAGTTGTTGTTGGGGACTCAGATGTAGCTGTTGTGGGTGAGCTTATGGTTGTTGTAGGAGATACAGTTGTTGTTGGGGACTCAGATGTAGCTGTTGTGGGTGAGCTTATGGTTGTTGTAGGAGGTGAAGTTGTTGTTGGGGACTCAGATGTAGCTGTTGAGGGTGAGCTTGTGGTTGTAGGGGGAGATACAGTTGTTGTTGTGGACTCAGATGTAGCTGTTGTGGGTGAGCTTGTGGTTGTAGTGGGAGATACAGTTGTTGTTGGGGACTCAGATGTAGCTGTTGTGGGTGAGCTTGTGGTTGTAGGGGGAGATACAGTTGTTGTTGGGGACTCAGATGTAGCTGTTGTGGGTGAGCTTGTGGTTGTAGGGGGAGATACAGTTGTTGTTGGGGACTCAGATGTAGCTGTTGTGGGTGAGCTTGTGGTTGAAGTGGGAGATACAGTTGTTGTTGGGGACTCAGATGTGGCTGTTGTGGCTGAGCTTGTGGTTGAAGCTATTGATATAGGGTCATATGTAGTTGTAGTTTCTGTTGTTGAGGTTGTACTTGTTGCTAATGCAGATGAGATTGCACCGAATTGCAAACTATTAAATACTATTTTGGAGTAATAAAAAAAAATCATATATAATTATAGACGTAATAAAAAGTAACTTGGATGACAAAAGAACAATAACATTTGTGCAAATCAAGAAATTGACTGACCTGCAAGCAGAAACACAATTAGCGTTCCTGGCTGGCTCTTCATGATGTCCTACAAACACATGAGATGGAACAAGTTCAATTCTAAGAACATCTTGTAGTTATTATTTGTCTGCTCTGGAAAGCTCAGTGGTAAGAGCATTACGTTAACAACGCAAGGTTGTGGGTTTTATCCCAGGGGATTGCAGATACCTACAGTATGTATAAATGTATAGGATAATGCTATGTAAGTCACTTTGGATAAAATTGTCTGCCAAATCCATAAATGTAAATATAGGTTATTTAGAAAGTTTGTTGCTCGCATACATTTCCTATGACTAAATTGACAAATCCTTATTTAAAAGATGACACAAACGAGAGGTATTTTTTTTTAGTTTCTTCATTGTCAGCTGGACATATTTTTGAAGGGTTCATATCCCCCTGAACCTCGTTTTACACATATTCCATTTGCAGTGTGTTTATGGTACGTATTGCAGTACAAATGTGGTGCTAAAGTGGCATGCGCTGGATGTGCTTTCAGCAACACTGCGTTTGCCTTGCGGTGCTGATAAGTGGCTTCTTTGACCCCCAAATTCTACAATTGTCACATTGTTTCCGTTTCAGCAGAGAAGCCACGCTCTCCCTCACGCATTTTGAAAAACTGTGTTGTGTCTTTCACATAAAAATGTACTTTGGGTAAGTTTTTAGCTTTTTCTTGCTTTATCCTGAAATCAAAGCAATAAGATGACTATAAAAATTAGTGGCTTACGTTAATGACACATTTTGGTGAAATTGCAATGTTTTCCTCTGAAAAACGATGAATGATCTTGCCCTAACCTAATCTGTTAACATGGGCACGTTAAGAATATACATACATATTCCAAACAGAGTATGTTTGAAACCCTTATTTACCCTCAACCGACACCAGCCCTGCACATTAAAAATAAGACTGAATTGTTGTGATCACGACAGAAAATAATTTTTCACCTGCATTCGTTTTCAAATGCACCCCTATGATTTCAGAAGCGCTATATCTGCTCTTTCTACAGTTTAAATCTGTGATGATATCCTGCAATGATTTGCAATGATTGTCAAAAAACAAACAGGGGTAACGGCTTAAAAACCCAAAACATACAGAAAGACTACTTTCACCCAAAGATTACGTATTTACATACAATCTAACCTAGGGTACATTTCTGAGAATTAACCATAAAACCTCAATAAAGGTATATGTCAAAACATTAATATGTGAGCATGTTTATATCATTACAAAGCATATTTCTATCATCACGTTTACAGTATATCACAAAAAAAGTAAAACAATTTTATTTCAACTGCATTTAAAGTCAATTGAAATGACTCATATTAGTTTACAAGGTTATTAAAAATACCAAATGCTTACATATCTGTTGCATTAAGGATGAGCATTTCATGGCTTTATAACTGTAAAATGCAGACTGTGGCAGTATCCTAATTCACACTTGAACCCAGTCAAGGGATTTCTGGTCGAGGGTTCTTAAAGTGATGTTTCAGTACCAAAATAAATGTTCTTTCAACCCCACATGTGGTTCACAACACAACAGATATATTTTGAGAAATTTCTCAGTGGTTTTGTGTTTATATAAGAATGTTTGGTTTTCAACAAAAAAAAATAATACAGGTTTGCATAGGGCAGAGTAAATGATAACAAAATACGGATTAACTTTACCTTTAAAATGTCTTTCTTTCTGTCTTTCTTTCTTTCTGTCTAGTTCTAATAAAGTCACACGTTCTTTATACAACCTTAAAAAGACAGAACCTTAAAAAACTCTACTGAAGATGCTCCTAGTTGTAAGTTTGGCAAAGTATGAACTCCATAGAGAATGTCACTTCTAGTTTTGGGATGTATCGTATAATTAATTAATATTAAATAATTAATTTTAACAGATCATATTATTTTGTCTTGATGCTGCTTAACTCTATCTAAAAGTCTTGTTTAGACATCACAGAAGCTTTGGAAATCCCCATCAGGTTCTGAAGAAAATAAGCCCCAAAACATCCACAGATCCTACACTGAAAATAGTGATTGAAATCCACACATGAAGAATAACTGTGCTGGTAAACCGCGAGTGTCACTGACATCTTTAATGTTCATTTCTTCTAGAAATGTATATAATTCACAATTGATAACCAAATACTCAGCCTGCTTTTGTCATTCACATTTTGAAATGTTCAAATGAAGTCATTAAACTCACCAGATTTCTGTGTCAAGTCCCAGTCAGATGCTGTCATGTGCACGTTAAGTCCCAATATTCAAAGTGATGCACTCCTCAGATGCTGGAAGATTTATTAGGTGTGTTCAGAATCATGTGACAAACATCTGTTATTCAGGTTTGTATTGTGAGTTCCAGCTTGACCGCAAGATAATTAAAGGATCTTTATCTTGACATGTGGTCTGGTTACATACCAGCATTTGATTTCTCTAATATGTAGCGTAGCAGGTCCATTCTTTAAAATACAGACTGCGTTTGATCCTGTGTGAAATAAAACCCTGCGATTGTGGCGTTATTTCAGTGGAATGGAAAGAAATAAAATGCAGTGTATTACAGAAACATTCACAATTAAATATATATTGGTGTCATCACTGTTCTGCATGACTGATGATGTCAATAGAGATCGCCAATTCTAACTACACATGATCTTATTGAGCCGGCAGTTTTTTTAGAAAATGTTCTTCAGATTTGTACGTGTGTTAAATCAACATAATTCCATTTTTTTTTAAAGGAATAAAGTTCAAACTTGTGATTTTGTGGTTTACTGCATCCAGTTCTTTGAAAGATGCACGAACACTGTGTGAAAAGAGATAGTCTAAGAGGTGATATTGTAACTTTTCTCTTTGGTCGTGACAGATATGCATGACCACACATGATCATGAAGCATGTGATGTTGACAGCTTGTCTCTATACCTTAATGGTTGCATTATTATTGCATTATATTTTTCTCTTTTCTGTGGTTTGACCGGTTGGACAGGTAGGTCTCAGAATCGTTTATCCAAAATAAAACATTTTCGGCACGTACCATGATCATTACTAAAAGCACTAAAAATATTGATATCGGCAGTTAGGGTTGATAAAATTCCCACAACATATTGCAATAAAAGTCATCTAACATCTATCTGTAGCCAACTTAATATTTATTTTTATCTTCTTTGACTTTCTTACATTTCAAATAAAAATAGCAATAGATCCAACAGATATATACTGTATACACACTGTACTGTATATACGCTTATTTAAAACTCTCCTGAAAAAAGGCAACTAGTTCTATCTTTAGTTTGTTTAAACTGTTTAGTTATGTGAGACATCACTGATGTTTAAATTACTGGAATAACAAACAATGCATTTGGTAACAGAAAGTGACGTAGGTTAAGAGCATTCTTTATATTCTCTCTCCACCCATCTGCTAACAGAAAGCTTCCGTTTCTGTTGTATTTATGCTCGAAATATATATCTTTTAGCAACCTCAACCAGCTTTACAAAGCAACACTGGCTCAACGCAAGCCTGGGACGGAGCAGCATCTATATGACGGACTGCAAGGAAAACAGGGAGAAATGTACTTTAATTATTACTGTCAAAATATTTTCTTGATTAAAAATATTCTGTCATGAATAACTTAACCTCTAATGGTTCCAAACCTGCATAAATGTATTTGTTCTGTTGAACATAAAGATATCTGGAAGAATGTTAGCAAAGGACATTTCACCATTGACTACCATAGGAAAACTAACAATGTTTGTCAAAGGTAGCCCAGAACTGTTTGCTTCCCTAAATACCTCAAATACCTTTTTTTTGTCTTCAGTAGAACAAAAAAACATTCCTACTATGGTAGTCAATGGTGCCTCAGAATTGTCTATTGCTAACATTCTTCCGAAAACTTTTCTTTGTGTTTAACTGAACAAAGACATGTAAACAGGTTTGAAACAGAGTTATTATAGTTTTGATTTTAGTTTTATTTAGTTATATTAATATATAAAATTGCCTTTCATTTTTAGATTGTTTGTTTTTGTGTTAATTTTAGTAAATGTTTTATGTTGCTATATAAGACTTTATTTTTAAGGCAACTTTTCCTTGGGTTACGTTTTTCCAATAATTTTTAGGTCGATATTTTATTTCATTTCAATGAACAGGAACGTTTTATTTTATTTATTTTAGTAAATTAAAATAACCTTGGTTTGGAACATCTAGAGGGTGAGTAATTCATGACAAATTTTCATTTTTGGCCGAACTATCCCTTTAAGGTGCATCTGGATGTTCAATATTGGTGGGTTTAACTGAATCAAACTGTGGGTTTTAATGTCATTATCTGTAGCGGTTCAGATATCCTCACTCACTAGCGAAGGAGGTTTGATGTTGTAGATTTATTAGTTTAATTCTAGGATTACATCAACAACATACTGCAGCTTTACAGCTGAGGCCTTTCACGGTTCTGAAGGTTTTGATTTCATAATGCTGACCTGGAACACCAGTGGGTGATTAAAGGTAATGGTTTGAATCTCTGGTACATAAGGTGGGTTTATAAAAAAAACTACTCTTTCTGAGTGTAAAACTTTATCTGTGCTTTCTGTTGTGGAGGTGTTGATAGACTGTGACGAGTCTGTTGGTACTGAGGATATACTTTCGTCCAAGGTGGTAGTTGCTGCTGATCCTAGATTTCGGAGCTGTGATGAGGTAGTTGATGCTGTGTCAGGCTGTGATGAGGCAGTTGATGCTGTTTCAGACTGTGATGAGGCAGTTGATGCTGTGTCAGGCTGTGATGAAGCAGTTGATGCTGTTTCAGACTGTGATGAGGCAGTTGATGCTGTTTCAAGCTGTGATGAGGCAGTTGATGCTGTGTCAGGCTGTGATGAGGTAGTTGATGCTGTGTCAGGCTGTGATGAGGCAGTTGATGCTGTTTCAGACTGTGATGAGGCAGTTGATGCTGTTTCAGACTGTGATGAGGCAGTTGATGCTGTGTCAGGCTGTGATGAGGCAGTTGATGCTGTGTCAGGCTGTGATGAGGCAGTTGATGCTGTTTCAAGCTGTGATGAGGCAGTTGATGCTTTTTCAGACTGTGATGAGGCAGTTGATGCTGTTTCAGACTGTGATGAGGCAGTTGATGCTGTTTCAGGCTGTGATGAGGTAGTTGATGCTGTGTCAGACTGTGATGAGGCAGTTGATGCTGTGTCAGACTGTGATGAGGCAGTTGATGCTGTTTCAGACTGTGATGAGGCAGTTGATGCTGTTTCAGGCTGTGATGAGGCAGTTGATGCTGTTTCAGGCTGCGATGAGGCAGTTGATGCTGTTTCAGACTGCGATGAGGCAGTTGATGCTGTTTCAGGCTGTGATGAGGCAGTTGATGCTGTTTCAGGCTGCGATGAGGCAGTTGATGCTGTTTCAGGCTGTGATGAGGCAGTTGATGCTGTTTCAGGCTGTGATGAGGCAGTTGATGCTGTTTCAGGCTGTGATGAGGCAGTTGATGCTGTTTCAGGCTGTGATGAGGCAGTTGATGCTGTGTCAGACTGTGATGAGGCAGTTGATGCTGTTTCAGACTGCGATGAGGCAGTTGATGCTGTTTCAGGCTGTGATGAGGCAGTTGATGCTGTTTCAGGCTGCGATGAGGCAGTTGATGCTGTTTCAGACTGCGATGAGGCAGTTGATGCTGTTTCAGGCTGTGATGAGGCAGTTGATGCTGTTTCAGACTGTGATGAGGCAGTTGATGCTGTGTCAGACTGTGATGAGGCAGTTGATGCTGTTTCAGGCTGTGATGAGGCAGTTGATGCTGTTTCAGACTGTGAAGAGGCAGTTGATGCTGTGTCAGGCTGTGATGAGGCAGTTGATGCTGTTTCAGGCTGTGATGAGGCAGTTGATGCTGTTTCAGACTGTGATGAGGCAGTTGATGCTGTTTCAGGCTGTGATGAGGCAGTTGATGCTGTGTCAGACTGTGATGAGGCAGTTGATGCTGTTTCAGGCTGTGATGAGGCAGTTGATGCTGTTTCAGTGTGTAGCTGTGATGAGGCAGTTGATGCTGTGTCAGACTGTGATGAGGCAGTTGATGCTGTGTCAGACTGTGATGAGGCAGTTGATGCTGTTTCAGGCTGTGATGAGGCAGTTGATGCTGTTTCAGGCTGTGATGAGGCAGTTGATGCTGTTTCAGGCTGTGATGAGGCAGTTGATGCTGTTTCAGGCTGTGATGAGGCAGTTGATGCTGTTTCAGACTGTGATGAGGCAGTTGATGCTGTTTCAGGCTGTGATGAGGCAGTTGATGCTGTTTCAGGCTGTGATGAGGCAGTTGATGCTGTTTCAGACTGTGATGAGGCAGTTGATGCTGTTTCAGGCTGTGATGAGGCAGTTGATGCTGTTTCAGGCTGTGATGAGGCAGTTGATGCTGTGTCAGACTGTGATGAGGCAGTTGATGCTGTGTCAGACTGTGATGAGGCAGTTGATGCTGTTTCAGACTGCGATGAGGCAGTTGATGCTGTTTCAGGCTGTGATGAGGCAGTTGATGTTGTTTCAGGCTGCGATGAGGCAGTTGATGCTGTTTCAGACTGTGATGAGGCAGTTGATGCTGTTTCAGGCTGTGATGAGGCAGTTGATGCTGTGTCAGGCTGTGATGAGGCAGTTGATGCTGTTTCAGGCTGTGATGAAGCAGTTGATGCTGTTTCAGGCTGTGATGAGGCAGTTGATGCTGTGTCAGGCTGTGATGAGGCAGTTGATGCTGTGTCAGGCTGTGAAGAGGTAGTTGATGCTGTTTCAGGCTGTGATGAAGCAGTTGATGCTGTTTCAGACTGTGAAGAGGCAGTTGATGCTGTTTCAGGCTGCGATGAGGCAGTTGATGCTGTGTCAGGCTGTGAAGAGGCAGTTGATGCTGTTTCAGGCTGTGATGATGCAGTTGATGCTGTTTCAGGCTGTGATGAGGCAGTTGATGCTGTTTCAGGCTGTGATGAGGCAGTTGATGCTGTTTCAGGCTGTGATGAGGCAGTTGATGCTGTTTCAGGCTGTGATGAGGCAGTTGATGCTGTGTCAGGCTGTGATGAGGCAGTTGATGCTGTTTCAGGCTGTGATGATGCAGTTGATGCTGTTTCAGGCTGTGATGAGGCAGTTGATGCTGTTTCAGACTGTGATGAGGCAGTTGATGCTGTGTCAGACTGTGATGAGGCAGTTGATGCTGTTTCAGGCTGTGATGAGGCAGTTGATGCTGTGTCAGGCTGTGATGAGGCAGTTGATGCTGTGTCAGGCTGTGATGATGCAGTTGATGCTGTTTCAGGCTGCGATGAGGCAGTTGATGCTGTGTCAAGCTGTGATGAGGCAGTTGATGCTGTTTCAGGCTGCGATGAGGCAGTTGATGCTGTGTCAGGCTGTGATGAGGCAGTTGATGCTGTGTCAGGCTGTGAAGAGGCAGTTGATGCTGTGTCAGGCTGTGATGAGGCAGTTGATGCTGTTTCAGGCTGTGAAGAGGCAGTTGATGCTGTTTCAGGCTGCGATGAGGCAGTTGATGCTGTGTCAGGCTGTGATGAGGCAGTTGATGCTGTTTCAGGCTGTGATGAGCCAGTTGATGCTGTGTCAGACTGTGATGAGGCAGTTGATGCTGTTTCAGGCTGTGATGAGGCAGTTGATGCTGTGTCAGACTGTGATGAGGCAGTTGATGCTGTTTCAGGCTGTGATGAGGCAGTTGATGCTGTGTCAGGCTGTGAAGAGGCAGTTGATGCTGTTTCAAGCTGTGATGAGGCAGTTGATGCTTTTTCAGACTGTGATGAGGCAGTTGATGCTGTTTCAGGCTGTGATGAGGCAGTTGATGCTGTTTCAGACTGTGATGAGGCAGTTGATGCTGTGTCAGACTGTGATGAGGCAGTTGATGCTGTTTCAGACTGCGATGAGGCAGTTGATGCTGTTTCAGGCTGTGATGAGGCAGTTGATGCTGTTTCAGGCTGCGATGAGGCAGTTGATGCTTTTTCAGGCTGTGATGAGGCAGTTGATGCTGTGTCAGGCTGTGATGAGGCAGTTGATGCTGTGTCAGGCTGTGATGAGGCAGTTGATGCTGTTTCAGGCTGTGAAGAGGCAGTTGATGCTGTGTCAGGCTGTGAAGAGGCAGTTGATGCTGTTTCAGGCTGTGATGAAGCAGTTGATGCTTTTTCAGGCTGCGATGAGGCAGTTGATGCTGTGTCAGACTGTGATGACGCAGTTGATGCTGTGTCAGACTGTGATGACGCAGTTGATGCTGTGTCAGACTGTGATGAGGCAGTTGATGCTGTGTCAGGCTGTGATGACGCAGTTGATGCTGTGTCAGACTGTGATGAGGCAGTTGATGCTGTTTCAGGCTGTGATGAGGCAGTTGATGCTGTGTCAGACTGTGATGACGCAGTTGATGCTGTGTCAGACTGTGATGAGGCAGTTGATGCTGTGTCAGGCTGTGATGAGGCAGTTGATGCTGTGTCAGGCTGTGAAGAGGCAGTTGATGCTGTTTCAGGCTGTGATGAAGCAGTTGATGCTGTTTCAGACTGTGAAGAGGCAGTTGATGCTGTTTCAGGCTGCGATGAGGCAGTTGATGCTGTTTCAGGCTGCGATGAGGCAGTTGATGCTGTGTCAGGCTGTGATGATGCAGTTGATGCTGTTTCAGACTGCGATGAGGCAGTTGATGCTGTTTCAGGCTGTGAAGAGGCAGTCGATGCTGTGTCAGGCTGTGAAGAGGCAGTTAATGCTGTTTCAGGCTGTGAAGAGGCAGTTGATGCTGTTTCAGGCTGTGAAGAGGCAGTTGATGCTGTTTCAGGCTGTGATGAAGCAGTTGATGCTGTTTCAGGCTGCGATGAGGCAGTTGATGCTGTGTCAGGCTGTGATGAGGCAGTTGATGCTGTGTCAGGCTGTGAAGAGGCAGTTGATGCTGTTTCAGGCTGTGAAGAGGCAGTTGATGCTGTTTCACGCTGTGAAGAGGCAGTTGATGCTGTGTCAGGCTGTGAAGAGGCAGTTGATGCTGTTTCAGGCTGTGATGAAGCAGTTGATGCTGTTTCAGACTGTGAAGAGGCAGTTGATGCTGTTTCAGGCTGCGATGAGGCAGTTGATGCTCTGTGACCAGAGTAAGAAGTGTTGTGAGCAGCAGAGGGTAATGAAACAGGTATTGTAAGAATGGAGGGGGAACCATCTCCAGACTGAGCTGGATGTTGGGCGGAGGTTGAGGGAGAAGTGGTCTGGCAGTAAATTGAAAAAAAAAAAAAGAATGACAGATTGCTGCAAAATTAAAACAGAAGAAAGATTAAAAGAATCCTCTTTCTCTCTGTGTCTGTGTTCGTGCATGTGTGTGAGATGATATCTCAATTGCATCTGTGTCACTGATAGTCATTGTGAGAGTGACATCAGATGCTTGGCTGCGGGTGTACATAAAAACAGACACAGAAATCAAGCGTTTACAAATGCATGACCATAATAACTGTTGGATGACATCACTTACCCCAAAAGAGCAGGAAGGCAACGTAACAGCCCATGTTCATCTGTACCATCAGCACACTACAGCACATCTGCAGGAGAGAGTGATTTAAATAAATAGTGAAAATCCTTTCATCGTTCAATCGCCCCATATCTCTGGACAATAAGCAATTTCCATGTCCTGACTCTCTGTGGTCATTAAAAATCCCAGGATGTCCTTTGAATAAGAATATGCGTTTAAGCCCTGGCCAAATTTGCCTATTCGCCTCTATACATCATGACCTCCTAATCATCCCATATGTACTAATTTGCTTCGCAACTCCGTCTCCTCTCCACATATAAGATGGTGTGTTGTGGGCATTCTGGCGCAATATGGCTGCTCAGTTTTACTGGTAGTCCACTGTATGAACTTTTTTGGGTGTAATTTGTTACAGTTTATTTTATTTTGCTATCGTCACTTACCTAAATGACCTACAGCATCTTGTTAAAAATATATATAAAAAATATTTAAAAATATATAATTTTGGTTTGAAAGTTAAAGCCTGAAACTTCTGAAAGTCACTATGATATTTAATATGATATTGTTTCCCATAACACACTTTAGTCAAAGTGAATTATAGTTCAGTGCACTTCATCTATATATTTTTATTTGATCAGTATTGGTGTATGGGATGACTTTTCCGTTGCTAATGTAACGCTCTACCAATCGTGCTACAGTGAAAGCACAGGCCGAATCTCAACATCACTGTGCAGAAGATGACAAAAGAATGCTGCAAAGAACCTGGAGGATTATTTTTTAACTCAAGAAGAACCATCACAAAACGCAGTCATTGATTGTTGACAAAGCTACACACCGACATAAGAATCAAGCACATGTGAACACACAATCAGAACCATTGTGTAAATTATCCATTTTTCTTCTGTGGAATATGTGTAAACATCTGTTATGCGGCAAAAGCTCAACCATGGCAGTGCTAAATAAAAAATGCAACACGCAGTTTTAAACAGTTATAAAAAAAACACATAAAGGTCAAAATGTCTACATATCTCAATTTATACAGACACCTTTTTTCAGCAATTGCTGAAGATCTGCATCCTCTTCAGTTTGGATGTAAGCTTGTCTTGTTTATCATTGGTCTGCTGCACACACAGAATCTGCCGAAGAGATCGTAGCTGTGTTACATTAGCTCTATTCCTATTGATCCATCGGCATTCAGGACTGAACCTATCTAAGAAAATCAATTGAATAGCACATGCTGCCCCCATTTTCAAAGTTTATCATGAATTTCTGGCATATTAATAGTGTTTGAGCAAATGTTTCTCATACTTTTCTGTGTGCCAAAACACTGACCATCTTTCACAGGACATAATATCTTATGAAAAAACATGACAGTGCATGTTTGTTTCAATACTGCCAATTCTATTGGTATGAGACTGATTCCAAATCCAACATCTTGATAGCTATCACCTGTCCGGACGAGGAAATAGAATTTCTTAAGCAGTACTTACAACCTCAATAGAACTGGTCTGGCCTGGTGAGAGCGACGGAAATGATCCAGTCCTGCAGGGTGAAGATCTTGAGGATATGTCTAAAGAACTCTACCGTCCATTCATCAAAATAACATTAAAGCTTTACAGCAAATTACCCTGAACGTTTGATTCGTTTTTGAAGATCTTATCGATTTCTAGGTGCAAAGATCTGAAGCAACAGAGACATGGGGAAGAACCTGTTTGGTGAAAAAATTCCTTACGGTGAAACCTGTCATGCAAATAGTTTACCAGCTACTATTGTGTTTTATTATCGCAATACAAATCTTCTATAATTACATATCGCATAGAAACATACAGAGATGGTTATTCATGTTTCTAAATCCTTGGTGTTACATCAAATTATAGGGCGTAGGCAGGACTATTTATAACACAGGGACATTTTCACACGACCTATATTTATCATAAAGGCTTTATAAATTTGTTTCAAAGATGTAATACGGCTATTTCTGAAATTCCAGGCTCTGTAATCTAATTATTCTTTGTATAATGTTTGATTGTATCTTTTAAAACCATGCTGTTTGCTTTTTTATTCAACCTAGTTATATTTAAGTTATATTTTTATTGCAATTTCTGCCTTTATCTTGGACGTGTGGGTCTAGGTGATGGCCCCTGTGTGTGTGCGAAATGCAATTTACTAAATGACAATGCAGTATGTAAAAAGGCAATGCATTTATGTCTTTAAGAAAACATCAGCGCTGGTTCCATACTTTATATGATATCCAAAACATTATATGAACCAAAACATTCTGTAGAATTATTTAATTGTAATATTTCACAACTGCTTTCGCTTCATACATTGTGAATTACAATAATGATCTGGGAACTATTGCTAAAAATAGAACAGAGACTTGTGATCTGACTTGGACCGAGAGGACATGTGTGTCGCGCATATTAACCATGTTGTTTTGTGTGGTAAAAGTGTAGTAACCATGTTTTTCTATGTTAAAGCATGGTTAATTTTTGTAAGGGAAGGGAAAAATCGGGGTTGACAGATGACACGTGTGTTGCTGAAATGTGACGTTGTCAGTGGCGTGCTTAGATCTAAAATGATGAATTAATGAGTTTGCAGAGTTATTTCAATTCTCAAAGTTTTTGAATCATTAGCTATATTACCAAGGTATGGAAATGTATTTGAATTCAATGCCACTGTACACCTGACACTTTTGTAAAGGGACCTGGGCACTTAAGATGTAGACAGGTCCATAGGGAAACTCTTTTTTTTTACTACTCCAGTGTTATTTTTTAAGAACAGATCGGTCTCAAGTGGACACCTAAGTTCTATGTGAACATTAATAGCCCCAAAAGGAATCGTTGACAACTGCAAAATACAAAATTAAGACAATGAATTACATGCTGTTGTTAACTATCAAAGACCACAAAAAGGGCTCTGCTTTACACTTGGGATTTACTCCTAAAGTCATTGCAACAACAGTGGATGCGTTTGATCAAAATACAAAATAGTGCACTTTTCCAACTGGCAAGTGGCCAATCTAAACTCTACAAAAATACATAACACTAAAGAATAAAATAAACCTATGTAGCTGACTTACATCATTGTGACATGGTGTAAAGTTTATCTAATAGTAAGCTGAACCATTCTAAGCGTTTCAAAACAAACAATCAGGAGGAGACGTCAATGGATAATGTAAATGATCTGGTCTCAGGGCGTGTGCTGTCGAGTCTTTATATGTGACTAGGAAATCAACATTCATGGCATTTTCTTACCTTCCACACAGAAAACCATAACACAATGTTTCTCCTATTAGAAAATAACATGTCATTACATGTTTGAGTGCATTTATGTTGTGAAGTACACTTGTTTTATTTGCCAGACGCCCACAGACAGAAACATGCTAATTCATTGGTTTTACACTTGTTCCCCCTTGGACAATGATCGTCACACGGTTTAAGTTTTCTGTAGATTTATTTTGCCCCGTTCGGTTTTTCTTTTTTGTCTGCAACAGCCCCATGTACACACTCTGGGCTTCTATACTACATTCATTTCTGTCGTCTTACATACCGCAGCGCCGCCAACAGTATACATGGTTTTCTATACATTATTTCCTTGAAATTGAATCAAATAATCTAATGAACATAGACATGAAGTTAAATAATTACTTGAGGTCCCTATACACTCTTTGTATGAATATGGTGTTTGTGTAGTGAACAGTGTCAGGACAACGCCACTGTAGTGGCAGATGCAAGCACCACACACTATGGACTTGCTTACATAATTCACAACCGGTATTCACTGAGAGAGAAGCCATACGGTCCCTTTAAGGAGGCGGAAACAGGGTTTCTGTTCCTGTGGTGTTCTTGTGTTTTTGGTGTTCTGTTGTTAAAACACCACTTAATATAAACAGAGCCGGATATTTGAAATGGTTCTTCGGACGGCATGTGTAAAAAAGCTACTCGTTGCACTGTAGCTTATACAGATATTGCTATTTATCTCTATGAGCGTTGCAGTTGCAGTAACTTGCCATCTTTGCCGATAGGCACTCGACAGGACACGATTCTTTTGAGTCGATGACATGAACCATGTGAGTGATGACCTTGAAGCCAATGAAGCTTTGTGTTGAGAATGCTTGAGAAGCACTCAGTTCGGAGGCAGCAGACCGTGAGGAATCTTTTACACACCTGAAAGCCTCCCAAAGGGGTTGATTGTTAAAACAATGATGCATTGAAATATCAGATTTAAATTTCCTTTGCTATGCCGCAAATACACAGGTGCTTTTGAATATCCATCAATGGTGTTTGTGTGAACCCTGAGCCCACCGTGAAAACAAACCGCATTGTTTCAATCATTTTTTCAATCTTAAATAGTCTTTGAACAAGGTAACTATTTCAAATGCTAGTATACGGTAAAGATTACAGTGTAAGGATTATAATTCTTTATGGCTATCTAGAATAGAAATTCACTATGTTGCAAATGTCGGTGTGGTAGAGATCATACTGTATATCTGTGAATAAATAGCTGTGAATGTGTTGCCATTAACATTTGACAGTTGACGATGACAACAGTGATGATGGATGCTGGATTAAATGAACCATTTCTCCGAACTATGTTGTTCCAGTTGACGACTTTCATCGTGTTATTTTCTGTTACGGCCCGCGAGAGATCAGATTTGCCCACGCACACTCCCTCTTGTGTCCATCACACATGCATTGGCATTTGAATTTTTCAATCAGATTGATTGACAAGATGTACCTTGGAGATACTGCACAGCTGATGTTGCTAACTTGATTTATTTCAGATGATCTGTCAAAGGACCCTTTGATTATGGTGTTTATGACGCTCGGCTACGAAAGGGCCTTGTCATCCAAATGTTTTCATGTTAAGTGCGTGCGTATGTGAGTGGGTGGATACGTGACGGTTGGGTGTGCCCTGAGCATTATGGTTGATACTTATCAAAATGAGAGCTATTTTTGATGGACAACTCCCATGGCTTGATGCTTGACATTTGAAGTTTTACGCAATGAATGATTTCAAAGATAAACAAACACATGAGAGGAATGTTGTTCTGTTTTCTTAACACAATTGGGTTACTTTCTACACGAAAGTGGATGACAAACACACTTAAAGATACTTTAAGCGAGACTTTGGCTATATTGTTAGTAAAGTAGTAGCTAAAGTACACTTATCTTATATAATTCTTCTGAAGTGCTTTTTGAAACAAGCTTTTGAGTTAAATCAGTGAAACTCCTGAAATTACGCTAGATTTCTTAGAACTGGATGCCGACTATGGGAAATCACTCTTGCAGTTTTGATATTGAAGTAACTCATTATGTCATTATTCTGTTCTCATACATTCTTTGATTTTAATTACAGTCTGAGTTTCTTGTTCCTCAAATATCAGAGGCACTCAAAGGTTCATATCAGGATGACTCTGTATATTGTTCTGTATGACTTTTGTATACCAAGCTACCATTTTATTGCAAAGTTTTTATTGACGTCATCTGACTTCTTGAAAAACACTGTGTTGGTTTAAAGATGAGTTAAAATAATCCTGCATTATGATATAACACTATAAACACACCCCGTTGTGTTATCAGACCGTGCATGTGAACAGAACATGAACAGTGCATGCATGCGTGCGTGGGTGCGTGGGTGTGTGTGGCATCTGACCTTTTGATTGTGTGCTAAAAACAGCCGTGTTATTTCCTGTTCTCACTGCAAAACTTGATTGTCATATTTGACAGGAGGTGTTTTGATAACTTCCGCTCATGAATGCTGTTTCGTTTTAAGCAGAACTCAAGACTGCCAAATGCAAGCGTTTATCTGCCCAATGCAGAACCCAAAAGATCTTGGGATAGTAAGGTTAAGGTTGAATAATCGATTAAAACAATTAGGATAAAAAACTATAGGGGGCGGTTTCCTGGACAGAAATGAGCTTAAACCAGGACTAGGCCTTAGTTAACTTAACATAAAACTTTACAAAAAAAAACAATGAATGCCACTCATATATTTGAGTATACATATATTTGTAAGTGTAAGTTGTTAGTCTGGGACTATAGTGAAATGTGAAGTATAGGTGGAAAAGTGACTAAATATACTTCTTTTCTTCATATATATTATATATTTCAAACCGTGCAGCATCGGGTCATAGAGACAGGCGTACACCGCTCTCTACGCAATAATTGGTATTTATAAAAAGCAAACTTGACGGGAAAATGTGCGGTCCTTCACGCAAGCTCTGACCCAGGCGTACGCACAAAAACGGGTTAAATGAGAAATGGCGACACCGTCGGCAGATGGAAGAAACACGTGAGAAACTGTAGACCGTTGTGTAAAAGAAAAGGCAACACTACCTCTCATAACTAACATGAAGACTTCACAGAGCAAGTCTTACAATTAACAGCCTACACGAACACCCGTTTGATCGATCTGCAGTGTAAAACAAACGAAATCAAACCAAAATTACAACAGAAATGAAAATTAACACATATTTGCAGAAAGAAAAGTGAAATATGTTCTGCAATAATCTTGGCATGTTATGCAATTCATCCTCATAAATAATATGGTAAACAGAATGAAATAATGTACAAAACTGATCCCGTCAATGTGTCCGTCTGGCGGAGCAGATATAGATGCAATTAGATAGACAGACAGACAGACAGACAGACAGACAGATGTATGGGGAAAGTTGTTTTCATAGTAAAAATGTCTTCATCAGCTCCGGTGTCCCCTTTCCTCCACCCGTGGCAGACACACACTGGCGATGGAGCGCTAGACACTTTTTTGCCTCGACCTTGATGTCCGAGCATTTCTATTATATTTCGGCCTCGGCCCGAGGTTGTGAGGCTACAGCATTAATGGCGTCTGCAACCTTTTGCCACTCAAATTAGTAATGCCCACACTGTGCCCTCCAAACAACATTTCTCTCATATTTTCCACCTTGCCAACAATACCTTCTACTTCACATTGAGTGACTTTAATCTCTCTTTTCTCTTTTTATTTATTTGGCATATTATGCATTAATCGATTGATTGCCTGAAAAGATGTGTCTTAAGGAAACACAGGAAAAGCGTTGGGTAGAAAGCGGAAAATGCATCGGCAATACATTAATAATTAATGTCAATAATCTATGCACACTTAAGTCACTTGCACTATTGTTTAGTCTAAATTATTATCTGTTCATATTCACCTGTACATTAATGTTCATAGTGTTAATGTTCATAGTATATAGTGATCTGTATATATTGTTCATATTGTTGCTAAAGTCATGGGATCCTCAAAAACAAATGTACAGTATAATGCAGTGTAACTCGCATTGGATAAAAGAGTCTGCCAAATGTGTAAATGTATGTGTAAAAATGTTTGGGTTATTATAAAATATATATATTTGACCGAACGTAGGGTTGAAACAATTCACAAAAGGTTCATCAAAGAACAAAAGTTGGGTTTGTCCCTGTTAGTTTTTGACCCAAGAAAGATTAACCTGTGCTGGGTTGTTTCAAAACATGGTTGGGTAAAGTTTTTACATTTTCGGGTTAATGTAACCCATTGTCTGGGTTTGTCCCTTTTTGACGCAGTGCTGGGTCGAAAATAAGCCAAACTTTCTCTTAGTGTACATTTAGTGTACTTTCTCTGTGAACCAAATCATAGAAATCAAGACAGCGCTGCTGTTCATCATACAGCACGACACCGTAAACTTTAAACTTTGCCATCTGTGATGTTTGGAGATGAAAGTAGATTTGTATATGAGTGCACTGCGTTCTTTACTCATTTGAACCTTACTGTAACTTCATTAAAGCCATTCAACCCTAAACTGGTTTTTATAGCAAAAGTATTTCACTCTTCTTCATTAGCTAATGTTTGGAAACCCATTATCTTTGTTTTTACAGCTCAGTGCATGAAAAGGGAATTGACAGTGTCTTCATTGATGTGCATTGTTGGAGTTCTCAGCGAGACATTAGAATACAAAGGACTGCTGTGGAATTCATGTCAAAAGTGTTGTGGGAAAACACACATTCAGTTCACACATCACACGCCTGCTTTCAGGAGAATTCTCGTCAGAAATAAAACAAGTTGAACAATTATTAATTTATAATATGTTTTTTTGCTGATTATATTTGCTGAGTCATTTTTTTCATCTGCGATTGTTATCATTTAAATGTGCCACATATTTACATTTCAGCATCAAACAGATTTCATTGACTGATCTGTAAATGATATTATTTGTGCGCTCAATGAAATTAATTTTGATCCTGATTTAAGATTTGAGTAATGGTGTCAGTAGGTCTTGCTCATTCTGGGGAACTGGTGGATCATGGTTGGATTGGTCTGGTTTCACCCTCAAATTACGAATCTGCTTTGTACAAATAACTCCAATTCGTTTAACATGATGGCCCCATAAGGGCATTAAATCTCTTTCCCGCTCATTCTCCTTGACAACTCCTTTCTGGTGGAACGTTCTTCCTAACTCGGTCCGCATCTCTCACAACCTTAAAAGAACTACTACTTTAAACTGTAAAATGTAATGTACACAAACCCTCTTCTCTCAACAGGTGTTGTTCTGGCTTTTGTTGAAACTAGTTTCTCTGTATTAGCAGCTATTTGTATTATTGCTCTTTGTATGACATATCGCTTATTGCTCCCTGAACTCTGTGTAAGTCGCTTTGAATGACTCAATGTAAATGTAACATGAGGCATTTAGCTCAACAGCATCATCTGTAGGTCAGAGGTACGACCTAGAACATCATAAGCTGAAGGATTTTTCTCTGTTGGATTTGTGTTGCCCTCTAGTGGACGTTGCGTGGGTCGTCTCAAACTGTGGTACACAGGCTGCCCTGGCTGGTAGACTTCCATGACACACAGGAAGCTGATGACAATAACAGCGTAAATTTGATTTTCTGTGGCAGTGAGAAGATGGCACTCAATCTGGTAAGTTTGCGGACTACTGGTCCAAACTAAATAATCAGAAGATTAAACACGGTGATATCAGCTACATTGTGTCTGTAAACTTAATAAACTTGCTCAACAAAGAGTAAATTAACCCTGAAATGAGGGAAAGTCTTTAGTCTTCCGTTTCAGAATGTGAGAAAGCAGGGTAACTGTGATCAAAATGTGTACAATGAATGACCGTATTAATGAATGAATGAGTTACAGAGAAGAGTGAACGAAACTCCGGATTTCCCAAAGAAAACCTGCTTCCTACCAGGTAAGGTTCACATAGTAAATTACTGTAGTTACTGACCATTGAAGTTAGCTGGGCAATTTCATGAAAATGTCAGCCTTATCGTGAAAAGATTTTGTTTTTCCCAAGTGTTTTTACAATGCTTACAGCACAGATATTAACACTTGGTGGGTCAAATACCCACGTGAGATCTCTCTTCAAGTCAAGTCAAGTCAAGTCAGCTTTATTTATATAGCGCTTTTTACAATTTTCATTGTTACAAAGCAGCTGTACAAGAAAAAAATGACTATAAGTAAAACATAAGAGGTTATGGAATTCAAAACACAGGTCAAATATTGTATTTAGGATTAGACTTCTGAGAAATGCTAAAAGAGTTACGGTAAAGTGCAGCAACACCTCCCCCTCTGCCTTTTAGGCGAGGCTCGTGTTTATAATAATAATCTTGGGGGACAGACTCATTTAACGCAATATAATCATCTTGCTTTAGCCATGTTTCTGTGAGACAGAGCATGTCTATTTTATGATCTGTTATCATATCATTAACAAAAAGTGCTTTATTAGAGAGAGATCTAATATTTAGCAATCCGAGTCGAAACAGTTGATTATCTGTATTATGTTCATGTTTAGTTAGTTTCACTTTAACTAAATTACCTTTGAGAGGTTTACGCTTTATTTTATGTTTACTAATCCGGGGGACAGACACAGTCTCTATTTTATGATGTTTGGGAGAAAGTATTATCGCATGTTGTGTATATAGTGTGTTCTGCAACGTGAGACGGCAAGCAGACCGTTGGTTAAGCCATTCAGTCTGCTCCCTGACCTGGGTCAAGTTTTAGCATTAAGACTATGTGCCATATTTCTAGAGAGTAGAGAAGCTCCAGCCCAGGAGGGGTGGAGACCATCTCTTTTCAACAGGTCAGGTCTGCCCTCAAAACTCCTCCAGTTATTTATAAAAACAATATCATTCTGCAGGCACCACTCAGACAACCAGCCATTTAGATATGATAATCTGCTATGTATCTCATCACCACGATAAGTGGGGAGGGGGCCAGAGAATATTACAGTGTCTGACATCGTGCTTGCGAGCCCAAACACCTCTTTAATATTATCTCTAGTGATCTCCGATTGACGGAGTCGAACATCATTTGTGCCGATGTGAATAACAATCTTACTGAATTTACGATTAGCCTTAGCCAGCACATTTAAATTTGACTTGATGTCAGGCGCTCTGGCTCCCGGTAAACATTTGACTATGGTGGCTGGTGCCTCTATGTTAACGTTCCGAACAATAGAATCACCGATAACTAAGGCACTTTCAGCAGGTTTCTCAGTCGGTGCGTCGCTGAGCGGGGCAAACCTGTTCGAGACTGTAGTTGGAACGTTTGAGTGATGTTTTGACCTGCGACTACACCGTCTCACAGTCACAAAGCTTCCCAGCTGTGGGGGTTGTTCAACCGGAACTGAACTGTGCGCGCTAATATTGCTCGCATCCAAAGTGTTTTCTAAGGTCCTTACATTCTTACTATCCTCAGATAAAGATTGGATGCGAGACTCTAATACTGTGATCTTCTCTGTCAGCCAAGCTATTTCCCTGCATTTATCGCATGTAAAGCCCTCACTGCTGACAGAGAAGGCTAAGCTAAACATATGACATGAGGTGCAAGTGACAATAATAAGAGAAGAAGCCATAACTCACCGGGTTTGAATAGTAATTCCAACTTACCAAGGTTGCTCGATGAATCTTAGTATATACGCTTAAGAGAGAAACCGTTAGCACACAAGACAGCTAGAAGGCGAGATGATATTTAGCAGTGTAAACAGAAAGCCCGCTAGCACGCTTGTGCTATGCTAATGGCGCTGAGTGTTTTGGTTTAAGATTTTCAAGTAAATAACCAGGAGAGGTTATTGAGATATCAGGATAAGTTAGCAACGACAGTGATAATTAACAATGTATGCTATGAATAAAATACACTAAGATGAAAGAAGTGCAAGTTAAGTGATACAACAACCTGATTCCGTGTTGTATTAGAGGGGAGAGGTGAAGCACGTTTACTCGCACGTCCCAAGTTTGTAAAGCATTTGTTTTATTTTTAGTGCACGATATTCAGATAAGAGACATTTTCAGGATTGTCACATCCATAACGCTTCATATTCCTCATAAATGGAAAGATGAACATTTAAATAAAGTAAATCTTTTATGTTCTATAAAGAAGCATCTCTTCTCCATTCATTGGGTATTATTGCTTCAGGATATATGGATTTTATCTCACAGAAATTGTCAGGGTATTGTAAGGGAATAACCCAAGCGCAGGCAGCAGTGCATACACAGAAGAGTTTAATAATAAAATAAAGCCCACGATGGGGTAAAACAGTACCGAAACTAAAATACAAACAAGAACAAAAGACTTCCCGCAATGGGGGAAAACGAGAACACAAGAAACAAAACTTTTTTTTTTCAAAGGTGAGAAAAAAAAAAAAAAAGTCCAAGTCCAAAAGACAAAAAAAAAAAAAAAAAAAAAAAAAAAAAACACAGGGGCCCGTTCTTCGTACGTCGCTTATTACATCCGAGATCAAAAGACACATCCAAGATGACATCATCGTGCTAATCATGATCCGGCTAATTGGGTTCTTCGAACACAGCTGTTGTTTATGATTAGTATCGCTGGATTGAGTTATCTGAGATCATTGCGCGTTCTTGCGTTGGTTTAAAAGGGGATATGTATCGATAGTAGAAACAATGATCAGCAACGCTGTGATTGGCTGTTCAGCATGGCTAAAGAACACGCCCAGTTTTCCTCTCAAGCAGAACAAGAGCTTTTAATGGAAGGTTATGCCCAATTTGAACATTTAATTCAAACAAATTAAATGCATAAATGGTGTCCATGTCAGATGTTTCTATCAATCACTTTCTACAGTATGTATTTTTTATTTATTTCATATTTACATATGTCAGAGCCACCACGGGACCCACTAGAACATGGGAACAAGTAAATGTGAAGTACAAGAATATTCTACAAAATGGTAGCCTTCACTTCTTATACAGTCCTTATGTAAAAAGCCACTGTTAAATGATGTGTCTATTTATGACAGCCAGAAAGAAAAAGGCTGAAAGATTACAGGTGGTGGTCCTGCACCCCCACAATATACCCCAGCAGAAGAGCTGGCCCTTGGGTTGAATTCAAACCGACCCAGTGTGGAGGGCATCCCTGGGGGCAGCTCTTCCTTATACCCAAAGCCAGGGACCAGTAGCAGCAACACCTACATTACTGTTAGGCTAAATGAGCTTTTATTTCTCTTAGTATACTGTAAAATGGTTTGTTGCTGCATTAAATGAATTTGGTACAGTCATTTCAAATGTTTGTGAAAGTGAAAACTAATAAACTTTGTTCATATAAAATATGTTGCCATGAGTTATTGATCACATTATTTTTTTACAGTGTAGTTAATTGTAATGACATTATTTCCCCCCCAAGAGTGCAACACATTGTAATACCCATTTATTTCCATTGCACGTCCTGTGAAGAAATCCTCTCAGATGACTGTCCTTTGGAGGAAGAACCTGTAAGTGCATAAATAACTTAACTATAATTTGTATATACTTGTGTACCTATTCTTTCTGTCTGCAACATGAGTTGCAGGAGTCCACACCTAGAGAAAGGTCTACAGAAAAGCTCACAGAACAGTCTGCACAAAGAACTGCTGATACAGAGGTGGGCAGTGTTTGACTTTTACTTTTGTCTTTGGTTGCATGAGGCATGTTTTGACCCTTTTTTTCACAAAATTACACCGGGTGACATCCGTTCCCTATATAAGCAGCATCTTTAACCAAAAATAGAGTATTTTGAGGTGAAAAAAAGAGAAATTAGAGGAGAAATTGAACTCGACAACTTGAAAGAGAGAAAAATTTCACTGGAGATAGAGTTGCTTCAGAGTAAGTGCTAATACACTATTTCACACATAGTAGTATTGCTGACTTTCCATAACTATCTCTTATTGCAGGCAAAATATGACTTGCTGGCTTTTCTTTATAAATAATCTTTTAAATAAAACTCAAGAAACTAAGCATATTTGTCTTGTCTTTTATTCAGTAAAAAAATGGTGTTCCACAATTCTGTCCCGTGCAGCTCTGCCACTAGGTTGGTTCAAGTGCACTGGCTGGAGGTCATCATCAGGCTGCACCCCCACCACAGGGGTCCTCTCCTTTCTGATGGTGGCAATGTTATGCAATATGGCACATGGAACAATTATGTCACAGGCCCTGTCAGGTGCAACCCTCAGACTTTTCAGACACTGAAATCTTCCCTTTAGTTGCCCAAAGGTCATTTCAATGCTTGTCCTGGCTAGAGCTGCATTGTAACGGGTTTGTGGTCCAGGGTTTGGCTCAGGGAAGGGCGTCATAAAATACTGCCTGCAGGCATAGCCCCTGTCTCCAAGCAGGATCCCGTCACCATCCCCTGTATAATGGAAAGATGCAGTTCTGTTAGGCTCAGCATAATACTGTGTATAATACTGTGAGCTTGAAATGTATATGTTCCCTTACCACGTTCAAATGATGTGCATAAATGTGACTCTCTGAAAATTCTTGAGTCATGTACTGATCCTGGCCATTTTGCTTCCACATTGGTGACGTGGAGCATAGAGTCACACACCATCGAAGAGATTTTAGTCAGTCAACTGCATACTTTTTGATTTCATTACTTTTTTTCCATGAAATAATCTGGAGTATTATAAATTGTAATAGTAATTTACCTGCACATTTACACTATGAACGCCCTTTCGCTTTACAAAATCCCCCTCATTATATTGATATTTTATAATTATAAAATTATATTTTGCCTGGGGGGGCCTTGATGGGGACATATGTGCTGTCTATGGCACCAATCACGTTAGGGAAGCCTGAAGGACACAAACTGTTATTCATACTTATTGGTATGGTCATGATTGCATGTCATTAACAATTATAAATGTACTTGCAATAGCTAAAAAATCCTGCGGTTTTAAGTGGCTTAGAAATAACACAAAAACCCCTAAAAACTGCTTGAGCGCCAGGTAAAGTTTGCAAATGCACACAGTCTGTGCTGTTGTTAAAGCCAGACTCCTCCGTGTTAAACACGTAATGTGTGGTTCCAAATGAATGATGTAAATAACACCCTTACGAGAAAAACGGTATCTCTCAACAATGACGCTATCGCGCTGCGCTAAATGATCCTGTCTATTCATTCGAAAAGCTCTGCGAATTATTCTTGCACCATCCGCAACAGGTTTCTGTCGTAAAAATGGACAAGACATGGCTGCGACAGACTTACCCATCTCCTCCGCTTATAAAGCCGCAATCTAATCCTGTTTACATGAAGTTAGCCTGCTCCCGAGCAGGTTCAAGCTTACGGACCTGTTGCTATGACAGCAAGTCCAGAATGAGCGTCCAAGAACCGAACAATCCAAGATCATGCCAAATCGTCAACAATCAAATCCAGCTAACCGAGTTAGCGACGTACGAAGAACGGGCCCCTGGACAGCAAACACAAGGGCAATATATAGGGATGCTAACAAGGATAATTATCAAGGCAGGTGTGGGGACTGAAACACTAAAGGGAAGTAATGAGAAGAGAAGGGGGGGAAAATAGAAAAGAAAATTTTGGGGAAAAAAAAGTGTTTTTCACAAAAAAAAAGGGGGGAAGAGAAAAAAAGAGGGAGAAAAAAGGTGTGAGGGGTTGTATGTTTTTTTTTATAATAAATTAAATATTTTTATATAAAATTTTTTAAGGGGTTTTAAAAAAAATGGTTCAATATAATTGTAAACAATTCATCCTCTGAGCATCTTTATGTCACGTCCATAACGTTGGAATTGCCCACACTCCTTTGGAAACGGGCTTGAGATCCTTTATGTGAAGAGGCTGCATTAATTCATAGGGATGTGCTTTGATTTCAGGAGAGCAGTTTAAGAGCAGAGTGGAAATTTTGTCATTTCCATGTGCATTTATTTTAAAACTGTACTATTTTTCTTTACAGTGAATTAGATCTATCAAAATATATCTCATCCATCCTCACATCAATAACATCAGCCATCTTGACTGAGTATTAACTCAGAGCAGATTCTAATAAATGGTAGTTTTCTATGGAGGATGAGAAATGACTTAATAAAGTTGTTACGGTCTTCTTTGAAGATCACAACAAAATAAGGAAGACGCCACACAAATCCTAAGATTTATTTAACTGAAGTAAATAACATCAAAGAGCCTCAAAGAGCAGCAACATCTTCTCTGTTTAACCCGGTGTCTTTTAAAGTGCCATGATTACGTTCAGGTGTATAGCCACACCACAAACACACAATCACTCACTGAGCCGTCACAAAGTGTATAAATAAAGTGGAAAAATGTATAAATACAGACCATTAATTTAGACGTGCAGCCAAATCTGCTTCGAGCAGGGTTCGTACTGGCAGTCAGTGAGACTTTGAGACTTTGATACGAGAGTCCTATGCACCATGATGTCTCACAATTATAATTACTGATGCGGAGTGAGAACATAAGATTTTGTTTCATTCATGTATTACTTTACTAACTGATTCATTTGTTTGTTTATTAGTACATTTATCCATTTATTAATTTAAACTTCAGTTATTTCATTACATTAGTTAAGTGTGTCCCGCTCTCAAGCGCTTTCTGCTGCCATGTTGCTTTTTTTGGTGCCGTTGCCATGGTGAAGGGTCACATCAGAGCTCCATTGATCATGGCTTGTCTTAGATGTGGTGCAAGCGCTTAACTCAAGGTAAACCTAACCCAGAGTTGATAGAATTCACTCAAATCAGCTGTTCTGAAACCAAAAACTCAAAGTTTCGCATCTCGGTGTAAATCAACTCAGAGTTCACATTTTTTAACTCAGTGTTGCACCTCCTTATTGAAACAGGCCATACTCTCATAAAATGGCACAATAAAACAAATAGGAAAAGTAAATGTCAATTTTTTTCGTATGGATTTTTCTTTCTCTAAGCAAAAAACTCTTTCCACTCCAAATGTAAACAATTAAGTTTGAACCTTTGGATAATATCAAAATCATGTGTCCAATCGGTGAAAACAACCGTCTTGCTCTTGTGATATGGCTTCATTTCAAAATACGATTATATGCAAGATCTTTTTTGTATTATTAGTTATAATATTTAGTATATTTGTGTTCCTGTGGCTCGGTGGTTATAGAGCGTTGCATTAGCAGCTCAAACACTTTTGGTTTTGATTCCCAGGGAACTGATCAAATGTATAGGCTGAATGCATGTCTGCCATATGCAAGAATCTAAACATTAGAATAATTCAAACCGAACTTAAATAAAGACTCGATAGAATAATTCAAACCGAACTTAAATAAAGACTCGATAGAACAATTCAAACCGAACTTAAATAAAGACTCGATAGAATAATTCAAACCGAACTTAAATAAAGACTCGATAGAATAATTCAAACCGAACTTAAATAAAGACACGATAGAATAATTCAAACCGAACTTAAATAAAGACTCGATAGAATAGAAAATTCAAACCGAACTTAAATAAAGACTCGATAGAATAATTCAAACCGAACTTAAATAAAGACTCGATAGAACAATTCAAACCGAACTTAAATAAAGACTCGATAAAATATAAATAAAGACTCGATAGAACAATTCAAACCGAACTTAAATAAAGACTCGATAGAATAATTCAAACCGAACTTAAATAAAGACTCGATAGAATAATTCAAACCGAACTTAAATAAAGACACGATAGAATCGATAGAATAATTCAAACCGAACTTAAATAAAGACCGATAGAAAATTCAAACCGAACTTAAATAAAGACACGATAGAATAATTCAAACCGAACTTAAATAAAGACTCGATAGAATAATTCAAACCGAACTTAAATAAAGACTCGATAGAACAATTCAAACCGAACTTAAATAAAGACACGATAGAATAATTCAAACCGAACTTAAATAAAGACACGATAGAACAATTCAAACCGAACTTAAATAAAGACACGATAGAATAATTCAAACCGAACTTAAATAAAGACACGATAGAATAATTCAAACCGAACTTAAATAAAGACACGATAGAATAATTCAAACCGAACTTAAATAAAGACACGATAGAATAATTCAAACCGAACTTAAATAAAGACTCGATAGAATAAATTCAAACCGAACTTAAATAAAGACACGATAGAATAATTCAAACCGAACTTAAATAAAGACACGATAGAATAATTCAAACCGAACTTAAATAAAGACACGATAGAATAATTCAAACCGAACTTAAATAAAGACACGATAGAATAATTCAAACCGAACTTAAATAAAGACTCGATAGAATAATTCAAACCGAACTTAAATAAAGACTCGATAGAACAATTCAAACCGAACTTAAATAAAGACACGATAGAATAATTCAAACCGAAACTTAAATAAAGACTCGATAGAATAATTCAAACCGAACTTAAATAAAGACACGATAGAATCAATTCAAACCGAACTTAAATAAAGACTCGATAGAATAATTCAAACCGAACTTAAATAAAGACTCGATAGAATAATTCAAACCGAACTTAAATAAAGACTCGATAGAATAATTCAAACCGAACTTAAATAAAGACTCGATAGAATAATTCGATAGAATAATTCAAACCGAACTTAAATAAAGACTCGATAGAATAATTCAAACCGAACTTAAATAAAGACTCGATAGAATAATTCAAACCGAACTTAAATAAAGACTCGATAGAATAATTCAAACCGAACTTAAATAAAGACACGATAGAATAATTCAAACCGAACTTAAATAAAGACACGATAGAATAATTCAAACCGAACTTAAATAAAGACACGATAGAATAATTCAAACCGAACTTAAATAAAGACACGATAGAATAATTCAAACCGAACTTAAATAAAGACTCGATAGAACAATTCAAACCGAACTTAAATAAAGACACGATAGAACAATTCAAACCGAACTTAAATAAAGACTCGATAGAATAATTCAAACCGAACTTAAATAAAGACTCGATAGAATAATTCAAACCGAACTTAAATAAAGACACGATAGAATAATTCAAACCGAACTTAAATAAAGACTCGATAGAATAATTCAAACCGAACTTAAATAAAGACACGATAGAATAATTCAAACCGAACTTAAATAAAGACACGATAGAATAATTCAAACCGAACTTAAATAAAGACTCGATAGAATAATTCAAACCGAACTTAAATAAAGACTCGATAGAATAATTCAAACCGAACTTAAATAAAGACTCGATAGAATAATTCAAACCGAACTTAAATAAAGACTCGATAGAATAATTCAAACCGAACTTAAATAAAGACTCGATAGAATAATTCAAACCGAACTTAAATAAAGACACTCGATAGAATAATTCAAACCGAACTTAAATAAAGACACGATAGAATAATTCAAACCGAACTTAAATAAAGACACGATAGAATAATTCAAACCGAACTTAAATAAAGACACCGATAGAATAATTCAAACCGAACTTAAATAAAGACACGATAGAATAATTCAAACCGAACTTAAATAAAGACACGATAGAATAATTCAAACCGAACTTAAATAAAGACACGATAGAATAATTCAAACCGAACTTAAATAAAGACACGATAGAATAATTCAAACCGAACTTAAATAAAGACTCGATAGAATAATTCAAACCGAACTTAAATAAAGACACGATAGAATAATTCAACAAACCGAACTTAAATAAAGACACGATAGAATAGAACAATTCAAACCGAACTTAAATAAAGACACGATAGAATAATTCAAACCGAACTTAAATAAAGACTCGATAGAATAATTCAAACCGAACTTAAATAAAGACACGATAGAATAATTCAAACCGAACTTAAATAAAGACACGTGATAGAATAATTCAAACCGAACTTAAATAAAGACTCGATAGAATAATTCAAACCGAACTTAAATAAAGACACGATAGAATAATTCAAACCGAACTTAAATAAAGACTCGATAGAATAATTCAAACCGAACTTAAATAAAGACTCGATAGAATAATTCAAACCGAACTTAAATAAAGACACGATAGAATAATTCAAACCGAACTTAAATAAAGACTCGATAGAACAATTCAAACCGAACTTAAATAAAGACTCGATAGAATAATTCAAACCGAACTTAAATAAAGACTCGATAGAATAATTCAAACCGAACTTAAATAAAGACATCGATAGAATAATTCAAACCGAACTTAAATAAAGACACGATAGAATAATTAAAGAACTACGATAGAACAATTCAAACCGAACTTAAATAAAGACACGATAGAATAATTCAAACCGAACTTAAATAAAGACATCGATAGAATAATTCAAACCGAACTTAAATAAAGACTCGATAGAATAATTCAAACCGAACTTAAATAAAGACTCGATAGAACAATTCAAACCGAACTTAAATAAAGACACGATAGAACAATTCAAACCGAACTTAAATAAAGACACGATAGAACAATTCAAACCGAACTTAAATAAAGACTCGATAGAATAATTCAAACCGAACTTAAATAAAGACTCGATAGAACAATTCAAACCGAACTTAAATAAAGACACGATAGAATAATTCAAACCGAACTTAAATAAAGACACGATAGAATAATTCAAACCGAACTTAAATAAAGACTCGATAGAATAATTCAAACCGAACTTAAATAAAGACTCGATAGAATAATTCAAACCGAACTTAAATAAAGACTCGATAGAATAATTCAAACCGAACTTAAATAAAGACTCGATAGAATAATTCAAACCGAACTTAAATAAAGACTCGATAGAATAATTCAAACCGAACTTAAATAAAGACTCGATAGAACAATTCAAACCGAACTTAAATAAAGACTCGATAGAACAATTAAACTTAAATAAAGACACGATAGAATAATTCAAACCGAACTTAAATAAAGACACGATAGAATAATTCAAACCGAACTTAAATAAAGACTCGATAGAATAATTCAAACCGAACTTAAATAAAGACTCGATAGAATAATTCAAACCGAACTTAAATAAAGACTCGATAGAATAATTCAAACCGAACTTAAATAAAGACACGATAGAATAATTCAAACCGAACTTAAATAAAGACACGATAGAATAATTCAAACCGAACTTAAATAAAGACACGATAGAACAATTCAAACCGAACTTAAATAAAGACTCGATAGAATAATTCAAACCGAACTTAAATAAAGACACGATAGAATAATTCAAACCGAACTTAAATAAAGACTCGATAGAACAATTCAAACCGAACTTAAATAAAGACACTCGATAGAATAATTCAAACCGAACTTAAATAAAGACCGATAGAATACAATTCAAACCGAACTTAAATAAAGAAAATCAAACCGATAAAGAGATAATTCAAACCGAACTTAAATAAAGACTCGATAGAATAATTCAAACCGAACTTAAATAAAGACACGATAGAATAATTCAAACCGAACTTAAATAAAGACTACGATAGAATAATTCAAACCGAACTTAAATAAAGACACGATAGAATAATTCAAACCGAACTTAAATAAAGACGTAGAAAATCGATAGAATAATTCAAACCGAACTTAAATAAAGACTCGATAGAATAATTCAAACCGAACTTAAATAAAGACACGATAGAACAATTCAAACCGAACTTAAATAAAGAAACACGATAGAATAATTCAAACCGAACTTAAATAAAGACACGATAGAATAATTCAAACCGAACTTAAATAAAGACTCGATAGAATAATTCAAACCGAACTTAAATAAAGACACGATAGAATAATTCAAACCGAACTTAAATAAAGACACGATAGAATAATTCAAACCGAACTTAAATAAAGACACGATAGAATAATTCAAACCGAACTTAAATAAAGACTCGATAGAACAATTCAAACCGAACTTAAATAAAGACTCGATAGAATAATTCAAACCGAACTTAAATAAAGACTCGATAGAACAATTCAAACCGAACTTAAATAAAGACTCGATAGAATAATTCAAACCGAACTTAAATAAAGACTCGATAGAATAATTCAAACCGAACTTAAATAAAGACACGATAGAATAATTCAAACCGAACTTAAATAAAGACTCGATAGAATAATTCAAACCGAACTTAAATAAAGACGATAGAAAATCGAATAGAATAATTCAAACCGAACTTAAATAAAGACTCGATAGAATAATTCAAACCGAACTTAAATAAAGACACGATAGAATAATTCAAACCGAACTTAAATAAAAGAAAAAAAAGAACTTAAATAAAGACTCGATAGAACAATTCAAACCGAACTTAAATAAAGACTCGATAGAACAATTCAAACCGAACTTAAATAAAGACACGATAGAATAATTCAAACCGAACTTAAATAAAGACACGATAGAATAATTCAAACCGAACTTAAATAAAGACACGATAGAATAATTCAAACCGAACTTAAATAAAGACTCGATAGAATAATTCAAACCGAACTTAAATAAAGACTCGATAGAATAATTCAAACCGAACTTAAATAAAGACTCGATAGAATAATTCAAACCGAACTTAAATAAAGACTCGATAGAATAATTCAAACCGAACTTAAATAAAGACTCGATAGAATAATTCAAACCGAACTTAAATAAAGACTCGATAGAATAATTCAAACCGAACTTAAATAAAGACTCGATAGAATAATTCAAACCGAACTTAAATAAAGACTCGATAGAATAATTCAAACCGAACTTAAATAAAGACTCGATAGAATAATTCAAACCGAACTTAAATAAAGACACGATAGAATAATTCAAACCGAACTTAAATAAAGACTCGATAGAATAATTAAAAAAAAAAACGATAGAATAATTCAAACCGAACTTAAATAAAAGACATAGAAAATTCAAACCGAACTTAAATAAAGACTCGATAGAATAGAACAATTCAAACCGAACTTAAATAAAGACACGATAGAATAATTCAAACCGAACTTAAATAAAGACACGATAGAATAATTCAAACCGAACTTAAATAAAGACACGATAGAACAATTCAAACCGAACTTAAATAAAGACACGATAGAACAATTCAAACCGAACTTAAATAAAGACTCGATAGAACAATTCAAACCGAACTTAAATAAAGACTCGATAGAATAATTCAAACCGAACTTAAATAAAGACACGATAGAATAATTCAAACCGAACTTAAATAAAGACTCGATAGAATAATTCAAACCGAACTTAAATAAAGAAAATTCAAACCGAACTTAAATAAAGACACGATAGAATAATTCAAACCGAACTTAAATAAAGACTCGATAGAATAATTCAAACCGAACTTAAATAAAGACTCGATAGAATAATTCAAACCGAACTTAAATAAAGACACGATAGAACAATTCAAACCGAACTTAAATAAAAGAAAAAATAAACCGAACTTAAATAAAGACTCGATAGAATAATTCAAACCGAACTTAAATAAAGACTCGATAGAATAAACAATTCAAACCGAACTTAAATAAAGACTCGATAGAATAATTCAAACCGAACTTAAATAAAGACTCGATAGAATAATTCAAACCGAACTTAAATAAAGACTCGATAGAATAATTCAAACCGAACTTAAATAAAGACACGATAGAACAATTCAAACCGAACTTAAATAAAGACACGATAGAATAATTCAAACCGAACTTAAATAAAGACACGATAGAACAATTCAAACCGAACTTAAATAAAGACTCGATAGAATAATTCAAACCGAACTTAAATAAAGACTCGATAGAATAATTCAAACCGAACTTAAATAAAGACACGATAGAATAATTCAAACCGAACTTAAATAAAGACTCGATAGAACAATTTCCAACGGTTGTGCCTGCTCTGACCCACATCATCAACTCCTCGCTCACCACTGGGACATTTCCCACAGCGTTCAAAGAGGCCCGCATCACACCGCTTCTAAAGAAACCCACCCTGGACCCTACACTGCTAGAAAACTACAGGCCTGTCTCCCTTCTTCCCTTCATCGCCAAAGCCCTGGAGCGAGTTGTGCTCAATCAGCTCTCCTCCTTTCTCATGCAAAACAACCTCCTGGACAGCAATAAGTCTGGGTTCAAGACCGGTCATTCCACAGAGACTGCACTGCTCTCAGTCATCGAAGCCCTGAGACTGGCAAAAGCATCATCCATGTCATCTGTGCTCATCCTACTGGATCTGTCTGCTGCCTTTGACACTGTCAATCATCACATCCTCCTGGCTTCTCTCAGTGCTATGGGTGTCTCTGGAATGGCGTTGCAATGGTTTGAGTCCTACCTCTCGGGTAGGTCATTCAGAGTATCCTGGAGAGATGAGGTCTCCGTGTCCCAACTAGGACCGCTACTCTTCTCCATTTACATGACATCCCTCGGCTCGGTCATTCAGAAGCATGGCTTCTCCTATCACTGCTATACCGACGACACACAACTCTACTTGTCATTTCAATCAAACCTCTCCAGATGATCCAGAATGCGGCGGCAAGAGTGGTCTTCAATGAACCGAAGAGAGCGCATGTAACTCCGCTCTTCATCAGGTTACACTGGCTCCCTGTTGCCGCCCGCATAAAGTTCAAAGCTATGCTCCTGGCCTACAAGACCAACACCGGGTCTGCACCATCGTATCTCCACTCGCTAATGCAGATCTATGTTCCTGCCAGATCACTGCGGTCTGCAAAGGAACAACGACTAGTGGTACCATCCCAAAAAAGTCACTCTCCCGTACCTTCTCTGGATCTGTTCCACATTGGTGGAACGATCTACCAGCTGCTACAAGATCAACAGACTCGGTTGCCATCTTTAAAAAACGCCTAAAACGCATCTCTTCCGTCAACACGTCGCTGATTGATTTTTCCTATTTCTCTTCCCTTTCCTTCTTTATTATAAAAAAAACCTTACTAACCTCACTATTCTTAGCTTTTTATACTGTGCTAGGCTTTAATGGACTAGTTTGATGCACTTGGTATCTTTTGCATTGATGCACTTTTGTGGCCTATGTTGTTATAATTGCTTCCAATGTTTCCTCATCTGTAAGTCGCTTTGGATAAAAGCGTCTGCTAAATGACAAAATGTAAATGCAAATGTTGAGCTCGGTGGGCAGGGCTCAGCTGAGATGGTGTCCATGAACTGAGTGGTGTTATCATTGTGTGACGTGTCAGCCGCATGTCCAACCAGGTGCTGAGGTGAAGACATGTGGTCATTCACACTGTGTTCGGGTGTGTGTGTGCCATTCTGGTTGAGTGTATTGGCAGAAGGATGACTGAGGGAGAAGAAGATATTGTCCTTAAGCACTCTTAAACCCAGTTTGTTTGGCTGGTGGCCATTTTGTTGAAACAGTTGCTTCTGACTCCAGAAAATATTGAAGTTGTCAATGAAGTTCACTCGTTTTATATTGCAGGTTTTTTGCAGCCATGTATTAAGCCCAAGCAAACGTGAAAACCTGTTTGTTCCTCTTGCTTGGAGTGGTCCACTGATGAATGTTTGAACATTCAGTCTTTTTTGTGTTTCAAAGAGTTTCTAAGTCAAATTTAAATTGACCAGCCTCCTCCTTGGTCTTCACACTCCATGTGAGTAGATAGGAAATCCACTGAAAGTTGGTTTGCCAACTACCATTCAAAACAAAGGAAGAAGAACAATTACCTGTTGCATAGACCTCCACCTCACACAGAGTGAGATAAGATGTTTGTCCAGTGATGACCACATTCACATAACATCCCAACATCCCATTACTTGAGTAACTGACAGCTTTATCAGCTAAAATATCAGAAGTAACAGTACATCTAGAGAGCGAGAGAAAAACAATCAGATGGGGCTACTCTCCTCTACTTGGTTTTGGAGCAAATATCATATATGAGACGTTTATTTCTCACTAATGGTCAGTTTTGTGAATGAAGGAAAAATGCTGAAACTGTGAATCGACTGTTACTTTTGTGTTCAAGCATTCCTGTAGCTCAGTGGTAAGAGCATTGTGTTAACAGTGCAAGGTTGTGTGTTGGATTCCAGGGGATTGCAGATACCTATGTCTAAATGTATAGGATAATGCAACGTAAGTCGCTTTGGATAAAAGTGTCTGTCAAATGCATAAATGTAAATGTAAAATGTTCTCCGGCGATATTCACCAATGCCCTGGAGCGGCTGTGTGAATGTGTATATGGCTGTGCTAAGTTGATTTATAATGCTAGAAATTATCTTGACAATGATTCTATTAAGGCAGTGTGGATGGACATTTTATTACCCTAACCCTAACCAATCTTCGCAACGTTCACTTTATCAAAGCTTGTTTCTGTTCTTTGTGTTGTCCAAAATAAGTGAGAAATTTTAAATAACCAGATTGAAAATGATATCTTTAAAAACAATATTTTCATTGATTTGCAGTCCAGATTTAGGACTTTACACTCCATTGTGAAGTTTACATTATACTACCACAATCGGGATAATCCACGGCTTGTTTTACCATCAAGGTTATCTGCGCTGTGTCAAGATTTACTCTTGCGATTGTGAAGTTTTGGTGTGTCTGTATGTTCACAGCAATTCAGTGATGGATGTTATTTAAATGGTGGATATAACATTAGATTTGGAGATTATTTGAAACTGATAGATGGCGCGGTCCCAACGCTAAAAGATGCCGGACATGAACTTCACATGGTAAATAAAACAAGTCCCGCCTCTAGAAGCTCATGTTATTCCGGAAATAATTGTACAGCTGAATCTCTCTTTTATCAATTTGATCAAACTAAATGCTCTTCGAAGATACAACGTATGCCAGACTACCGTATAAGCACTCAAGATTAATATGAGATTGGCATATTAAACTGTGTGTGTTACCTCATCATTAAAGGTATCCTGTGGTATACTGGCTGATCCATTACCAATTAGTTGTAGAGCTTCTCAAGGGAATATTTTAAGACCCTCGTTTTATAAATTTCTCAATTGTTCCAATGTGGTTCCAAGTTATTAATTTCCATATGGTGAGACATCAACATTTTAATTTGTCCATGTTAGTTCAGAAGTTTGGTGGAAAAAATACTGTATGTTTTTATATACTAATACAATCGCACGTAATATGTTACAGATGCCCTTCAAGAGAGTAACAACCCGATTCCAGAAAAGTTGGGACGTTTTTTAAATTTGAATAAAATTAAAACTAAAGGAATTTCAAATCACATGAGCCAATATTTTATTCACAATAGAACATAGCTAACATGGCAAATGTTTAAACTGAGAAATGTTACACTTTTATCCACTAACTTAGCTCATTTCAAATTGAATGCCTGCTACAGGCCTCAAAAAAGTTGGGACCGGGGCTTGTTTACCATTGTGTAGCATATGTTGCTCTAAAACCTTTATACACTCACCTAAAGGATTATTAGGAACACCTGTTCAATTTCTCATTAATGCAATTATCTAATCAACCAATCACATGGCAGTTGCTTCAATGCATTTAGGGGTGTGGTCCTGGTCAAGACAATCTCCTGAACTCCAAAATGAATGTCAGAATGGGAAAGAAAGGTGATTTAAGCAATTTTGAGCGTGGCATGGTTGTTGGTGCCAGACGGGCCGGTCTGAGTATTTCTCAATCTGCTCAGTTACTGGGATTTTCACACACAACCATTTCTAGGGTTTACAAAGAATGGTGTGAAAAAGGAAAAACATCCAGTATGCGGCGGTCCTGTGGGGGAAAATATCTTGTTGATGCTAGAGGTCAGAGGAGAATGGGCCGACTGATTCAAGCTGATAGAAGAGCAACTTTGACTAAAATATCCACTCGTTCAAACTGAGGTATGCAGCAAAGCAGTTGTGACGCCAAAACACGCACAACCTGAAGACGGATGGGCTACAACAGCAGAAGACCCCACCGGGTACCACTCATCTCCACTACAAATAGCAAAAAGAGGCTACAATTCGCACGAGCTCACCAAAATCGGACCGTTGATGACTGGAAAAATGTTGACTTGTCTGATGAGTTTCGATTTCTGTTAAGACATTCAAATGGTAGAGTCAGAATTTGGCGTAAACAGAATGAGAACATGGATCCATCATGCCTTGTTACCACTGTGCAGGCTGCTGGTGGTGGTGTAATAGTGTGGGGGGTGTTTTCTTGGCACACTTTAGGCCCCTTAGTGCCAATTGGGCATCGTTTAAATGCCACGGCCTACCTGAGCATTGTTTCTGAATACCATGTACCCATCCTCTGATGGATTGGATTGGATTCAATTTATTGTCATTACACACATACAAGTACAGTGCAACGAAATGTATTTTTAGAAGAAGATAAAGCATAACATGGGGAAGGTGAGGAGAAAAACATGTACACAATACACCATAGACAAGACTTGCAACAGGGATAAGTAATCCAGTTCCGACAAGCAGCCATCTGATCCTGCTGCCATGGTGGCGCCGTATACAGACCCGCTTGTCAGGCTGGCGGGTCAAAGCGACGGAGGCGATGGATCTGGGGATGGGAAACCGCCCTCGAGTGCGGCATATGTTTGTGTGTGTGTGTGAGAGTCTGTGTGATAGTCTGTGCAGGTGTTTCAGTAGAATGGGGGAGGTACGCAAGAGCGTCTCTCCGTACTGCTCCACTCAGGGTTGAATTCCAGCAGCAGCCTTGGCCAAGGCTGATACAGGGGAGTCGAAAAAGATAAGATTGATTGTTTAGTCTTGGGGCGAGCAACCGCATTCCATTTCCCAGCTACTCTCTTTGTCCATTTTATCCATTTTGGCCTCCAACAACATAAATTTTCCTTTGCAAAGTCGTGAGCTTCTCCGTGATAGAATCCATATTGCGGTTATTAGTCTCATTTCCAGAGCCGACTGCTCTTCCCACGACTTCCATCATAACGGGCAGCCTTGTGAGACTTTTGAGAGCTGTTACCGTTTTCTTAATTTCTCGATAACTAAGGGCACAGCCTAATCCAATCAGCATAATACCTGTTATCATGGTTCCGAATAGGTAGATATCTTCAATGTCCTCCACGGAAAGAGGAGCCAGACACACGACCCGCCATCTCTCCCACACGTCCATCGTGTAGCCAGCTGCGAACGTTCTGTCAGGGCAGACAGGTTCCCCGAACCCAAGCTTCTCGTCGAGAAGATGGTGTCAATAGCGTTAAGAGACCAGTTGATCAGATCCATAATTTAAATCCATAATAAAGAGCAGTGCAGAGAGAATCTCTCAATAGATGATACGAGACAAGACAGGAGATCAGCAGGAAAAAAGGGGAGGACGGGAGCAAGAAAAATGCGACTGAGAGTCAAAGAGAAGAGTTGGATTCTTGATGGCTACTTCCAGCAGGATAATGCACCGTGTCAAAAAGCTCGAATCATTTCAAATTGGTTTCTTGAACATGACAATGAGTTCACTGTACTAAAATGGCCCCCACAGTCACCAGATCTCAACCCAATAAAGCATCTTTGGGATGTGGTGGAACGGGAGCTTCGTGCCCTGGATGTGCATCCCACAAATCTCCATCAACTGCAAGATGCTATCCTATCAATATTGGCCAACATTTCTAAAGAATGCTTTCAGTACCTTGTTGAATCAATGCCACGTAGAATTAAGGTAGTTCTGAAGGAGAAAGGGGGTCAAACACAGTATTAGTATGGTGTTCCTAATAACCCTTTAGGTGAGTGTTTACCTTTCAGCATTCACAGAGCCTTCCAGAACATTCATTTTACTCCAATTTAAAAAACCTCGCAACTTTTCCGCGCGTTAGGGTATCTAAAATCTTTGAAATGGTAAATAGTATACAAACTTCCAAGAATTAAATGTGCCTTGCACTTATGCATAAGGCGAACAACTTAAAAGCAATGGAGTACCCCGCACATCAACAACTGATGCTAAAGGGGCCCTGTGCTTTGAAGGAGAATAGCATTGACAACGCTTCAATATGCAACAAGTTAAAATAGTTTTCAAAACTGTTTAAATATTCTATCCATATCAAATGTATATGGCTATAGCACAACCATAGATCTGATCCCTTAGAAAAGATTAGATAGCAGCTGAGTATAAAAAATATTTCAACCTTCACAGTTAAGAGTTTTATATTATCTGTGAAAACAGCAATCATCTTACTGGACTGTCTAAAATGAGTGTTAAAATGTTGATAATATATTCATGAATGTCAAAAATATTGACATTCTGAACCCAGGACGCTTTTACGTTCAATCATTTTAATTATTAATTTAATAATTTTCGGGGAGAATTGTCCAACAAGGGACTAAGAAAACAGATTTGCATGTTCTAATTAAACTTAGGTTATCGTAACCTATACGAATGCTGGGGGAGTGTATCAAGCACAGAAATACGTAATACCTCCAACTAGTTCTTTGACATTGTAAAGAAATCAGAATGCATGTCACACCGTTGTATTTCCCCTTTAATTGAAATGTCTGATGGCAAATTCACTGAAGTGAAGTGACGCGTGTTGTCTTTAGGCCACAATTGACTTTGTGATATAAATGACATCCGAGATTTAAATTAAGAGGAAGAATATCATTCTTCAAATTCAGTTATTATATTGCAGTTGCCGTTTTGGTGACACCCTCATCTTTTTCTCACCTTTTGATAAACTGTAATTCTTTTAAACTAAAGCCTGGTGCTTGTTTTCATGTTTAAAGAGTATTTGTTTATGGGTTTTGGTTACCCAAATTTGGTTGCCTAGATTTTGCTATGAGTCAACAAATTAGATTAGATTAGATTCAACTTTATTGTCATTACACATATACAAGTACAGTGTAACGAAATGTAGTTTTGGTCTAACCAGAAGTGCAGTTAGCAAGTGCAGGATATACAGTTAGAATAAATACAGAATACAATAGTGAGAATATAATACAGTGGGCATGGACTATAAAAATATTTTGCAGTAGGTGTGTTCTATGAAAATATGACAGTAGGTATATACTATGAACAATATATACAGATGACTATATACTATGAACATTAACTGTACAGGTGGATATGAACAGATAATAATTTAGACTAAAAAGTGCAAGTGACTTAGGTATGCATAAATTATTGACATTGGCTATTAAAGTTGCAGTGAAATAGGTGAGTTATGACCTCAGCACAATGACCTCAGCACAGTCAAATGACCTGTTGAAAATGAATCTTGAGGTCAGAGATTGAAAGTGGAGTCCTGGTTTGGTCTCACTGTTCTAGGAATCTCATCATGTCTTCTCTCAACACATCTGTAATTTAAATCTGAAGGTTTCACAGAATGGCTTGGACAGAACCCAGATGCAGAAAGACAAAAGGTTAAAGTAAAAAACTTTTATTAAACAAAAACCCACAATGGGGAAAACATGAACAAACACTAGAAAACAAACACTTCCCTGAAGAGGGTCAAAACAAGGGTCTTAGAAAAATGAAATAATGACTACAAACTAGTGATGTTACGTAAGACACTGAAGCTTCGAGGTGCGTATCGTAAATGCGACACAATTTCTAGTGAAGCCCCGTATCGAGGTGTGTATTGGTTTCCCAGAGTCACGTTATCTATGACAAATGAAGCCTCACTTTCTGTCCAATCACGTGTGCGTTTCGCTTTGCGTGTCAGAAGGTTGGAACCCCAGATCTTACTTAACGAGTCATTGTTGGCTCAGTCTGGTTGAAGGGTTCGTGAGGAGAGTGCTATACTTTGAAAGTTAATCAATACATTACATTTAAATAACAAGCATTTTTTTTCACTACTGTTAGATTTAATTTCTGCATAAATTAATACAATCCCGCAAAATAATGGACTGTGAAGTAGTTAAGCTCACTGAATACATTCCTGGCTAAATAGTTGGAGGAAGGGATTTCCTATCTGGTTATCGGTTATCTTTGTGGAGAAGGGGATCCCCTCTAAGCTAAACATTCTTAATTTTACAATGCTGTACCTTAACGGCAGGGCCAGACGTAATCCGCGTCCGCGGGTATCCGTGGAACAGTAGCGTGTATTTGATTGAGTACGCATCAAGTACTCTGCTGTTTAGTGTTGCAATCTGATGATTTTATGGTGTGATCGACTCCAAAGACATCCACAGTCTACTTCTCAAGCCAATCTTATAGATCGTGATCGTTTCTAAAGTAGGCTACAGAACAAGCGAATTTTAAAATCAAAAGTAAAATCCACTAATGAAGCAGCCTTTCTATATAAATGTCCACACGATATGGTTGTCGTGTTCGTATTGCATCACGTGTTTTTGTTGATAAAAGCAAGCTTAGCCTACACATTATACTTTAAGAAGCGCTGTAGTCAAACGCAGCAAACTCACACATAACAATGCAATGAGCGAACAAGTTTGTTAAAGGGCTTTTGTTTTTTTCCACATTAATTCATTTCTTCTTCATCTCATGTGCTGAAACAGTGTCACTGAAAGATCCATTAAAGTCGTCAAAAACAAGACTGAGATCATCATAGTTTAAAGCTGTGAACAGCTCATATCATCATTAAGTCAAGTCAAGTCAGCTTTATTTATATAGCGCTTTACAATTTTCATTGTCACAAAGCAGCTGTACAAGAAAACATTGACTATAAGTAAAACATAAAAGGTTATGGAAGTCAAAACACAGGTCAAATATCAGACACACAATAAATTCCTATATGCAGTGTTAATTAAATAAGACTATCAAATTCTAGCAGCCCCCCCGGCCAGGCAAACAGTGCAAAACAGTATGCAAACGGTGGCGAGGAACCCAAACTCCATTGGAGGAGAAAAAAACCTCGGAGGGAAACCAGGCCTAACCAGGGGATTCCAGTTCCCCTCTGGCAAAAACTGCTGCCTCTGCACAAGCTCAACAGTGCTTGCACAACAAGGCAAAATAAAAAAAAATTAGATTTAAAATTATCATTAATAATCTAATAGTGGCTGAAGTTTTGTACAGTCGCCACGTCCTTCGTCCAGCATTTGTCAGGTCTGGGTATGGATTGCGCTCTGCCCGCTCCGGTAACCTTGGACTGCGTCCTGCCCGCTCTAGTAACCTTGGAACAATGAGACAAGACTGGCTGAGTGTAGAGTACTGTTCTGCACTCTTTGATGCAACAAATGCATCAGTTGTTATTGGAAGTGTCCCCGGTTCCGTTTGATCTAACTAGTGCAGCCTAGATCTTTGAAATATATATATTATGATAGTGTAGTGTATGCAAGATTAAAAAGATGCATCTTTAGACTAGATTAAAACTGACAGAGTGTGTCTGCCTCCCGGACAGTGCAGGGAAGACTGTTCCAAAGTTTAGGCGCTAGATAGGAAAAGGATCTGCCGCCTGCACTTGATTTTGAAATTCTAGGTATTACCAACTGACCTGACGCCTGAGAGCGTAGTGCACGTGATGGACTATAATACGTGAGAAGTTCTCTCAAGTAGTGAGGAGCTAAACCATGCAAGGCTTTATAGGTAATAAGCAGGATTTTAAAATTAATGTGATGCTTTACAGGTAACCAGTGCAAGGTTGACAGAACTGCTCGTGCCACTGCCGCCCCCCATGTGACATGAAAAAATGCCGCCCCGGGCGACTGCCCTGTTCGCCCGTGCCTAAAACCGCTACTGGGAAAGCCTCATTGTTTCACGAGGCTTCATTTGCCCATCCCTACTCCAAACTGAAACAGGAACAAAGGTACTCCAAGAACACAAGGAAGCGTTTAAAGGGGAAAATACAGAGAACAAGATATCCAACCGTTAACAGTAATGATAACCATACCTTAGACAATGCACCAAACACTGAACAGAAGGACACTGGGGCTATATAAAGGGAGACACTAACAAGGAGTAATGACATGGGGAGAGTGGTGACAGGTGATTGGAATGAAACCATAACGAGAGTGAAACACAATCTAAAGAAGATTACAGAGACAGGAGGGCGGGGCTGAGAGACATAACAGGAAGCGTTTAAAGATAGGAAAGACACATGTCAGACAGGAAGGACAGAGTCCTGACAGAAGCCATGTCACATGTCATATAGTAAATCAGTTTAAAGCAATTCCTGAATGCCAGCAGTGTAGAGTGAGAAACTTGTAACATTGAACTTACAATCAAAGCACATTACGCTAGTATAAAAAACCTTAAAATAGTTCATGTGATTTCAGTGGTTCAAACTTCATTTTATAAAGTGAAGAGTACACTTTTTGTGCGTAACAAAACAAATATAACATTTAATTTAACAATTCCCTGACTTACGCGTCAACGTCGCACATTTACGAGACCATGCAGTGCAGGAGACAGCGTTTACAATGTTTGCATGCTGAGCTGACGCAGGATCCTGTGTTTTTACACCAGCATCACATGCATCCATTACGTGGTCATCAGGACGCCACACAATGCGTCAGCTCAGAATGCAAAGCATTGGAGACTGATGTGGAAGTCAGGAAATTGTTGAAAAAAGGGTTGTTATTTTTTTATAGCTCACAAAATGTCTACTCGCCGCTTCATAAAAGTAAAGTTGTGATCTTCATACATTTCAATTGACTCCCACAAATCTGTTTTGTGTGATGAATTATTAAAGGGGTCAGAATTGCCCCATGCCATAGACCTCCACGTTACACAGAGATGGATGCACATCCAGTCATGAGCTACACAACTAACAACACAAAAATAATGAGCACTGATGTGAACATCATGTTATTTCACGAGACTGTGACAGCAGAGGGAACGAGCCATGAATAAAAGAAGTCTTAGCAGACTTGTGAGAATGATCATTTTATTATGTTCGCACTTAGATAGTAAACAAAGCATATATAATTCATGAGGCCGAACCTTAACCCTATTAAAAATAAATTACAGTAGTGTGAAATGTTTGGTTAAATTGCTCTTAAATATTAAACATACATTCACAGAAATTAAAGAGTCACCTCCTCTCTTTAGGAGCCCGTCCATCAGATTGTAAATCTACCCCCAAATCTTCAAAAAGGATATGTTCTGACACATTTACTGCACTATTACATTGCATATATTGTCCTAATAAACATACACTTACACTGAATTTGTATTTATAATAATTACAATAGCCTATATTGTGCAACTCCAGCATCATACTTGTCAGGAAACATGCAGGAGTGATAAAAATAACCTCCAGTATCTCTCGGATCATTGCTTAACACAAGGACCTGTGAACGAAACCAACAATCAATAAATCACAATATTTATAGACTCTTAAATGAGCCATTTTTCAGTAAAGCCATTGAGTTAAGGTAATATGGAGTTAAATTAACCTTGAATTTACTGTCTGAACCCCACTAAATTGTGTGTGTGTGTGTGTGTGTGTGTGTGTGTGTGTGTGTGTGTGTGTGTGTGTGTGTGTGAGGTGTGTGTGTGTGTGTGTGTGTGTGTGTGTGTGTGTGTGTGTGTGTGTGTGTGTGTGTGTGTGTGTGTGTGTGTGTGTGTGTGTGTGTGTGTGAGGTGTGTGTGTGAGGTGTGTGTGTGTGTGTGTGTGTGTGTGTGTGTGTGTGTGTGTGTGTGTGTGTGTGTGTGTGTGTGTGTGTGTGTGTGTGTGTGTGTGTGTGTGTGTGTGTGTGTGTGTGTGTGTGTGTGTGTGTGTGTGTGTGTGTGTGTGTGAGGTGTGTGTGTGTGTGTGTGTGTGTGTGTGTGTGTGTGTGTGTGTGTGTGTGTGTGTGTGTGTGTGTGTGAGGTGTGTGTGTGTGTGTGTGTGTGTGTGTGTGTGTGTGTGTGTGTGTGTGTGTGTGTGTGTGTGTGTGTGTGTGTGTGTGTGTGTGTGTGTGTGAGGTGTGTGTGTGTGTGTGTGTGTGTGTGTGTGTGTGTGTGTGTGTGTGTGTGTGTGTGTGTGTGTGTGTGTGTGTGTGTGTGTGTGTGTGTGTGTGTGTGTGTGTGTGTGTGTGTGTGTGTGTGTGTGTGTGTGTGTGTGTGTGTGTGTGTGTGAGGTGTGTGTGTGTGTGTGAGGTGTGTGTGTGTGTGAGTGTGTGTGTGTGTGTGTGTGTGTGTGTGTGTGTGTGTGTGTGTGTGTGTGTGTGTGTGTGTGTGTGTGTGTGTGTGTGTGTGTGTGTGTGTGTGTGTGTGTGTGTGTGTGTGTGTGTGTGTGTGTGTGTGTGAGGTGTGTGTGTGTGTGTGTGTGTGTGTGTGTGTGTGTGTGTGTGTGTGTGTGTGTGTGTGTGTGTGTGTGGGTGTGTGTGTGTGTGAGGTGTGTGTGTGTGTGAGTGTGTGTGTGTGTGTGTGTGTGTGTGTGTGTGTGTGTGTGTGTGTGTGTGTGTGTGTGTGTGTGTGTGTGTGTGTGTGTGTGTGTGTGTGTGTGTGTGTGTGTGTGTGTGTGTGTGTGTGTGTGTGAGTGTGTGTGTGTGTGTGTGTGTGTGTGTGTGTGTGTGTGTGTGTGTGAGGTGTGTGTGTGTGTGTGTGTGTGTGTGTGTGTGTGTGTGTGTGTGTGTGTGTGTGTGTGTGTGTGTGTGTGTGTGTGTGTGTGGGTGTGTGTGTGTGTGTGTGTGAGGTGTGTGTGTGTGTGTGAGGTGTGTGTGTGTGTGTGTGTGTGTGTGTGTGTGTGTGTGTGTGTGTGTGTGTGTGTGTGTGTGTGTGTGTGTGTGTGTGTGTGTGTGTGTGTGTGTGTGTGTGTGTGTGTGTGTGTGTGTGTGTGTGTGTGTGTGTGTGTGTGTGTGTGTGTGTGTGTGTGTGTGTGTGTGTGTGTGTGTGTGTGTGTGTGTGTGTGTGTGTGTGTGTGTGTGTGTGTGTGTGTGTGTGTGTGTGTGTGGGTGTGTGTGTGTGTGTGTGTGTGTGTGTGTGTGTGTGTGTGTGTGTGTGTGTGTGTGTGTGTGTGTGTGTGTGTGTGTGTGTGTGTGTGTGTGTGTGTGTGTGGGTGTGTGTGTGTGTGTGTGTGTGAGGTGTGTGTGTGTGTGAGGTGTGTGTGTGTGTGGTGTGTGTGTGTGTGTGTGTGTGTGTGTGTGTGTGTGTGTGTGTGTGTGTGTGTGTGTGTGTGTGTGTGTGTGTGTGTGTGTGTGTGTGTGTGTGTGTGTGTGTGTGTGTGTGTGTGTGTGTGTGTGTGTGTGTGTGTGTGTGTGTGTGTGTGTGTGTGTGTGTGTGTGTGTGTGTGTGTGTGTGTGTGTGTGTGTGTGTGTGTGTGTGTGTGTGTGTGTGTGTGTGTGTGTGTGTGTGTGTGTGTGTGTGTGTGTGTGTGTGTGTGTGTGTGTGTGTGTGTGTGTGTGTGTGTGTGTGTGTGTGTGTGTGTGTGTGTGTGTGTGTGTGTGTGTGTGTGTGTGTGTGTGTGTGTGTGTGTGTGTGTGTGTGTGTGTGTGTGTGTGTGTGTGTGTGTGTGTGTGTGTGTGTGTGTGTGTGTGTGTGTGTGGGTGTGTGTGTGTGTGTGTGGTGTGTGTGTGTGTGTGTGAGGTGTGTGTGGTGTGTGTGAGGTGTGTGGGTGTGTGTGTGTGTGTGTTGGCCGATAAAGTATATGCAGGGAATAAACTCTGGGCAAATGTAAATGACATTTTTTGTTAGGGCAAAAATAAGTTTGAAAAAGCTGAACAGTCAGAGGATATCTTTTTTAACATTCCTACACGCTTTTTTTCTCTAGCCGGGGTTTAGATTAATCCGACACAACTCTCTAAGCAGCGCAGGCTTGTTTTTCACCCAAGGTTGGGTAAAATCAACCCTGCAGTTGGGTTATAATAACCCACCATTAACCCAGCAGAGTGTTCCGTCCAATATTTTAAGAAAACGGGAACAGCTGTCCAAAGTCTCACAAGGCTGCCCATTATGATGGAAGCAGTGGGAAGAGCAGTCGGCTCTGAAAATGAGACTATTAACCACAATATGGATTCTATCACGGAGAAGCTCACGACTTTGCAAAGGAAAATTGATGTTGTTGGAGACCAAAATGGACAAAGAGAGTTGCTGTGGAAATGGAATGCGGTTGCTCGCCCCAAGACTAAACAATCAATCTTATCTTTTTGACTCCCCCGTATCAGCCTTGGCCAAGGCTGGTGCTGGAATTCAACACTGAGTGGAGCAGTATGGAGGACGCTCTTGCGTACCTCCCCCATTCTACTGAAACACCTGCACAGACTATCACACACACATATGCCGCACTCGACTGAGGCGGTCTCCCATCCCCAGATCCATCGCCTTCGTCGCTTTGACCTGCCAGCCTGACAAGCGAGTCTGTAAACAGCACTGTTATGGCGCAGGATCAGATGGCTGCTTGCCGGAACTGGATTACTTATCCCTGTTGCAAGTCTTGTCTATGGTGTATTTTGTACATGTTTTTCTCCTCACCTTCCCCATGTTATGCTGTATTTTTCTTCTTACTACATTTCGTTACACTGTACTTGTATGTGTGTATTGACAATAAATTTAATCAAATCCAATATTTACACAGCTTGGGCTTTCTGTAGCTCAGAGGTTAGAGCTTTACACTAGCAATGCCACGGTCATAGATTCGCTCCCAGGGATTGCACATACTCAGAAACAAAACTGTATAGTATTATAAGCTGTATGTCTTGTTGGATAAATCGATAGCTGTAAATCCACTAATCCTTGCTGGTGGAACAATCTTCCAAATACAGTCCGGTTAACCACATCAGTCACATTATTCACAAAACAATTTAAAACACATCTTTTCTGTGAATTCTTGACTGGTAAATGTTGACTTCTCTACAAAAAAACACTAACACCCCCTCTCTCTTAATAGGTGTTGTTCCAGCTTTGTAAAAACTAGTATCTTGGTATAAAACCCTATTCTAGTATTGCCTCCTATTGGCTTTATTATTTCCTTTATCTCCTCTGGATAAAAGCGTCTGCTATATAGAAATGTGATGTTCAGTATCTAACCTCAATAGAAGTAAATAAACTAGACAAAGCAGAACCCCAGAACATGCCCCATTACTGTCCGTACTTGCTTAATCGCAATGACAGATCAAAGGTGTTTAACAGCCAGAGCAAGTTTCCCACAGCAAACTAACTTCATTTGTACTGATAGTGTTCAGGGCTGTAATTTCTGGGGACGAGGGGCACACGTTACCCCAACTTTTCGTGAAATCATGTTCGTGTCCCCCCCAATTTCAAATTAGTTTGTAATGATTTTTAACGGCACCGTCATCTACAAAGAGAAGTGGAACCAAGCCGTCTGCCTGTGTCGATACGGGCGTCGCGTACACACTAAAAAAAGCTCACTGAAAGGTTTCAATCACGTGGACGGCAGCAAGTGATTTTCTCCAGAGGAATGCACTGACAAAAACAAAGTACCCATGTTTAACGTCCTGAACAACGACCAGGTGAGACCACATTTCTGTCAAACCTTACTTGTAATAAATACTATATTCTGTTAAAAGAACGTGCCCTTATTAAACAGATAAAGTGTACTTGCCCAAAATCCATTAAAAGGAAACAGCTTAACGTACCAAAACAACAACCACGGAAAACCAAATTAAATACATTTGGTTTACATCAAACATAAACATGATAACAGAAAAGTTGGATTTTCTCAGTTTGTCACTGCCTTGAGCTAGGTTTTGTGGTTTCTTTAAACAAGCTTAACGTGAAACTATTGTTATCCCCAGACTAAGTGCTTGTTCTTTTAACGTAGCATGTGTTTATTACAATGAAGGTTTAATAGAAATCTGGTTTTGCATAGTCGTTGTTAAGATGTTGTTAAGTTGTTTTCTTATAATTGACGATCTGACTCGTTCTTTTAACAGCATCTAGTGTTGATGACAAGGCTTGACAGAAGTGTGGGCTTCCCTGGTTGATGTTTAGGTACATTAAACCTTGTTAAGCATTTTAGGAAGTCTTCTGGTATTCTGTGGAATTGTCCTACCCTGTCAGATTTTCCTACTGTAGCGCAAAGCGTAATATAATCTAAACAACATCGACAAAATAAACATGTAGGATTCATTTACAGCGCAATACTCTGTCAAATGTTTCTACCAGCATTCAATTAATATGTAGAATAATTTAACAATGCTACGGGAATGTCATGGTGTTTTTTCAATGGACAGGTAGGATGATTTTACAGTGCAAAAAATGTACAGATGATCTGGTAGGATGAGATTTCAGGACACCGGCTCGTCTCCTCCCGACTGCAGATTCAGGTAATATTCCATTTTTTCCTCCGTTTCTCAGTCAATAGTCGCGTTTCCCCCTTCTTAAAAATTGACTATAGCTTCACACTAAAAACACCTTTTGGTTCGTGGTTTAGTCAATTTAAACAATCAAAAACGATGCAATTTTTGAGTTTGTGATTGTGAATTCCCTATAAAGAAAATCACTCGCTGCCCTCCATCCGCACTCACAGCATGCAAAACTCCTAAACCTAGTGATTGTAGCTTTTATGTTGTCAATCTAGCATACTTAAGAATTAACAGCGAGTCAATCATGATGAATTATGCTTGTAACAGATTTAAACACGAAAGTTTGCGTCTTCGCTCAGATGTGTTTGTGCTGTTTATTCACAACCAGTGTGTGTACTCACCTCTGTCCTCCTGTTGTTCTTCTTCTTTCTTGGGTAGTTGTGTCCAGGACAGATTCAAATCAGAGATGTTTGATCCCAGAACAGACTGAAGCTAAAATACATCAAATATTTCAATCCACACATGAAACATACTGTCATTTCTCATCTCTCATGTCATATATTTACACACATCAAACACTCTCATATATCACTTCTGTCTTCAATCATCACATTTACTTTTGTATTTTATAGGGGGATGCAACGGTGTTTCATGCATCCTGACTTCTTTATAATGTTAAACATGTTGTCTTCTCATGCTTGGCATGCTCAACCAGTCAAAAACGAGTTGGACGTATGATGTAGTATTTCTTTGCTCGAAACACTCCCCCACCGTTTGTATACTCTAGGGATATTTAATGCGTAAGATACTATTCTATAAATACTCAAGATTAACATGAGATATGCAAAAACTGTCCGAGTTACAGCCTTTTTAAGACTCCTTTTCTCACCTGATGGAGGATTTCAGCGTGCGCTGCGGCTGCAACACTGGAGGAATATCTCAGCCTCAGAAAAGTTTTTTTTATATGGCCTGAATCACAGAAAATGCTCATTTGACAATCAAAAACAAATAAAAAACTTTATAAGAAGGCAAAAAGAAACAATCAACGCAGAAATAATGTGTAAAAAACAAAGAATAAATTGAGAAAATTGTTTATTTTAAATGATGATCATTAATCATAAAGTTGGAATCGATTTTGATTTGATTAAAACAAAATATTGGAAAAAGCTACAAGCTTCATCTAAGATCTAAGTAGTACGTTACTGTACAGAATTATGTGTCAGAAATTACGTTTTCCATAGACCTCCACTTCACACAGAGAGAGATAAGATGCACGTCCAGCTATGATCACATTCACATAACGTCCCTCCATCCCATGACACGAGTAACTAAAGGTGTAACCCACTTGAACACCAGAAGTCACAGCACATCTAGAGAGTGAGAGAGAGAGAGAGAGAGAGAGAGAGAGAGAGAGAGAGAGAGACAGAGAGACAGAAAGAAAAAATAAATGAATCTCTATAGAGATGTTAAAATCAATCAGTCACCTCAATAACTTTACCTGGGATTGTTGTTTCCATTGTTTTCCAGTGAGTTTCCAATACGAATCTCTGCTCCGTTGGTTTGATCAGCCCAACCGTCTGATCTAGAACTGATGATGACTGTACTGATCTCATAATTTTGCTGGAGATCCAACCTCCACCATGGGTTACCTAGATATCCTGTAATGCAGCAGTATGCCGCTTCACTTGCTCCATATCTTTTACCATCTATGGCATTCTGAGCTCCAAAGGTGTTATATGTAGATGACTGTGTAGCTGTTCCTTTCAATGCCACGTTCTCTAAAAATATAATTTGTATATATACAGTTGAAGTTTACATGTACATACATATTGAAGACTATGCAAAATGTTAATGATGTCAGCTTGGCCTGTTTAATAAAGAAAGTTAACACAGTTCTGTTGTGCGGACATATCTGGACCGGACCATATTAATTACAGCAATGTACCAAAAAACTTTCCAATGACGTAACTGATGATTAAAATAATTTATGATTGAATTTGTCCTTAAAAGGTGCAGTTCCCTTTCTGTCGGTCTCTCGACGTTGTGTCGAAGCCGACAGATGGGGTTCGCCCTTGAGAACCAATCATCTCTGACTATTTTGAAAAGGCCAATGAAATTGGCGAATGAAATTTGCATGCCGGGCTCCGTCCCCGAATATATCCGGGTATAAAAGGGGAGCCGGCGTGCTCATTCATTCACCTCTTGTTCTTCGGAGCTTTCGCATCTGATGACATTCTTTGAATTGCCGAATTCTACGACGCGGTGCAGCGGAGATTCCCCTGGGAGTCCTGGCAGTTCCTGAGGTATTTTTCTAAAAGAGCAATTTCCTCAGCGTGGCATTGCCCGCTGATCTCTTGGGTGCATTACACTCATCGAGGACGGGGACGGACACGGTGGTTGCCACGAGTGTTCGGGGGTCCGACCACTGTGGCAGCCTCGTGGATTCGTCCTGCCCGCACTGCGCGCGGATGGCTATTCAGACGTTGCGTCACTGCGCGCGGACGGCTAGTCAGACGTTGCGTCACTGCGCGCGGACGGCTAGTCAGACGTTGCGTCACTGCGCGGGGATGGCTAGTCAGACATTGCGTCACTGCGCGCGGATGGCTAGTCAGACGTTGCGTCACTGCGCGCGGATGGCTAGTCAGACGTTGCGTCACTGCGCGCGGATGGCTAGTCAGACGTTGCGTCACTGCGCGCGGATGGCTAGTCAGACGTTGCGTCACTGCGCGCGGATGGCTAGTCAGACGTTGCGTCACTGCGCGCTGATGGCTAGTCAGACGTTGCGTCACGGTGGCTATGTTCTGTCTAGAGCAAGCCACCACCTCGTTTGCTTCCCGTTCTGTGACCGCAGCCGCTACGGCCCTGCCGTCAGCGGCGGCGAGCAGCGAGGGTGATGTGGGGATTATCGTGAGCGTTAATCCGTCAGCCGGCCCTTCGGGGGCCTAGTGCCCGCCTTCTCACAAGGAGAGGCCTCTCTCTGGGTCCCACTTGCAGCCGCTCTCACCCTCTGAAAGATGGTGTTCGGCAACACGACGTTGCGTCGTGGCGGCACGCAATGACGAGTATAAAGCAGCCCTCAGCACTCTCGCTTCGACGGTGCGTCGAGCTGCGCCATTGCCTGGCAGGTGATTTAGCGGAGCCGTTCCCCCCGGGGGACCAGCACTGCTAGTCATTGAACCAACCCCCGCGGGTTGATGAAGCAGATCGCAGCCCCCCCCTGTGAGGTCCCTGGGTGCTTGGTTAGCATTTCAAACCATCACGGTGGCTGGGAGTGTGGTCCGTCTCGGCATTCGATCCAGTTCGCCAGACCTCCGCCGGACTACGGGCATCCTCTTACCTCAGCAGAGGCAGGGATGTTCCCGTGCTCCAGGCCGGGGCTGCCACCCCTCTGGCGAAGGCGATCGAACCGTCCCCTCGGCCGAGATGTCCAGTGGCTTCTACAGCTGCACTTCATCATCCCCAAAACCAGGGGTCGCTGCATACCTTGAGCAGCACCTTGCAAGGGTGCCGTTCAGGGGGCGCAGAAGCGCGTCCTGGTGTCTGTCAGACGCCAGGAGTGGTTCATGACAACTGACCGCATACTCTCATGTACAGTTTCCCTCGGCACTGTCGAGGGGCTGGCATGTCAGTAACGGGTCAGCCGGGAAAAGAGAGCAGCTCTCCCTGGCGCGGAGCTCCCCTTTTTCCTGGTAGAGAACTCAACACTGTCTCCATGACGGCGTGCTCGCTCTCGAGCACGCACAGTCAGTGCTGAGCTGCTTGAACTTTCAGGCAGCAGCCAGCCGTCCCCTGAAATCAGTTTCAGAGGCTCCTGGGCATGGTGTCCTCGGGGGTGGCCTGTCCCCCTCGGGTTGACGCACATGGGACCGCGACAGCACTGACTACAGAGATGAGTTCCCTGGAGAGCGTGGCGCACTGGCAGTAGGCGTATCGTCATTACGCCTGCTGCCGTCGCATCCTAACCCCGAGCAGGTCTTGAGGCCGGTCGTGGTAATGACAGATGCCTCCCTACTGGGTGCGGGCGGGTGTGCAACGGGCGCGCAGTGTCGGGTCGCTGGACGGGCCCCCGCCTGCATTGGCAGATCACCTTCAAGTTGCTAGCTGTCCTGCTTGCACTGATGAGGCTCCGGCCTCTCTTGCAGAACCAGCATACTGTCCCGGACAGCACGACCGGCGTAGCGTACTAAACCTCAGGGTGGCATTCGCTCGCTGCAGTCATCGCAACTCGCCCAAACGCCCCCTCCCGTGGAGACAGCAGGTGGCAAAGCCCCTGCAGGTCACATGCCCACCGGGTGTCCTGAACCAGACAGCCAAGCGCTCTCTCGTCAGTTGACGCCTCGTGGGAAGTGACGACTCCACCCCTCGTGGAGACAGCAGGTGGCAAAGCCCCTGCAGGTCACACGCCCACCGGGTGTCCTGAACCAGACAGCCAAGCGCTCTCTCGTCAGTTGACACCTCGTGGGAAGTGACGACTCCACCACTGCGGCCGGCATGGGTGTGGTTTGGGCGGGCACAGGTGGACCTGTTGCCTCCCTGAACACCACCCAGTGTCGCTGGGCACTCCCTGGTCGAGGCTCCCCCCTCGACACGGAGGCCCTAGCGTGCAGCTGGGCACGGGACAAGCGGAACTACGCTTCCCCCCCAGTGAGCTTCATTGCGCAGGTCCTGTGCAAGGTCTGGGAAGGGAGAATCAAGTGCTGCTAGTTGCGCCTTACGGGCCCAACTACATTTGGTCCTCGGAGCTAATACTCCTGACGACAACTCCCCCTGGCCAAATCCCCTGGCGAAGGGCCTACTCGCAGGGGATGGACACGTTGTGGCATTCGAGCCGGATCTTTGGGTCTGGCTCCTGGATGGGACGAGGAGTTCCTGGATGATCTACCCCCCATAGTGGTGGAGACTGTCACTCAGGCAAGGGCCATGCCCACGAGGCTGGATGCCTTTAAGTGGCGCCCCTTCTCGTCCTGGTGCTCTTCTCGAGGAGAAGACCCACGGAATTGCTCGCTCAGGAACGTGCTGTCCTATTGCAGGAGAGGCTGGGGAGTAATCTACCCTTACACATTGGAGCGTGGGTACCCGCTGTCACGGTTATCATGTACCAGTTGCTGGTGAGCCTCTGGGGCGGCATGACCTGATTATTAGGTTCCTCTAGGGCGCGAGGGGCTAAGGCCTCGTCCGCGCGCCGTACCCTCTGGGGAGCTTAAGGTGGACCTTTGGGTCCCTTTTTTTTCGGGCCTTGCGGGCCTCTCCTGCTGGGGCTCGAGTCCACCCAGAGGGTGAGGCACCTGCAAGCATTCCGTGTCCACCGATTGCCATAATTCAGGCCCGGTGACTCTCACGTGATCCTGAGACTCCGGCCGACTTACGTGCCCAAAGTTCCACCGCCCCCTTTGGGAACTAGGTGGTGAACTTGCAGGCGCTCCCACACCGGGAGAAAGACCCAACCTGTACGTGGGGTGTCTGGTAAGCGCGTTGCGCCTCTACTCGAACCACACGGAGGGCTTCAAGGCCCTGAGCAGCTCTTGTCTGTTATGGAGGTCAGCAACGGGAGTGCTGTCTCCGAGGAGAGTTGTCGCGCTGGGTCGCACACGCCGTCACCACGGCGTGCCGATCCTAGCCCGTGCCCATTTGAGTGACGGTACACTCCGCTCGGGGTGTGGCCTCCTCGTGGGCATCGGCTCAGTGCGCCTCTCTGGCAGACATCTGTAGAGTTGCGGGTTGGGCTACGCTATACGTCGCAGAGGCTTGCAAACCTCCGTGGGGAGTCGGCAGCTCGAGTCTTGCCAACAGGTGAGACCAGCAGTCGTGGGGCGTACGCCTGCGCATAGCGCCATTCCCCTTCTTAGGTGGATCAGTGCGCTATGGGCTGCCTCCCTTCTTTCCCCAAGGGTGAAGAATAGGCAGTCCTCCATCCATCAATAAGCACTCAGGGCGGCGGGCTCGGCGGAGCAGCCCTGCCTCCTATGGCCGGGTATCAAGCTGAGTTATTACAAATAGCTCTAACCGGACCTAGTGCCCCACACGTAGTAACCCCCCACTAGGGAGGTTCCGTCTGAGATGTCGTCATGAGATGGTTCCCCGCGTGGCAACCCATGACCCCCCCCAAGGTGGACATCCACCTTGCGGCATTCCGCACATACCTCCCATGAGTTCTCCCCTATTTGGTGAGACCATGTTGGTGTCTCCACTGTATTCCCCCCTAGGGTGGGAAGTGGTCTCCGTAGCGCACGTCCACATTGAGGGAACAGCGCTTACCCAGTAGCCCTACAGTACCAGACGGCTTCTCGTTTAGAAAACAAGGCGTCCGTCTGTGGTGGCTGAGGGCAGGGGCTACTCATCTTTGCCAAAAGCTCTGGGAGCCCCTGCCTGCCCACTGGAAGGTTACAATTTCGCGAGAGCGCTTACGTCTGACTCGCCTAGGCCAGTCAACGTCGCTTCGCTGGAGATTGTGACGCGGCTAGTGCCGTGGCGTTTTCAATAGGAACCCCATCTGTCGGCTTCGACACAACGTCGAGAGACCGACAGAAAGGGAACGTCTCGGTTACGTATGTAACCTCTGTTCCCTGATGGAGGGAACAAGACGTTGTGTCATTCATGCCACGACAATAGCCGTCCGCTGCAGCAGTCACGAGATGCTCTCAGGCTCCTCAGCACAAAAGGTGAATGAATGAGCACGCCGGCTCCCCTTTTATACCCGGATATCCAGGGGCGGAGCCCGGCATGCAAATTTCATTCGCCAATTTCATTGGCCTTTTCAAAATAGTCAGAGATGATTGGTTCCCAAGGGCGAACCCCATCTGTCGGCTTCGATACAACGTCTTGTTCCCTCCATCAGGGAACAGAGGTTACATACGTAACCGAGACGTTTGTAAATTGTGTGCAGCTGCAGGTATCTTCTGACATTTTTAAGGAAAGTCTGCTCAAATATCAAAAGACTGTTAAAATTAATTCTCAGATATGATATCCAACAACTCACACAAACCTCGTGTCATAATCGCGGTGGGTGAGACAAGGACAGAGGACCCAGGTGCAGACACCGGGTAAGAGGTTGACAAAAGATTTTAATAATAAATACAAAACAAAACCCATGAGGGGGAAACATAACAAGACAGGACTAATACTAACTTCTGATTAGGGGACTGATAACGCAAACTTTTGAAAACGGGTTTCAAAGTGCAAGTTTTTGAAAACCACAGCGTTCTCATTTTCGTGTAAACCCAGCAGTGACCAAATAACATTGCACGCATGCGTATTAGGTGTGGGAGTATGGTACGCACGTGTACATCCAAACACAACGAAGGAGAAATAAATACATCAATGGTGGATTACATGGGTTTTTTGTGCTGCACAATAGTTTGTTAACGCTTCTCCAGCAAAGTGTAGATTTACTACACCAGTGCTAGAACCAACAGAGGAGACTTGCAGCAAAATCTTAACACTCATTCACAGCGATGAAGGGTTTTAAACTGCGCTTTTGGATCAGACCCGGGAGGACGAGGAGACGGAAGGAAAACTTTCGAATGTCCAAACTTTTCGCCCAGCTTGTTTGTTTGTTTATGTGCGCACCCATCTCTTCACTATAAATTAGGAGAAATGCAGTGCTCTGTATTGTATGGTCTCTTTAGCGACGGAAGTCCGCCTTCCAATAAACCGTCAATCAATCATCAGGGACTCTGGAACGGTTTCTTAGTCTGCTGGTTCTTGTCCGGAGGCACCGGAAGCGCCTACTGGAAGGATGTTCTCAATGGGAGAAAGTGTAGTCCCTGTGATGCGCTGGGCTGTTTTCACCACCCGCTGCAGTGCCTTGTGCTCAGCAACAGAACATATCCCGTGCCAGACTGTGACACAGTTGGTCAGGATGCTCTCTATCGTGCAGCGAAGACTGAAGACAGTTGGTTCTTCTTCAGTGTCCTCAGAAAGAAGAGACGCTGGTGAGCCTTCTTGACCAGGCATGAGGTGTTGGTGGTCCAGGACAGGTCCTCCGAAATATGAGTCCCCAGGAACTTAAAACTGGAAACACGTTCAACAGCCATCCCATTAATGTGGATGGGGTCGTGTGTGCCTCCTTTCGCCTTCCTGAAGTCCACGATGATCTCGTTTGTCTTGGAGGTGTTAAGGAGCAGGTTGTTGTCTGAGCACCATGTGGCCAGGTCCCGGACCTCCTCCCTGTATGCAATCTCATCGTTGTTGCTGAAGTCTACAAACAGCATGCGTGCATAAGTGTCCTTATTGTCCAGATGTGTGAGCACGGAGTGCAGCGCCATGGACACTGCATCATCTTTGCTCCTATTTCTATGGTAGGTAAATTGGTATGGGTCTGGTGTGGATGGTAGATGTCTTTTAGGTGTGCCAGGACCAGCCACTCAAAGCACTTCATATCAATGGCCGGCAGGACACGGGAGGGAATGGCCGGCAGGACACTGGAGGGAATGGCCGGCTGGACACGGGAGGGAATGGCCGGCAGGACACGGGAGGGAATGGCCGGCTGGACACGGGAGGGAATGGCCGGCTGGACACGGGAGGTAATGGCCGGCTTGACACGGGAGGGAATGGCCGGCTGGACACGGGAGGGAATGGCCGGCAGGACACGGGAGGGAATGGCCGGCAGGACACGGGAGGGAATGGCCGGCAGGACACGGGAGGGAATGGCCGGCTGGACACGGGAGGGAATGGCCGGCTGGACACGGGAGGGAATGGCCGGCTGGACACGGGAGGGAATGGCCGGCTGGACACGGGAGGGCACAGGATTCCGGTGGCTTCGACCCTGGAGGGGAGCCCGGCGGACTCGACCACTGCCGCAACAATCGCTCTGTCTGCTGGGTCCTGTGATGGCTGGTTCATCCTGTCATGATCGCGGTGGGTGAGACAAGGACAGAGGACAGAAGTGCAGACAGCGGGTAAGGTCTTACCCAAACAAAACCCACCAGGGGGCAACATAACAAAACAGAGGGAAACGATAACAAGACAGGACTAATACTAACTACACTTAAACAAGACTAAAATTAACTATGAACATGAAAATTAAAACTACACAAGATTAAATTAAAAAGACACAGGAACTCACCCAACAAGCACAATGAACCAGCACAAACCTTTTCGTTGTTGACAAGGTTGCTGTTGTTAGAGCACATATCTCTTCTCCTCCTGTTGATTCATCTATCACTACCATGTGCTCGACTGTTTGTGCCTGTGACTCAATCTTTTTTGCGAGACATTGTAGCAAAAATGAAATCACTCCTGTTGCTTAGATATCATTCCTTCTCATTTTTTAAAAGATGTTTCCGAAACCCTTGGACCACAAATTCAGTAAATCATGAACCGCAGCCTTGCCTCAGGAGTTGTACCACAAAATTTTAAACATGTCTATAGTGGAACCATTGAAGAAGTCAAACTTGGATACCTCAATTCTTGATAACTCTAGGCCTATCTAAAATATTAGAGAAAGTTGTTTTTACACAATTGCAATAATTTTTAAGCCAATATGGTTTGCAAGAAGAGTTTCACTCTGGTTTTAAATCACTACATAGTACAGAAACATCCCTGTTGAAGTTTTAATGATCTTTTGTTGGCCACAGACTCAGGTGATTGTGCCGCCCTCATGCTTCTGGATATTACGGCTGCATTTGACACTAGACCATAAATATCCTGCTTTCTAGATTAGAGCATTGCGTTTGAGTTAGAGGGACTGCGTAGAAGTGGTTCGGATCTTATTGTCCTGCAAGGTTCCATTCTTGGTCCGGTTTTATTTTCTTTATATCTACTTCCGCTAGGGCTTATTTTTTTGGAAAAACTGCAACTAGTTTCATTCCCATGCAGATGAAAAGCAACTCTACCTTTCTTTGAATCGTCAAGATGCAAACTCATTAGCACCACTGTTGAAATGTCTTGGGGAAGTTAGGACTAGGTTTTTTATTTCGACTTGAGCGTCTGCAGATGGTGCAAAAAGCTGCTGCTCACTTGTTAACTACAATGAACAATCATGAACATATTTCTCCAGTATTGGCATCTCTCCATTGCCTACATGTTGGTTTTAGAATTTATTTCAAGTTACTGTAAGTCTTTAAAGTGATTTGCACCAAAGTATCTCTCTGATTTAATTATTCTGCATAACCTAGTTAGATCTGCTGACCAATAACTCTTGGTTGTACCTCGAACAAGGCTAAAAAGCAGAGGTGACTGGGCCTTTACTAAGACCAAGATGGCGGCGTGTGAACATCGCGAGGCTCAGCGTCTCTCCCGTTTTAGCATTTATATAGTGTATTTCTTGCTCATCTCGGGTCTGTTCGTCCAGAACAGTTGTGCATTTACATCGTACACCCGGCAGGAGCTTTTGGATATCAGTTTACGCATGTCCGGAAGTTGCATCAGCAACATTCAACTCGTCCCTGAGATCGTCAGAACAACCGATGCAACGCACCCTACACGGCCGGGCGGAAGTGCTCGTCGGCGGCGTCGAGATCGTAAACAAAGGCGGGGGAAGCGCGGAGGTCTAGGAGCTAGGCTAAAGCTAACACCACACCGGCTCTCTTTACCCAGCATTTTCCTTGCTATCATTAGTGAACAAAATGGATGAGATTCGACTCTGCATCATCAACAGCAAAAGACTTGAACTGCAATGTCATAATCTTCACGGAACCATGGCTACACAGCGGCATACCGGACAACGCTATTGAGTTACCGGGCTACAACACACACCGGGCGGATAGAACGGCAGAGGAATCCAGTAAGACAAGAGGAGGTGGAATGTGCATTTACATCAACAAAGCTTGGTGCACAAACTCTGTTATTGTCGGGAGACACTGCTCGGCTAACCTTGAGTTTCTCATGGTTAAATGTAGACCGTTTTATCTGCCACGGGAATTCACTTCCACCATTATAACGGCAATTTATATTCCACCGGATGCTGATGCCAAGCTTGCTATGAAAGAACTTCATGCAGCCATCAGTAAACAACAGACTGCTCACCCGGAGGCTGCATTTATTGTTGCAGGAGATTTTAATCACTCAAACTTAAAGACAGTGCTCCCTAAATTTCATCAGCATGTTTCCTGCCACACAAGAGGAAACAAAACTTTGGACCATGTCTACACAAACATGGCTGAAGCCTACGCCGCGACACCCCTCCCCCACCTGGGTCAATCTGATCACCTTTCTTTGTTCCTCACCCCAAGTACATTAATCTCATTAATCGTGTGAAGCCATCAGTGAAGACCATCAAGGTGTGGCCTGCGGGGGCAGACTTTTCACTCCAGGAAAGGTTTCTACACACAGACTGGAGTATGTTTGCTTCTCAGGCCACCAGTGGCTCTCACATGGACATAGATAGTTACACCTCCTCTGTATTGGACTACATCAATTCCACCATTGATAGTGTCATAACCCAGAAGCAGATCACCACGTACCCCAACCAGAAGCCATGGATGAACAAGGAAGTGTGCCTCCTGTTGAAAGCACGCAACACTGCCTTCCGATCGGATGATGCACAGGCCTATAGTACTTCTAGGGAAAATCTGAAGAGGGGCATCAAAAAGGCCAAGCACTGCTATAAGCTGAAGCTAGAGGAGCTTTTTCCAATTCTGACCCTCGACGCATGTGGCAGGGCATCCAGGCCATCAGTGACTACAAACCCAAACACTCCACCCCCATAGCAACAGATGCCGTCTTCCTGAACAAGCTTAATGACTTGTATGCTCGCTTTGAGAGAGACAACAAGGAAACCGCTACCAAGCTCACACCCTCTGCTGACCACCCAATAATCACACTAAACTCCACTGATGTTCACACTGCACTAAGCCGGATCAACGCGCGCAAGGCTGATGGCCCAGACAGCATCCCTGGTCGTGTACTCAAGGCATGTGTGGAGCAGCTCGCTGGGGTCTTCACGGACATCTTCAACCTGTCCCTCGCCCAAGCAGTGGTTCCAGCATGTCTTAAATCCACCTCCATTGTGCCCATCCAAAAAAACACTTGAACCCGACATGCCTTAACGCCTACCGCCCTGTAGCACTCACACCCATTGTTATGAAGTGTTTTGAACGTCTGGTCCTGGCACACCTAAAGGTCTCCCTACCACCCACACTGAACCCATACCAATTTGCCTATCGCAACAATAGGAGCACGGATGATGCAGTGTCCATGGCGCTGCACTCTTTGCTCACACATCTGGACAATAAGGACACTTACGCACGCATGTTGTTTGTAGACTTCAGCTCTGCTTTCAATACCGTCATCCCTTCCAAGCTTATCGTCAAATTTGGAAACCTAGGCATTAACAACCCTACCTGCAACTGGATTATGGACTTCCTGACGAACAGGCCTCAGCTTGTTAGGTTAGGCCACATCTGCTCCACCACCACCACCCTCAACACTGGTGTACCACAGGGCTGCGTACTGAGTCCCTTTCTCTACTCCCTTTTCACACTCGACTGCAGGCCTGTGAACGGATCTAACTCCTTCATCAAGTTTGCAGACGATACAACAGTGATTGGTCTCATCAGCAACAACGATGAGACTGCATAAAGGGAGGAGGTCCGGCACCTGGCCACATGGTGCTAAGACAACAACCTGCTCCTTAACACCTCCAAGACAAAGGAGATCATCGTGGACCTCAGGAAGGCGAAAGGAGGCACACACGACCCCATTGACATTAATGGGATGGCTGTTGAACACGTTTCCAGTTTTAAGTTCCTGGGGACTCATATTTCGGAGGACCTGTCCTGGACCACCAACACCTAATGCCTGGTCAAGAAGGCTCACCAGCGTCTCTTCTTTCTGAGGACACTGAAGAAGAACCAACTGTATTCAACTGTTGTATCGTCTGCAAACTTGATGAAGGAGTTAGATCCTATGCATACCTAAGTCACTTGCACTATTTTAGTCTAAATTATTATCTGTTCATATCCACCTGTACATTAATGTTCATAGTACATAGTCATCTGTATATATTGTTCATAGTATATACCTTCTGTCTTATTTTCATAGAACACACCTACTGCAAAATATTTTTATAATCCATGCCCACTTTTTTTTATTTTTTTTTTTTTTTTTTTTTTTTTTTTTTTTTTTTTATCCTGTACTTGGTATCTGTACTTTTGGGTTTACTTATAATTTTTTTTTTTTTTTTTTTTTTTTTTTTTTTTTGTGAAAATAATATTTTTTTTTTTTTTATTTTTTTTTTTGGTGGTGTTTTTCTGTCGCTGGGGGGGGGAGAGCGTCCTGAGCTGCGGTGGGTGTGGGTGTGTGGTGGTGGGGGGGGGGGGGGGGGGGGGGGGGGGGGGGGCGCAGCGCGCCCCACGGGCTCTACTCTTCCTCCTCTCGGGGGGGGGGAGGAGAAAGGTTCAGAATCAGAATCAGAACAGAATCAGAACAAGCTTTATTGCCAGGTGTGCTTACACACACGAGGAATTTGTCTTGGTTACAGAAGCTTCCAGTACACGAGTAAGGTTACAAGACAAGTAACAATCAACAAAGGCAACGAAAGTACAGAATAAAAATAAAAGTTAAGCACACAAAGGTGAAAGTGCAGTGTGACAGAAGAGCTCCAGAATTTTTGTTTAGAATATACAAGTTATAAGTTTATATACATGAGTTTATATATGTGAAAATGTCCGAGGGAAAGTATTGCACACATTTATTGCACTGTAGGGTGTATGATATGTATATACAGATTCTATGAGATATCTACAGGTGTTTAAAATATACACATTTTAAGGTGCTATATACGAAGAATCTGGCACAAAAAAATATTGCACACATTTATTGCAAAAGGTGAACATTTAACTGTTCATGAGGTAGATGGCCTGAGGAAAGAAGCTCTTCCTGTGTCTGGATGTTTTAGTGCTCGGTGCTCTGTAGCGTCGACCAGATGGTAAGAGTTCAAACAGAGAGTGTGCTGGGTGTGAGGGGTCCAGGGTAATTTTGTGAGCCCTTTTACCCACTCTGGATGAGTACAGTTCTTTAAGTGTGGGAAGAGTAGTGCAGATGATTCGCTCTGCAGTCCGGACTATCCGCTGTAGTCTTCCGAGGTCAGTTTTGGAGGCTGAGCCGAACCAGACGGTGATGGAGGTGCAGATGATGGATTCAATGACAGCTGAGGAGAACTGTACGAGCAGCTCCTGTGGCAGGTTGAACTTCCTCAGCTGCCGGAGGAAGTAAAGTCTCTGCTGGGCTTTTTTTACAATAGAGTCGATGTGGGCGTCCCACTTCAGATCCTGAGAGATGGTGGTGCCCAGGAACCTGAATGACTCTACTGCAATCACAGTGCTGTTCATGATGGTGAGTGGGGGAAGTGCAGGGGGGTTTCTCCTAAAGTCCACTATCATCTCCACTGTTTTGAGCGTGTTCAGCTCCAGGTTGTTGTACCTGCACCATAGAGCCAGCTGCTCCACCTCCTGTCTGTACGCAGACTCGTCACCGTTCCGGATGAGACCGATAACAGTAGTGTCATCTGCAAACTTCAGGAGCTTGACGGAGGGGTCTTTAGAGGTGCAGTCGTTGGTGTACAGGGAGAAGAGCAGTGGGGAGAGAACACATCCCTGTGGGGCACCAGTGCTGATGGCGCGGCTGTCTGACATGATTTTGCCCATTCTGACTAACTGTTGTCTGGCTGTCAGAAAGCTGGTGATCCATTGACAGACAGAGCTAGGGACAGAGAGCTGGGTCAGTTTGGTCTGGAGCAGTGATGGGATGATTGTATTGAAGGCAGAACTGAAGTCCACGAACAAGATCCTCGCATAAGTCCCTGGTTTGTCCAGATGTTGTAGGGTGTAATGCAGTCCCATGTTAACTGCATCATCCACAGACCGGTTTGCTCTGTAGGCAAACTGCAGGGGGTCCAGCAAAGGGTCAGTGATGACCTTCAAATAAGCCAACACCAGTCTTTCAAATGACTTCATGGCAACAGATGTTAAAGCCACAGGTCTGTAGTCATTTAGTCCAGTGATCTTTGGTTTCTTTGGGATTGGGATGATGATGGAGCGTTTAAAGCACGAAGGGACTTTGCACAGCTCCAGTGATCTGTTGAAGATCAGTGAGAAGATGGAGGCCAGCTGGTCAGCGCAGGTCTTCAGACAGGCTGGTGAAACACCGTCTGGGCCTGGTGCTTTCCTTCTCTTTTGTTTTCTAAAGATCTGGCGTACGTTATCCTCACTGATCTGAAGTGCAGGGTGGGAGGAGAGGGGGATGGCTGGAGGTGTTGATGGCTGTGTATGGAGATGGTCAGGGTGGGTGTAAAGTGTCTGGTCTAGGGTCTCAAATCTACAATAGAAGTGATTTAAATCTTCAACAAGCTGTTTATTGCTCTCGATGCTAGGGGATGGTGTCTTGTAGTTGGTAATGTCTTTCAGGCCTTTCCACACTGATGCAGGGTCGTTGGCAGAAAACTGGTTTTCCAGCTTTTTGGCGTAGCTCTTTTTAGCCACCCCAATCTCCTTTGTCAGAGTGTTTCTGGCCTGATTATACCAGATCCTGTCCCGCTCCTGTAGGCATCCTCTTTGGCCTGACGCAGCTGTCTGAGTTTTGGTGTGAACCATGGTTTATCATTGTTGAATGATAAATAAGTCTTTGTAGGGATGCATAAATCCTCACAGAAACTGATGTATGATGTAACAGTTTCTGTGAGCTCGTCCAAATCGGTGGCAGCAGCTTCAAAAACACTCCAGTCAGTGCATTCAAAACAGGCTTGTAAGACCTGCTCTGAGTCGTTGGTCCATCTCTTTACAGTCCTTATTTCTGGCTTAGCAGTTTTAAGTTTTTGTCTGTAAGTTGGTAGCAGATGAACCAGGCAGTGATCAGAGAGTCCTAGAGCTGCTCGGGCGACAGAGCGATATGCACCTTTTATAGTAGTGTAGCAATGGTCTAAAATATTATTGTCTCTTGTGGGGCATGTGATATGTTGTTTAAATTTAGGCAGCTCACGTGTGAGTTTTGCCTGATTAAAGTCTCCTAGAATGATAAAGACAGAATCCGGGTGTTGTTGTTCTGTGTCTGTGATCAGATCAGCCAGCTGTTGCAGCGCAGTCCGCACGTGTGCTTGTGGTGGAATGTAAACACTTACGAGGATGACTGATGAAAACCCGCGGCGAGTAGAACGGTTTACAGTTAATGAAAAGCACTTCCACATCAGGACAGCACATCTTCTTTAACACAGTTACATCCGTACACCACCTTCTGTTGATGTAAAAGCATGTCCCACCACCGCGCGTTTTCCCCGTTGTCTCCGTATCGCGATCCGCTCTGAACAGCTGAAAGTCCGGCAGATGTAACGCGCTGTCCGGAATGGTTTCGTTCAGCCAGGTTTCCGTAAAACACAGAGCAGCAGAGTTTGTAAAAACCTTGTTTTTGCTTGAAAGCAGGCGAAGTTCGTCCATTTTGTTAGGTAGAGAGCGGAGATTCGCAAGATGAATGCTTGGCAACGGCGTTCTTAGGCCGCGCTGTCTGAGCTTGACGAGAGCGCCGGCTCGCTTCCCGCGCTTGCGTTTCTTCCGGCGTCCTCTCCACGCGACTGCACTGACTAAAATATCCAGCAAAACGTCAGAAAAATCGAAAACTGGTTGCAGATTAGTTGGTATCCACTGCCGAATGTTCAGCAGTTCGTTCCTTGTAAAACTGATAGTGTTTGACAGACATAAAACAGGACAAACTAACAAAAACAGCAAGACTACTGGAGAGCTCCACACCGAGGCAGCCATTCGTGGCGCCATCCTGTTTGCGTCGAGCTTGCAGCATTCTCAAGGACTCCTTTAACCCCGCTCAAAAACTGTTTTCTTTCCTTCCCTCCCGGGGGGGGCTTCCGGGGCCCCCGGGAAAAAACCCCAAAAAAAAAAAAAACCTTTTTTTCCCCGGGGTTGTTTTTATTGAACTCTGCCCCCCACTGATTCCACTACCCATCATACCTTTAACTTTAATGCTGCTATAACATTGTTTACATTGCACTACAGGGCTGCCATGCATGACTGGACTGTACTTCATGTTATCTGTTCTACCGGACTGTTTACACACACACAGCATCATTTGCACTGTATACTGCTCACTTGCACACCAGAAATATTTAACTGAATGCTCATTTGCACTAATGGACCACTTCATAATGCAGTTAATAAGGTTACAGTGCAGTAGATTAGTTAATGCAGTTAACTCGTATACTGCACTGTAACTTTAGTAACAGATATTTTAATAATAAATAATAAAACAAAGACCCATGTGGGGTAACAAAACATGACATGGACACAGGAACATGGAATAACTAAACCTAAACATTAGGTTTAGTTAATGTTTAACTAAAGACTAAAGATAAACATTGGGTACAAATAACTGGACAAAACTACACTGAACAAGACACAAGAACTCACCACACAAACCACAATGAACCAGCACAAGACAGAAGACACAAGGGCATTAAATAATGGAATAATCAAGATGGGGACAGGTGCAGGGCATGAACTAATTAACAAGCAATAACGAGGAAACGAGAGGACGGGAACAGAGAGGAGACCGGAGAGAGCCTATGGCAAAGCAAATAAACCATAATCGCCTCTCTCCACACAAAACATGAGACTTTGTCATGATCCTGCACACTAAACCAAGAGAAACATGACATGATGCGGGAGAATCATGACAACAGCACTTTGGAAAACAATTGCTGTTTGATAACAGATTTTTACTCGGATCATATTTTATGGGACTTTGGCCAAGATCTAAAAAAAGTGGAAACTTTGCCAAGATGTCTCCAGAACATGGTCACAAATTAATGTCAAGCATGAAGACTAACTTGAGTCATCTTTGGGAGATACTGTGTTTGCTGGGAATTGTTACAATATAGGTCAGCCAATAGAGGGCACCAGTGAGCTATCATAGGATGGGGGATCGACAAGGCGAGAGAACGAGAAAATAGGCAGTATTGTATAAGGCTGGTTATGTGAAGCAATCTAAATAAAAGCTAGTGTTTGACCCATCACGAGTCTCTTTAAGGAACATGAAACATGGTGTCAGAAGTCAGAACCAACAAAGACCGCTACATAAGCAAGTAAATAGTAACTTAGACATTTTTGTTAATTAAGTTGCTCTGTCAGTCAAGTCAGATCAGCAGCAGCCATAGCATACAGAATCCCGGTTCCAGAACCCATGGACATGAAAGGTGATACCTACAGCAACTGGGCGTTTTTCCGTTCACAATGGGACAATTACGAGATTGCCACGGGCCTAGACATAGCAACTCGAATTTTTTTGTCTTCTACGCTACTGACAGTGAAGGGAAAAGAGTGCCATCAACTTCAACGCCATCTACACATGCCGTCGGCGGACAGGGAGGATCCGACGAAAATACTAGATGCATTACAGTCACATTTTGAACCTTGCAAGAACTTGATCTATGAAAGGTTTGCGTTTAATGACTGTAAACAAACTCAGTGTGAGACAGCAGAACAGTTCATTGCAAAGCTAAGGAAGCGCGAGTAAACAGGCGCAAATGCAAATACAGAAAATAAGCGGAGCGGGATGACGTCATCAACTTTACTTCCCGAGAAAACTACTCTGAACGCGGCAGGCAGGGGTACAAACGTATCTGAGGATCACAAAAAAAGGCAACATAACAACTCATGCCATTACTGTGGAACACTGCATGCTAAAGCCAAATGGCCCGCTTATGGTGTAACCTGTAAAACATGGGGCAAGTGAAATCATTTTGCACGCATTTGCAAACAGCGTCACACAAACCACAGCTGAACTTCATAGAGGACGACACCCAAACTGACGAACAAGCAGATCCCATGTGGTACATCTCACATGTAAACTGTATGCAAGCCAACCAAAGTAAATGGTTTATACCTCTGAAGCTGACCCCACATAATGTAAATTCATTCAATGACGATTCCCATTATACCCTGAAGTGCCAGCTTGACACAGGCTCCACAGTCAATGTAATCAGTTTTCGTGACCTCCAACGCTTACTGCAAGATGGCAATCCAGTTTTAATGCCCAGCAAAGCCACACTCAAGCTGTATGATGGCACGCTAATCAAGCCTAAGGGTGAATGTGACCTCAAAACAGACCATGAAGGGCACAAGTTCATCCTCACATTCCAGGTAATGGAGACATCACATATACCACTGCTTTCAGCGGAAACCTGCCAGAAGCTCAATTTACTTCAAATAAACACCAACCAAGTAATACACAATATTGACACGAAAGAGGTGCCAGGCGCATCCAACACAACGGATAAAATCATCTCCATGTATGATGATGTCTTTGATGGATTAGGATGCCTTCCAGGGGAGCTACACCTTGACATTGACCCCACTGTCCAGCAGCTACCAAGACGGATTCCTATTCCCATCAAATCAAAAATTATCAAAGCCATTCAGGAAATGGAACAAAAGGGCGTCATCGCTAAAGTTACGGAACCGACTCCGTGGATAAGCAACATGGTGGTTATTGAAAAGAATGCATATGCGCAGCTTGTCATCGATCCTACCCCATTGAACAAAGATTTGCGCAGATCACACTTCCAGATTCCCACAATTGAAGAAATCCTTCCAGAAATAAACAATGCAAATATATTCACAGTTCTTGGCAAGTAAAGCTAGATGAGGCCAGCAGCTACCTCACCACGTTGTGGACGCCTGAAGGAAGATACAGGTGGCGTCGGATGCCGTTCGGAATAAAACCGGCAGCGGACGAGTACCAAAGGAGACAGCATGAAGCATTGCAGGGCCTCAGAGGAGTCAGTGTGATTGCAGATGACATTCTTGTCTATGGGTGTGGCAACACTACAAAATACGCAATGGCAGATAATGACAAGAACATCTCAGCCCTACTACAGAGAGCTAGGGAAGTCAATTTGAAACTGAACAGAAAGAAACTGTGGCTGAAACTCCCTAGTGTGACGTACATGGGTCACCTCACAATTAAGGTTTACGCCCAGACCCACAGAAAATAACCACAATCCAGAACATGTAAACACCGACCGACGTAAAATCCCTCCAAAGGCTTTTGGGGTTTGTAAACTATCAGACATATGTGAACCTCTCAGATGGCTGACAGACAAGGACATTGTCTGGACGTGGCTACAAAAGCACGATACTGCTCTGGAGAACATCAAAGATTTAGTCACTCACTACCCTGTGCTGAAATACTATGACATTAAAGAGGAGGTCACACTACAATGTGATGCCAGCGAGAAAGGCTTAGGGGCAGCCCTCCTACAGAATGGACAACCTGTAGCATTTGCTTCCAGGACACTGACCCCAACAGAACAACAATATGCTCAGATTGAGAAAGAATGCCTTGCCATTGTCTTCGCGTGTGATAAATTTGACCAGTATCTGCATGGAAGGGAGCACATTACTGTACATAGTGATCACAGGCCACTTGAAGCAATCTTCAAAAAAACCTTGCTGACAGCACCCAAGCGGTTACAGAGGATGCTACTGAGGCTACAGAGATATCCGATGCACCTGCAGTACAAACCAGGCAAGGATTTGCACGTCGCAGACTTCCTCTCTAGAGCGCCTCAGATGAGCATGACACACTCACAAATGCAGACACCAGCCTCAGTATATGCAATGGGTCTTACCTCACATGACTTTGTGGAGATATTAATGTTGCTGGAATGGCTAACTTGTTCAAAGACACTGGAAACCATCAAAACACACTCAGCCAAAGACACGCTGTGTAAAAAACTACATGCCTGCATTAAAACAGAGTGGCCCAACCACAAAAGTGCTGTTAACAGCTTATTGCGACCATTCTGGACTTTCAAGGAGGAACTAGCCAGTGACAGTGGCCTAATATTCAAAGGACAGAGGATTCTCATTCCTGAAGCTCTGCGACCTGTTTTTTAGAAAAAAATCCACACTGGACACTCTGGAATTGAGGCTAGCCTGAGAAAGGCTCGTGAGGCAGTTTTCTGGCCGGGCATTACAGATGAAGTCAAAAACTTGGTCAGGAATTGTGCCACATGCAACACTATCCATGTGAAACAGCAAAAAGAAACATTGATTCCACACAAAATACCTCACCTTCCATGGTCTAAAGTAGGAATGGATCTATTCAATGCAAACGACTCAGAATAGTAATCCACCATGATTAGGAACACTGATTACTGGGAGATAGACAGAATGCCAGAGTACACCTCATCCACAGTCATTGAGTGCTGCAAAAAACAGTTCAGCAGACATGGCATTCCCCTTGAAGTTTTCACAGACAACGGACCGACATTCAGTTGCATGGACTTTCAAGAATTCACAGAGGAATGGGACTTTACCCATGTCACATCATCACCTTATCACAGCCAAAGCAATGGTAAAGCTGAGTCAGCTGTAAAAATAGCGAAGACACTGATAAAGTCCACCTTGGAAGGGGGAGACCTTTTGGCAGCAGTTCTGGCATGGAGAAACACCCCAACAGAAGGACTCGATAGCTCTCCAATCCAAAGGCTCATGTCAAAGAGAACTCGCACCACATTCCTTCTGCATCCTACAGTGGTACGGGAAGTTTTCACCAGAAAAATAGCCAAGCGAGCAGCAGTGAAGCAACGCTATGACACTACAGCATGTGACATGCCTAGCATAATTCAAGGCCAGACAGTGCGGGTCCTTCTTCACCCCAATAACCCAACCTGTACATGGGCGCTTGGCATCTGCATTGATCAGCTCAGTGACCGTTCCTACATACTGCTAATGAAAGGCAAGAAATACCGTCGCAACAGAAAAGACATTCGTCCCGTGCCTGAACAGCTCAGTCACCTTACCAGCAGACCACCCCACTGTAAATGATGACTACTGGGGGACAACAGAAGACTTTTCAGAGAGCACCGCACAACAAATAACAAACAAAGAAGCTACCGTACCACCCACAGTCCCAGTTCTAAGACACACAAGAACCAGGTCCAACATCAAAATGCCTGCTAGATATTCTAAGGACTATGTTATGTAAAAAATAAATAAAAAAATTAAAGGGAAAAGGACGATAAAGAAAAGAATATTATACATTGGATACATTGCATTATACATGTCATGCATACTAAACAACTAATTAAGCTAATCACAAAATAACATAGTTTTGTTCAATTTGTTAATCTGTATAATGGGTTTTCTGATTAAGTTGGGTTATGTTGTGGTCAATTCCAAGAACGTTCCTTTGTTATGGGAAGGGAGATGTTACAATATAGGTCAGCCAATAGAGGGCACCAGTGAGCTATCATAGGATGGGGGGATCGACAAGGCGAGAGAACGAGAAAATAGGCAGTATTGTATAAGGCTGGTTATGTGAAGCAATCTAAATAAAAGCTAGTGTTTGACCCATCACGAGTCTCCTTAAGGAACATGAAACAGGGATGTTATTTTTACACTTAAAACTGTAGAGTAACAGTTTAAAAAACTTTTCAAAAGTATCTTCAGAATAAAACAACAAACCCTCCATCCTTGATCTTCATTATATCATTGCAGATGCCCAGACAGCGATTACGTTTTTATCAATGATCAAATTACTGATGTCAGAGATTCTGTGAGACTGTACTGAACATCGTGAGGTTATGAATGTATAGATTTAAAATGTCTTATGAACAAATAATGCCCAGTTTACTCAGTATCGCACAGCCACGGGAAAATCTTTTCAACAATCACATTCTGTTTGGAATCTAGACCAACAGCTCATCTCAACACTTAACCAAAAATTTACTTTACGTCGAACTTTCTGTTTAAAACTACATTACTGATCTGTGTTTAATGCCATCTAGTTATAAATAAGAACACCTCCATTTAAAAAGACTTCAACAGAAAATCATACATTTGAAATGATTTCTAAAATTCAGTAGTTCTAACAACCAATTCTGCAAAACAAATGTAACTTGATAGACAATCGTGTGTCAGAATTTACCTGTTTCATAGACTTCAACTTCACAAAGAGAGAGATAAGATGTACGTCCAGACATGACCACATTCACATAACGTCCCTCCATCACACCACACGAGTAAGTGATAGTTTGACGAGTAAGAAAACCAGAAGTTACAACACATCTAGATAGAAAAAAACAATTCATCACTATAGATGTGTTTAAATCAATGAATGAAAGGTGTTCAAGTGATTTAATTCACCTGGGATTGTTGTTTCCATTGTTTTCCAGTGAGTTTCCAATACGAATCTCTGCTCCGTTGGTTTGATCAGCACAACAGTCTGATCTAGAACTGATGATGACTGTACTGATCTCATAATTTTGCTGGAGATCCAACCTCCACCATGGGTTACTTTCAGATCCTGTAATGCAGCAGTATGCCGCTTCACCTGAGCCGTATCTTTTACCATCTATGGCATTCTGAGCTCCAAAGGTGTTATATGTAGATGACTGTGTAGCTGTTCCTTTTAATGCTAAGTTCTCTATAAGACAGTCGATCAGTCAGTCTGGAGATGTAAACACATCTGTGATAGTCTAATAATAACCATTTGATTGTTTTTAACCAAAATGTTCTCTTTGGAGTCTTGAAGACTCTCCCCAATAAGACTCTCCCCAATTAAAAAATTCCCTTGATGCACCGATTCAATTCACAGATTTTCAAACATCGGTCTAGTCCCCTTTTAACTGCTCTAAGTTTCATATAAAAAGTATGAACACAGACATAAGTTTTAGGTTAAATGTAAAAACTTTTAACACAAAAGACTTTCTTGAAAGATCTCAAGATCCACAAAATATTTTCAATACAATCTCAGTTAAAGTATGATGAACACAAACAAGAAAAAAAATCAATTCCAAATAAACTAATGATCATTCTACATTTGTGAATGTGTCAAGAAAAGAAATCTTTACCTTCTAAACTACTCGGAATGGAAACAAGACCTGTTTTAAAAAAAAGTATTAACATCAATGTTTTTTAAACCTTGTGCAGAGTTCATTTTTTGTTTCTTAGCCAGTGTTGGTGGGGTTTTTAATTCAACATAATCAAACACTTCAGGTTGAAATAATTAAGACAAAAACATTCATCTAAACAGCATATGTGGTAATGATTTGCCCTGTACCTTTGTTAGATCATAATTATGAATGTACATCCAACAGACCCGAACACCATACAAGGGTTATATATTTCATATTTATAGTCATGTTAAAGATTTAAATGATGGATGACTGTCAGCTTGTATAATGTTGAGATGTTTGTGTGTTCTATGAGATGATGATGTGATGTTTACTCACCAGAAAGTAAAATGAGATGAATGAGTTTGTCCATGTCGCTGCTGAACAAAAGGAATATGAGAATAGAGAAGAGAAGAGAATTGAGTTTCTTATGGGTTATGAGCAGAACGTGTGAGAGTCCTCCTCTCTTCTTCTCTTCTTCTCTCTTCAACATCAATACATCATCAGTACATCCCTCTGGATATTTATCTCTCCACCCTCATTCGTAGTTTCCTGAACATATTCCAAATGTAATCGGATTCCAAGATACAGTTTTCTCAGAAAACCTCCGGCTGTCATTTTAGGTCTTATTTACAAATCAAATCAGGTACGAATGCAAATCTGCAAATGAAAATAAGGACCTTACCTTTAAAGAAAATGCCAGAAGGTCACCAGCAGTATGGTGGAGTTCTTTCTAGTTTTGCAATTACTTAACATATGATACAAACTGTTTAGAACTGTTTTAATAAGGAAACAATTCAAGGTGTACAGTAGAAATTGACTCTACAGAAACATTAACGCTTAGATTTGATGCACTTTATTTTCCCACCAGTCCCTTAACTTCCACAAACTGACTGTTACGTTTCTCCCAGTCTAGGTTAGGAGAAAACTTCATTAAGAACTAAAAAAATGGCTCCTAAAATTACACCAGAGACAACAGAAATGTGTTACACAAATTTATTGATGTAACACCATTTGGGAAGTTAAGACTTCAGGAGTGGGAGAACAAGCCCAAATAAAATACATTAAACAAAGAGCCTCTAACTATAGGGCCAAATTCTAATCTTACCTTATTGAAAATAAAAGGAAATAAACAACAAAGAAAATCTTCCTGACTCCCTCTCTACTTTAAACAGGAGAAAGAATTCAGTAAATAAACAAAAGGGCACCCACTCCCTAGACTTCCCTGTTTAGGTACTTTTACAAAATTTAGCAAAACCCACCACTACTGCCACCTAGTGGTCAGAAAACAGCATAGACAAAGAAAAAATAATATAAAAATAAAATTACACCGTAGGACGTAACACCCCCACCCTTAATTTACAAACCCGAGGTTTGTATATAAAACAGATCAGTACCCCTCTTAATCTTCACCATCATAAACACGAGACAGAGCATCAGCAACAATATTCTCAACTCCTTTCTTATAATGAATGTCTAGAATGAACTCCTGTACGATGAGTGACCACCTCATCAAGTGCTGGTTTGAGTTAGACATCCGTGACAAAAAAAACAGGGGATTGTGGTCCGTATACACCCTAATGGGATTACAACTTCCACCAACAAACACTTCAAAATGCTGAAGTGCCATCAACAGAGATAGTGCTTCTTTCTCGATGGTACTATACTTTCTTTGACTCTTCGTAAACTTTTTAGAGAAGTAACATACAGGATGTTCAACACCGGAGTCATCATCCTGCAGCAGTACAGCCCCAGCTCCACAAGCACAGGCATGCACTTGTAACTTAAAAGGAAGTGAAAAGTTAGGAGCAGACATTACTTGTGCATTACAAAGGAGTATCTTTGCAGAATTAAAGGCCTGTTCACATTCAGGGCCCCACACAAACTTTCTGGACGTACTAAGTAGGTCTGTCAGTGAGGATACTACCGATGAAAATTCTTACAGAACCCACGGTAATATCCAGTCATCCCCAGGAAACGTCGGAGCTCTCTTGTTGGTTGGAGTGGGAAAAATCAACAATGCATACACTTTGGCCTCAATAGGCATAACTTGCCCTTGTCCAATCACTTTACCAAGATAAGTGACCATAGCTTTTGCAAATTCACACTTCGCTAAGTTTAATGTCAATGATGATTCAGCCAACCTTTTGAAAACTAGTTCCAAGCTAATTATGTGATCCTCCCAAGACATTGAGTAAACAACAAAGTCGTCCAGGTATATCTCAAAATTGGTCACCCCGACAAAACTCTCTGCATGAGGCGTTGAAAAGTTGCTGGGGCATTTCTCATCCCGAATGCCATAACAGAATATTGTAGGAAGTTATCAGGGGTGACAAAGGCAGAGATCTCAGAGGCCCGTGGGGTCAAAGGCACTTGCCAATACCCCTTTAAGAGATCAAGCTGGGTAATGTAACGAGCAGAGCCTACACAGTCCTCCATACATGGAAGAGGGAAGTAGTCTGGCTTTGTTACATCATTAACCCTACGGTAATCTGTACAAAATCTTACCAAAGAGTCAGGCTTTGGAACTAAAATACAGGGTGAGCTCCATGGACTTTGACTAGGAAAGGCCAAACCATGTAGTAACAAATAATCTACTTTTCTCATTAATTCACGCTTCATGGGGTTGAGCCGATATGGATGTTGCTTAATTGGCCTACACTCGCCCACATCGATATCGTGTTTCAACACTGTAGTCTGCGTCGGACCATCAGAAAATAAAGTAGGATACTTGTGGAACAGATTTACAATATCTTCACACTGTACCTTAGGAAGATACGAGATATGACTTCAAGTCCCTCAAAATAGAGGAGTTATTTAACCGCATGGTCATGCCATGAGCGTCACGATTGACCTAGCCATCAGTCACAGGATTATACACAGTTTGCCCGACACTAGTGGACAAAACAGACACCGGTTTAGGTATCGGCTCCGGAGATACAGATCTTGTTACATTGGCAACCCCTCTACCCAGATTTTCCCTGTATCAAGACAGTATGCACGAAGCATGGATTTTAAGGTTTGGTGAAACCTTTCAAGCGCCTCTTGGGACTTGGCACTTGACAGTTGTTGTTTCACCCCCAGTTCTTGTAATACCTGCCTGATCACATGAGAATTAAAATAGGTGCCTCTATCCGATTGGATTATCCTGGGCAACCCAAATGTAAAGCAAAACTTCACAAGCTCATCAACAACAACCTAAGCTTTAAGAGTACATATCGGGACAGCTTCAGGATATCGTGTCGCCACACACATCATTGTTAGAATGTACTGATAACCTGACTTTGACTTGGGCAATGGATCCACACAATCAATAAGGAGTCTCTCAAAAGGTTCTCCGACAACAGGAATTGGTTGCAAAGGTGCAGGAGAAATAACCTGATTTGGTTTACCGGAGAGCTGACAATTACAACAAGAGCGAACAAGGCCTGACACAGCAGACTTTAAACCAGGCCAAAAGAAGTACCTTGAAATCCGCTGGAAAGTCTTTGTGATGCCCAGATGACCAGACAAAGCATTTTCATGAGCCAACTTCAGAACTTGTTTACGATAACCTTGTGGAAGAACAATTTGGTAGGTTGCACTCCACTCATCCTCATCAGAATATTGTCGCTTCCACCTACGCATTAGCACATCCCTGTCCCAGAAATATCCCGCTCTAGTTTTAGGGCTTCTCTTACCAGCATAGGCAGCACTGATGCAGTTAGACAAAGTGGGATCGGACCTTTGTGCCATAGCTAATTGTTCTATTCCAAGTATCAGAGGAATTTTCTCCACTTCATTCAGGACCTTAAGGTAAGATTTAAAAAGTTCAGGATCGATAGACAGTTTGACTTCCACCGGCTCACTTTGAGAAATCAAGGAGTCCGAAAGTTCAACAACATCATCATACTTGCGTGCCTGGGCACGAGTCACAGCACAAACAGGAAAGACAGCGGGAAACTGTTCTGCAATATCACTTGGCCCACCAGCAATAGGGATATCCGTTACCACAGGACAGAGAAAAACCTAACCACCCGCTAAGTCATTTCCTAGAATAAGATCTATCCCCTCCACTGGTAACTGAGAACAAACTGCTACCTTCACAGGCCCTTCAACAAGACTAGACCTTAAATGGACTTGGTGCAACGGAACTTTGACACAGCCCAACTCAATACCCTGTATTAAAACACTTGTACCAATATATGACTCAGACGAGAAGGACAGAGCACTCTTCAGAATCAACGACTGTGCACATCCGGTGTCCCTCAACATCCGAACAGGCTTATAGTCAGAATTTGAAGACAGAGACACAGAGCCGGTCAAGATAAAAGGTTCATATACCTTAGACTCAGGGGGAGAATCAAAACTGGACACACTTTGAACAAATGCTACACTCTCTTTCCAGGCCTTACACTCAGTAATTAAATGGCCAGGGTCAAGACAATAAAAGCATACACTCCATTTAATTAAGCAACAGGATTACGACCCCTAGTGACCGACAAGTCATTTCTGTTCGTGTGAGAAAAGGTTTTGGGCATGCCACTCTCCCTACTCTCATCCCTAAAAGACAGATTTCGAGTTGGACGTGGTGAAGAAAACACCTGCTTATGTGTCAACACCTGCTTATGTGTCAACACCTGCTTATGTGTCAACACAAACAACTGCTGCATCCTGCAGAGAAATAACCCTTTTTTCATTCAAATGAACAACAATTTTCTCCGGAATGCAACGCTTGAAGTCTTCCAACAAAAGCAATTCTTGCAGCTGTTCAAAATTACCCACCTTGCAAGATAGACACCATTTTTCAAAGTGAGCCTTTTCTCTAGCAAATTCTACAAATGTCTGATTGACTGTTTTTGACAAATTTTGAAACTTCTGGCGATAGGCCTCAGGCACCAGCTCATAGGTTCGGAGTACTGCAGATTTAACAATCTCATAGTCTAAAGACTGCTCTATGGTCAAAGCTGAAGAAACCTCCTGGGCCTTCCCTACTAAAGTGCATTGCAGTAATAAGGCCCATATCTCCTTTGGCCACTTCAAACTAGCAGCCACCCGTTCAAATGCGGTGAAGTAGGAATCAACTTCACCCTCACGAAACTTGGGCACCACGCAATGTGTTTACTTATATCAAAGCCTGATTGTGAGCCTGACATTGAAGGAACAGGACTTTGTGACGGAGAGGTGCCAGAGGGAGCTCCAGGCTGAGGCAATGGAACAGGCTTACTCTGCATTTGCTGAGCCTGTAAATCTAACTGCCGCAATCTAATATCACGATCAGCTTGTACCTCAATAGCCCGAAGCCGAATTCTTTGAGTCTCACACTCTTGTTTCCTTATTGATAGTTCTAATTCCTTTAGTTTAAGTGCCATCTCTGGATCGTCGCAAGATTCAACAGTTTTAGAGTCAAGAAGCAACTCTTGATCTACAGTTTCCCCAGCAACATATCCAAATCTCCTCCTCCTCCTCCTCCTCCTCTAAATTCCTTTCCCATATAAACAGTCAGTGCCACGAAAATGACAAAGATCCTTCTCAATTGCTTTGGCTCATTTCTTGAAACAGACCAGACGTTCTCACCACTCTTGATGCTTTTGCCAAAATAGTGTGGATGGTTCGGCACAACAACATGGTTCACCTGTAAAAGCTCATACCTCTCCCAAAACAGTTCACTCATGTGTCAAAACTAAATTTCCTTCTCATTTAAACAGTCAGTGCTCCCAAAAATGCTTCGTTCCTTTGGCATTGTGTAAGCACTGCAAGTCAGAATGTTTAGATGTTTTGTCACTATGGCAGAGGACCATTGAAACCTCCCTCATGTCCACCTTTCAGTCTTAGCACAGTCCTTCATTGACAATGGTTACTGTACTGTTTTTGGTCTAGCTAACAGAATACAATTGTGTATAAAACTGAAAAAAGAAATAGGATTTTAGGGTAAGAGTAGCCTCCAAGGTTTGACATTACACAATGCACTCATACTGCCAAGGAAATTGTAACCATTATCATTCACACACATCAGTTCAGTTCAGTTCATCTTTATTAATTTCTCGAAGGCAGTTTGGTTGCAGCACACAAGTATTCACATAAACATAAAGTAAAAAAGAAAATGTATACAGCATAATATAACAAACAAAAAACAATGAAAATTATATGCAGCCTGCAGTGCTGTAAATAAAGCTGGAGTTTCACAATTACAGTTTTTCTCAGTCGCTTTGGTGCGTTTTTCACATCATCCCTAACATGTGCAAAATAATAAGTGCATTTCTCAGAACAATTTGTTCAAACTGCAATATACAATAGATATGTTTCTAAAGCTAGTCAGTCACTAAAAATCCTTAGTACATCTCTCAAAAGTAAATATTCGTGCCAATGATCATGTCAGTGTCATCAGAATGATAAGTCATTGAGTCATTGTTCACGAACAAGGTCGTCAAAATGTTTAGGCATGTTGTCAATGTAACTGTGTACTTTGACAGTATCACCTGATGTAAACTTAGTCTACAGTTTGGATGACAGTTACTATATTGAAACTGCACAAGGCTGAACTTCTATGGCATATATCAATTTCAACAGTACTATTTACATATTACTGTATGTGGGTTATTGATTCAAAGAGACTGGACAGAATTTAGTTTTTCACAGCTTTTACTAGTGCTACTTTATGAAAGAAAAATAATAATGTACAGTAAGAAAAAGACAAGGGGCACAAAGGAAAACAAACTAAATTAGAAAGAAACACAGGAAACACCCCCTTTGCCCGCATCACTGTTCTAGTGCTGTCTCTACACATCCAGACGTTCCTGTCTGTCGGCCCACATATTCTCATTCACATCACACCGGATATTTTCCCTTCCAATGCAACGTGGAAAGAATCTTTTGGAATGCCTTATCCATCCTCTGCAGGCATCTACTGTGACGTCCTCACATGCTGCATCCATTGCAGCCAGCAGGGTCAACTGTGTGTGTGGCTGACGATGGTACACCTTCCACCTCCATGCTGAAAAGAACTCCTCAATTGGGCTAAGGAATGGTGAATAAGGTGGGAGGAATTCTATGAGCATCCTCGGGTGGGTCACAAACCATTGCCTTATGATGTTTGATCGATGGAAACTCACATTATCACAAATGACCACATACTTTGGCAAATCCTCTCTAAACAGACCCCTCTCATCATCAGGGATGAGAGCCCTGTAGAGAGTCTCTAAAAAGTTGAGGAGATGCTGGGTGTTGTATGGCCCTATAAGGGGGATATGGGTTAGGACACCATGATCCGAAATAGCAGCACACATGGTGATATTTCCTCCCCGTTGGCCTGGCAAATCCACAGTAGCTCTGTGACCGATGATATTCTGACCCCGCCTTCTGCATTTGGTCAGGTTGAAGCCAGCCTCATCCACATATACAAAGTTGTGAGAGGGTTCACTTGATTCCAACTCCATTATACGCTATATCCTAGAACACACAGTTGAAATTGTTTTAGTAAAGAAGAGTAACATAAAATGTACATATATTGCATGTTCCTTCCACAGCAATGGAAATGTGTGCAGTTTATGCTTACTGTACTATGTATCACTATAAAATGTTGCTGTAAAGGAGTTACATAGATATATGTTTTACCTGTACATACTGGTATCGTAGCTCCTTAACTCTGTCCTCATTCCTTTGGAAAGGTACACGGTACAGCTGTTTCATACTCATCTGGTTTCTATGCAGCACCCTGTCGATGGTTGAGATGCTAACCGTATGGATGTTTTCAAAGACATCGTTGTCTTCTATAATGGTCCTTTGTATTTCCCGGAGTCTCATGGCATTGTTTGCTCGGACCATGTTGCAAATAGCCTCCTCCTGTTGAGGTGTGAAAAGGCGTCCTCTGCCACCGGTTTGAGGTAATCTTGCAGTCCTATGTGGGGAAAAATGCAGCGATGCATCGCACACTTTCACATAGACAAAAACTATGCAAACACACATTTTACTGTAAAACATACAGGTGGGTGCATGTAAGGTGCAGTATGTATCTGTATAGAGTATATTTCTGTATGCTGTGAAATATAAGTGGACTATAATATGAAGCATTGTGGGAAGTATACAGTATACTGCTTATATACAGTAACAGTGCACTGTACATTGGTGGACATACCTGTTATCTCTTCGAAACGATTGAACTATTGAGGACACGGTTGATCTCCCAATATTTGGCTGCACCCTTCGACCCACCTCAGCCATTGTAAGGCCATGATTGACAACATGGTCTCCAATGGTGGCCCTTATGTCATCAGATATGCGATATGCAATTTAGACAACTAAACATTTAGGTTGATTGTTGGTTGAACTAACACTTTACATTCCTTCATGAATGAGGGTCAATTTCATCAAATCACGTTTATGTACAAAAGGTCTAATAGAAATTAGTAAAACTATGCTTGACAGTTTATGACAAATAGTTTTGCATGTAATGGCTTATGCAAGGAACTAATGCCTAGATGTTTTGAGGGGTAAGGCTATTCAACAGAGAACCATCTACTATATTTTGATCGACATGAGCAATTGAAAATGTGGAAAAAAGCTGACACTTGTACATTATCAATTGCAATATGTACAAAAGCAATTGCAATTTGTTCAAAGGAATAAGAAATTGCTATAATGATGTGCACAAGTGACTAGATGATTTGGAATTTGTACAAGTAGTATCAAGAATTGCACTTTTGATCTAAGAAATGCACCAAAGCGACTGAGAAAAACTGTAACAGTTCTTCACTGGTCGCTGTCCTCACCCTCCCTCTCCTGGCCATCTTCCTCACCCTCCTGGCCATCCACACGCTGTTGTCTGTCTTGCCATAGATTCTCGTCCACATCACAGCTTATATTCTCCCTTGCGATGCAACGAGTGAAGAAACGGCGTGCATGTCGCAACCATCCCCTATACTGATCTCCTGTATTATCCTCACAAGCAGCATCCATTGCATGGAGCAGGGACCTCTGATCTTGAGCCCGATGCTCATACACTCTCCACCTTCAAACGGAGAAAAACTCCTCAATAGGATTGAGGAAAGGAGAATAAGGTGGTAGGAACACCATGACCATCCTTGGATGAGTAGTGAACTTGTCTTTTTTAGCATCATAACATACCATTGAGGTAAGATATTACTGTAGGCCTATCACACACACACACACACAATAAATAAGTAGGTAAATGTGTAAATATATATATTTCATGCTCTATACACAGTGTGCTACTTCATACCTGTTTTCCCTACGAAAGGTTTGGATGATGGAGGAGACTGTAGAGCGAGGCACATTAGGCTGCACTCGGCGACCTGCCTCCGCTATTGTGAGGCCATGGTTGATGACATGGTCTATAATTGTGGCCCGAATTTCATCTGGGACAGCATGGTGTCTTCGTGCTCCTCGGCCTCTTCCACCTATTCCACCACCACGCACCCTTACTTCTCCTCTTCCTCGAGCAGGCAGTTGCCCTTGTTCATTTACTTGGCCAGGTGCCTCCATGTTCAGAATTTGTATTGGTTCTGCATGGTCAAGCTCTTTACATACATGTTTGGCAGCATTCACATTCATGGACATTACCTGTCAGGTAACTAAACATACGGTTTAATTGGTCATCTGAGATGTGTGAATCTCCTCCTTTGTTAGTCGAGTTCTAGTTTCACCTGACTGTCAATTGCTGTAATAAATGTATCAAATATTCCAAGGGATCCATATATGGTATTCATGGTAATATGTAGCAACAATCAGTTTAGATCAACAAGATCAATTTACTTGGAATTTGTGCTAAATGTAGGCTACCTGTACTTAATCATTTGCAAAGATGCAGTGAAACATTGAGACATGTACTTAGACATTTGCAATTTGATCAAATGAATGAGAAATTCAATTCTGTTGTAAACAATTGGCAAGTTGTTTGGAGGTTTGTCCATGTTCTTTTGACTTTCTCTCTCCACACCTATGAATATTTGAATTTGTGGAACACTTTGTGGAAAACCTGATTATTTGCAAATCAAATCAGGTACGAATGCAAAGCCTAGAATCTACTAATGAAACAAGGAACAAGGACCTCCTCAAGTTGTGCCAATAGAAACCAAGTTTAGATATGATGGGAAATTTAGTCTTGATAATGTTATGGTTGTGGACAGAACCCAAGCGCAGGCAGACATGTGTCGAACAACAAGACTTTTTCAAAACAAAGACCCTCGATGGGGAAAACATGAACACAAACAAGACTGAAAACTAAAACTTCCCACAAGGGGGACAAAACAAACAAGGTCTTAAGAATAACAAACTAAGTCCACAAACTTGAGTCCAGGGAACAGGAACACGGGTAATCCAGACAGACGAAGGGTAAATGTGCAAAATGAACCGACAAGAGACAGAGGGGAAACTGGGGCTTGATAAAGGGAAACACTAACAAGGACTGATGACACAGGGAGAGTGGCGGCAGGTGACATGGATGAAACACTAAGGTAAAGCTAACAGGAGGATTGCACGAGGCAGGTGAGGGGACTGAAACACTAAGGGAAATATGGACCAGGGCTGGAGACAAGACTAACACTAATGGACTGCTAACAGGGAAATAAGGGGGCGGGGCTAAAGGACGTGACACCGGAGAGAGAGCATGGCTTCTCAAACCAAAGCAATGCTCTTTCTCCACACAAACACATGGGACTGACATGATCCTGCCACAAGACTCGAAAACCAAGACAAGGAGAGGCAGGATCATGACAGATAATGAGTGGAATAGGGTCAAGTCAGCTTTATTTATAAAGTACTTTTACAATTTACATTGTTACAAAGCAGCTGTACAAGAAAACATATTGACTATAAGCAAAACATATAAGGTTATGAAAGTCAAAACACAGGTCAAATATGAGACAGACTATAAATTCCTATATGCAGTGTTACAGTTTTTCTCCATTGGTTTGGCTCATTTCTTACATTTACATTTACATTTATTCATTTGGCAGACGCTTTTATCCAAAGTAGTTTTATACAGTGGCACATTACTGCAGAGCAATCAGGGGTAAGGTGTCTTGCTCAAGGGCCCTTCAGTCATGACCTGCTGGCACTGAGATTGGAACCTGCAACCTTCTGATCACAAGCCCAACGCTCTAACCATTAGGCCAATATGTAAATAGTACTGTTGAAATTGATATATAACATAGAAGTTCAGCCTTGTGCAGTTTCAATATAGTAACTGTCATCCAAACTGTAGACTAAGTTTACATCAGGTGATACTGTCAAAGTACACAGTTACATTGACAACATGCCTAAACATTTTGACGACCTTGTTCGTGAACAACGACTCAATGACTTATCATTCTGATGACACTAACATGATCATTGGCACGAATATTTACTTTTGAGAGATGTACTAAGGATTTTTAGTGACTGACTAGCTTTAGAAACATATCTATTGTATATTGCAGTTTGAACAAATTGTTCTGAGAAATGCACTTATTATTTTGCACATGTTAGGGATGATGTGAAAAACGCACCAAAGCGACTGAGAAAAACTGTAATTGTGAAACTCCAGCTTTATTTACAGCACTGCAGGCTGCATATAATTTTCATTGTTTTTTGTTTGTTATATTATGCTGTATACATTTTCTTTTTTACTTTATGTTTATGTGAATACTTGTGTGCTGCAACCAAACTGCCTTCGAGAAATTAATAAAGATGAACTGAACTGAACTGATGTGTGTGAATGATAATGGTTACAATTTCCTTGGCAGTATGAGTGCATTGTGTAATGTCAAACCTTGGAGGCTACTCTTACCCTAAAATCCTATTTCTTTTTTCAGTTTTATACACAATTGTATTCTGTTAGCTAGACCAAAAACAGTACAGTAACCATTGTCAATGAAGGACTGTGCTAAGACTGAAAGGTGGACATGAGGGAGGTTTCAATGGTCCTCTGCCATAGTGACAAAACATCTAAACATTCTGACTTGCAGTGCTTACACAATGCCAAAGGAACGAAGCATTTTTGGGAGCACTGACTGTTTAAATGAGAAGGAAATTTAGTTTTGACACATGAGTGAACTGTTTTGGGAGAGGTATGAGCTTTTACAGGTGAACCATGTTGTTGTGCCGAACCATCCACACTATTTTGGCAAAAGCATCAAGAGTGTTGAGAACGTCTGGTCTGTTTCAAGAAATGAGCCAAAGCAATTGAGAAGGATCTTTGTCATTTTCGTGGCACGGACTGTTTATATGGGAAAGGAATTTAGTTTTGAAGCATGAGTGAACAGTCTTGGGAGAGATGTTAGCTTTTGCAAGTGAACTATAGTGTTGTGCTGAACTGTAAGACTGTTTTGCCAAATGATCTTAGAATTTTGAGAATGTATTTTCTGTTTCAAGAAATTAGCCAAACCAATGGAGAAAAACTGTAATAAAACTATAAAATTCTAGCAGCCCCCCCGGCCAGGCAAAACAGTATGCAAACGGTGGCGAGGAACCCAAAACTCCATTTGAGGAGAAAAAGACCTCAGAGGGAAACCAGGCCTAATCAAAAGCTGCAGCCTCTGCACAACAAGGCAACATAAAAACATTTTAGATTTAAGATTATCATTTAGAATCTAAGAGCGGCTGGAAGTTTGTAGAGTCACCGCGTCCCTTGTCCAGCTCTATCATAACAGCATTTGTCAGATCTGGGCATGGACTGAATCCTACCCGCTCTGTTAACCTTGGACTGCGTCCTGCCCGCTCTGGTAACCTTGGACTGCATCCTGCCCGCTCTGGTAACCTTGGACTGCATCCTGCCCGCTCTGGTAACCTTGGAGTGCATCCTGCCCACTTTGGTAACCTTGGACTGCGTCCTGCCCGCTCTGGTAACCTTGGACTGCGTCCTGCCTGCTCTGGTAACCTTGGACTGCGTCCTGCCCGCTCCGATAACCTTGGACTGCGTCCTGCCCGCTCTGGTAACCTTGCACTGCATCCTGCCCGCTCTGGTAACCTTGGACTGCATCCTGCCCGCTCTATTAACCTTGGAACAATGAGACAAGACTGGTTGAGAGTAGAGTACTGTTCTGCACTCTTTGATGCAACAAATGCATCAGTTGTTATTGGAAGTGTCCCTGGTTCCGGTTGATCTAACTAGTGCAGCCTAGATCTTTGGAATACATATATTATGGTAGTGTAGTGTATGCCAGATTAAAAAGATGCGTCTTTAGTCTATATTTAAACTGACAGAGTGTGTCTGCCTCCCGGACAGTGCTGGGAAGACTGTTCCAAAGTTTAGGCGTTAGATAGGAAAAGGATCTGCCGCCTGCACTTGATTTTGAAATTCTAGGTATAACCAACTGACCTGACACCTGAGAGCGTAGTGCACGTGATGGACTGTAATACGTGAGAAGTTCACTCGGGTAGTGAGGAGCTAAACCATGCAGGGCTTTATAGGTAATAAGCAAGATTTTAAAGTTTATGCAATGCTTTACAGGTAACCAGTGCAAGTTTGACAGAACCGTGCTAATATGCTCATACTTTTTTGTACGTGTAAGAACTCGAGCTGCCGCATTTTGGACCAGTTGGAGTTTTTGTAATAGGCCTGCAGGGCAACCACCTAATAGTGCATTACAGTAATCTAGTCTTGATGTCGTGAAGGCATGAATTAGCTTCTCTGCATCTGATGGTGACAGCATATGACGTAGTTTAGATATATTTTTAAAATGGAAAAACGCAATTGTACAGGTGACAGAGTACTATCGAATAAAATGCCAAGATTCTTAGCTGAAGATAAGGGTTTTATGGAACATCCATCAATAGTCAAGCAGTATTCTTGGTTACATATGGTTTTCGGTCCAAAATGTAACACTTCTGTTCTGAATAGGGTATTAGTGCATTGTTTAAGATAATATTCTGCCCTATATAATATTTGTTATGTGACGTTGATTGTTATGCCAGAAGAGGCGGTTTATCTCAAGGTTTTTCCATCTGCCACTCACTAAACATCTTCTGGAGATTTCTCCGCCTCCAAACTACTAAGACACAACTGATCAAGAATAGCTAAAGATTAGTCAAGTGTTTATGTAAAAGGTGTGTCTTTCACTTTTTTAAGTTGGGGGGGCTGTGGGGAGGGGGGGGGAAAAACAACCCGGGGAGAGAAAAAAAAAAGGGGGATGTTTTTTAAAACCCCCTTCCATCTGGGGTGGGGAGGCAAAACTTTAAAAAAAAAAAATATTTTTTTTTAAAAAATATATTTGTAAAAACTACAATATAAGTGTGCTGTGGCCTGTTTTTGTGAAATAAATTATAAAAAAAAAAAATGAAAAAACAATCTTGTTTTGTGTATAAAAAAAAAACCTGAGGCCTGTACCATGAATGTAGCTGAACAAACTCAGGGTTACAGGATTAGTTTTGGGTTGACAAAACCAAACCAACGTGATCAAGCTTTGTTGGTACCATGAAGCAGCTCGTGGAGTTTCTTTGTCAACTCAAGCTTTGATCCTGAAGCTAAGATTAGTTTGCGCGCGCGTGCACATGAACGAGTGACGTCAGCATGGCTAAACCAATCGCATTATAAATGAATAAAGCGATTTCCACAATATGAACACAAAATTGAATTTCAGCCATGGAGTGATATGTTTCTGCTGTCTACGCAAGAGAGAAGTGTTTCAGAAACACTGCTGATTGAGTTAATGTTAAATTAAACGACTATATAGTAGGCTACACACATTTACTGTAGTGCTGTAGGGCAAACAGGATCCGCGGGGTCCTCGGTGGAACTACAAGGGGTCCGTGTCCTTGCGGGCAACTTTTTTTATGTAAGGCATGCGTACAGAAATATTACAACAAAGTTCATTGAAGCTCCCGCATATTGCAATTTAACCTGCGTGCGGACAAAAAACATCCATTCAGACAGCAGAAGCAAGAAAGTGAACCTTACATCTGCTTCATCATTTCCCTTCCGAGTAGGCCTACACATGAGAGGAGTCGCGTGCAAATAAAGTTCATTCCCATATATTTCTGAACTTACAAATTTGTTAAAGCTGTAAACGGCTATTTTGACAGGCAAATGACACCACACCGCGTCTGCATTGTAAACTCTGACATCTTACGTGTTTAAAATCAATGAAACATGCACCGTGTACTGATGGTTCATGTCAAACAAGTTGCCCAAAAAATAACGCGGACTGGTTGCATGTTGGTCTCCTTTTAGTCTGATATGATGCTCTGCAGAAAAAAACTAGTTTACAACAGAATACATAAGCCTTTGCATTTAATAAACTTTGCGCCATTAACCAGGGTCAGTCTTTTCATTGAAGCCTTAATAAAAACTACGGTTGAGGACAAAGAAAAATGTTCTTATACAGTGAAACTGAAAGTGTTCCTAGATGCACCACAGACAAGAATGTAAAAAATCCAATGCAAATACATGTGATACAATAAAAGTGGAATATAAGTAAGTATATTGAATTTCATATGAGTGTAAGGGAAAGCCAGCAAATCTGTAAAATCAGATTTTACCTTTATAGTTGTAGTGATAGTCATTAGGGTAATCATTGCACGTTATGTACTGCCCGCTTAAGACGGGGACTACGGTAGTAGTACGGGGTTCATCCGTAATGCCATGGCCTGTGAAATGTTAATAAAGACGACTACGAGTTAACACAGACGTGCGTGTGTATGGTCCTTATTCCTACGAGTGCCATCCTAACATTACAATAGTAACCAATATTTGATTTAATATTTTTATTTTATTAAACAGTATAAAAAATAACTAGACATTCTAACACGCACTGTGAGTCAGTTACGTCACTTATATGTTTCTTTGCTCACAGCTGATTGGTCAAACTTCAGTCTGAGATCTTGAATCCAGAACATAATCTGCCCCGGAGCAGGTTAGCCGTGCAGCGTAAGATACCATGGCGACGAACACCGATTAAAACCGAGCTACTTTCATGGTACATAAAACCCAGGGTTGGCACAAACTAAACCGAAACATAGCTGGCTACCCACCTAAGCCAGCTTCATGGTACAGGCCCTCTTGTGCAAAGATCTTTGTGATACAAGTTTCAACTGTATATTAATTCTAAATCCTAATATTTAGTCAGTTAACATTCTATGAAAGTTTAATTATGAAGAGAAGACTAAATGAAAGGCAAACTATCCACAGTTTCTTTCAGTTAAACTATTTTTGTGTGTAAACTGTTGTAAAGGAGTCATAATGGCGTGAGCGTCTTGATGGAAATCAGTGAAATAAGTTCTTCTGTATCTCCCATGCAGATCTGATAAAACAAGTACCTGTAAACCAAATAAAACTTTTAGATTGCAACCCACACATTGTTCATATGGCAGGTAATTATGTGAATATAACTAGGTTTAATTATTGATAAAGCTTTATTTCGGGGCTCATCATCTTGCAAGAAGTCACATCTAGATATTTCAGACTACTGCATTAACGTCAGATAAGATGCAGACTGCATTATAAAATCATCACTCAATACATCACTCTATACAGATCTGTTTTCTGTACTTTCACATTAAAGAGTCTTTCTCTGTTCAGTCAATGTGATTCATTTTAAAGAGACCATGCCTGCTGCCGTCCTTCTGTTTTTCTTCTTTCTTGGGTAGTTGTGTCCAGGACAGATTAAAATCAGAGATGTTTGATCCCAGAACAGACTGAATCTAAAATACATCAAATATTTCAATCCACACATGAAACATACTGTTATTTCTCATCTCTCATCATCACTCATCTCATATATTTGCACATTATTGGAAACATTGTCATCAGTGGCAGAGCTAGAGTTTTATATATGAGGTGGCCAAGGCTACTTCAGGGGTCCACAGACCACGACAGAAAATTTGTGTTTAACCCTAACCTTGTAGTTAAGTTGGAATGCTGATTAGAGGTAAAAGTGATAATTTACTTTCCTCAAACTACAGTGAGTTAGCCTATCTCTAAATACCGCCCAACCCCTAAGTCCAACATGTAAAATCAACATCAGTAGGGAATAACATTTTAGGGTAGCATCAAAGGTGACCAATTGGATGTCAGGGGTGTCCACCCTGGATCCCCTTCTGGCTCCGCTACTGACGGTCATATATTTATATTTTTTCTTACCTGTTGGAGATTGTTTTCTCTCTCACCTGCTACATCAACACTGGAGGAGAATTTTTAGCCTCAGAAAGGATTTCCTCTTATGAAAAACTGAAAAATAAGTCAAATATTCTATAACTAGAACACTGTTAAGAGGTTAAAATAAACCAGTAAAAGAATAAGTTACTTTAATTCAACAACTAAACAAAGATAAATTAAAAACTCATCATTGAACTGTTTTATTAACAACATAAATTGTTGCTGCACATCCATCGACCATATAGTTATAGTTTAAAAAGTACAAATATGAATATGTTTTCCTATGAATGAACGTTGTGTTGAGAGACAGAACTGGGGTTTGATCTTGAAAACCTATCATCTTCGAGAACGCCAATGAACTTGGTCAATGGCACACTTGCGCGGGTGCATACGGGTACAAAAGGGAAGTGGTGGCGGCCATTCACTCATCTTTGTGGGCTGAGAAACCTGAGAGACATGTCCCGGTCGCTGCAGCGGGCGTGAAGGCTCAACGTCTTGTTCGCTCCATCAGGGAACGGAGGTTACAGCTGTAACCGAGATGTTCCCCTTCAGTGGTGAAAACCTTGGGCACGTAGCCTGGCCGGGGTCTCAGGATAACTGTTGGACCACACTAAGGTCCCAAGACAGAATGGAGCACGGTCTAGGTGGATTCACCCTTCTCGCTACCAGTACTTGATGTCCCTCTTCCCTGACCTGACTCACTGGGGGGAAGGCATACTTGTGCTTGTCCCGTGGCCAGCAGTGCGCTAAGGCATCCGTTCTGCGGGGACGGATGACAAAAGTGAGAAATGGTTGGAGTCCGGGGAGGCAAACAGGTCCACCTAGTCAAACCGCTCACATATGAGCCAGACTGCACTGGATGGAGTCGCCATTATCCACGGGGGTGTCTGGTGACAAGAGAGTGCATCGTCCTGGGACTTCATCACCTTCTGACTCCAGAGGTGGAGGAGATGGTTTAGTTGTGACATCTTGCGTAAGCGTACAACGCTTTGGTGATTGATGTACGTCATGGCAGTTGTGCTGTTAGACCGGACCTGCACGTGTTTGTCCTGGACAAGCTGCAACCTCCTCAATGACAAAAGGACAGCCAGCAACTCTAGGCAGTTGATGTGCAGCTGCAGCCGGGGACCTGTCCGGCGCCCCAATACTGCGTGCTAAGACACTGAGGCGTGGAAGTACACGTCCTTCAGGTTAATTGCTACAAACCAGTCTTGGCAACGAACCAACACCAAGATGCCCTTCTGCGTCAGCATCCTGAACAGCAGCTTGTGTAGGTGCTTGTTCAGGGAGCGCAGATCCAAAATGGGGTGCAGCCACCCACCTCTCTTGGGCACTATGAAGTAGGGGTTGTTACTCCCCTCAGACTGAGGTGTAGATAATGCCCTAAAACCTGGGGTGGGCGTATGGTGAACAGGACCGCATAACCGAGACGGAACTGGCAGTGGCAGTGGGCAGCTCACTCATGTAAGAGGGGTCGGCCTTTCTGTCATCCAGGTAGCCTTGGTCAACCCCTTCAAGTGGCAGCTGTCTGTGGCCACAGATGCACCACGACTGCACGTTCCACCTGGAGGACGTTGACGTATCCCTCCATCCGCTGGGCCTGCTGGATTGGAACAAGCTGAGAATGCCGCATTCCATGTCCTCGTGAAATCTTCATGCACTTCCTGGACCCCAGGAACCAAGTATCCAGCCTCGTGGCTGACATCTCAGCGTTGACCTTGTCTTGTGCTCAACAGCGGGGGGCGGGAGCTCCAAGGGGTCTTCCGAATCTGATGCCAGGAGGTAGCTGTCCGATGCAATGACAAAGAGTTCATCCTCATCCCTCTGTCAAGTCTGCCTGCCATGGTATGATCCATCGCCACCCATGAGGGACGGGCCAGGTGAACGTACAGGGGCATGGGTGGTCCTCAAAGCCGAATCTGATGGAGCGACATCCATGGGAACCCCCAAATCACCGTACTGCTCGCCGGAGCGGTCGACTTTGCCAAGAAGGCAGTCGAACTCACCTAGGAAGCGTAGTCTAGAAGACGAGTTTTCATGGAGAGAAGAGTCGGGTGACATTTAGTCATGCAGGTTCCAAAGAACAAAAAATGACTGAATGGCCGCTGCCACCTACCTTTTATACCTGTATGCATGGGGCGGGGACTGGCGTGCGGGTGCCATTCGACGAGGTCATGGGCGTTTTTAAATTCCTCTCGGAGATGATATGTACTCAAGATCAAACCGACTGAAGACCGACTGAAGGGTGAATCAAATTGTAATGGTAATAATCTTTTAATGTATTTTTCCCAAGGGATTGTGTGTGGCGAACAAAAAAGGAAGAGAGTGAAGTGAAGCATTAGCTGTGAAGTTACACAGAGAGTTTTGGTTGAACTGTAGTCTTCGCTGTAATGCCGAAATGAAGAACTCTCCAGTGGGGTTTGATTTTTGTTTTTTTGAAAACCGTGTCAAAAGCCATAAGCCGTGATCGAGGATTTTTTTTTTCACGTGCGCGATCCCTGTTTCTCCGAAGATCCTTGGATGTGGAGTCCACGTACTGGCTATGTCAAACGTCACATCATAACGTTAACATGCCGAAACATCAGACATCATTTAATCCGGAATGGACAAAAGACCACGAATTCATATCATAAAGCAGTAGAGATGATTTCCATGGATTTTGCACACTATGTCGCTGTGAAGTGGACGTTAGTAGTAAAGGGAAAGCCGCCATTGACCGACATGCCAGCACTGAAAAACATAAAGGTAACCGATGAGCTGCAGCTTCCCTTAGGTCTTATTTTCGAGAGGCAACATCACCTCAGGATGACAAAATTTCCGATGCAGAGCTTTGTAAAGTCTATCATGCAGTCAAGCATCACCAGTCATACAGGAGTGTCTTGAATAATACAAATACTGTGAACAAACAATTTTTTGCCTCTTCTGTTATAGGTCTACATCAAGATATGTTGTTGATCAAATTGTCTGGCAATGAATAGAGTAGTCTATTTCAGAATCACTGTATCATGATACCATCGATATGATAGACAAAATTTTATTATATTTGCGAGTACACTAGATGCAGTTATTCTAGCCTTACTAAATGCCGCAAAGTGTCCTCCTTTTTGGTGTTATGGAAATGGCCACCCTAGTGTTAAGTCATCGCACTCAACGCAAGTCATCGCACTCAGTGGCTACGGAGTGGTACTTTTACATATCATTACACATTGAAAAGGTTTTATATATAGACTGAGTGAACTGAACATTTGAAAACATGAGTGTGTTTGATCATTTATAGTTGCGTTGTTGAGTATGTGAGTATGTAAATTGTAAATGTTACCCTGCACAAATCTTTTCATTTGAATTGTTATTACCATTTCCTTTCTTCTATTTGTAAGTGTGGTGCACTACGGATAAAAGAAAACATTGACAACTTTGAATTATTATAGTTTAAATTGCTTTATTTCTTTCATTTCATGCCTTAATCTGATTTTAATTTTGCTGAGTATTGCAGAGGAGAATAAGAAACCTTAAAGGAAAAGGCAAAATAAATGATTAATAGTTTCAATTTATCTAAAGCGATATTGTTGTGTTAGGATCATGACAGAACCTCATGTGTAATGTGGAGAGAGGCAATTATTGTTGTTATGGCCTTCCATACGCTCTCTCCTGTCTCGTCTTTGTTCCCATCCTCTCGTTACCTCGTTATTGATTCATGCCCTACACCTGTTCCCCTCTTGATATGCTCCCTTATTTAATGTACTTGTGTCTTCTGTCTTGTGCTGGTTCATGTGTTCTGGTGGCCGGGCCTTTCCCCACGGGGTCCGGCCGGGCTCAGCCCGAAGGAGCGACGTGGGGCCGCCTTCCCGTGGGCTCACCACGTGCGGGAGGGACCATAGGGTGTCGGTGCATAGTAGATAGGGCGGCAGTCGGAGGAGAGTGCCTCGACAGGAAGCTAGTTCTAGGGACGTGGAACGTCACCTCGCTGGCGGGGAAGGAGCCTGAGATGGTGCGTGAGGTTGAGAGGTTACGACTAGAGATAGTCGGGATCACCTCTACGCATGGCTTGGGCTCTGGAACCACACTCCTTGAGAGAGGGATGGACACTTCACCACTCTGGAGTTGCCCATGGTGAGCGGCGGCAGGCTGGTGTGGGTTTGCTTATAGCCCCCCAGCTCTCCCGCCATGTGTTGGAGTTTACCCCGGTGAACGAGAGGGTCGTTTCCCTGCGCCTACGGGTCGGGGTTAGGTCTGTCACTGTTGTTTGTGCCTACGGGCCGAACGGCAGTGCAGAGTACCCAACCTTCTTGGAGTCTCTGGGAGGGGTGCTGGAAAGTGCTCCGATCGGGGACTCCGTCGTCCTACTGGGGGACTTCAACGCCCATGTGGGCAACGACAGTGACACCTGGAGGGGCGTGATTGGGAGGAACGGCCCCCCTGATCTGAACCCGAGCGGTGTTCAGTTATTGGACTTCTGTGCTAGTCACAGTTTGTCTATAACGAACACCATGTTCAAGCATAAGGGTGTCCATCAGTACACGTGGCACCAGGACACCCTAGGCCGCAGGTCGATGATCGACTTTGTGGTCGTTTCATCTGTTAAGAGAGGGGCAGACATGTCAACTTATCACCATCTGGTGGTGAGTTGGATCCGATGGCAAGAGAGGAAGCTTGACAGACTCGGCAGACCCAAACGTACTGTAAGGGTCTGCTGGGAACGCCTGGCCGAGTCTCATGTCAGAGAGATCTTTAACCCCCACCTCCGACAGAGCTTCAACCGGACCCTGAGGGATGCTGGAGACATTGACTCGACTGTGTCCCTCGCGGCATCCTGTGGAGGGTGCTTCGGGAGTATGGGGTCTGTGGTCCTTTACTAAGGGCTGTCAGGTCCCTGTACGACCGAAGTAGGAGCTTGGTTCGCATTGCCGGCAGTAAGTCGGACTTGTTTGCAGTGCATGTCGGACTCCGGCAGGGCTGCCCTTTGTAGCCGGTTCTGTTCGTAATTTTTATGGACAGAATTTCTAGGCGCAGCCAGGGCCCAGAGGGTGTCAGGTTTGGGGACCACACGATTTCGTCTCTGCTATTTGCGGATAATGTTGTCGTGTTGGCCCCTTCAAGCCAGGACCTTCAGCATGCACTGGGACGGTTTACAGCAGAGTGTGAAGCGGCTGGAATGAAAATCAGTACCTCCAAATCCAAGGCCATGGTCCTCAGTTGGAAAAGGGTGGTTTGCCCACTTCAGGTTGGTGAAGAGTTCCTGCCTCAAGTGGAGGAGTTTAAGCTCGGAGTAGAGCTGCTGCTCTTCCACATCAAGAGGGGTCAGCTGAGGTGACTTGGGCATCTGTTCCGGATGCCTCCTGGACGCCTTCCCTGGAAGGTGTTCCGGGCCCGTCCGACCGGGAGGAGACCCCGGGGGAAGACCTAGGACACGCTGGTGGGACTATGTCTCCCGGCTGGCCTGGGAACGCCTCGGTGTCCCCCGGAAGAGCTAGAGGAAGTGTCTAGGGTGAGGGATGTCTTGGCATCTCTACTGAGACTGCTGCCCCCGCGACCCGGCCCCGGATAAAGCGGAAGAAAATGGATGGATGTGATTTTTGAAACTTCAAAATATTGACCCCATGAAATAACATTACAAAACCAGTAAGAGCAAAGAAATTATTCATTTTCATTCTAGTTGATTTCATCTGATTAAAGAAAGTCATACACAGCTGGGATGGCATGAAGGTGAAAAAATGATAAGAATATTTTTCTTGACAAATTATTTCTCAAATTAGGTCGGATATGTTTGACTAATATTTAACTTACATCAATAAACATTCACAACATCATGTGGTTTGTGAATATACACTCAGCACTGAGCAATAACATACATTCATGTCATGCAAATACTGTGGAAGAAAAAAACATTGAAAACTTTCAGTAAGTTCAATAAGTTCTACCTAAATATCATGAATAGATTTTTTGAAATGGCCTGTTCCATAGACCTCCACCTCACAAAGAACGAGATGATTTGTATGTCCAGTCATGACCACATTCACATAACGTCCCTTCATCCCATAACATGAGTAACTGACAGTATTTCCACGTGGAGGATCAGAAGTCACAGCACAACTAGAGAGAGAGAATCGCTGAATCTCTAAAGAGGCGTTTCAATCAATCAATGAATGAATGAAAAGTGTTGAAGTGATTTCATGAAGAACTTTACATGGGATTGTTGTTTCCGTTGTTGACCAGTGAGTCTCCAATACGAATCTCTGCAACACTGGTATGAGCCAAATATTTGTCATGAGCAGTGATAATGACTGTACTAATGTTATAAATATCCAAGAGATCCAAACTCCTGAGCTATCCAGTTTGAGTATGTGGATGACTGTGAAACTGTTCCTCTAATTGCTACATTTTCTAGAAAATATATATTCAAAGAAAGAAAATCAGATGTAGTCAGAAAAATATATAATTTTATACAACAGTTCTTTCTGGTTCTCGAATCTGACTGATTGGCTGAGAGCCATTAGATATTCTACCAGTATCTGTAGCAGTATCACCACGGTAACCGCTTCACCGACCTCTAAGCTTAGTCAAATGTACAGTAAAACTCCAAATAATGCAATGCACAAGCCTCAGGAATGCTTTAAAAAATTACAGCGCAAACATCAAAAGCTTAGAATGTGTTCTATCAGTTTGATTCATTGCTTTTGATTTGACACAACACATAAACCACAGACATGCAGCTTTTTAAAAACATTTGACTTCCCATTGAAATATCTCTCTGATACTTTACAGCTCATCTAAGAATAATGTCATCTATTTGAAAACAAGAATGTTCCAGTTGAAAGTTTACATGAAGTAAAATATAAAATACAGATAAATTAGCCTATAAAGCCAGGGGTTTTCCTGCGTGGAGAACTTAAAGGATTTGTCAAATTTCAAGAGAGTTGCCTTAAGGTGGTGGGGTGGAGGATTTTTTTACAATTCTAAGGGGCCATGCACTTCTGAGAACCCCAAGCAAGGTCTTATACACGTAAATCTATTATTTATTGCTGAGAAAATAGTTTTAACTGATGGTAAAGTTACGTTTCACTTTCTATTTTTTATTTAATGTTGTACCGGAGGGCTAAAGTTACTTTTGACAAAATTATTTGCTTGTTATATTTCCAATTTTACAAAATTCTTACACTTTATAATAAAGCATTGTGTTGCATAATATTTTATTTGATTCTAAACAAAATCAGAGCAGTAATGTTGCCAGAATCACATATTAATATTTAAAAAATATATTATTCTGTATTTGGCATTAGATGAACTCAAAAGTCTTGCACAAGAAGTTACGGACACCACTCGTATAAACTGCTTATCAGAGTGAGGGGCAACTTTATCTGTTAAATATTGACCCACAGCTGGTTGTGACATGTCCCTTTGAATTACAAAGTGTGTTAGAATCAATGAGAGTGAAAGCGGATGAAACAAATACATTTATTAAGATTTAATTTTAGTTCATTCTCCAAAAGTTAACAATTGTATTTGAAGAAAAGTTGTACAGAATCCTAATCCCTGTTCCAGAAAGAATAGACTGGGAGGGGGAGTATCTCTCTTCATTCATGAAGCTAAAATGATGGAGGATCTTTGTTTAAAACCAACTATAGGGCTAAAGTGTACGAAGTACAAAAGGAAACCAATTAAAAATGCATTTATTTACAAAACAGACAAAAATCCATGTTCTTTTTCTAAGCATGCTTTTGTTAAATAAATATATAAAAAGAATAAATGCTGACAAACTTCCTAGAAATAATCCAACAATGAAATTACCTTTTTCAATTTAAAGGAAAAATGAAATTGCTGTTTTAGTTTTTGTTCTGCTCATCAAATGTTTACTTAATAAAAGAATGCATGGTTTTTCCGAAAATAGTAAATACATTGTTGCAGATTCAGTTCAGTTGGTTTATGATAGAGAGCAACGGGGAAGATCCAGATATGAAGAAGTATAGCTTAATTAAAATAAAGCACAGCTGTTTACAGTCTTCGTATGTGGACATGTTCATAAAGTCCCGACAGCTTTGTATCCCAGCCATGTAACATTATAAGCTCATAGTGTTTTAACAGAGAGATGATGTCATATAAATGTATTTGCCCTGCTAGCATGTAATATTATCAGTAGTTCCGTTATGCCAATTTCTCAGTAGAAACATTTATGCTATAATAATGCGATCATTCCCACTAAATTACAAATAAACGAATGTGTTTGTCAGCTATAGATTTGCAAAATGAAAATATTATGAATATAAATACATACGTATACGTTTGTTTACAGCTTACCTTTTACCGTTTACAGCTTACAGCAGTTTTGCTGCACCGACAGTCCTTCCACATTTGAAAAAAAGGCGCCTTTTCTCTTTCCTCAAACCGGCGTTAAAATTTAAAAGGCCAGAACTGGTTAGCTCCCGTCTGAATCTAGCCAACAGCAATACAGCAAGACATATTGGCCAAATATATTTGTAGGCCTACCAAAAAACAAATACAACTTTTTTTATATTTAAGATGGTAAGATTTTATAAATGACAATATTTATCCATTGCCATCGTTGTTACAGTAATGAATGTTTCGGCACGTTCCATGTGCTATTCCACAATAGCTTGAGTTTGAATCTGACCTAGAGCCTTTTTCTGGATTATCACCATTACACTTACTCAGAAACAAATGTATAGTAAAATGCAATGTAAGTCACTTTGGATAAAAGCGTTTGGATAATCCTTTTTATATCTTATCTGGGCCACATTAGCCTCACAGCCACATTATCCAGAACTTACTGCGCCACATATGTTTTATGATAACTTTCATTTGCAGTAACACATGTGGGCCACTTTTGGCTTACACCAAGATTCTCCTTCATAGACAACGCCATATCTTTGCCAAATGTGGCCCACATTTGTTCTCAGACATTTGGGCCAAATTCACTATTTACCACACGAGCCACATTAGGGTCACATTACCACATACATTTCCGAAACTACCGCATCTTTGCCTTTAAAGGCGCACATTTGCTATTTTACATGTCAGCCACTTAAGGCCCACATCCATTTTGTCCGAGCCAGAAGAAAACCAGCAGTGCTGCATAATTGCCTAAAGTGGCCCACATCTGTCTTCTATGTGGGATTCAGCCACTGAAATAGTTTAGATTAAATGCTTGCCTTTCATGGTCTCGTTTTGTTTCATATATCGCGGTTGCACCAATCAGTGCGTTGCATGCACTTTTCGGACACAAAACTATGTTGTTGTTAGGTTGTCTCGCGCCTTTTAAGTGGTTATAAAGCAATTCTTGATCTTTTCTGGTGGGCTTACACGTGTACCTGCGTGCCACATAGACTTCACCACTGCAGAGATTCAAATCAGGACATTCAAACAATGTCAAAACGAAAACTGCTGTTGCAACTCGAACATTTTGTGTTTCAAGTGCTTTTACCTCAATGCAAATGTCTTTAGTGTTGTGCCCAATCCATTTTAAGTTTTCTATGAAGGGGAGATCAGCAGCACTTTAGGGAGATTCCACCCAGATTTTACCTTAACTCACTACTCCAGATCTACATCCCCTTCCCGTCATCTTTGGTCTGAAATTGAGCGACGCCTGGTTTCTCAATCACAGCAGGGTACCAAATCGTTTGCAAAAACCTTTTCTCATTTGGTTCCCCGAATTAACTGCAGCCTTTTTTAAATTGTACTCTGTGTTTTGTGTTTCTTTTTTATTGTTTACTTGCTTAAATGCACATCCACTGTCTGTTTCAGATCAAACTGATTAATAAAGATATACAGAGTGAAACATACAGGAGCCATAACAGCTAAAATAATTAAGGAAATTGGTAAATCAGTCAGGCAGCTCTTTTAACACACGACCCTGTAAATGAAATATAAAGATTCAGTAAATCACAGTGCACGCTTTTCCACCATCAGGCCAAATGGTAAAAAACTGTTCGAGCTTTGTGTAGATATGCAGTGTGTATAAACTGGGGCGGTGCTAGGGGTGGGATAACGGGGCCCCAATGTTTTTTTTTACCAACCCCTGTACGAATCCCTTAGGGTCCCTTCATATTTCATGTATTTTTGTGTGCGCTAGTTAGATATATTAAACGTAGACATGCAACAAGCGTGCTAAAATAGAGAGCAACGCAGTCACAGCGCTCTTTCTTTTCAGGCACGTGAGGTGCTAAAAATCTATTAAGCGTTTGCCGGCACCTTCCTGGCAAGCACAGTTTTAATGTTTCTTAGCAATGACAGTGCAAACTCCTGAGCACTTTACAAAAATTTTTTTTACAAACATACGGACGTCTCTAGGCTAAGCCCCGGATATCCACTCACCCAAAAACCACCCCACATTTATGCAACAAACAAGAAAAATCTTCACTCTGTTCTGTAGTTTTACATGTAAGAGTTTTTCTCTGTTGATCAGTTTAACTTTTGTGTACTCGCCTCCGTTCTCCTGTATCTGTTTCTCTTTCTTGGGTAGTTGTGTCCAGGACAGATTAAAATCAGAGATGTGTGATCCCAGAACAGACTGAAGCTAAAATACATCAAATCTTGACATTATTGTCAAAGATACTGTCTCATCATCACTCATTTAATATATTTACACAATTTAATCTCTCACTCTCATTTATCACTTCTCTGTTATTTTTGTATTTTAAGACTCTCACTCATTATCTAACCTTATTGAGGATTATGTCCCTCATAGCACCTACATCAACAGTGGAGGAAAATTTCAGTCTCAGAAAGACCTTTCTTTGACCTGAAATGGAACAAACAACAATCATATCAAATTAAACTCATTGGAAGAAAATATTACCAATGCCTACAATTTGCCAATCAAAACCCAAACCTATGATGGAACACTTATTAACCTCAGTTTGAACACACATTTACATTGCACAGACTAATCGAGGCCATGTGATTTTGACGCTGTACCTTGAAGAAGATGACTAACCGTTCCAACTAGAGACCAGCACACTTAGGGATGTCATAGGCTGCGTCCAAAATCTCTAATGATGCCTTCGAAGGCCACATTTCAAGGTAGGAAGGCATCAGGCACATCCAAATCTAGTGTTTTCTTTACTTTCTGAGATGCCTCCATCAGGTTGATTTTTTTGAAAGCGGCATGAATCTATCCTTCTCTGCCTTCAATATCCCACAATTCTATGCGTGTGCTCATGGCAATGGATTGTGATTGGTTAAACAGGGGGCCAAAAATATGCTCAGAGCACAATTTGTGTGTAAATACATTTATATTTTCTCTTTTAAAAATTTTGGATTGCATTTCTAGCTAAAAAAATGTATTGTAATTTAAACTTTGATTAGTTATCACAAAGGCGTCCTCTGTTTATATTTCAAACAGAATTTTGTTACACTGCCTCTGAAGGCTGTCCAAATGTGTTTCGCTGAGCTGCCTTCATGCCCAAATGTTGCCCCCAAAGTCATTGCCTCATGCAGCAGCGAGGCAACAAGTCAGCTGCCAAAGCTTTCGGACGCAGCCATAGACTGATTTCAGCCCACCTCCATGTTGACATTGGTAGCAAAGGGACAGATAGGCTGCAAAGGTTTGGAAAACCACATATTAGTGACTGTTTAAACTGCTACAGCCATAGAGTTTCATTCACGTAAACACGACTCTAACGTTGTTTTTAAACACGTCATTTGTTTATTCAAGTCACAGACACCGATGTTTGTCCAAACCATTGTAGTCTATCGGCCCTTCCGTTTTCTTCCCACATCTGCCTTGCTTTAGATTTCAACATGGCAGTGCAGTCTAATCAGTCCAGCAATAACATATGTTTCCCTTCAGTCGGTCTCTCGACGTTGTGAGAGATTGACTGGGGTTTGATCTTGGGGTTTGATCTTGAACTTACCCTCTCCGAGATAATTAATTATAAAACACCAATGGGCTTTGCGAATGGCATGCGCACGCCAATCTCCGCCCCGTACATACGGGTATAAAGGACCTTAGGTCTTCGGAACCTGTGTGTTTGCTGATGCTACACGCGATACTCGACTTCGAGAAAACTTTTAACCTGCTGGATTTATGACGCGGAGTAGCGGACTTCTCCTTTCGGTGGACTTCCCCTGGGCGTTTCGGCAGAAGGCTACAGACCTTAAGAGGTAAGTCCCTCCGGCTCTGAGCATGTCAGCTTAATGATCGCGGACCATCTATACCCCTTCACGCTCACCTGGTTCGTCCCCTACGAGCGGCAGACGGCCGTCTCATAGTGGTAAGACTTCGCACACGGATGATGACGCTATATCAGTCGCTGCGAAAAAAAGCATCTGCTAAATAAAAGAATTAAATATTATAGGCACACAATGAGTGACGACATTTTTCGCCCCTTTTCAGGGCCCGGCGCCCACATACTCACAAAGAGACAAATCTCCCCTGGGTTTTTTTTCTCCACAGCACTCTCGTCCAGACGGTGTCTTGGATGGACCGGGCAGCCGACTGCAATCTCCCCCGGACGTTGTGTCAGGCAGCCGGAAGCAGGTAAACATACAGAGCCATCAACCTCCCTGGGGGTCCCCCCTGTGCGAGGTGACCGCACTGTCAGCCACCGAACCAGCCTCCCCCAGCATGGTGAAGCAGATTGTCCCTCTGGTCCCGCTGTCGCAGTTCTTGGGCGCTTGGCAGCGCACCAGCCCGTCACACTGGATAGAGAGGACAATCCGTCTCGGTTATTCGATCCAGTTCGACAGGCACCCCCCAAGTTTCGGGGCATTCTGTACACCTTGGTGCGAAGGGTGCGGTCGAACCCGTCCCTACAACCGAGATGTCGGCTGGGTTTTACAGCCCGTACTTCATTGTGCCCAAAAAGGGCAATCGACCTGAAGGACGCGCACTTTCACGTCTCTATTCTCCCCAGACACTGGCCGTTCCTACGGTTCGCCTAGTGGTTAGAGCGTTGGGCTTGTGATCAGAAGGTTGCCGGTTCTAATCTCAGTGCCAGCAGGTCATGACTGAAGTGCCCTTGAGCAAGGCACCTTACACCTGATCGCTCTGCAGTAATGTGCCACTGTATAAAACTACTTGTAAGTCGCTTTGGATAAAAGCGTCTGCCAAATGAATAAATGTAAATGTCTCCACGGGGTTTTTACCAAACTAGTGGAGGCTACCTTAGCTCCTGTCAGCGAGCAAGGCGTGCAGGTGCTAAACTAGCTCGACGACTGGCTTACATTTACATTTGCATTTATTCATTTGGCAGACGCTTTTATCCAAAGCGACTTACAAGTAGTTTTTTTGTGCTTGTGCTTCGGCACCTAAACCGTCTAGGCCTTCGGGTCAACCAGGAGAAGAGCAAGCTCTCCCCCGCGCAGAGCTCCTCTTACCTCGGTATGGAACTAGACTCTGTCCGTATGTCAGCACGTCTCACCAACGAGCATGCACAGTCAGTGCTGAGCTGTCTGAGGTTGATCAGGCAGAATCCCTCGACGCCACTGAAGAACTTTCAGAGGCTGCTGGGGCAAATGGCATCCTCGACAGAGGTAATCCCTCTCGGGTTGATGCACATGCGGCCGCTTCAGCACTGGCTACAGAGTCGGGTTCCCTGGGCGGCGTGGCACGCCGGCACCCAGCAAATTACGGTAAGCCTTAGTGCCTTCGCACTCTCTCAACCTGGTCAGACTTGACCTTTCTCCGACTGGGATGGTAACGAAAGACGCCTCCCTGCAAGGGCATGCAGTATCGGGACGGTGGACGGGTCCCTGACTGCGTTGGCATATCAACTGCCTAGAGTTGCTGGCAGTCTTCTGGCACTGAGGAGGCTCCAGCCCCTCGTGCAGGACAAACACGTGCTAGTCCGGTCGGACAGCACGAATGCCGTGGCGTACATCAATCGCAAGGCGGCATACGCTCTCCGCAGTTATCACAACTCACCCGACGCCTCCTCCTTTGGAGTCAGCAGATGAAATCCCTGCGGGCCACGTTTCTTCCGGGCAACCTGAACCAGACAGCCGATGCGCTCTCTCGACAGGGTACTCCCCGTTGAGAGTGGCAAGTCCATCACCGCGCAGCCTGGCTCATATGGGAAGCGGTTCGGCAGGCACAGGTGGACCTGTTTGCCTCCCCGGACTCCACCCATTGCCCGCTCTGGTATTCCCTGACCTCTGAGCAGCTCTTTGTCTGTTCTGGGAGACAGCACCCGGGGGGGGCTGTCTCCAAACAGAGGTGGCGCACTGGGTACCAATCCCAGGAGAGCCATGCCCGCTCGCAGTGAGAGCCCACTCCACTCGTGGGCACTGGCACAGGGCGCCTCTCTGGCAGACATTTGTAGAACTGCGGGTTGGGCTAAGCCCAGTACCTTTACAAGGTTTACAATCTCCACGTGGAACCAGTTGCAGCACATGTCCTTAACGCCCCCAACGTTTAGGTTGGGCTCCTGGTTTGGGCGTACGCCTGCGAAAGCGCCTTCTCCCCTCCTCAGGTGAGACTAGTGCGCTATTTTTTAGCCTCCCTACTTTCCCCCTCGCGGCGAAGTATTGGCATTCCATCCATCACTAAGCATTTGCACTTGGTAACAGACTGAGCGGAGCCGTCTGTTGGAACCAGGTCCAGTATAGGTAGAGTCATCCCTACTCAGGTAGACCCCTGTACTAGGGCTAGTGCCCCATACGTAGTGTTTCCCCAGTATTCGGGTCCAGACAGCTCCTTGCTACTAGAGGCGTACGCCACTGTCCGTGATGCCGTCAGTACAGGCTTCTCAGTATGACCAATACTATGTGACTGTAAGATTACATCTCACGGTCGCACTCTTGTGACTTGCTAGCCTAGTCAGGGTCGCTCCGCTGGAGGTTGTGATATCGGTGCAAGCGCTGTGGCGTTTAAATAGAGCATCTTTGGGATGTGGTGGAACGGGAGCATCGTGCCCTGGATGTGCATCCCAGAAAGCTCCATCAACTGCAAGATTGGATTGGATTGGATTCAATTTATTGTCATTACACACATACAAGTACAGTGCAACGAAATTTATTTTTAGAAGAAGATAAAGCATAACATGGGGAAGGTGAGGAGAAAAACATGTACACAATACACCATAGACAAGACTTGCAACAGGGAGAAGTAATCCAGTTCCGGCAAGCAGCCATCTGATCCTGCTGCCATGGTGGCGCCGTATACAGACCCGCTTGTAAGGCTGGCGGGTCAAAGCGATGGAGGCGATGGATCTGGGGATGGGAGACCACCCTCGAGTGCGGCCTATGTTTGTTTGTGTGTGTGTGTGTGATAGTCTGTGTGATAGTCTGTGCAGGTGTTTCAGTAGAATGGGGGAGGGGCGCAAGAGCGTCTCTCCGTACTGCTCCACTCAGGGTTGAATTCCAGCACCAGCCTTGGCCAAGGCTGATACGGGGGAGTCGAAAAAGATAAGATTGATTGTTTAGTCTTGGGGCGAGCAACCGCATTCCATTTCCACGGCTACTCTCTTTGTCCATTTTATCCATTTTGGCCTCCAACAACATAAATTTTCCTTTGCAAAGTCGTGAGCTTCTCCGTGATAGAATCCATATTGCGGTTATTAGTCTCATTTCCAGAGCCGACCGCTCTTCGCACTACTTTCATCATAACGGGAAGCCTTGTGAGACTTTTGAGAGCTGTTACCGTTTTCTTAATTTCTCGATAACTAAGGGCACAGCCTAATCCAATCAGCATAATACCTGTTATCATGGTTCCGAATAGGTAGACATCTTCAATGTCCTCCACGGAAAGAGGAGCGAGACACACGATCTGCCATCTCTCCCAGGCGTCCATCGTGTAGCCAGCTGCGAACTTTCCGTCAGGGCAGACAGGTTCCTCTGAACCCAAACTTCTCGTCGAGAAGATCGTGTCAATAGCGTTGAGAGACCAGTTGATCAGATCCATAATTTCAGTTGTAGAGCAGTGCAGAGAGAATCTCTCAATAGATGATACGAGACAAGACAGGAGATCAGCAGGAAAAAAGGGGAGGACGGGAGCAAGAAAAATGCGACTGCCTCCGTTGAGAGAGCGAAGAGAAGGATACTTTCCTATATATATTTGCTCAACATTTCTAAATAATGCTTTTAGCACCTTGTTTAATCAATGCCACGGAGAATTAAGGCAATTCTGAAGGAGAAAGGGGGTCGAACACAGTATTAGTATGGTGTTCCTAATAATCCTTTGTAAATTTTAGTGCACTGTGCTTCAACACGTAAATCTTTTACCATTATATTTTTGTACTCCTCCATTTAATAAAACAAGAAAGAAATAGAATAAATTAAAAAAATTATCATATTGGCTGCTGTGTCACTGAGGTGCTGCATTTGTAAGTCCGCTATGATAAAGTGTCAGCTGCATTACAAACAAACTCGACTAACTTTTCTGTTATTTCATATATTAGTTCACAGGACCGTACACACACTAGAGATCTGAATGAATGTTTTGCTTCTGTAAAGATCCACCTGGTGCTCTTTTACAGCATAACCCCGGGACTACGGACCTCCCGTTTAAAATGGTTTTTGTTTGGTTGGTTGTTGGTACCCCTGTGCAATAGATGAACTACAGTTTTTTTGAATTTAGATACTGTTTTTTGAGGGTTTTTTGGGGGGTTTTCCCCCCCTCCCCCCCGGGGCCCCCCCACCCACTGGGGTCTTACACCACAAACCCCTCAAATGCAGTTGTAACCCTTTCTCTTATTTTTTTTTTTTTTTTTTTTTTTGTTATCCCCTATTCAGGCCGATTGTGTCCTTTACAACAGGTGGTTGGGGGGGTCCCCCCCCCAAAACAAAAAACTTTTTATATATAAAAAATAAACACAATGTTGTAAATTCCCTAATACTGTTTTATTTTATTGTGAAGGAACGGTGCAGTGCTGAATTTAGTGTTTTTACATCAGGCACCTCGCTGGGCAGCTAAGGGGTCCTTGGAAACATTTGTTTGCCTTCCGCGGATGCTTAGTTCATTTCACATTGATGCCTGATTGCGTTTGTGATAAAGGTGGGTTATGACGATCTGTTAACGATCGCAAATTAGTTCTTTTGATGTGCAAATGAAGCGGCGATATTCGGCGCATATTTAAGTTAACGCTATTTTGTAGCGATGTTTATATGTTGTTTAATGTGCTAACGGAGTTAAGTTTAAATGTGCTCATTAAGTTAGCACACCTCCTTATATATATTATTTATATTCATATTTATGTTCATTGCAGATACCAGTACAGATCAATGTGAAGGCTAAAACAGTAACACATCGTGCTGTGTGTAATTTGGAGTGGTAGTTCATTCATTAAACCACGTCAACTGTTCTACTGTGTCCGGTCTCGCTCTCTAATCGGAGTGTCTGTGTGGATGAGGTGTTCCAGCGAATCCACCTATAATAATATACAGTCCTAGCTATCTCCAACATTGGTCCTTCGAGCCGGATTACTTCACCCATATCAGCAAAATGGACACAATGCGAGCATCAATTATTACAAGTGAAGCAAGAGGACGGCCACGGCAGTTACCAGCTTACCTCCAGGGCTATCAGGTCAGCCTTCCTCAGTCCCTCATGCCTTATACTGCTCCTCATCAGGATGACAACTTAAGTGCCAGTGCACAGCAGTTGCAGTCACTTAGCCTGCAGACTGGGTCTGCTACTCCAGGTGGCCAACTACTCTCGGCACTCGAGCCCCCACCCTGTCATTTCCCAGCAGCAGCAGTCGATAAGGTGAGCCAGTGGACAACAGCACCACAAGTTAGTGCATATCCTAGTATACCAACGCCGTGGGGAAGGCCGCAATCTTCTGCCCTAAGTGAGTGCAGCTGGAAAAGCCACACCTTCACAGACTACTGCCTCAGTGAGCCAGGTTCTCCAGCCTCACCGCGATTAGTACAGGCGAACCCAAGCTTACTGCCAGATATTACAACCTGGGTAAGCACACAAGCAGTCAGCATGCGACCAGCTGCATTTACTGCCAGCACCACAAGCCCAGTATTATTGTCCCAAGCTATAACCACTAGCCCCAGTCACAGCTATGGCAAAGAGGACATTCTAACACAGTCCCTTCCAACAACATTAACATCTGTCTCACAGTTTGCAGCGGTCCAGCCAACAGCATCTACGCTGTACCAACCAGCCTATCCAATAATGCATCCCATAACTACATCTATAAATGTCCAGCGTAGGGACCCAGCTACACCTATGCCAGTCCAATACCTGCCCAGTTCTACAGCTTCAGCCTATCCAGTATACCAGCCCTCTCCAACTGTGATAACGCCAACATGCCAACCCCTGGCTACACCAGCAGCGCACCTGGGGCGTCAACACGCAACTCCATCAGCTATCACTGCACACCAAAGCTACCAGCCAGGTCCGCCATTACAACCTGTATACCAGCCTCCACCTGCTATTACGGCACAGACCATGATCCAGTCGCAAAGCTACCAGCCAGGTCCGCCATTACAACCTGTTCTACAGCCTCAGCCTCCCTTTGCAGTGCAGCCTGTCTACCAGCCGGTGCCCATGATGCCAAGTCTGTCTCTTCAGGCATACAACACTCTCCCACCACAGTACACCATTCCGCAGTCTCCATACAGTTTCCAGCCGCTGAAGCAGCCGGTTCCGGTACCTGAACTGCCAAAGCTGGTCCATGACAGTGAGAGAGAATTCACCGACCTCAAGATGGCACTAGATCACCTGCTTGGCCCTCACACAGAGCTCTCAGAGCACTACAAGTACCGTGTACTTATGGAGCACCTAGTCCTGGATGAAGCTAAGCTAATCGCTCAGTCCTGCAGACATTATGCCCAACCCTACATGGCTGCTATGGAAGCATTACAGCGCCAGTATGGACAACCACATCAGCTCGCACAAAGTGAGATTGCTGCAATCTTAAATGCCCCTGATGTTAAATCCGGAGACACCAAAGGCTTCCAGAGTTTCGCTCTCAGTGTTGACCTACTGGTAGGAATGCTCACTTCATTAGAGGGACCCAGTGGGATGGAAATAATGTCAACCGGTCATGTCGACAGACTGCTTAGTAAGCTGCCCAAGCACATGAGAGACAGTTTCGTAGAACATCTTCAAACACAAGGCCGTCTCAACACGAGTCGACTCAACCCCTACAGCCTTAGAGACCTCGCTAATTGGCTCAAAGTTAAGGCGGAAGCTCAAAGACTATCTGCAAAAATGGCACAACGCCACCGTCCTGAAGAGCCCCATATCTGCAGGAGAGACAGACACGCTCCGGCTTCCAAGCCCCGAGGGCAGTCTGTGTCCGTTTATCATGGCTCTGACAAACCTAAAGCTGATGACAGCCATCCTGCGGAGGCAGCCCGCTCTAATCCCAAGTACAAGAAGTTATGTCTCTTCTGTAAGAGCACAGAGCACTATCTGTCACAGTGCACTGAAATCGTACAGCGTTCAGCAAATGACGTCAGGAAATGGCTTGAACGTGGTAAGCGCTGTCGTAACTGTGGTCGGACCAGCCACCAACCCGAAGCCTGCACCTTAAAGAAACCATGCAGCGAGTGTCAAGAGATTCATCTGAGTGTTTTACACAACGTTGCCAAATCAGACTCACGTGTCTACCTCATCACTCCACGTGATCAAGCCACAGTCAGCAACTCCAAGCAAGGAAGAAAGGTATACCTCAAGGTGGTGCCCATTATAATAAGTCACGGCCGCAAGTCACTGAAGACCTATGCAATTCTGGACGATGGGGCTGAAAGAACAATACTACTACCAGCTGCTGCCCAACATCTAGGCCTCAAAGGTGAAGCAGAGACCCTCACTCTACGTACTATCCGTCAAGATGTCGCCCATCTTGCTGGTGAGTCTGTCTCTTTCTATGTAGCTTCCCTTGCACACCCGAGAGAGCGCCACCTCATAAAAGATGCCTATACAGCAGGCCAACTAGCTCTAGCCGAGCAATCCTACCCCATGGCTTCATTACAGAGACGTTACCGGCATCTTCAGGGCCTCCCACTCCCAGACTTCAGTAAAGTGCAACCATTGCTACTAATTGGCGCAGATTGCACACACTTGATCACAGCTAAAGAGCCAGTGAGAGTTGGTTCTAAAGGCAGCCCTACAGCTATCCACACAAGCCTCGGCTGGACACTTCAAGGTCCAGACAGTACGGTTTCTACTGCTGCTTCCTGCTACTTTACCTCCCTCACACCAGCACCAGATGAACTCTACCAACATGTCGAACGTCTATGGCAACTGGACATCCTTCCGTTCAGAAACGAGAAGCAGGCAGTCCGCTCCCGTCTGGACCAAGAAGCCATAAACACCCTTGAGACGCACACCGAAAGAGTCAAGGTTGGTGACATACTCCGCTATGCCACCCCACTCCTACGTGTCAAAGGTGCACCACCACTCAAAGCCACACCTGAAGCAGTTATGCCCCTTCTTCGTGGCACAGAAAGGCGATTACGAAGAGATCCAGCTCTAGCTAAACAGTACGAGGCCGAGATCCAAAAGCTCATCAATGGAGGCTGTGTTGTCAAGCTCAGTGACGACGAGGCAAAGGCATCCAATGAGTCCTGGTTCATACCCCATCACCTCGTTCACCATAACGGCAAGCACCGTCTTGTGTGGGACTGCTCCTTCACCTACAACGGGCTTGCACTTAATGAACAGCTCCTAGCAGGTCCCACCATCGGTCCATCTCTCATCGGTGTCCTCCTGCGCTTTCGTCAGTATGCAGTGGCCATAAGTGGGGATATCCGAGCAATGTTCCACCAAGTTCGTCTCCTGCCTGATGACCAGCCTCTACTGAGATTCGTCTGGAGGAGCCTGCAACAGGAACAGAAACCTGAGGTCTACCAGTGGTGCGTCCTGCCATTTGGGACAACTAGCAGCCCCTGCTGCGCCACATTTGCGCTGCAAAAACACGCTAGGGACCATGTGGAAGGCAATGAGGACATCCTGCAGTCCATTGAGCAGTGTTTTTACGTGGACAACTGCCTGCAGAGCCTCTCAACACCTAGGTCAGCAAAGCTTCTTATCGACAAGTTGAGGCAGGTTCTCGCTTTAGGCGGGTTTGAGATTCGGCAATGGGCAAGCAACGTCCAAGCTGTCGTCGCCCATCTACCCTCTACTGCCCGCGCCGAGAGTGCAGAGCAATGGCTGGCAGAGAAAAGCCCCGACCCACAAGAGCCAGCACTGGGCTTACGGTGGTATTGTCCAACTGACCGGCTTGGCTTCCGAGTCAAGCCTCCCGAGAGTCAAACGCTCACCATGCGCCATGTCTACAAGGTGCTAGCCCGGCAATACGACCCGCTGGGGATCATCATCCCCTACACGACGAGAGCTAAAATCCTCGTTCAGAAGCTGTGGGCAAAGAAGAGGAGCTGGGATGACCCGAACCTTCCTCCAGAGATCATTGAGGCTTGGTCAAGCTGGGAGAGAGAGCTTCCTGAACTGGCAAGTGTGTGCATTCCCCGAACATACGCTCCATTGGAAGCTGCCACTGAAGCTACCGAGTACACTCTTCACGTCTTCTGTGATGCCTCGGAACAGGCGTATGGTTCGGTCGCCTATCTCGCCACTACGGTCAACCATGAAGTTCAAGTCTCCTTCGTCATGGCCAGGTCGCGAGTAGCCCCTAAGCGCCAACAGTCAATTCCACGTTTAGAGCTCTGCGCAGCTCTGACTGGAGCTCAACTGTCATCCCTCATCCATCGAGAGCTCACTCTAAAAATCACTGAGACTTATCTTTGGACTGACTCAACTACAGTCCTGACCTGGCTGACATCTGAGTCCTGCAGGTTCAAGGTCTTTGTTGGGACCAGGGTCTCCGAGATCCAAGACCTGACTGCTTCACACATCTGGCAGTATGTGGATACAGAAAACAATCCGGCTGACGACTTAACAAGGGGTAAGACCCTAGCCGAACTGGCTGCTCCAAACCGATGGATCCAAGGTCCAGCCTTCCTCCGCTCTTCATCGCGCAGATGGCCTTCAGCTCCAGATTCTGTCAACTCAGCAGATCCCTCTGAGCTTAAGCAGACCATCTTCTGCGGCCTCACGCGAATATGCCCTCCAGACCCAATGCCTGACATTTCACTGTTCAACAACTGGGTGGATCTGGTTAAGGCTACGCACCATTTGCTTCACGGGGCGGCCGCAGACCCATCATCCCCTACTCCTGATTTCCATCGTGCCGAGGCTCACCTGCTGAAGTCCAGCCAAGCAGAGAGCTTTCCTGAAGAAGTCAAGTGCCTAAAGGCCGATAGGCCTGTCTCCCCTAGCAGCAGGCTGAGTTCACTCGCTCCAGAGATAGACCTAGAGTCTGGCCTTATCCGAGTTGGAGGTCGATTTAGGCGCATTGAATCCGGCCCTACTGACATCCACCCGGTCGTACTTGATCCCAGCCATGCTACCACAAGACTCCTCATCAGAGATGCGGACGCACGTCTGCTACACCCGGGCCCTGACAGAGTCTTCGCAGAACTCAGGCGGCGGTATTGGATTATACGTGGGAGACAGGCTGTGAAAAAACACCAGAGAACCTGCCCTGAGTGCACCAAATGGAGAGGAAAGCCTTCGGTCCCCATGATGGCAGACCTTCCTCCGTCCCGTCTGCGACTCCTAAAGCCCCCATTCTACTCTACAGGAGTGGACTGTTTCGGTCCATATGTCATCAAGGTTGGACGCCGGAACGAGAAGCGATGGGGGGTGATCTTCAAGTGTCTCACGACACGCTGTGTCCACCTGGACCTGCTGGCTGGTCTCGACACAGACACTTTCCTCCTGGCATTGAGAAGGTTCATAGCACGAAGAGGGACCCCCGCTGAGATACTCTCAGACCAAGGAACTAATTTTCGAGGGGCTGAGAGAGAGCTTAGAGAGGCGTTCGCAGCTATGGTCCCAGATCTACAAGAGAGACTTGCCAAACATCAAATTAAGTTCCGGTTCAACCCACCAGCGGCGCCTCACTTCGGTGGGGTTTGGGAACGTGAAATACAGTCCGTCAAGAAAGCCCTCCAGGTGGTTATCGGGACGCAATCCCTCCATGAAGATGTCCTCCTCACCCTGTTGATCGAAGTTGAAAGCATCCTCAATGCCAAGCCCTTGGGTTATGTTTCGTCAGACATAGCTGATCCGGATCCTGTGACGCCTAACCTGCTGCTGATGGGACGGCGGGACGCCTCCTTACCCCAAGTCTCCTACGCTCCTGACACCCTCACAAGACGACGCTGGCGCCACTGTCAGATGATGGTGGACCACTTCTGGGCTCAGTTCCTTAGGCATTACCTTCCTTCACTACAAGTCCGGCAGAAGTGGCGGCGACCCACCAACGACCTTGTCCAGAGCACAGTCGCTATGATCGTCGATCCCCAGCTTCCGAGAGCGCAGTGGCCTATTGGGAGGATTGTCAAGGTGATAGAGAGTGCAGACGGTCATGTCCGGTCGGCCGAGGTTCAAGTCGGGGAGAAGACTTACTTGCGGCCGGTGGCACGTCTGGTCCAGCTGCCTGCCATTCCAGATGACGTTGAAACCAGTGCAGGGACTCCAGAAGCACCTTTAGGAATTTAGTAGTCTTAACATAATAGCTAGGCTATTCTGGGGGCGGCTGTTGTAAATTCCCTAATACTGTTTTATTTTATTGTGAAGGAACGGTGCAGTGCTGAATTTAGTGTTTTTACATCAGGCACCTCGCTGGGCAGCTAAGGGGTCCTTGGAAACATTTGTTTGCCTTCCGCGGATGCTTAGTTCATTTCACATTGATGCCTGATTGCGTTTGTGATAAAGGTGGGTTATGACGATCTGTTAACGATCGCAAATTAGTTCTTTTGATGTGCAAATGAAGCGGCGATATTCGGCGCATATTTAAGTTAACGCTATTTTGTAGCGATGTTTATATGTTGTTTAATGTGCTAACGGAGTTAAGTTTAAATGTGCTCATTAAGTTAGCACACCTCCTTATATATATTATTTATATTCATATTTATGTTCATTGCAGATACCAGTACAGATCAATGTGAAGGCTAAAACAGTAACACATCGTGCTGTGTGTAATTTGGAGTGGTAGTTCATTCATTAAACCACGTCAACTGTTCTACTGTGTCCGGTCTCGCTCTCTAATCGGAGTGTCTGTGTGGATGAGGTGTTCCAGCGAATCCACCTATAATAATATACAGTCCTAGCTATCTCCAACAAGCATGTACAGGTTCACATAACGTCCCTCCATTTCATTACATGAGTAACTGATGGTGTGATCAACTAGAAGATCAGAAATGATAGCACATCTAGAGGGAAAAAAACAATGACTATTATTTAAGCAAACAGGACTAGATGGTAAAAATAGTTGATAAGTTGGCTTTAGTGAAATAGAGAGAGAAGGGAAACACAAGGGGAAGAGAAAAATTATTTCACAACTTTAATGGCGTCATCCTTGATGGTATATACCCACAACATCTTCGGAGGGCTCAACTATGAACATTATGGCCACAGTTCACTCCCCTCTTATTATTTTGTGACCAGGGTTTTCCAACCTTTTTGTCTTGCAACCTCCGTATCCTTAAACATCATGTACTCTCGTTCTTCCTCAGCTGCAAGCTCACGTGGACTAGTTAGTTTGATATTATATAAAACTAAACCTTCATTATCCATATTAACCTGCAGTTTCCAATCTAGGGCAGAATGTAACAAACTTGTTTCTCATGCTAAAAGTGAGTAATTCCGTCAATCTCTATTCAGACATTTAACAATAAAACTTCACCTGGGATTGTTGTTTCCATTGTTTTCAAGTGAGTTTCCAATACGAATCTCTGCTCCGTTGGTTTGAGTAGCACAGCAGTCTGATCTAGCAGTGATGAGTACTGTCATAATGTTATAAGTGTCCTGAAGATCCAACCTCCACCATGGGTTACTTTGATAACCCGTACCAGAGCAGTACGTAACATCATCTGGGTCTGCTCCATTTCTGACACCATCTATGGCATGTTTAGCTGCCCAGGTGGAATATGTGGATGACTGTGTAGCTGTTCCTTTCAATTTTATATTCTCTAAAAAATTAAAGGTTCATTACAATCAATAGTTTCATTAAATCTACACTGTGAAGGAAATTAATAATGATCTTATATCCAGAAAATGAATATAAACATGTTAAATAACTGTCAGCAGAAGTAAAATATGCCATGATGAGTAATTACACAAACATGCAAAAATGGTCTTTTAGATCCTTATCAGAAACTAATCAACATATCTAAGCTGAAATCCAAGCAAAAAACAAATCATTTCAAATGTAACATTCACAACTTTACATCATTCTACACATGTGTGTGAAGACAAAAAATGTTTTACCTTCTAAACTACCTGGAATGGAAACAAGACCTGTTGAGAAAGAAATCAGGTTGTTACAAAGCTGTTTAAATACTTTACTATAAAAGGTATTGATTAAGCTTCATGTCAAAGCTTATGTCTTAGCATGTATAATGTGGAGATGTTTGTGTGTTCTATGAAATGGCGATGCGATGTGATGTTTACTCACCAGAAAGTAAAATGAGATGAATGAGTTTGTCCATCTCACTGCTGAACAAAAGGAATATGAGAATAGAGAATAAAAGAGATATTACGCATGTACTGCCAGAGAATTGAGTTTCTGCTACACTATGTGTTTCTTACATCAATACACCCCTCTTCCTCATCGTTCTTCTTGAACCAGCTCGATCTCCACCCTGCACTGAAAGTTTAATTTATTTACAGAACACCTCAAGGCTTATTTACAATTCAAATAAGGTTCAAATGCAAAACCGCAGAGAAGAGGAATCTTACCTGTATTTGTACCGGAAAAATATATCTGTATGGTTGTGTTTGTTTAATTTGTAGTTTCGTGCGTTACATGTGTTTCTTGCCATGCATTTGATCCCCAGGGAACACAAATGCTGATTGAACCACATTCAGTGGTAATTTAGAGGTTTGTGAAAAATAGTTTGTGTATTATTTGTTTAGATGATATCATTTGCTCTACAATATGAATAATATAATACCAGAAAAGTATGTCCAGAAATGTCTGGTTCCTCTCAAAGCCTTTGTTTCCTTTCAACAGAAATTTCGTTGACAAAGTTAACATCATTAATCTGTCATTAAAAGCCCAACTATCCTTGATTTAACCAAAGTCAACATTCACTCTTATACTGATCGCAGATCATGTAAAAATCATGTAAAAAAGATAATGTAAAAATGAACATGAACTAGTAAATAAAACAACAGTTGTTTTAAAGGCAGGTAATCTACAAGTCAGGTCAAAGTCAACAGAAATGCAACACTGGAGTTTGCAAACTAAACCCGGGTCTGTGACATTTCCAAAAGCCTCTTTTGTTGGGCTAGAAAAATCACTGTTACGTCTGCAATGCACTATGAGTATTTCAATTAACATTCTAGAGAAGCCGGTGGAGTCCACTTACAGTAGGTCGATTTAACACAGAAATTTCCATTGACATAAAGAGTTGCAACAAATGTTTTCTTTTCCACATGGTTTGCATGTTTTAGATTTGAATCACTCAAACCACTTACAACAGCGAGGACAAAACAGTCAGTTAATTTTTGAAAGGTATTGTATTACAATGCATTTAAAGTTACCCACAGAGCAAGAAACAACGAAACGTCACACAATAATTTCTCTAATCCGCTGTAAGTTTTCATTGCAAATTTAATAGTCCTACTAAGCTCCGCTTGTTAATCATTTTTATCTTTTCTGGGAGTGACCAAGGCTCTTCCGCCCGATGGCCTGCACCCTAGCGGCATCGGAGCAGATCTTCCGTCTGACAACATCTCAAAGACGCTACCTACCGCTTGACTACGTCGCCTACCGGCAAGTCAAAACTTTAACACATCAATGGACACATTTCACTTTTTGATGGGATCTTGAACGGACCCAGCCCCATCCACTTTACATCTCCAGTAGGTATATGTCTTTTTATCTGCAGATTTTTTAGTTGTCTTTAGCTCAGAATTATAAAACTGGATCCTTAGCGCGTGCACCACCTCTGTCTCATGATCAGTTGTACAAAGTCCAAGCAGCTGCTGCAAAAATCTTGTGTTTGTCCCTATGATCACAGGCACTTGTTCGGGACCCTCAGGATCAGGACACACCAAAGCAAGGATTGGCACAGTCTCCTCCACACCCATAACAGAAACATCAAAAGAGACATCTACAAGCACATATAATGTGTAAGGGTAACTGGCTGTGCTGAGGTCCCAGATGGCCAAACCAGAAAGAGGCTGAATTGGTATTGAAACAGGTTCTTGGAATACCAGGACTCAAAGATGAACGTGACCTGAGCTATCCAGCAAGGCTTTACTGGACTGTCCATTGATCTTCACAGGGATGGTCAGAGCTGGTCCCAATAACCCTCTGGGAATGTTACTCTTCCCAGCCATGGTTGTCTGACTTCTCCGGGAAAAACTGGCCTTGTCACCAGTGGGCTTTCCACTGTTCTGATCTGGTTTTTCAGCCCTAGCCTTTCACAATGAGTGCACAAATTTTCGTTTTCACCAGACTGAAGTTCTCAGAAGCTTGACACCTTGGTGCGATGTATCTATCCTCTCCACATCTGTAACAAAAGTAGTCTTCTTTAGCATTTCCAGCTCTGGGTTTCACATAGGATTCATTGTGTTCTTGCAATTGTCTGACACTCAGTGAAGTTAGCTGTTCCTCTAATCTCTGAACCTGTTTCTTTAAGGTGAGTACTTCTGGGGTGATCTCACTCTCTCTCTTGTTCGTCACAGATTTTGACACTCTCTGTGGTGGGGCATTCGGCAGACTGATTCATGACATTTGAAGAAAGTATAAGTAGTGAAATGTAGAATTTATTTTATTCATTTCTTGTGTGGAATTTTTGGCACTTAAAATAAAAAAGTACAAAATAAAAAATTTAATTTTTAAAAATGTCATCAAGCTTCATGGCTGTGTTAAAATTATTTTTCATTTTATATGAAATCGTTTTATATTCATTAATATACAGTATGTACAGTTGTACAGTTTAATTTATTTTGCCTCTTGAAATAAATATTTCTATGTTCTGTATCCCTCTGTGTTGTGTTTTTCCTTTTTCTGTTTAGAAGATAACTGAGCCTTTAACTCTCAAGGCATAAATAGTCCTCACTTTAGATGAGCTCACAAAAAATAGTTATCTAACAACTAGTAAATATTTTATAACTACCTTAACTAATCGTGAATTACAACAGGAATGTGTGTGTTAATAAACCATTGAGTAACTGTTACTATATATAAATGTGCATTCAAAGAGTTAATTAATCATTTACTAACACTTTCTGTTCAGAACCACTGACAACTCCCAACTAACTGGTTTGTAAGTAATGTAATCTTTAATTTAGAAATGATGAATTTACCCTTAATAAAGTATGAAAATTTTATTATTAAGCATATTATATACATGCTTATAAATCAAGAATAACGCATTTATAGCTGTATTTATAAACTGCTTACTAATGTCTATTAATATGAGGCAAATGCTTCATAAATGATCAATTAACTTATCTAATGATTCATAGCGTGCAGTTATTATTAAGTGTTACCCAGGCGGTAACACTGTAGGTGAAAACTCATTAATCTCATTTCACTTTCTGGTGAGTACACATCATATCATCTCAGGTGGCTTTTGTAGTGGTTAAATTGATTTGATTTGTGCTGTAGTTGAGTTTATTGTTGTTCTGTTGACTAAGAGATATCAAAGGCCAGAGGGGATAGCTAATACGAACTGCTCTTCGTCACAGCTAATATGTACAGACAACAACACAAGTTTGTGTCTTATAATTTATTGATGTCTATTTCCCCTTTGTTATGTATGAATTGTTTATTCGAGCATTTCTGTCATGAGTTATGACTACACCGTAGTTGTAAATCTGGTTATTTCAGACTGAATGTGAAAATTTGAGGTTTAGCTAGTGTGTTCGACATGCTAACCACTAACCATAAGGAAAGTGTGGCTAAAATTGGATGTATCTTATGTCACTGCCTTGCTGTAAAGTAAAAGCATATCTGTGTAATATCAACTGAAATAGTTTGGAACCAATGTTATGTGTTGATTGGTTATGGACTATTGAGATGTTCCATTGGGCTGTAGCCTCAAATAGTTATATCATTGTATTTAAGTGTCAAAGTCATGAAAAATGTGTATGTATTTTCAAACACTCAGTCCTTTTCTTCAAAATCCCACTGTTATAAAACTGTAAAGTTATACAAATTGGAAAACAAACATTATTTAAATTACAATCTTATGCTTACTGTTGTTATAAAGTGGGGGCTTGTCCGGGATCCGATTCCTTGCGTTTGCACTGTTCAGAAGAGTGCTATGGACAAAATCAGTTTACGTGAAGTTTAAAGACTGAACAATAATGGAGGTTGATGATTCTTTTCTTCAAGCAGAACTTAGCAGTTGGTGCCAAAAAGAAGCACTTGATCCGAGACATGCAGTGTTACTTGTGGGTGTGCCTGTGGATATGGGGGTGGCTCGCATTGAAGAAACCATCCAAATAATCAAAGCTCTGTGGAGAGTATGAGTTCGAGACCAAAAAGAAGGATTCACTCCAGGTTTCCTGTTTGTGCTATGTGAGTGCAGAGAAGACTAATCCGTCTCGCTTACCTGTGGAACTGAGGGAGGAGCAGAAAATACTAATGAACTAATAAATGTAATTGCATAATAATTTGTTAAAAATTATAACAAACCAACACCTGGGTGAGTCCATGGACTTCTCAGTCATGAATGATATTATCACGGATTGCAGAAGGAAAACAAGAAGCGGATCCAAATGGAGTGAATGATGTATTTAAGTCCCAAAAGACACACATACACCTAAATCCAGATTCAGAGACACATGCGGTAGAACATACACGAACAGAGTTAACTTACAAGAACGGTACACACCAGACAACTGAACATAAGGGCTATACATACACAGATGAAGGGACAAACCCTTCATCTAATCGTCAATTAATCTAGGCCATGTCCCAGGACCCTTTAAGATGGCCGTCATTAAGCCTCTAATCAAGAAACCAAACTTAGATCCAAATGAACAAGGAAACTATAGACCGATTTCGAATCTCCCATACTTGTCTAAAATACTAGAAAAAGTAGTGTCCACTCAGTTGTGCTCTTTCTTACAAAACTAGGACATACACAAAAAAATTAAGTCAGGCTTTAGACCGCATCATAGCACTGAAACCGGCTCGAAAAAATTACAAACGACCTGCTTATAGCATCAGATAAAGGTAACATCTCACTTCTGGTCCTGCTTGACCTTAGTGCTGCGTTCGATACCGTAGACCATAACATACTTCTAGATTGCTTACACAATTATACCTGTATTGAGGGACAGGCACTACAATGGTTCAGATCTTACTTATCAGACAGACATCAATTTGTCCATTTAAATGGGGAATCATCCAATCTAACGCAAGTAAATTATGGATTACCTCAGGGATCTGTTCTGGGACCCGTGCTGTTCTCCATATACATGCTTCCCCTCGGAAACATTATTAAAAAACATGGAATTAGCTTCCATTGCTATGCAGATGATACTCAGCTATGTATCTCATCAAGACCAAATTGGCAGAGTGCATTGAAGATGTAAAACATTGGATGACCTGTAATTTCCTTCTTTTAAATTCTAATAAAACAGAAATATTACTTATCGCACCAAAGACACGCAAACCAAATATTTCTGATTATAAACTGCAAGTTGAAGGATGTACTGTCACTCCAACAAATACAGTAAAAGATCTAGGCATTATATTAGACAGCAACCTGTCATTTCAAATCACATTTCAAATGTCAAAAATCAAAATTTTTCCACCTGAGAAATGCTGCAAAACTACAAAATATTCTATGTGTTGCTGACGCGGAGAAGCTTATTCATGCATTTATGACCTCAAGACTTGACTACTGTAATGCACTACTTAGCGGTTGTCCTGCATCATCAATAAACAAACTACAGTTAGTTCAGAACGCAGTTGCCAGAGTTCTAACCAGGTCCAGAAAATACCATCACATAACCCCAATGTTATCAACCCTTCACTGGCTTCCCATTAAGTATCGTATTGACTTTAAAGTTCTTTTAATCACTTATAAAGCCTTAAAGGGTTTAGCCCCTACCTACCTAACAGAGCTTCTATCACACTACAACCCATCACGCTCTCTAAGATCTCAAAACTTAGGACTTCTGATAATACCTAGAATAACTAAATCCACCAAAGGGGGTCGAGCTTTCTCATACGTAGCACCTAAACTCTGGAATAACCTTCCTGATATTATTCCAGGATCAGACACACTCGCCCAATTTAAATCTAGATTTAAGACACATTTTTACAGCCAAGCATTCACTTCATGCAAAATATGCTAAATAAACCACCGGGAGACTGCTGACATTAGATATTTACTAGGTGTTTATATAACAAGTTAAACTATTCATGTACTGTGTTTTACCTTTTTAGTTTTTTTATTTTCCCCTGTAAAGCTGCTTTGGAACAACATTGTGAAAAGCACTATATAAATAAAATTGAATTGAAAAACCAGTAATGAGACACAAGTGAAACCAATACATGATAATGAGACAGCGCATGATGGGAACTGGAGTCGTTACAAAATACAGACAGAACACAGAATAGCATGGCGCCCTCAGGTGGGGAACCGAGGCACCAGCAACAGGGCTTGACAGATATATACAGTATGTATATTTTGATTTTCAGAATTATGTTTTTTTCATGTAAGGGTATGATTAAAATACATTGACGTCCGCTCCAGCTGACTACTTCTTCTGAAGTATTTCCCTGGATGTACCCCACAAACGTATTTGTCATGCTGTTTGAATTCTCTTAACATCCTGATAACAATCAATAAATAAAGTGACACATTGGTATTATTATAATTATATATCGTCTGTGAAAGGTGTAGGGTCAAAAACGTTGAACCAATTACTGCCCTCGTTGCTGAACTCCTTGCTGTAAACCTGTGACTTTAAAGAGAGGGTGGTACTGTTGATTGCCAAGTATGATCTGTAGTTCATTTCTTTGACCATGAGTTAAAGTGTTTTTAAATCCATCCTTGGGCCCATCGTGATAGAAAAGAGATGTCAGTGTCATCAAATAATTCATAGAATCACATGTTACTCCTTGTCAAGTCCAGTAAACTTTATTTATAAAGTACTTTTACAATTTTCATTATTTCAAAGCAGCTGTACTAGAAAACATATTGACTAAATGCAAAACATTTAAGGTTATACAAGACAGACGCACAGATTTAGACAAAACACATGCACAGGGGCAATCACCTAGAACCACATACCCGAGATAAGGAGAGAGAAACACATTTCAAATATTAAACAGACTATAAATTCCTATATTTAGTGTTAATTAAATCAAACTGCAGCCCCATAAATGCAGCCTGTTCCAGAGGAATGTCACCTACCTCGGCCATGTTATCTCGGGTGAAGGAATATCCACAGATCCGGAAAAGACATTAGTTGTTGAGAACTGGCCCATCCCCTCCACTATTAAGCAGGTACGATCATTCCTTGGGTTTGTGGTGTACTACAGAAGATTTGTGAAAGGTAAAATAGCAGCACCCCTGAATGCTCTCCTAGTAGGTTCTGCTAGTATGCGGAGAGGAAATGCTGCCATTAACTGGACCCCAGACTGCCAGATGGCATTTGATTCTTTGAAGACTTCTCTGGTGAGTGCACCAATCTTGGCATATGCAGACTTCTCAAAACCCTTTCATCTTTACACTGATGCCAGTCTGGGAGGTTTGGGGCTGTGTTAGCACAGCTACAAGATGGCAGAGAGAGAGTTGTAGATTTTGCCAGCAGGAGCCTTAACCCCACCGAGAGGTAACGACCAAAACTACAGTTCTTTTAAACTGGAGCCCTTAAATGGGCTGTCACCGAAAAGTTTAAAGAATATTTGTGGGGCAATAAATGTCTGGCCTTAACAGATAATAACCCCCTGGTCCACCTGAAGAATTTTGACTTTGAACTTAAGTATCGCCCTGGTGCTTCCAATCGTAATGCTGATGTTTTGTCCAAGTTACCGCAGGAAACAGGATCTGACCGACTGGCCCAAGTGGAGATGGCCGCGGTGGAGTCAGAAGCCTGTACGGAAGCCAAGACTTGGAAAGATTTGCAGGAGAAAGACCCGACGGTGGCCCAAATTAAGAGTTGGGTGGTTGGAAATAATTTTCCAGGAGCCGAGGAGAGGAGAGCGTGCCTGCCTGCCTGCGACAAAACGTCTCTTAAGGGAATGGAGTCGACTACACATCCAGGAGGGTGTGTTACAGCGGAGGGCCCAAGAGCGGCATACCAGGTTGAGCCTCAACCAAATAGTGGTTCCCTCAGACAAGACTCATGAGTTGTGGGAGAAGTATCACAGTGCCTCAGGCCACATGGGAATAGCCAATATTGAGGGCTTGTTGAGAAAAACCTTTTACTGGCCCGGGCTGGGTGCGGACTTACAAGAATGGGCATCCAAATGTGCAATTTGCACTCAACAGAAAAGAGGACCAGAGGTAAGGGCACCCTTGGTGCCTATTTTTGTATCATACCCTTTGGAAACAGTTTCAATTGACTACTTGTCCCTTGGTAGGCATGGAGACACTTATCCTTACCTGTTGGTAATAACTGACCTTTTCTCAAAGTACGGATGGGCTGTCCCTACAAAAGACCAGACAGCAGCCACAACGACACGTGCCCTTTGGCGCCACCTCATCCAGCCATGGGGATGTCCAGAACGAATCCTCTCGGATCAAGGAGCAGCCTTTGAGTGGTGGCACAGCTGTGCAGTCTGTATGGGTGTGTCAAAGTCCAAACCACACCCTACAGGCCCCAAGGAAATGGGGCCTGCGAAAGGTTTAACAAGACTGTTCTGTCTCTTTTAGGAACATTGAGTCCAGAAGACCAACTGAGGTGGCCAGATCACTTGCCGACTCTTTTGCAGATGTATAACAACACCCCTCACGAGACCACTGGACTGACCCCACACTTTGTCATGTTTGGCCGACACACCTGCCTGCCCGTGGAAACTGCTGTCAGTGCGCCACCACTGACCCAAAGACAGGACTTGGAAGGTTGGGTTCACCAGCATAACCAGACTCTACAGAGAGTCTACAGACAGGTGGCAGCAAAAACCAGAGAAAGCAGAATGCGGGACAAGGTCAGGTATGATCGGAAAAAAAGAACCTCCCCTTGTTGCCCGGAGAGCGTGTGCTTTTGCGCAACTTCCGTCGCAGAGAACAAGGGAAATTGGTGCCACACTGTATATATTTAAAAGACTTTTAATCTGTTACAATAGCAGCTGATATTCTTTAGTGAAGACGTATCGAGTCGCAGCGTCCTTTATCCAGCTCTATCATCTCAGCTCTTGTCCGGTCTGGGCTTGAACTGAGTCCTGCCCAGAGCCGGACAGTAATGGAGTACATTTACTCGAGTGCAGAACTTAAGTACAATTTTGAGGGATCTGTACTTTACTTGAGTATCATTCATCATACTCATGACTTTACTCAAGTACACTTGAGAGGCAAAAATTGTACTCTTTACTCCGCTACATTTCTATCCATAACCGTAAGTACCCGTTACTTCTAAAAAGGAAAAAATAAGAATCTCGGAAACCATCAATTTGTTTTTCCACCTCAAACATAATTGGATTGTGCAGGCGCCACTTATTGGGACAGCCTTTCAGCAATCAATGACCCAGACCACAGAGCTCTATCATTTGCTGTACAGCTGTCAATCATCTCAGTAGTCATACGTGACCTCGTCTGCATGACACGTCCTGTGTACACTTCCGGACAACTGTGATAAAGCAAAAGTGACATTTCTTCACCAAAACAAGAAGCTAATAAATGCACAATTGAAGAATATGTGTTTTGTGTGTTATTTTCATGTGATTTGTGGTATTTTTATATGAATAAAGAATAAAGGTAAGGGTAAGGATAGCCAATAGCGTCATATAAAATGCTAAATATAACATATTTCAAAATCTTTTTTGACCGGTCAGCTGATTTTCTTAAATCATTATTTTCTCTTCTTTGCTCTATGCTGCGTGTATAACGTATAATGTGTATTTAAGACTGTATAAACACCGTTAAGTCATCAGTAGCGTCATTGACGTAGTCGGTAAGACCGATGATATGTAGTTTTGGCTGAACTCGTTTGTCTGCATTTTCCACATTTTAGATCATATACAGGCTTTTTTTTTCAATAAAAAAAAAAAACTTCCTTAAAAAATGGTAAAAGGGGGTTTGGGAACCAGGGGGGGGGTTTTATTTTCCCAATTAGTTGGCATCCATTTAATAATTTAAATAAATTGAATAATTTAGACTATTGTTATTGTATTTCATTTATAATGTTTTATTTTCTCAAATGACAGAGTACTATCGAATAAAATGCAAAGATTCTTTGCTGAAGATAAGGGTTTTATGGAACATCCATCAATAGTTAAGCAGTATTCTTGGTTGTTACGTATGAAGGTTTTCGGTCCAATAAGTAACACTTCTGTTCAGTAATAAAAAATGTCAGTCAGTCCTTATTGTTTTATTTTTTCCAGTCTAGTTAGTCTGTGTCCTAGTCGTCATTATTTATCCTGTCTTGTTTTACCCCCTCGTGGGTTTTTTGTTTTGTCTGTATTATATAATAAATTATCTGTTAACCCCTTCATCCCCGCGTCTGCCTGCAATTGGGTTCTTCTCCTAACACATCCGTGACAGAATATGCTTTGAAAGATATATTGCTGATGATTTTAATGACATTAGAAATATAACGTAAGTTCATGTGTTAATCTAATTGTCAATAGTAAACATTTTTTTAACATATTATATTGTGTGAGTGCTAGCATTATACTTTCATTGTATTAATTCTATACTCTTTAGGATTGACTGGGACGATGACACATGGTTTCCGGATATGGAGAAAGAGTCTGTGTCCTCTTTGGAAGAATATCACACAAAAGAAGTAGATTCAGACTCTTATGACAGTGATGATGAATACAGGCCATGTATTTGTGTTCGGTGTGGTTATACACAACAAGTTTCAGTTGACATGTAGCTGCTTTATTTATTAAATTTGTAACTTTATACTATTACTTTTAAAGGTCAAGCAGATGTTGAAAAAAGGCAATTCGCTTAGATGACATTGAGGCTATCAGCATGGAGAAGACCATGCTGCTGCTTCTACCGAGATGCCTCCATCAACAGACGCATCTAAAGTCCTGATTGTGGAGGATATAATTGGCCATCGAGCAGTGTTGTAATGTAACGGATTACAAAGTTACTGTAGTTAAGTAGAATTTTCACATCTGTACTTTACTTCGTTATTTATATTTCTGACAACTTTCACTTTTACTCCACTACATTTCATAAATAAAGCGTGTACTTTTACTCCGATATATTTCTCCTAACCATCTTCGTTACACGTTACTACAAATTAAAATCTTTTTTTTTTTTCGTAGGTAAGCTAGTAACAGACAGGAGACATACGACGAGTTAACACATTACAGTACAGGCTACACAACACCAACAACAGCAATGAATCCAAGTTAATAGTGTAAGTGACTGGGTGGTAGGGGTGGGCTTCCATGAGTGTTTATAATTCTTGCACTTAGGTAAAGCTAATATCAAATAATGCTCATTTGACTGTTATTGTTGATTCCAAGCGTTCACTTTAAAAAAAAAAAACTTGGTCGACTTTCTTCAAAATACAGGAGACCTACTGTGTAGACACCATTGAGGAGTTCAGGCATTCAAGGAGAGCTGAAGTCATCATACAGTTAAAGTCTCCAGGACCTGTTGTAGTTTTGGGTTAGTTGCTGACAAATTTTTACAAAATCATCCATGGTCTGTCATCTCCTCCACTTAGTCAGTTTGTAAACATTAGAAACACCACACAGAGAGTAACACGAGGTTCGGCCCGAGGAGACTGTGTTGTTCCTCTGAGGAGAAGCACATTTAGTCAGAGTGCTTTTTCAGTCAGAGCAGCACGGGAGTCTGTCCCTCCTCATATGAAAAAACCCTTTATGGTTTATATAAAGCAACCATATATCTTTCTTACTTTTATCAGTCAGAATTACCTACGGTGTCTTATGTACGTACAATGCATGTACTATACAAAATCAAACGGATTATGGCCACTTTCATACTAAAAACAACACATACAAGATGTCGATTTTTTGTTGGGGTCCTATATGTGTGTATATATATATATATATATATATATATATATGTCTTATATGAGTTTTGCATGACAACAGTATGCAAGAGAATATGGTTTTAATAGAAAAGTAAAGGTAATAACTTATATTCATATACAAATCATTTACAGTTCTGAATCATATACAAGAACAATTCAAGTAGTATATGATTCATTTACTTTTTATGTATTTTGTTTAAATGTATTTAATACAGAATTAATATGCTTTTAATAGGCGTGTGCCTGCCCTTTAAGTTGAATGTTTTTACCTAATTCCATATGTAATAATATTACTTTATCTCTACATATAATTATCATACATGATCTCAGTCAAAATTACAATGCATCGTATATACTAATCACATATCATTTCAGTCAATGACTTACACAAATTTGCAATGGGAACAGTTTTATTCCAACAAAGTTATACACAATCAGATTATACTTTAATTGAGTAATTTAGAATTTCAACTTGATAACTGAACTAAACAACAAAACATCAACAACAAAATACCTTCAACACTGTCATGATAATTATTAATCAAAACGCATTAAGGCTTCTGGATTCTTTTGTTTGTTCTTCTTCCCTCTAATTTCAGTTAACTTGGCATTGATGGCTACACCAATGCTGGAGGGCACCACGAGGCCACTTTTGCAACGTTGCTCCTGTGAAAGAAATGAATAAAAGCCACAAATAATTACTATTGATATAAGGCAAGGTCAACATCAAAATGTAAAGTTACACAATGGAACTTTGTTCATAATAATAATAAAAGTTGCAGTTACTTGGTAAAGACATTTCTTTTAAAGGCATTTAAAAACACTAAGAAAAGCTTTTAGACTACAACAAAAGTGCTTTAACATTCTGACCAACAAGTGGACTGTGGTGAAAATAACATAAGTTCGCCAAAATATGGTCCTGTTGATACATACAGAGTTTTATAACAAAACACATAAGTTTGGTTATACAGCCTCAAAAACTCACTCTGACAAGCTTGCAAAGCTGCCAATTTACTGTTGGGACCTCTTAATGTGTAGTAAGTTACATAACTTTCCTATGTACGACTCCATGAGTTTAACCCCTAAAAACAATAATAAATAATATCACACAGTGCAACATTATAATGTGGATTAAAGATACTTTACACAATTACAATACTCTCAACAGATTTTAAACTTACTGTAGATGGCATCCACTTAGTTTTGTCAAGAGCCTGGCGTTGCAGGCCAGAATCCCTGGATGTTCCTCGAAGGTTGCTAACAAGGAGCACATCAATTGGGAACACTGCCTTGAGGAGTGTTCTTACAAAACTGGAGGAAGAGTTTGCATTCACAGCCCAAGCCAGCCTGTCAACATATACGTTAGATCCTGGGGAAATTTCCACCTGTTTTTAGTCACAGTAACAAAAAAAAGAATAAACTCTTATATATATATTTACCTACCCAACTAACAAAATGTTACAGAAGTTAAAAATAGGGATGCACCTCATGTTGTGCAACCGAAAATAGCACAAAAAAGCTCATTCGGACAAATAAGTAGAGTGGCAGAAAAAGAGCATTTTGAGTGTTCGAGAAAGACATAACAGGACTGACCGAGCAGGAGTCAATTTCTGAATACAATTTGTTATTGTATCTGTGGACTGAAGCAGGTGGTCCAACAGCTTTTTTGTGGGCAGGGTTGGGAGGAGAGACATGAACTGAAATGGTTGTCAGTCAGAATTGCTTGCATAAACATGTTTTTGAATACGAAAAGCAATGTTGGGTGTTCGGCAGTGTTTCATTTTTATTCGGCTTCGGATAAGATTTTTTATTCCAGTGCATCCCTAGTTGCATACAGGTTTCTTGTCATATACTTGATAATAATGCAATTAATTACGATTTGTTAATAAACTTAGCCTCAATTTTACATACCATGAAAAAATTGCGGTTTAACAATTTAAACGTCTGAATTGCAAAAGATGGTAAAAACTATAAACCACAAAATAATTTAATAGCTCATAACACTAGTAAAACAAATTGGAATACATGCCTGTAATGACCATTGTTCTTAATTTTTCGTTGTCATTTCTCAATCTTTCATTTTCCACTTCTCTTAGCCTTTTCTGAGTCTCAGTTGAGGTTGTAGCTTGATACTTATCTACAATCTTTTGAGCAACATTTTTCTGTGGTTTGGGAATCACTGTCCTTTTCCTCTGTGTCTGTCAAGGGAACAAGAGATGACAGTTAAAATCTACTTATTAGGTACTATAAATGTAAACAGTCTGACATAAACTTTCTGTACAGTATAGTCTGTTACATGACAGAACCTGAGGGGGAAGAAAGGGAGGCAATCGCAACTCCGTTTTAAAAATTCCAGAGATTTTTTTTAATCTATTGATATTTCAAGATTCATTATGTCACTTCGTACATAAATTACCTCCTATGTCATCATTAACGCTGTCAGGATTCCCCGGTAACCACGCCTCATTTGCCCTTCACTCCGCCCACTCGAATTCTAATCACCACCACCTGGATCCCATCTTCGACTCACCCCTCATAGAGACATTCATTCCTGAAGCTAAGTCATCATTACCTGCTCTCCGTCTGTTTATTCACCATTTTGTGTCTGGAGTTTGTTCCATTCTGCTGAATAAAACTATTACACTCAACTCTCTGTTGTCTTCCTGTCTGTAACCTGAAAAACGCACACTCTTGTATGTAATTCTGAAAAAACCTGAGAGAAGATATTTTGAATTTTGTATAACAAAAAACAGTTGTTTCCCTTTGAATTGCATTTGTTTTTGTGTCCATACAATAACTGTCATGATTCTGCTGCATCATGTCATGTTTCTCTTAGTGTAGTGGCAGGATCATGACAGAACCTCATGTTTTGTGTGGAGAGAGGCAATTATTGTTCTTATGGCCTTCCATACTCTCTCCGGTCTCATCTTTGTTCCCATCCTCTCGTTACCCTCGTTATTGATTAATGCCCTTCACCTGTTTCCCTCTTGATTTGCTCCCTTATTTAATGCCCTTGTGTCTTCTGTCTTGTGCTGGTTCATTGTGGTTGTGTGGTGAGTCCATGTGTCTTGTCAAGTCTAGTTCAGTGTAGTTGTAGTTCTTGTTTTGAGTTAATGTTAAGTCTTTGTGTAGTTAGTCTTAGTCATGTTATTGAATCCATGTTTTGTTCTGTTACCCCCTCGTGGGTCTTTGTTTTATTATTAAATTATTTGTTAACCCCTTACCCGCTGTCTGCACCTGGGTCCTCTCTCCGTGTCTCACCACGAGAATAATGACAGAATGAACCAGCCATAATCGGACCCAGCAGACAGAGGGATCAATGCGGCAGCGGTCGAAGCCGCCGGGTTCCCTTCCAGGGTTAAAGGCTGCCGGACTCCCTTCCAGGGTCGAGAACGCTGATGAACATTTAAACAATGTTCTGCGCGTTCAAAAATTGGAGAGAGGCCAGTTCAGAAAACGTTGAAATTTATTGATCAGAAGTCTCAAACAAACAGCTGTTTCGGTGGATTCTCAGACTCAAAACAGTCTTAACAAAGAATCGACCCCGAAAAACACATTCAGAAGCTTATATATTTCTCGTCGAATCTCTTCTCCATGGCGGGGTCCAATCCGCTTTTCCTTCTTTGTCCTGTCTCAGCCAATCAGCTCACTGCCTTGTTTTTCAAACCACCATTCATCTGTAACAAATTATAGAGGCCCAACATGCTCTGTGCGTAACCTGATCTTAACACACACACATAGTAATGTCCTGTGGAAAAAACCCACAATATCAGCGATTAATTCTTGGTTACGCACAACTCACACACTTGGTTATATTTTCAACATATTGGTTATATTTGGTTAACAATAATAAAATCCTAAAGAATATTAAATGTAAAGGCACGTTTAAACCACAATAAGATCCTTCAGTGTACACATTTCTTCCCCAAAAAGAAAATGTAGTTCTTGTTACACACACCCACATAAGCAGAACATGCAACCCCCCACTTACTGACCAAATTCCGATCTCTGGCAACCTCTAGCAACTGTAAAACTTTCAGCTTCAAGCAGGAAAATACATCTGATTTAAACAACATCTATCATCCATTTTTATATCAATCCATATATGGATCTAAATTCCCACAACGCCGGACTCCCTCCTGAGTCGGAGCTGCCGGACTCCCTACCAGGGTTGAGACTGCCGGATTCCCGCTCGGGACCGAGACCGCCGGACTGCCTTCCAGGGTTGAGACCGCCAGTTTTCCCTCCAGGGTCGAAGCCACCGGAATCCTGTGGCCGCCAAAGATCCCCAGCCGGGCGTTCCAGGTCGGTGCAGCCGGGCGTTCCCGGTCGGTGCAGGTGCATGCGTCCATTCCAGCCCCGGCTATCCCAGTCCGTGTGTCTGCCGGCTATCCCAGTCCGTGTGTCTGCCGGCTATCCCAGTCCGGGTCTGCCGGCTGTTCAGCTGGCAATCCAGTCCGTGTAATGCCGTTATCGTGTCTGCCTGTCTTTGGACTTTTGTTTGGACTTCCCCCTTGTTTGAACTTCTGTGCCCCTTCCCTTGGACTCTTGTGCTTCCCTGTTTTGTTTTATTTTATTATCATGTTGCTCTGTTTTGTTAGTGTCACAGTCTATCTTGTCTTGTTTGTGCCTTGAGGAGCCTCAGGTTGCTGCTCCTTGAGGAGAGGCTTCTGTCAGGATTCTGCTGCATCATGTCATGTTTCTCTTAGTGTAGTGGCAGGATCATGACAGAACCTCATGTTTTGTGTGGAGAGAGGCAATTATTGTTCTTATGGCCTTCCATACTCTCTCTCCTGTCTCATCTTTGTTCCCATCCTCTCGTTACACTCGTTATTGATTAATGCCCTACACCTGTTCCCCTCTTGATTTGCTCCCTTATTTAATGCCCTTGTGTCTTCTGTCTTGTGCTGGTTCATTGTGGTTGTGTGGTGAGTCCATGTGTCTTGTCAAGTGTAGTTCAGTGTATTTGTAGTTCTTGTTTTGAGTTTATGTTAAGTCTTTGTGTAGTTAGTCTTAGTCATGTTATTGTATCCATGTTTTGTTCTGTTACCCCCTCATGGGTCTTTGTTTTATTATTTATTAAAGTATTTGTTAACCCCTTACCCGCTGTCTGCACCTGAGTCCTCTCTCCGTGTCTCACCACGAGAATCATGACAATAACAGTGAAATTCTTCAAAATATATTATTTTGTGTTCTGCAGAAGAAAGAATACAGTCACACAGGTTTGAAATGTCAAAAAAGGTGAACAAATTAAATCAAAACGTAATGTACACGACACTGTAAAAATAAGTATAGGTTTACTTACTGCTCACAAACTTAATAGAGGCAGTGTACACTGGCCAGCCATGTTTGGGCTTTTTTCCTTTCTGCCATTCATTCCACAGCAGCTGAATATTCAGTTTGCGGGTATCCTTCATCTATGTTTGCCTCATTACATTTGCGTATAGCATCAGTCTTAACCTCGCTACACATGCCAGCATCCTCTCCACTGACCCATTGCAAACTTACTCATCACACCTTGGGAATTCAGAGAGTATGGCTTTAGGTCACTTCATTTTTGTATTAGTTTACATGTTTGTGTCTTACCAGTGTGACTGCGCCATGTGAATCATTTCACAGACATACAGCTAACGTTAATGTTTAGGCGCTGGTCCAAGTTAACGTTAGCCTACGTGGAAAATCATTGACTAGTGACGAACATGAAGTTCCCCGTTCTTGATTCTAGCTCCATTTATTAAGAGCATAATTATATGTCCAATATAAACCTACTAGCAATTTAGGCTAGTGCATCATACTGTCCTAAATATATGGAGGAATGGATGACGTTGTTACATCCTGCTAACGTTAACTTACATCGCGCCGCTAGCATAAAGCACATCTCATCACCGCTTCCATACAACATAATATAAAAATACATTAATACAAGTTAACTTCAGTACAAGAATCTTGAAAGTTAACGTAAATACTGGAGATGTTGTCTGATAGGTTAGCATTAACACATTTGAACAAACTGAGCTTTTAAATTATGCTAAATAAACATTGTTGTCTGAATAAATTCTTTCGAATTAAATGATTTTTCCTTTACTTACCTTAGACTTGCACTGGTGATGTTACAAAATAAAAATGAAGCAATTTGTTAAAGCAGAGCTTTGAAAAGCAACGTGACGTTTTCCCGCGACTGACCAATCCGTCTGAAATTTCATTGGATCCCGCGAAGCAGTTCAAACATCAGCCAATACGTGTATTTTATCGTTGTATTTCGTCTACTTCACGTTTTTCATTTGCCCTAATATTGGTACTATAACTCAGATGTTGTTCATAAATAGACACCTTAACAGAAGAAGAACACATGCCGAAACAAAAGTTATATTGCTTTAACAATTGCCAAGGAGAAGAAAGAAAGATTCCTCAACGTACTCAGATAAGGTGGAAAAAAAGGTCAATTAAAACAATGTTTTAGTTGCCAGATTGTCTGAAAAATATATGTATATACAAAAACGAAACTGTCTCTTATAATTTTATAATTTAAAGTTTTGTCTGACCTGTAAAGGAAAATCGAAAAATATCTACATGAATTGGAAGGGGAAACTTTTCCAAGTGCAACTAATAAAGTAAGTGAGCAAATAAATGATACATAATTATTGAATTAAATGTTACATTAAGTTAAAGTTGCATAATGTGGGGCCATTTTAATTGATGTGATAAAACAGAAGTTTTATTGGACACAGGCAAATAATGGACAATTACTGCTTAATTTGTCAAAGAGGCATTTGCATGCTTAGGATTACTAAAGAATATTCTATTGAATTTGATGAACTGTCTTCTTTTAAACTAAGTCACACCTCCCCCGAAAGGAAAGAACATTCACAATCACCAGACACAAATGTAAGATTTCTTTATTTAAAAAGAAACAAATACTTGTATCTCTGTATTTCTTAACATTCTCATTTACATTCACAAATATTAGTTAATTTTGTCTCCACATCCAGGTCAATTTCCTTCTGAGGACACAGGAGCCAATATCTGAAGATATACAGGTAAACCTATTTCTATTTGTTTTGATTGCAATATTTGCTATCAATAGTTTACATTATAAAAGTACTGTTCTTTTTAGGATGACATACCTTTGTCAAATTTACCAGCGACTGCAGAGGAAGGGACCTCATTAGAAGGACAGGTAGGCTAAATACAAACCCACCTCTGACTATATGTAAATCAGGAATGTTTATATGGTGTGATATACATGTGTATAACAAATCTTTAAATGTGTAAAGATAACTGCGTTTGAGATCAGATGCTTAAATCAGTACAAAGCATAATGTCTTGTTGATAAGTTTTGTTGAAAAGAATATAAAAAATAAACGCATTTCTTTTATACTTAGAAGAAATCTAAACATGAGTGATAATAAGGTTTTTTTTTTACAGAATACCAATCAATCAAACCATGTCTCTCCAGGTCCCTCAAATGACTATGTCACTTGGCTCAACATACTTGCATTTTCTCTGAAGCACAATGTAACAGGTGCTTTAATGAGGGACCTGCTGAAGCTGTTAAGGATGTGCTGTAGCAAGTTCATGCTAGAGAAGGTGTTTAAGGCTTTTGTAGACAAATCAGAATACCATTATTATTGTGGTGTTTGCAAGTCTTACATTGGACTTTCAATGTCAAAGGACAGTGAACTGAAATGTCAGATTTGTTCATCCACCCAAAATGTGAGACAATTTTTTTATTTGTATACCTTTAAGTAATCAACTGAAAGTTCTTTTGGAAAATGAACCTATTACAAATACTCACAATGACCAAAGCAGAGGTAGAATGACAGATATTTGTTATGGGAAGTTGTATAAATATCTGAAATCAGTTGGTGATTCTTCCTTATCCCTGTCATTTAATTGTGACGGAGTGCCTGTGTTCGAATCTTCTAAATTCAGCATCTGGCCCTTACTATGCTCTGTTAATGAAGTACCCCCAGAGGAAAAAGATAAAAATGTCTTACTGTGTGCCTTGTGGTTTGGGTCATCTAAACCAGTAATGACTACCTTCCTCAAACCTTTTGTGGAAGAATGTAAAAATCTCGGACTAGCAGGTCTTCAGTGGCAAGATCCTGTAGATCACTCAGTCAAAACAGTGAAAGTCTATGCATTATGTGCCATATGTGATGCTGTTGCCCGACCATTAGTTCAAAATTTCAAACAGTTTAATGTCATGATTCTCGTGGTGAGACACGGACAGAGGACCCAGGTGCAGACAGCGGGTAACAAGGGGTTAACGTATATTTAATAAATAATAAAACAAACACCCACGAGGGGGTAACATAACAAAACATGGCTGCAATAACATGACAGGACTAAGTCTAACTACACTGAAACAAAACTAAAATAAACTTTAAATATCAACTACAAAACTACACATGACTAAACTAGATTGACAAGAACTCACCACACAACCACAATGAACCAGCACAAGATGACACAAGGGCATTAAATAAGGGAGCAAATCAAGAGGGGAACAGGTGTAGGGCATTAATCAATAACGAGAGGATGGGAACAGCCGAGACCAGAGAGAGTGTATGGAAGACCATAACACTAATTGCCTCTCTTGTTCTGTCATGATCCTGCCACTAAACCAAGAGAAACATGACACGATGCAGCAGAATCAGGACAGTTTAATGGAGAGTATGGGTGTGGGCACTGTCTTCATCCAGGTGTTCAAGTAAGAAAAGGCAAAGGGACTGTGCGAGTTTATCAATGTTTGAAGGAGATGCCACACCTTCGAGATCACGACACAACTGTGAAAATAGGTGAAATTGCTAAAAATAATGAAAATACTATTTTGGGTATAAAAGGGCCATCTCCAATTGTAGACTTGCGCAATTTTGACCTGATTAATGGCATGGTCCCTGATTATATGCATTGTGTGTTGGGGGTTTGCCGGCAAATAGCCAGTTTATGGTTTGATTCAAAATGCTACAGTAAACCATGGTATATTGGTTTGAACACTGCAAGAGTGGATGGAAATCTTTTAGCAATCAAGCCCCCAAGCAGTTTTTCCAGAATCCCACGGTCTATTGTTGATCGAAGGTTTTGGAAAGCTCACGAATGGCAAAACTGGCTTTTATATTATAGTTTGCCAGTCCTGAAAGGGATAGTTCCAAACAAGTATCTTGCCACTGGGCTTTACTTGTGGAGGATGCTAGGTTCAGACGTTAGCCAAGAGGATATTGACCATGCTCATCAGGCTCTAGAGCTTTATGTTAAATCAGTTCAGTCTTTGTATCAGATGACCTACAATGTGCATTCTCTTCTGCATTTGACTAAGAGTGTTGAGAATTTAGGTCCTCTCTGGGCCCAGTCTGCTTTTATGTTTGAGAGCTATAATGGCTACTTGCTCAAGCAAGTTAAAAGCAGTAATGCAGTGCCTCAGCAGATTTGCCAAAGAGTAGCTTGGTCTCGAGCATTGCCACGCATGGCTAAGGTCTGCTCATCTAATGATGTCTAAATTGAAATGAAATCATTCTACACAGAAATGACCTCCAGTAAACACCATGTATGGAGCTATGCCAAATATGACAGGGTGACTGCACTTGGAATGCCAAAGATTAGGCCAGTGTGTGATAATGATGTGAATGCATTGCATGCCTTTTCAGATGTACCTCAGACCTCTGTTGGCAGATACTATAAAAGAATAGTAGTCAATTGAGAGGTCATTCATAGCCGAACATACACAAAGACAAAGAAAAGGAATGACTCTGTTGTGATATTAAAAGATGGTAGTGTCTTTAAGGTTTCTTATTTTCTTTTTGTTAATGATGATGAACATTATACGCAGTGGGTAAATATGGAAACTGTACAGTGCAAAAGCTGGTTCGAGGATGTACTGTCAAAACATTACTGACATACATGAGGACTGTTCGTTTTCCTACAGGATTTGAAGGAGCAGTTGACAACAATGACATTGTGAGGCCGTGTATTTACATTAATTGTGAACAGTGTGGGCCTGTTGTTTGTGAACAAATCAGAACATATTATTGTAAATTAACTTGAAATGAATTTGAGCCAAATATGTTACAACAGGAGACTTAAATGTTAAATTAAGATGTTGAAAGTTGGCTTGAATAATACAATTATTAGTAATAGTTGTAATATGCACAAAAATCACTTGACATATTTTATGTGTAGGTTAAGTATACTTCAGAGATAAAGTTCAAATGAACTGTCAATAATAAACATTTAATTTTGTGATGTAGTATTTGAAATCAAAATCTTGATATATAAAATATCTAGCTGTTTCTTGAATACAGCTCAATAAATAATTTTCTTATTAAAATGTGTGCTTTTGTATGTTGTTTAAAATGTTGTGCTTTGTCCAAGTTTAGTTATCGATAACATGAAATGACTCTGATTGACAATAGAATTTAACTAGGACACTTAAAAAAGCAAAGGCATGAGTGAAATAAAGCATTATACTTATTGTAAACTGCACTATAGGTGTTATACACGTCTTAAAAATATGGTGGGCATTCATATTAAATTAGCATTATTTCCTTATGTTTTTACATTATGAATATCTATAAGGCTTAAATTGTATCAGAATCAGAATCAGAATCAGAACAAGCTTTATTGCCAGGTGTGCTTGCACACACGAGGAATTTGTCTTGGTTACAGAAGCTTCCAGTACACAAGTAAGGTTACAAGACAAGTAACAATCAACAAAGGCAACGAAAGTACAGAATACAAATAAAAGTTAAGCACACAAAGGTGAAAGTGCAGTGTGACAGAAGAGCTCCAGAATTTTTGTTTAGAAATTATGTGGGACATATATGATTGAAAATATGTTAATGTTATGCAAATTGTATAAGTGGTTTTTGTGATATTTAAGTCTCTTACAATATTCAGTTGGAACATATAAAATTCCCATAAGCTTTTAATAAATCTTTTTCATATGGGTCAGAACATCAGAGAACTCACCACATACGCTTTGTTCAAAAAGCATTAAAAAAACTGGCTTATAACACATCAGAAATGTCAGCATCAGTAAGAATATGATATGATATGATATAAATTTATTTATCCTTTCGGAAATTTGTTCTGCACCATACAGCACGTCTGATACACTTATACAAAAGACACAAACGGAATACAAATCAATTTCCCCAACCACCCCCACACATTCACAACGTTCAGACCAAAAAAAAAAAGAAAGAAAAAACACAAACCCCACTACACATAGCTGGGATAACAAAGCGTAGTTGTAAGTACTGTGACAGTTCAGCTGGAAAGAAAGTGCATGGTGCTATTTAAAGTGCTGTCCTGCAGGTAACTTTTTGTTCATCAATGTGATGCTCATTGGAATAAATGACTTACTGGCCCGATTTGTTTTAAAAGAAGGTAACCTATACCTCCTCCCTGAGTACCTATACCTCCTCCTAGTTTTTGCCCTGCGACCTTGCTGGCCAAGTTCACTATCTTGCTCAGTCTGTTTTTGTTGGTCACTGATAAAGAGAAATACCAGGCAACACAACAAAACAGACGCATGCTCTCCACAAATGAGTGATAAAAAAGTAACATCATATCTCTATCTACTCTGAATTGTCTTAGTCTCCGCACAAAATGCAGCCTTTGCAGCTCCTTTTTATAGATGGTGTCAGTATTGCTGTTCCATTTCAACTTATTATCTATTATTATGCCTAAGTACTTGTACTCCGCCACAATTTCAACATCCTCTCCATTTATAGCCATACACTGATGGGGCTGGCTCTCAGATCTGTAATCTATTATAATTTCCTTTGTTTTATTTATATTTAGATGAAGACAGCTGGACTTACACCAGTCTACGAATTGATCCACCCAGGCCCTGTAGTTGGACTCGTCCCTATTCTGTATTAACCCCACTATTGCTGTGTCATCAGCAAATTTTATTGTAAGATGCTCAGATGTATTACTTCTACACTCATTAGTGTAAAGAGTCAACAGTACTGGTGAGATGACACTGCCCTGTGGGGATCCTGTATTGGTCATAATCGGGGCAGACACAGCTTCATTTACCCTAACACACCGTGTTCTCTCCGTCAGAAAGGACTCAACCCACCTGGTTATGTTAGGATTTACCCCTAACTGCCCCAGCCTCTCCATCATAATATGGGGCCTGATAGTATTGAAGGCGGAAGAGAAATCTATAAAGAGAACCCGGGCATATCGTTTGGGCTCATCCAGATGGCAATAGATATTATGGAGCATATACAAAAGAGCATCATCTGTGCTCCGCTTTTTTCTATATGCAAACTGTAAAGAGTCGATATGACATTGCACATCATTTAGAATATGTCTCAGAGCAATTCTTTCTAGGCTCTTCATCACAATTGATGTTAGGGCGACTGGACGATAATCATTTAAATCAGCTGGTCTTACTACCTTAGGAACTGGTACTATGAGTGAAGACGTCCAAGCTTTAGGAATGTAGTATGTATCTAATGATTTTTAAAAAAGATGGCAGAAAATGAGGCTTAGTTGTTCACTACACTTCTGCAGAACCCTTCCACTTATTTTATCAGCGCCTGGTGCTTTTTTGGATCAATTTGACTAAATACTCTACGCACCTCCTCTGTTGTAATGGTTGGAGGAGTGCCATACTGTAGCTGCTGTCTAATGGCATCACGCTCCCTAAGAAAGTCTGATGTTTCGAACCGTGCATAAAAACCATTCAATTCATTTGCCAATGCATGATCATCTCCTTTTGTAACTATGTGCCTTTTCTTCTCTTCCTTCCCTATCATTGTATACATCCCTTGCCATGCATGTTTCAGGTTATTCCCCCTCATTTTCGCCTCAATCTGCAGTTTAAATCTCTGTTTACATTGATTTGTTATTTGTCTCCTTCTGAATCTCTTTCATTTTAAGCATATCTCTCTGTTCAAAAGCTCTCTTCTTCCTATACAGTGCAGTTTTTAATTCTTTATTTACCCAGGGTTTGTCATTTGGAAATGTCCTAAAAGTTTTTTCTGGGATTATAGAGTCCACACAGAACCGAATATAATCAGCCACCACTGACTTCAACTCTTCCAAGTTCTTACTAGTATTTACAAAAATGTCCCACACAGTACAATCAAAACAGCCCCTAAGGAGTTCAACAGACTCAGTAGTCCACTGTTTGACTCTCCTTATCTCGGGTTTGCTGGTCTTGAGCTTTTGTCTATACTGCGGGACGAGCTGAATTTGGTTGTGATCCGAGTCTCCGAAGGGTGGTTTTGCGTAGCCCTTGTAAGCGTCCTTAATATTCCCGAAGGGTTGGAGTCCTGCACCACGTGACAAACTGAACATATGTGGGCCCTAGGAGCGTGTGATCATGGTCTGGATGAACGGTGGCTAAAAACTTTTCAAATAATATGGTGAATTAACTGTTGTGCTGCTTTGTCCAAAAGGATTTTTATACATTTTCTCCTTTATGTCAACAGGTTAACTTCTGAACTGAAGTCGTTTCATAATCACACACTGATGTGTGTTGTTCTCCACATGTATACGCAGCACGCACCATGCTCGCTGGTCTCATTTATAATCACCATGTTCAGAGAGAAGTCTGGAGGAAAGCTGAAGGCTCCATTCTGCATGTTGAATACCTACATTTGAAAAGAAAAGCATTGTTTTTCAATTGTGTTATTACATTTCTGCTGGTCTTTACACTTTTTGTACTCGGGTTTATAAAAACAAGTTTTTAAAAGAAAAATGCTTTTGAAATGTATTCTTTACTCTGGATTGAAGTGATTATATGTCTTGTTTGCATACAATTTCTCTTTAAACTCAACACAACCTTATAATAAATTGAATTGTTTCTTATAATAAATTGAATTGTTTCTTCTGAACTGCTTTTGTTGTAAATCAGATATTTCAGCCAGCTATGTTACTCTATAATGTCGGGTCTTTTGAATGTGTATGTATTTACTCAGGGCCATAGGCGAGACCATGAAAATGGGCCCCACTGGTATTAAAGTACAAAAACGACAATATATATTTAAGTATAGAAATGTTTATTAAGTGCAACATATTCAACACAATTTACATTTACATTTAGTCATTTAGCAAACACTTTTATCCAAAGCAACCTACAGATGAATGGAAGAAATTGGGACAACACAAAGCATAAGTGCAATTAAAAACAACATTACCCATAATCCTGAAAATTTTCTGAAAAAAGTATACACAATAAGACGTATTTAACATCACCTAACGCACCTCGGTAATCAAGTCATAAACATTATTTTATGTTTTCTGTCTTTATTTATTTTGATTGTCATTTTACTCTCAATTGTCGTGTGGAGAGTTGATCCTGTTATTAAATCCTTGTGGATTTTTTATTTGACCATTTCTGTGATTCCTATGTTAATCAATAATGTCCCTATGCATGTAGGGCTCACTTGTGCCCGATCACGTCTGCACGGTTGGTGAAATAGCAAAATTATTTTTGAGTTTAAGAGGCCCTGTGTTTGACACCGAACAAGCACTTCAATCAAAGTGGAAGACCACTCCTGCAACATGCACAACCTGATCCGTCATCCAGACAAGATTTTGTTTAACTCATGACTGTTCTGCAAACACATCTTTGGAAGCGTATATATTTTTGTTCTTACATACAGTACATACATTTTTTTGAAATTGTATTCTTTATGTAGTGTAACATATCAGATTTCGTTGGGTTACTGATAACTCCATCTATACTCTATGAGGAATAAATTCCTTATACTGTCCATGGAGGTCAGGGAACCGATCACAGATTTTCCAGACACAGCAACTAGGAATGACCACCCTATGTCCCCTTCCCAGTGCCCCATATTGCCACACAACAAATTGTATGTATGGAGCATGGGGGAGCATATGCGTCTTGCTAAGAGTAATTTCCCTTCTTGTAAAACATAAGCTTCCAGATGGGGGATTCTTGAAATGCAGTTCTCCTGTTGTTGTCTCTCCGCAGTTACAGGAGACACCAGCCAGCCTGACCAGAGGGGGGATGCAGATGATGAAGCTGTGATCTGCATAATGTCAAATTAAAATTTAAATCAAATCTCTTTATTGTTACACTACTGATGGTGATATTCTTATGTCAAACATCAGACGGGAGTCCCGGGTCAGACAAACCTCCAAAATGTGGTGGCACTGTCCAACATTCAGATGTCTAAATCTTGCCTTATATACAATTTTATCAAACGCACGACTCCATGAACACATCTTCATCAGAGCCAACCAAACTCTCATCGTGGAATCTCTTTGCCTTATTCACCAACTAATACTTGCTGGATCTAATCCCATTTCATTCATGTTGTCAGCGGTCCTTATTGTAGTCATGTAATTCACTTTGTACTGTTATGTATTGTCACCGGTAAATGTGACATGACTTCACTGGAACCGATCCAACAGCTTCTGGTCTGTGTGCGCGCTCATGTGTTATGGAGGAGTTTATTGGCTTTGGATGGCGGGATCGTATGAGCAGGCGAACGTTAGCGTTTTCTAAATGATCTACTCTGCCTTTAAGAGTTTACGTTTACAAAACACGAGCACTCTTATAGAACAAACAAAAATAAAGTGAGTCCAAAATACTCAAATAGTGGAAGCAAACTGTTCAATTTTACTGAAGGCTCAATGTGGGTAAACATAATGAACCATTCTATATGAAACGTCATGAATCTTATTGATAATACAAGATATCGTCAATTTCATTAAATGTCCTGTTTAATAATGAAGTGACACTAAAGAGAGAGAGGACATGCAGTTTGCCTTCATTACATTTTTTACGAGACGTGTACAAATAAGAATCAAGAAGTGCTCAAGGAAAAGACGTGAGGAAGGAGGAATGGAAGAAAGTGAAATGAAGCATTATTTTTAAGAATTAAGAATCATCCACCGTGCAGTTGCAAGTGTTTTCCTTTTTTGCAGGGCGATTAATTGAAACTGCATGTGTTGTTGTTACTTAAGGTAAAAATAGTCGAGTATTTGGTTTTATAGTAAAATTTCTAATTTATTTACTGAAATGAACAGGAACAGCTGCTGGTTTAATCAAATGCCTTCTATGATGGGAACAACACATGTGTTTCATAAAGATATAAACTGAGTAATTCTTGACTGATCTGAGTCGTATTGAGCAAGAATTTAATATGTTGAAGAAAAGCTCAGAAGACTGTGAGCAGGAGCTGAAGATGCAGCAGTGCAGCACAAATCTGACAGACTTCACCACAGACACCCGATGATGATGATGATGATGATGATGACATGAACTTCACACAACACTTGACAAACAAACATCATGCAAAAAGAGAAAATCATCTAAAATAAATTACTGTAAATGTTATACTATTATAAAGATGTATCAAATGTTTATGTTTCCATGTCGTGTCATCAACTTAACTCTCATTTGTCCTTGTAATAAAGCAAAAATAAATATTCAATAGTTTTAATCATTATAACATTGTATCTTATTTCAAATGAGTAACACGTTTAGCTTGTTGTCATTGCAGATGGTTATTTAAAGGCAAACATTAGCAGGACTATTAACATTTACAATATTGCCAAAAGCAAAGCACAGATATGAGCAGTTCATAGAAAATAAACAAATTTAAATAAATCTGATCATGTGCATTTAATCTTCCTTAAATTATTTCACATGAGCCTGAGTTTTAACAGTTCCATCTGACTATAAACGATGTTGTGTTTTTATCCAGAAAACTGCTGCTCCACTATGTCTTTGTAGTCGGCTCTTGCCCTCTCCAATATAACAGCGGCGTTGACGTACAATCCAGCGGACATTGAGGCGTCTAGTTAATATATACAGTAGATTTCTGCCACTGCCTAGCACATCCCCGCTGGAGGACTGTTAACATTTACAATATTGCCAAAACATTTTAAAAGCACAGATATGAGCAGTTCATAGAAAATAAACAGAATCTAAATATATCTATGGGGAAACCAAAATCAGTTTTTAAAAGAGCTCTTACATGTGGATATAATATGAATTGCTATGAAACTAAAAATGATTGTTATCCATTGACCCATGACACACTAGTGTTGTTCTACACACTTCATCTCAGGCTGTGACACACAAATAAACAATAACAACACAAATATAGTGATGAGGACTATAATGAGATTCAGCAGTGATGTAAACACCACGTCATTCTCACAACATCAATAATAGAGAAGAACAATAACAGAAACCACTGAATAAAATCAATCAGCATTTGCACTAAATTCAGATTAATGATGTAAATCACCACAGGAACCTGAAAATAAAACAAAGATCAAGTTAATGAGATGAAATAATCTGTATTCTTTTTCCCTATTTCACTTTATAATGGAGCTGTTTCAACATCATTTGTGATTTATTGATGTCACATCTGAAAGAGAGGCGTACAAACGTTTTCTGTGAAGCACACGTTTACAAGAACATAGCAACCCATCCCATAGACTCCCATTATAAAAAGTCCAGGTGGATATCATTACAACACAGTGCTGTAGAGACAAAGGGTGGGCTCATTTGACTCAGGAACCAATCAGTGTCTCATGATCATCATGAAGCTATTAGGCCACGCCCCTAGCAACACAACATGATAACCGTTTAACAAGACCTACAGTATATCTCTTCTTAAGAACATCGTAGAGACATGTGGATTGATTCGTTTCACTCATAGACTTTTATCAATTGGCAAATGCCAAGCCACGTCCATAGCAACCAAACACATTAGCCTAGCAACCGTTTAGCAAGGCTTACATCTCTTCTTCAGAACATGGTAGAGACATGGGGGTTGCTTAGTTTAACTCATGACTTACAGTATTATCAATTTGGCAGATGCCACGCCCATAGCAACCAAAAATCATTAGCCTAGCAACCATTAAGCAAGACTTATATCTCTGTATCACAACATCTTAGAGACAGACATGGGGGTTGGTTAGATTCATTAGTGGCTTAAAGTGTCATCACCCTAGTGCCTAGTTCTGCGGTTTGCCACAAAGCACCACTCACATTTTCTTCAGAAAATGTACCTATATCGATTTTTTCCTACTTTCACAAAATAGTTTTTCTCTGTGGATCAGTCAAGATTTAAAGTGTGTGTACTCGCCTCCGTCCTCCTCCTCTTGTTTCTGTTTCTCTTTCTTGGGTAGTTGTGTCCAGGACAGATTAAAATCAGAGATGTTTGATCCCAGAACAGACTGAAGCTAAAATACATCAAATATTTCAATCCACACATGAAACATACTGTCATTTCTCTTCTGTCATCATCACTCATGTCATATATTTACACACATCAAACACTCTCATATATCACTTCTGTCTTCAATCATCACATTTACTTTTCTATCTTAAGACTCTTTTTCTCACTTGATGGAGGATTTTGTCGCTCTCAGCAGCTGCATCACCACTGGAGGAAAACTTCAGCCTCAGAAATGTTTTTTTACTATAAACTGTAATCGAGACACATAAAAACAAAATGATCATATAAATATATCGATTTACATTTATTCATTTGGCAGACGCTTTTATCCAAAGCAATTTACAAGTAGTTATATACAGTGTCACATTACTGCAGAGCAATCAGGGGTAAGGTGTCACTTCAGTCATGACCTGCTGGCACTGAGATTAGAACCAGCAACCTTCTGATCACAAGCCTAACTCTCTAACCATTAGGCCACAAAATAATAAACGCTGATTAAATGAACAAAGACCAAACCTCGCCCCTATACTAACAGTCTGTATATTGTGCAATATAAAACAACACATAACAGGCAAATACGGCTACATGTGCTAATTATTCCAAGCGCTCCGAGGTAGAAGATCAGACCCAAACGTTATCATCTTTTCCATCCGCCATAAAACTCAGATCTGGCTGCGCAGATTCAAAAATTTCCCCGGAATGGAAGATGCATTCTGTCAGCTTCAATGGTAAAATTACACTGTCAAGCAGCTGGAAGAGTATTTATGTAAAAGGAAACCTTTATGCTTCTCAGGGGCGGCGCTGGGGTGGGCTAAGGGGGCTGAAGCCCCTAAGATTCACTTTGGGGCCGTTTATATTTTGCATCTTTTGCGAGTCTACCCATGGGCAAATGTGAGTGGACCCTTCTACGTAACTATTTTTCCAGCAGCTTCTGTGGCATGGTGAGTTACAACTAGTACCGACGCTGCATATGAATGCAAGATCGAATCTACCTTTTGCCGAATTACTTTCACATCTCATATCATATCATTGGCAGGCGCACGACACAAACACACACATGTGTTTTCCTGCAAAACAACTTTTTGTTTTTTAAGTGATTTAAGAAAACAATGTCATGAAACGAATCCAATTTACCTGTTCCATGAACCTCCACCTCACACAGAGACAGAGACGTACGTCCAGGCATGACCACATTCACATAACGTCCCAGCATCCCATAACATGAGAAACTGACAGTAGAACGTAGTGGAAGACCAGAGATTACAGCACATCTAAACAGAGAGAGAGAGAAATAAAACTCGAGTCTCTATGAAAGTGTTGAAGTGATTTCATAAATGACTTTACTTGGGATTGTTGTTTCCATTGTTGTCCAGTGAGTCTCCAATACGAATCTCTGCTCCGTTGGTTTGTTCAGTACAGCAGTCTGGTCTGTTAGTGATGATCACTGTACTGATCTCATAATCATCCTGAAGATCCAGCCTCCACCATGGGCTACTCTCAGATGATGTAACAGAGCAGGATGGGACGGGATCAAGTCTATATCTTAGGTCATCAATGGCGTATGCAGCTACATTGGTGGAGTAGGTAGATGATTGTGTAGCCGTTCCTTTCAACGCCAAATTCTCTAAAACAACCATACATAGAAACACTTCTGTGGTCATTTTAAGTGTATTAAGTATATTTCCAGTATATATTTTTTATCTTACATCAAAGTTTCATGACTTTTTTTAGTCTTATGGGAACTGATTTCACTCCTCACTTTGCCATCATAAAAATACATAATCTGAGATTTCAATGAGATTCAATGCTGATATTCGTGGAGCCAGCATGCCGCCAATTGCAAGTTTTCTTATCTATACATATACTCTGCAAATGTTTATATCGTAAATAAATCAGTGTCAGTTACACTAATGTCATTATTCCTGATGTCTAATATCAGGTTTACATCTGAACATCATAATACTGTACAGTAAAAATCCCAGAAGCACTAACTGTCATGTTAACATTGATTAGACTACTTTCTGACAGGAAAGGCTATTGCACATTGAGTCCGAAATTTTTGCACGTTAAAAATCAAATATATACTTTCATATAAAATATAATTATACTGAAAATCAGAACACACATTGTCCTGCACATCATCTTATAGAAAATTATAAATAGTGACATAATCACAAAAGAGTAGTTGAAATAAACCAATTTAATGAACTGAATCAAGTTTACCTGTTCTATAGACCTCCAGCTCACACAGAGCGAGACGCCCGTATAAAGGATTGACAACATTCACATAACGTCCGCTCATTCCATTACATGAGAAAATCGCAGTGGATTTTACTGAAAGACCAGAAATTACAGCACATCTAGAGAGAAAATAGCAATCAATCCATCAATCAATCCATCTGTCACGGAACAGGTGGTGAGAAGAACCCAAGTGCAGGCAGCAATACGGGGTAAAACAGGATTTAATAAATAAAAACCGCAAATTACAAATAATACACCCACAATGTGGGGAAAACTGAACTGAGGCACAATACAAAAACAGAAAGTAAAGACTTCAAAAAAGTACAAGGGACCACGAGCCAAGGTACAGGTAAGGAAACATGTACAGAGCGGGAAACATATACAACCAACGAGCAACAAGACAATAGACAAATGGGTATATATATAGGGAAACTAACAAAGGAGATAACGATGGGCAGGTATGGGTAATAAGACACAGGAGGAAAGCTATACTAGAAACGAGAGGGGCGGGGCCAAATGACGAGACAGGAGAGAACGCATATTATGTTCTGATTGACAATAATATGTTTCTCTCCACATAAAACACGTGGGTCTGTCATGACTCTGCCCCTAGACCAGAAAATCAAGACAAGAGAAGGCAGAATCATGACAGAATCCCCCCCTTAATGAACGACTCCTGGCGTTCACCAAGGGAGCAACTAACAAGACAAGACAGACTGGGTAACAGACATAAACCAACAAAACATTGCAAACATGACTAGGGGCATACAAGAAATAATAACAAAAGGGTTGGGGTGAGACAATAAAAATAACAAACAAGGGAGGGGGGTGGAGGCAAAGAGTGCCTAGGGGGCAGTCCAAAAGGGAATGGATTGGGTGGAACAGTCTTAGGGGGAGTCATAGAGGCTCTAGGAGTCCCCTGCTGTGACACCGGCTGAAAGGCCGGCTGAAAGGCCGGCTGGAAGGCCGGGTGGAAGGCCGGGTGGAAGGCCGGCTGAGACACCGACTGGAAGGCCGGTTGGAAGGCCGGCTGAGACACCGGCTGGAAGGCCGGCAGGGCAGGACTTGATGCCGGCTTGAAGACCGGCTGGGGCTGAGACGCCGGCTGGGGCTGAGACGCCGGCTGGGGCTGAGACGCCGGCTGGAAGGCCGGCTGGGGCTGAGACACTGGCTGGAAGGCCGGACTTGACGCCGGCTGGAAGACCACCGGGACCACCGGACTTGACGGGACCACCGGGACCACCGGACTTGACGGGACCACCGGGACCACCGGACTTGAAGGGACCACCGGGACCACCGGACTTGACGGGACCACCGGGACCACCGGAGTTGACGGGACCACCGGGACCACCGGACTTGACGGGACCACCGGGACCACCGGACTTGACGGGACCACCGGAGCGGGACCACCGGACTTGGCGGGACCACCGGACTTGACGGGACCACTGGGACCACCAGACTTGACGGGACCCCCGGGATTGACGGGACCACCCTTCGAGCCGCCCTCCGTTGCCTCTTCTTCAGCCGAGCCCCCCGCCTGGAGGCCGGCTGCAGGAATGAAGAGAATGGGATGAGCGGCTCGGGATCGGAGGTCTCAAACGAGGACCCCCAGGATTCCCGTCTCCCTCGCTTGCCAGTGAGACTGGGCGGTTGTGGAGAGGCTGCAGAGGTTGGGGAGTGGTGCGTGGCGATGCCCACATTCCTGATCTGCAGAGGACCACTCTCTGGTATCGCAACCAGCGGAGATGAGTCAAAGGAGTTCGATGAGGTCGTGGACCACGAACGACCTGTGGCGGCATCCCACACAGCGTCGAAGTCCAACGGCCTCATCGCCCTCATCTCCGATCGAGAGAGTGGCTCTCTGAGACCGGTGTTAAACAGCACCGCCAGCTCCTCCTCCCCGAAGACGCCCTGTCCTGCGATGTCCAGGAACCTCTCCACATAATCATCCACAGTCTCACTTCCCTGGCGAAGGCTGCAGAGGCGGCGGGCCAAGCTAGACCGGCCAGTGTCCATGCTGCTGCTGGGTTCTGTCTTGGCTCGTTGGTTCTGTCACGGAACAGGTGGTGAGAAGAACCCAAGTGCAGGCAGCAATACGGGGTAAAACAGGATTTAATAAATAAAAACCGCAAATTACAAATAATACACCCACAATGGGGGGAAAACTGAACTGAGGCACAGTACAAAAACAGAAAGTAAAGACTTCAAAAAAGTACAAGGGACCACGAGCCAAGGTACAGGTAAGGAAACATGTACAGAGCGGGAAACATATACAACCAACGAGCAACAAGACAATAGACAAATGGGTATATATATAGGGAAACTAACAAAGGAGATAACGATGGGCAGGTATGGGTAATAAGACACAGGAGGAAAGCTATACTAGAAACGAGAGGGGCGGGGCCAAATGACGAGACAGGAGAGAACGCATATTATGTTCTGATTGACAATAATATGTTTCTCTCCACATAAAACACGTGGGTCTGTCATGACTCTGCCCCTAGACCAGAAAATCAAGACAAGAGAAGGCAGAATCATGACACCATCACTGAAATGTGTTGAAGTGATTTCATGTAGAACTTTACATGGGATTGTTGTTTCCATTGTTGTCCAGTGAGTTTCCAATACGAATCTCTGCTCCATTGGTTTGTTCAGGACAGCAGCCTGCTCGGTTACTGATGATCACTGTACTGATCTCATATTCACCCAGAAGATCCAAACTCCACCATGGGTTACTTTCAAATGATGTAGCAGAGCAGGATGGTAAACCAGGTCCATATCTTACACCATCCATGGCATTTGCAGCTACATAGGTGAAGAAGTTAGATGATTGTGTAGCCGTTCCTTTCAATGCAAAATTCTCTAGAGAGAAATTCACACAGTTAATCATACATATAAACACGTCTGTGGTCATCTAATAACCATGAATCTCTTTAACCCTGTATGAAAAGACTTCAATGTGATTCAATGCTGAGATTCATGGAGCCAATACACCGCCATATTGATTATAGTTATTAACCATACATGTTTAAATTAAATCTTGGAGGAATCAACAAAAAACATTCAATTGTTCAGGTCTCCAACATCCAGGTTTGTAATCTGTATTGAGCCTGTTGCATGATCTGAACTAGAGTTGACGTGTGGATGTGCTTTGATTTTAATGATGCGTGTTTAGAGCGTGCATGAAACGCGTTTATTGTAATTTCATGGATACGCGATGTGGAGTAAACTTGTTTTATATCAATGGACAATGAGGATGTTACTGCGGGTAACACGAGACTATATAGTTGCAATATGTTGCAAAATTTAATTATCATAAACTATCGCTCCGCTGTCAAACAATAACGTCTCAGCTTAATTGGCTATAACCCTATTCCCAGACAAAGCGGGAACAAGATGCTGCATTCCAAAACGCTATGGGAACATTTTGTTTGACTGGTTGTGAAGCATGTAGCATTACACACACCTGAGGTCTATAAATATTGGTGACACAGACATATCTTCAGGTGGCAACTTTGTCAGAAAGGACGTCCGGGCATGCCCATAGTCCGGCATTGAGGACCAGTTCCTGCTTTTTCAGGGAACAGGTTTACAGCCAAGTACCCATATCATAATATACAGTATGCTGCTATAGTAGCATTATTCAATATAAACTCAAAAGCACAGAACGCGGAACATAATCAACAGCCAAATTTGGAGTCTCCATTTCAATCGCTCCATCACCAGCTAGCCTAAGTGACAGACGTGGACAGGGAGAGTCATGGGGCTCCCATCTTGGCCGGTCCAGGAGGAAGAAACCTATGAGGGGGTCACAGCCTCCCAGTCTTGCCCGCTCTTGAGCGCCCCCCCCCGGACTGTGACTCCCACCACCCTTTGTTTATTATCCCACCCCATCTCTCTGGTTGTTAAAGGGTTTTTGATTGGTCAATCTGTTCTCGTACAACGATCAATGAATTTGACAGAGAGCTAGCCAAAATGGATTTGAAACTTGGTAGGTATCATCACAAGCCTGCTTTTCGTTGTCACACCTAGTGATCTGAAGAAAATTCAGGATGTTTGTGTAAAATCTAAAAGTTGGTCTCGATAGATGAGGGGTGTCATGCCTAGTTGAGCAATATCCATCTGCCATATTGATTAAGGTAGCAAAATGCTGTATTTTACGAATACAGTCTATCGTTACAAAATTCGTTTTGGGTCATCAGAACCATGCCCTGAGAGAGCCCGTTTATAACTTTATCTTAAAATGCAGTATGATTGATATGTTAGAAACGCAACGGCGGATAGCTATGAAACTTGGTTCATCGAGGTCATGTTCTGAGACAACCTGTTATAGGCAAGCACTCCTTGTGGTCAAAAGATATAACAACATGTATTAATCTGCTTGTAACAAACAAGGTAATAAACAATGTCATTCAATTCACATTAGTTTATTTCGTGGCTCAAGCCGAGTTCATTGATATCAAAGTTGTCCTATTCCACCATACTTCCTGTCTGTCATATTGAATTATATAAAAACATTCCTTTTCAAACTCCTCCTACATTTGCACTGATTTTGGTATATAGCTTCTGGGGACACCCCTTAAAAAGTTAATAAAAGCTTTTTGATTGATCAAATAGTTCCCAACCAGAGCCTTAACGAAATCAAGGCGAGCACATGAAATGGTCATGTGGCTGTGTCTTCGCAAAAGTTTTGTGTGTTTACACAAATTCGTCATAAACACTTTGTTCCTGTAACACAAGTTTGGTGACAGCAAATTAAAAGCTATTATATTGTGCTCTTTGTGCTTTTACATATCTGCTGTGCAGAAACTAATCTTCAGTAATGTCCACTTGTATTTCCATTTGTTCCCCTGTAGAGCTTGACCCCATAATTGCTGCTTTCAGCTATATATATATATATTTATATTTCTTATGGGCCAATGAGGGTCTATTTGTTGTTCGCCCTGAAGTCAATTTTAAATAAAAAACCTTGCCAATCAGAGGCCCCTTAACAGGTGGGGCCCATGGGGTGCAGCCTAGGCAACCCTGTGTGTTAATCCGCAACTGATCGCGACTGTCAGAGATTTTGCCTAATGTTTTTATTTTTGGCCACTAGAGGTCCCCCTAGGACGCATGGCTACACAAGTGCCTTTTGGTTAACTGTGTTATTGATTTCACCTGTGTCTCGTTTTGTGCTAAGTATTTAAGCTGGTCTGGTACTCTCCATCCTTGCTTGGTTATTGTTGGTTCTTAGCCTGTGACTGCCAGAAGTCTGCTATTGGTTTAAAGAACTTTATTTTGTGTTTTTGGATTGTTCCCGTATTTAATTTCTTAATGTTATTCGAACCTGTTCCTGAGTTTCTGTTTTTTCGTGAGTAACAGGAAGAAAGTCTTTTTGCCTTTTTTACTTTTGTTGTTAATAAACTTATTTTTTGAAAGACCAGTGCAACGTGTGACTATTGGGTTCATACTCCTCCTGTTGTCAAGCGGTGGAATCTAGGACTTTCACACCAAAGACCCGAGTTCTAATCCCGGCCGTGACAGAGCAACAAACTAAAACGCCAGTTCATCATGCACCGGTCCTTATTCAACCCAACCCAGATATTCCCTTTATTGTGGAGGTTGATGCCTCAGACGTTGGGGTTGGAGCAGTGCTGTCCCAAAGGGGGGAGGACAACAAGGTGCATCCTTGTGCATTCCTTTCCCACCGCCTTACACCGACTGAGAGTAACTATCATGTGGGGGACCGAGAGCTACTGGCAGTTAAGCTAGCGCTTGAAGAGTGGAGGCATTGGCTTGAGGGGGCCAAACACCCATTTCAAGTGCTTACAGACCACAATAACTTAGAATACATTCAGCAAGCTAAGCGACTCAACCCCCGCCAGGCACATTGGTCCTTATTCTTCAACAGATTCCAGTTCATCTTGTCTTACCGCCCTGGCTCCAAGAACCTTAAACCTGATGCATTGTCCCGAGTATATGTAAGCACTCCTCATGAAGATTCAGTTACGCCAATTATCCCGACTTCCAAGGTAATAGTTCATATCACGTGGGAGCTAGAAAATACTGTAAGACAAGCTCAGGCCCGAGAACCTGACCCAGGAGGAGGGCCAACCAACTGTTTGTTTGTCCCGAAAGCTGTCCGCTCCCAGGTCCTTCAGTGGGGCCACTCCTCCCGCCTCACCTGTCATCCGGGCACTGCTCGCACCCTTGAGTTCCTCCAGAGACGGTTTTGGTGGCCAACTATCAAGAAGGATGTCACAACATTTGTAAAAGCCTGTCCCGCATGCAAACAAGGTAAAGTCCCTCATCGTGCACCCCAGGGGCTACTGCATCCTCTTACCATTCCACACAGACCATGGTCCCATCTTTCCATGGATTTTATTACTGGACTTCCATTATCACAGGGCAACACCACTATCATGGTCATAGTGGATAGGTTCTCCAAGGCGGCACGATTTATTCCCTTGCCCAAACTGCCCACTGCAAAGGAGACTGCTGAATTGGTTGTCAACCATGTCTTTTGCGTCTTTGGCATCCCACAAGACATTGTCTCTGATCGAGGGCCCCAATTTTCCTCCCGGTTCTGGCAGGTATTTTGTCAATCTCTGGAGGCTACAGTGAGTCTATCTTCTGGGTTCCACCCAGAGTCCAATGGGCAAACGGAGAGGCTAAACCAAGATCTGGAAACTACTCTAAGGTGTATGTCAGCTAACAACCCATCTTCTTGGTCTTCCTTCATCAAATGGGCAGAATATGCGCACAACTCCCTTTGCTCCTCGGCTACGGGCATGTCTCCTTTTGAGTGCCAGTTCGGGTATACTCCTCCACTATTTCCTGAACAAGAAGTAGAGGTTGCAGTTCCCTCCGTGCAACAGTTCGTCAAGCGCTGCCGCCAGACATGGAAGAAGGTCAGACTTAAGCTCCTTAAAGTCTTCCAGCAGTACCAGCACCAGGCTAATCGAAGACGTCGACCTGCCCCACCTCTGCGCCCTGGCCAAAGAGTCTGGCTGTCCACAAAGAACATTCCCTTGCGGGTGGAGTCCCGTAAACTTTCTCAGAGGTTCATCGGACCCTTCAAGATTGCCAGGAAAGTGAACCCAGTTACTTATAGGTTATACTTACCTAAGTCTTTAAGGATAAATCCCACGTTTCATGTCTCGCTGTTAAAACCAGTCTTGTCTTCTCCATTTCTTGCGACAGGTAAACCTCCCCCTCCTCGTATCATTGGTGGCCAGCCAGCCTACACAGTCCACCAGATACTGGATGTCCGTCAAGTACGTGGGTCCCGGCAGTATCTGGTGGATTGGGAGGGCTATGGCCCTGAGGAGTGCTCCTGGGTTCCTGCCAGGGACATCTTAGACCCGAAACTAATCCGAGAATTTCATGCTTCCAAGCCCAGTCGTCCTGGAGGGAACGTCAGGAGCCGTTCCTAGAGGAGGGGGTCCTGTCAGAGATTTTGCCTAATGTTTTTATTTTTGGCCACTAGAGGTCCCCCTAGGACTCATGGCTACACAAGTGCCTTTTGGTTAACTGTGTTATTGATTTCACCTGTGTCTCGTTTTGTGCTAAGTATTTAAGCTGGTCTGGTACTCTCCATCCTTGCTTGGTTATTGTTGGTTCTTAGTCTGTGACTGCCAGAAGTACTATTGCTTTAAAGAACTTTATTTTGTGTTTTTGGATTGTTCCAGTATTTAATTTCTTAATGTTATTCAAACCTGTTCCTGAGTTTCAGTTTTTTCGTGAGTAACAGGAAGAAAGTCTTTTTGCCTTTTTTACTTTTGTTGTCAATAAACTTATTTTTTGAAAGACCAGTGCAACGTGTGACTATTGGGTTCATACCCCTCCTGTGGTCAAGCGGTGGAATCTAGGACTTTCACACTAAAGACCCGAGTTCTAATCCCGGCCGTGACAGCGACTTCTCTAACATGATTTGTATCCTTTAGCATGGCCCTTGCCAATGCACAGCCCTACCTGGTATCATTCTGAAACTCATTATTGATTTGTTTTTAACCCGGAAAATGATAACATTCTGCTAAAGAAACATAAAAATATAAATATAAGTGACAGTAATGATAGTCTGTAGGAGCGCTCATAATAACACTGACCTGAGCAGCTACTCAAAATCATTTGAATAAACTTCAGAAATGTGTGATTGAAACTGAACAATAAACTGAAAACAGTACATGTTTCATGCCACATAAAAGCTTCTGAGAACATTTTTAATAATTAATTATTTTGGAAAACTCATGCAAATAAACAGGAAAAATAACACATACTGTGTAAAACTAATGGATTTATCCAGTCCTGTTACCAATATAGAGATAAGAATCAAATTACCTGTTCCATAGACCTCCACCTCACAAAGAGAGAGATGCTGAACTGTAGTCTTGACCACATTCACATAACGTCCCACCGTCCCATTACATGAGAAAATAATCGATGTGCCGACTTGAAGATCAGGAATAACAGCACATCTAGTGAGAAAAATCAGAAAACAGAGAATCAGTGAATGAATTCAGTGAATTCAAACAAATCAATGAATGAAAAGTGTTGAAGTGATTTCATGAAGAACTTTACATGGGATTGTTGTTTCCATTGTTGTCCAGTGAGTTTCCAATACGAATCTCTGCTCCACTGGTTTGTTCAGGAAAACCGTCTTCTCTGTTAGTGATGATCACTGTGCCAATCTCATATTCATTCAGAAGATCCAGCCTCCACCATGAGTTCATTTCAGATAATGTAATGGAGCAGAATGGGTCTTTATATCTGACACCATCTATGGCATGTTGAGCTATCTGAGTGTTGAGATATGTGGAGGACTGTGTAACTGTTCCTTTAAGTGCTACATTCTCTATAAGAACATTCAAAGACAGTTGATCAGTCAGTCTGGAGATGTAAAGACACATTTGATAATCTACAAATAATCATTTAAATCTCCTCATCCATCACTTTGAGTGTATAGTCAAATACTTGAACATATATCTATATTTTAAATTAACACTGTGTAGACCTCAATAGACCTCAAGCCAAATGTTAAATCTTTCTGAAAGTGCACGTCTACATTGAAATACAGTTTTTCTCAATTGCTAAAACACTAAACCCAATGTCTGAACCAAACGTTCAGTTGCCTGAACCCACTGATTGAATCAATCACTCTTTTGGCAAAACCATAAGCACTTTTCACATGTTTAGACACAACTTGCCAACACATTTTCAGTGTGATGCACCTGTGCTGCATAATGGTGAGCACAGGTGACAAAAGTCAAACACAATTAAAGCACAAGTGTCACCACTTGAACACAACACAACATCTCAAAATTGATCACACTTGTGGCTAATGATGCGAGGGAACATATACATTAAGCCAGTTCAGAGAGCACTAGTTTGTGAGGCCCTACAATGGATAGAAATCTGAGAGGAAGAGTTCGTGTGAGAGGAGGTCAAGGTGGTTGAGGTGGTCAGCGAAGACAAAGAACAGTGATATCTGATGAAATCAGAGCTACTGTGATTGACCATGTTCTTGTCCATGGTATGAGCATGAGGGAGGCTGGACAAAGGGTACAACAAAACATCAGTAGATTCACTGTGTCCACCATAATCCGAAGATTTAGCGAAGAGAACAGGTAATTATCCTTTTTTTGACATTATAGTACAGTATGTAAATGTTGACAGCAATTACTGTATGACATACTATATACTGTACTAGGCCTAGTAGTCCATGTATATTTTTTTGCAACTCCATGTTCTCTTTTTTTGTATAATTGAAAGACTGCCGCATGGGGGTGGGAGGACAGGTATGTTCTCCCAAAACAAAGAGACCCTATTTGTTGATATGGTCCGTGAGAACAATGCCATAAAACTGAGTGAAATTCAGTAGAAGATTATTAAGGACCATGTAAATTTTGAGGCTATCAACAGTGTCAGCCTCTCAACTGTTGATCGTGTCATCAAGCGCAACGAACTGCGCATGAAACAGCTACAGAGCGCCCTTTGATCGCAAATCAGACAGAGTCAAAGAGCAAAGATTCCTGTATGTACAGGTTGGCATATATCCAGACACATTCAATGTTGATAACTCTAAGTAGTGATTTACTGTAGTGGCCTAAATCACTTTCCGCATCACTTACAAAACTATATCTATTTCTACAGAGGGTTTTTCAACTGGATGCAATGGAAAGACCTCATGAATACATTTACATGGATGAAGCTGGGTTTAATCTCACCAAAAGAAGGAGAGGCCGTAATCTGATTGGCCATCGGGCCATTGTTGGTGTTCCTGGGCAGCGTGGTGGCAATGTCACATTATGTGCTGCCATCAGCAATCATGGGGTTCTCCACCATCATGCCAACCTGGGGCCCTACAACACTCACCAGCTCCTCATTTTCCTCAATCACATGCGAGATGCTCTGTTAGGGCAGCAGGTTGATCATCCCATCTATGTTGTTGTTTGGGACAGTGTGAGTTTTCACAGAGCCCTCCAGGTTAGAGAGTGGTTCAATGTGAACCAAGGTTTTATCAATCTTTGCCTTCCACCGTACTCCCCTTTCCTAAACCCCATTGAAGAATTCTTCTCCTCATGGCGGTGGAAGGTATATGAACGCCATCCTTACACCAGGGTAAATCTCCTGCAAGCCATGGGACTTGCCTGTGGAGGCATGCCTGTGGAGGCATGCCAAGCCTGGATACGGTATGCCAGGGTTTTTTTCCCCTGTTGCCTGGCCAGACAAAATGTGGCCTGTGATGTGGATGAAGTCCTGTGGCCTGATCCAGTACGGAGACATGATGCTGTGGCTAAGTAATGTATGTAGCGCCCCCTCCTGTCCTGGGTGTATCTAACCTTTGGAATATTGGACGCTTGAACCCAGATTCATTTATTTTGTCTCTCGACTTGATCTTTGTTAGACTTATTTTTCCCATAGAGCAATAAGTCCACATAAATGAATAACTAAGTGTAACCAAAGTGCAACTTAGACCCCTGTTAACCCACTGTTATCCAATTACAGCTACTTATCTGTTCTATTGAAGGGAACAACACACTATGTAACTCAAATATGCAATGAATTTATTTAAAAGATGAAATAAACAAAAATGATTTAATAACCAAAATTAAATTCAACATGAATAAAATCTGTTCCACCAACTTCGGAATAAACTGGTATATTCAAATACAGTGTCTGATTGAGTCTTCTATGCACCACAGCACTTAGCGGGGCTAACCTCTTAAATTTCCATCAAAATAAGGCTAATGAATCACTCTTTAAATTAACTCAAAGTACAAATTTGTCTTCACTTAGTTTAAACCAATATACCAATGTGATTCTGGTACCTGTGCAAACTCAGTACAGAAATAAAATATGTAAACAAACTTCAGTTTCACTCAGAAATACAAACTGTAAACCTGGATGAATATACTCAATAAATCACAGAGTATTGAAACAACATATCAGTCACCAACTCAAAATAAACAACTTATTGTGGCCCCACCACACACACACACACACACACATGCGCACGCACACACACGAACCCCCGTTGCAGGCCTGATACGTTGCTTGTGTGCGTTGAGGCCGAATAAAACGTAAAATGGCCGCTTCACTCTATAAGAGCACCAACAAATAAACAAAGGGTACCTGGGTGTAGATGGCAAGGGTTAACGACTTCCGTCTCCCGTCAGATCCATCCACGCGAAACCGTCATCCGTTACTCTGCTTGTAGCGCTATCTCGTCTCTCCTCAGCGGCTCGGTCACCCTCGATCGATGCACCAACAGCTCTTAGCAATCGCTTAGATCACCGTGTAAACTCGCACATTCGCCGATGTAAGGGATAAACTTGAGTAAAGTTTCTCACCGGTAACACTAATAGTACAGTTCACTGCAATAACGATCAAAGATTAAACCATAACAGTTCTTCCGAATCGCATCGTGTTGACTTACAACAGAATATTATTATGTTTAATACTGCAGTTCTGACTATATTTCACACAAATAAACCAGCGCACATTGTTATCATGCCGACAACTATCGCTTCCTCCTTTCCGTTTTTTCTCTCTCTTGACTGACATTCGCCCAGACGGGATCAAGTTGTTTCTTTAACCAATAACGTTAAACCAACACAACTTACTGACATGAACATTTCTGAACAGGTACACTTTGATTCAGTAATAAGCTCGAAACCAAGCAGCACATTTCTGCATATTCCCATTTAAAATGAACAAATAAATAAAATACAGATAATAATAAAGAATAATAATATAGAAATTAACCCAGGGTTACATGTACTTATTTTTACATGGGCTTACTGTACACAAGTGGCAAACGCATAAGATTTCTGTTTGTTTTTACAAGTGCTACGTGTAAATGCAGAAGATTTCTGTTTTGTCTTTTTGTAAAAGTGCTAAATGCACAGGTTTTTTGTTTGTTTTGCAACATGCATTTAGCCTGCAGTGAACAATAAACATTTATTTCTCCAGCTTCATGTCCTGTTTTCTATTTTTCTACGTAGTGTTTAGTGACTGTTCCGTAGTGTTTTTAATTTAGATTGAATCGGGGCAACATAGTTCAGTTTTGAGCACAGATTGAACAGTTGAGCTGAAAGTTTGGTTTTGCAAGAAGAGTCTGAGGTTTTGTGAACGTAGCTTGAAAATTGGGTTTTGTGTTCACAGTTTAGAGAAAAGGAGAGCAGCTTACAAGAAATGTGTCTGAGCAATCGAGAAAAACTGTAAAACTGATCGTTTCAATACTAATGTCAAAAAGGCAATACTTAACCATTAGAGAAGGATCAGAAATTTAACAAAGAATGAAACTAATCTAACCAGGAATTTTAACACTAAAATCATTTCAAAATGAAGATTACAACGAGACGTATGTAAAGATTTCTTATTTAAAAAAATTACCTTCTGAAGTGTCTATGTTGCCCTGAGTAGAAACAAGACCTGTTGAAAAAAAACAAATGAAATAAATGAAGCCGTTAGGCCTATAATTCTAAACTTTTGATTTGATGCTTGTATAATGTTGAGATGTTTGTGTGTTCTATGAGATGATGATGTGATGTTTACTCACCAGAAAGTAAAATGAGATGAATGAGTTTGTCCATGTCTCTGCTGAACAAAAGGAATCTGAGAATAGAGAAGAGAAGAGAATTGAGTTTCTTATGGGTTATGAGCAGAACGTGTGAGAGTCCTCCTCTCTTCTTCTCTCTTCTACATCAATACATCATCAGTTCATCCCTCTGGACATTTGACTGTCACTCTCTACACCCTCATGACGTCACCACTGAATGTATTAAGAATCTAAAACACTCTTGTCAAGTCACAACTTATTAACAAATCAAATCCGGTGTCACGGAAATGGCACGAATCCCCAAATGCACATGGAAATCTTGTTCATGGATCTTTTGTGTTGATTTCTTTTTTTATTTCTTTGCTGGATTGATTTAATCATGAACAAAATCAGTGTTTTCTCTTCCTGATCATCACTCGCATCATGTTTTGTGTTCAGAATAAACACACTTTCATAAAGACAATATAAACCCAGAGACCAAATAACGACAATTTGCGAGCAGAAATCAAGAGTGAATGAGACAATTTATTGTTTGAGAATAATAAGTTATTGGTACATATCATCTTATAGTCGGGTAAAACATAGAGTCAACCAGTGGGTTATAAAGACTGAGAGCTGCACTGTTTAAACATGTGATGAGGTAACAACAACTCAGTATAGGTTCATTTATAACCCAATGGTATTTTACTCAACAATCCTTCATTTATACTGTTTCTGGTACTTCTAAATGAAAGCAGAGACAGACTACACAACATCTGAGTTCATGACTAAATTAAGACTTTTAAACTTGGTCACGGCTGATTTGCTCCAACAAATATTTCTGCCTGTTTTGTTTGAAACTCATTTGTTAAGAAAGAACAATTCAAATTAAGGATGCGCCCTATTTTCATTTTATGGACAAAAGGGAAAACAAATGATTGTTTGATGAGTTGAAATTTGCATTTTTCCACTTCTGTGTCAACTTCTCAGAAATGCTCTTACAGTTGGAGAGCAGAAAGTCTTTGGAAAGTCTAAGACTGATTCTTAAAGGGGCAGTTCAACCAAAACTATAAATTCTGTCATCAAGTTTTTCCAAATCTGTATAAATGTCTTAGTTCTAATGAACACAGGAAGATATTTGGATGAATGCTTGTAACCAAACAGTTCTTGGACCCCATTGACTACCATAGTTGGGAAAATGACGGTGGTAGTCAGAAGTGCCTCAGTTATTTACGCTATTCTTCAAAATATCGTCTTTTGTTTTCAACTATGGTAGTCCATGGTGCACAAGAACTGTTTGGTAAAATTGGCAACAAAAAACAAATATAAACAAAAGCATACACCAAAATTGCTAACATTTGAACTAAAATCAACATAACTACGGATCTAAAAATAAAAAGTACTTTAAATTATGAATAAAACACAAAAATGAAAACTTAATTTACACATAATGTAAGTGGAGCATTTCCTCTGAAAGGACTTAACTGCCTTATTTGATGACGCGCATGGGCACAGAGCAACTCATTTGTCCTTTATGCAAACATGTTGTTTTATGCAGTCTCTGCATATTGCAGTCTTTAAATGCTTTGAACATGCTGTCAAGCTAGTTGCAGTCTGACGCGGCATTGAATGACATTCAAATCAAAAGTTTTTTATTACTTTGTTTAGTTGGTTTAGCTCCTCTCTTCTGGAGTGAACTTCTCACGTAATATAGTCCATCAAGTGCACTACGCTCTCAGGCGTCTAGTCAGTTGGTAATAACTAGAATTTCAAAATCAAGTGCAGGCGGCAGATCCTTTTCCTATCTAGCGCCTAAACTTTGGAACAGTCTTCCCTGCACTGTCCAGGAGGCAGACACACACTGTCAGTTTAAATCTAGACTAAAGACGCATCTTTTTAATCTTGCATACACTACACTATCATAATATATATATTTCAAAGATCTAGGCTGCACTAGTTAGATCACCGGAACCAGGGACACTTCCAATAACAACTGATGCATTTGTTGCATCAAAGAGTGCAGAACAGTACTCTACTCTCAGCCAGTCTTTAATACAACATTTCAGCCATTATTACATTATTAATGATCATTTTAAATCTAACTTTTGTTATTTTGCCATGTTGTGCAGCACTGTCGAGCTTGTGCAGGGGAATTGGAATCCCCTGGTTAGGCCTGCTTTCCCTCTGAGGTTTTGTTTCTCCTCCAATGTAGTTTTGGGTTCTTCATCACCAGGGTTCGTGTGGAGTGTTTTGTGTGTGGGTGTGGCTGAATCTGTGTGCCTGTGTGTTCTTGTTTTGACTTGCATAATCTTATGTTTTGCAGGATCATCATCATCATCTCCTTGTTCTTTGGAGTAAAGTCAAATCAGTTAATGAACTGAATGCTGACATCTGCTGTCCTGGAGTGTGAAGAGAAGAGACCACACTAGATTTATACAATGATGTCTGGAGTCTGGAGGAGAAATTTGTGTAACATTTGCTTTTAATGCACCCTCAGGTTGTGTTGTGCAAGGAGTTTGTTGTGTTTATCATCTTTTAATCTTGAGGTTAAATAAGTGTTTAGGCTAGGGGGATTGAGCTAGTGTCAATATAGATTATTATCTGTTTGTGTGTGTACTCGCCTCCGTCCTCTTCCTGTTCTTCTTCTTTCTTGTCTTCTCATAAGGGCATTAAATCTCTTTCCCGCTCTTTCTCCTTCACAGCTCCTTCCTGGTGGAACATTCTTCCTAACACGGTCCGGTCAACCACATCTCTCACAACCTTCAAAAAACTACTTAAAACCTTCACTTCTGTGAATACTTGACAGACAAATGAAAAAAAGGTACACTAACACTCTCTCTCTTCTCTCAACAGGTAGTTGTCTGGCTTTTGTTGAAACTAGTAACTTTGTATTAGCACCTAATGTACTATTGCTCTTTAATGACATATCGCTTATTGCTCCCCGAACTCTTTGTAAGTCGCTTTGTACAAAAGCATCTCCTAAATGTAAATGTTGGGTAGTTGTGTCCAGGACAGATTCAAATCAGAGATGTGTGATCCCAGAGCAGACTGAAGCAACATTTTTCAATCCACACATGAAACATACTGTCATTTCTCATCTCTCTTCATCACTCATGTCATATATTTATACACACATCAAACACTCTCATATACAGGGACGTGCACAGGAATTTTGAGGGGCAGTTGCTCTGACCTCTCCCCCCCAAAAAAAACTAACTCACAGGCTATATGAAGGACCTAGAATAACAGGGTCTTTATTAAAATATATATATATATATATAAAGAAGTAAAACACTGAAATACAGCACTCAATCACCTTAACTAGTACTAATATTAACACAGAAAAACATAACTTGAGTCCCTACATCAATATCCCTATCAAAATGCCTCCCTGAATTCTCCTCTTTTCATGGGCATCTTGGCTTCAAACAATACCAGAAATAGTGAAAGGATTTAGGCATTTAACCATTTAGAATAAAATAATTAATGTGATGCAATGCTTCCATCATTCATTCTTCTTGCTAAAACAAAATGTGAGAAACTAACTATCAGCAGACATGTAGCTTAGTTTGCCTAATGCCTTCCTACCAAAACAATAGTAGCAGGCTGCTTGTCTTTAAGCTATCTGTCTTATTATTTAGGCTAAACGTGGCAAACTCAGCCTGGATTTATGAAGTTTTTAATTCATTTCACAAAACTTGATGATGATGATCGTTCGTTTGTTATACATCACAAACTCACCTTTTCTGACAACGTAATGATGGCCATTTCCATAACACCACAAAGAAGGACACTTTGCAGCATTTAGTGAGGCAAGAATAACTGCATAGGACTCTGGTGTACTCGCAACTACAATACAATTGTGTGCATCATATCGATGGTCTCATGATACAGTGATTCTGAAACAGTCTACTCTATTCATTGCTAGACAATTATTTGAAAACATATTTGACCCTAAGCCTAAGGGAAGATGTACCTGCAGATCGTCGGTTACTTTTGTTTTTCTGTGCTGGCATGTCGCAGGTCCCTTGACTATAAACGTCCACTTCACAGCGACATCCATGAAAAGTGTCTCTACAGCCTTTTTTGTTGTGCTCTTTTGTCCACTGACTGTTTAAATGAGGTCTGACGTTTCAGCAAGTTACCGTTATGATGTGACGAAGCCAGCACGTGCGTTTACGTTATTAACCAATGATATATAAGGTATTTATTTGACACCTCTTTCAGCCAATCATTTGTTTGACCGGAGATCTTACGGCGTCAGACGCTATGCTGCTGCGTCCCAATAAATGTTCTAAAGCGGGTTTTGTTTAGGCCGTTTCAGCCTAAATGAACCAAAATGAACCAATCAAAACCGAACGCTCAAATCAATAGAGAAAAATTAATTCAAATAGATGATTTTGTCCAGGCATTATAGACCTTTGTAAAATAAGAATCTGCCACAACGTAAGTCACACACATTGGGTCAGTCAGTAACCTAACAGTTTAGAATGTAAATGAACACACGCACAGACGCGATCACAGAATCACTTTAAATAAATATTAGATTAGATTCAACTTTATTGTCATTACACATATACAAGTACAGTGTAACGAAATGTAGTTTAGGTCAAACCAGAAGTGCAGTTAGCAAGTGCAGGATATACAGTTAGAATAAATACAGAATACAATATTGAGAAAATATTATACAGTTATGAAAATATTTTACAGTAGGTATGTTCTATGAAAATATGACAGTAGGTATGTACTATGAACAATATATACAGATGACTATATACCATGGACATTAACACTATAAACATTAATGTACAGTGAAATCTTCATCTGTAACCCCAGAGGGAAGTTATAAAATTAAAGGCCTAACAGCTTCATTATGTGATTTAATTGAATCAATGAAAAGTGCTGAAGTGATTTCATGAAGAACTTTACACGGGATTGTCGTTTCCCATTGTTTTCCTGCAATACGCATCTCTGCTCCATTAGTTTGTTCAGGATAAATATCTCTGTTAGTGATGATCACTCAGAAGATCCAGCCTCCATGGTTCCATGAGTTCATTTCAGATATGTGTCTGTGGTTAGCAGGTACGTGGGACGAGAGCCGCGAGGGAAAGGTGTGAGGCCGGTGACGTGAGTGATAACGAGCGTCAGTCTCGTATCCTTCACGGAGGAGCTCCGGAAACATAAGAGAGGAGCAACAACAAGGAAGGGCGAGAGAGGTCGACCGTGAGGGTCAAGAGACGAGACAGGAGGACACATGGCATGCCAAAACAAACAAAGCTATGTGTCTCACACAAAACCTAGACTAGAAAAGCATGACATAAATCACTTCCACCCTCATGTAGAGATTGTAGTTTGATAATGTAACCTTAACTATATTTTATTTCAGGTTAACAGTGTATCTTTACATTGACATCAAGCCCGATGTTAAAATCTTTCTGAAAGTGCATGTCTACATTTAAATAAAAATAGTAAATGATTGCACTACTAATATAAACAGAAAATTCACAATGATTACCCATAAGACAATGATCAGAACCTTAAGAAATAATGAAACTAACTAATCATACCTTCACATTATTCTGCATTTGTGTATGATTTATGTTAAGATTTCTTACCGTCTCTAGTGCCCAAGTTGCCTTGAATGAGAAGAAGTCCTGTTGAAAATAAAGAAACTAATTCAATGAAGCTGTTAGGCCTTTAATTCTTAACTTCCCTCTGGGGTTACAGATGAAGATTTCACTCAGTGTGTCCTTCACTCTTCTAGTATGTAAGTTATATAAATCTAAAAAAGATATTTATATGTGTTTGCATCTTGCAAATTGGTCTATAGAACATAATGGAACCTCTTTAAACATGGCATCTTATTTACAAATCAAATCTGGTGTCACGAACATGAGAATGAAAAGAATGAGGATCTTAGCTGTTTTGGTACATGGAAACCACCAGAGACATATACAGAAACAATATTTGACCATTTTCAATCTTTGCTGGATTGATTTGAATCATGAACACAAGTCATTTCATCTGAACTCACAGCAGTGTTCCCTTACTGATAATCACTCTCATCATGTTTGTGTTATTAGTTCACAATAAACACACTTTCATACAGACAATCTGAGCCCAGAGATCAAACAATAACAATTTTCAAATGGTAATCAGAGTTCATAACTCTATTGGCATGGCATTGTTTGTGTATGCATGGCCGAAACATAGTTGATGAGTGATTGCTATCAGTTAATCGTATGCATTGGGTTTAAATATTCATCTCATATTCATAGTTCTGGATGTGAAAGATAATGTACACTTTGATACAGTCGTGTCAGTGGTGAAATGAGTGAAATACATAAATGACTCTGGTAAAGTGTTGAAATGAATCAGTGTTATATGAGCGTGTAGGGCGGGGTGTGGTTGGAAACTGCTGACAGGACTCTTGACTAGAAATGAAAGACAATCAATAAAAACCTGAGAATTATTTCTCTGATCACAACTGCTGCTTATTTTAAAGTTTGCTTTATAAAATCTTTGGTAACACTTTATTTTACACTGCCCGTGTTACAGTGTAATTATACATTTAAGCACTGAGTACTAAACCTTACTATAGGGTTAGGATTACGGTTTGCTTTAGGATTAGTTACATGAAACTATGCATCATTTATTGTGATTACTATAGGTAACACATGTAACAAGGGCACGGAAAAATAACTTTGCATCCGAACGCTTGGGCAGCTGACTTGTTGCCTCGCTACCTCATGAGGCAATGACTTCAGGAGCAGCATTTGGTAATGAAGGCAGCTCAGAGAAACACGTTTGGACAGCTTTCAGAGGCAGCGTAACAGAATTCTGTTTGAAATATAAAAAGAAGACGCCTTTGTGATAATCTAATATGTTAAAATTACAATAAAAATGTTTTGATAGAAATGCAAACCAAAGCTGTAAAAAGAGAAAATATAAATGTATTTACACAAAAACTGTGCTCTGGGTGTTTTTTTGGCCCCCATTTTATTTTTTTAACTCTAACCTGCTCAACCAAGTGGTTGTTTTCAGTTTTTGTATCCTGTTTAGTTAGTGTTTTCCCCATCGTGGGTGTTTTTGTTCTTGTTTATTAAAGTCTGTTTGTTAACCCCTTCATCCCCGCTGCCTTGCACTTGGGTTCTCCCACCGCGTTCACCCTGTTTCACGACACATATAGGGATTAGTTAATTTGGAATAATGATTTTGTAAAAATAATAAGAAAATATTTCATGAAAATTCGTAAGAAATATTTTTGGGTTTAAAATGCACATTTAGTAATGTTTATATCTGATTATATTTAATTATTTTGAGCCTCCAGTCAGATCACACTATGTCATGACGCAAGCGATAGGATGTATTAAGTTTTCAGTTTGAAGTTAGAGACGTTTGTATACGTAGATGTTTTTGAAGTAAACATTTAAAAAGAAGATCGTGGTTTGACTGACTTCAGATTTGACTGACTTCAAAATGTGATACAGAAGAATTAGAAGCAAATAGGTGCCACTAAACAGGGACGTGCACAGGGGGGTTGCTCAGGTTTCCCGGGCAACTGCCCATATGCCCTTCTCGACTCACGTTGCCCTCCCGAGGTGAAAAATAAATAAATAAATCATGTACAATGAATGCAGAATTTCACATAAGTCTAGATAAAATAACGCGAAAAGCCTCATTCACCTCCGTATTCGGGCAACGAAAGTGAAAGTCAGAAGAGGAAGGGCGAACTCTGTTTACATGGGTTCAGCACTGCACGTGACCGGCACCTGAGCTGATCCTGCATGAGCGGCCCTAGAAGGACATTGTCGCGGTTATCGGGTGAAACGACTCAACGCCACACGTCTGGATTTCGGCCGGATAGTCCGGATTTTAAGCCCCCGCGTCCGTGGCAGCCTCAAACCGGACACTCATTTGTCCTTCTTTTGTGCTGAATCGGCCTAAACTAAACCCGCTTTAGAACATTTATTGGGACGCAGCAGCATAGCGTCTGACGCCGTAAGATCTCCGGTCAAACAAATGATTGGCTGAAAGAGGTGTCAAATAAATATCTGATATATCATTGGTTAAAAACGTAAACAAGCCTCCACGACGTGGAAGTGGAGTCCACATGTTGGCTTCGTCACATCATAACAGTAACTTGCTGAAACGTCAGACATCATTTAATCTGGAATGGACAAAAGAGCACAACTTTATATAATAAGGCTGAAGAGACACTTTTCATGGATGTCGCTGTGAAGTGGACGTTTGTAGTCAAGGGACCTGCGACATGCCAGCACAGAAAAACAAAAGTAACCAACGATCTGCAGGTACATCTTCCCTTAAGCTTAGGTCAAATATTCATTGCCAGACAATTTTTGAAAAAACAGAGTAGGCGATATGATGCACAACATTGTATTGTAGTTGCGAGTACACCAGAGTCCTATGCAGTTATTCTTGCCTCACTAAATGCTGCAAAGTGTCCTTCTTTGTGGTGTTATGGAAATGGCCATCATTACGTTGTCAGAAAAGGTGATTTTGTGATGTATAACAAACGAACGATCATCATCATCAAGTTTTGTGAAATGAATTAAAATCTTCATAAATCCAGGCTGAGTTTGCCACGTTTAGCCTAAATAATAAGACAGATAGCTTGAAGACAAGCAGCCTGCTACTATTGTTTTGGTAGGAAGGCATTAGGCAAACTAAGCTACGTGTCTGCTGATAGTTAGTTTCTCACATTTTGTTTTAGCAAGAAGAATGAATGATGAAAGCAATGCATCACATTAATTATTTTATTCTAAATGGTTAAATGCCTCAATCCTTTCACTATTTTGGATAATGTTATAAGCCAAGTTGCCCACTGAAGAGAGGCGGATTCAGGAGAGGCAGAGATATTTCAGGGAGTTATGTTTTTCTGTGTTATTATTAGTACTAGTTAAGGTGATTGAGTGCTGTATTTCAGTGTTTTACTTCTTTATATATATATTTTAATAAAGACCCTGTTATTCTCATCCTTCATATAGCCTGTGAGGTTTTTTTGGGGGGTGGGGGGAGAGGTCAGAGCAACTGCCCCTCAAAATTCCTGTGCACGTCCCTGCCACTAAAGACATTATGGAGATCAGAAGAATTTCAGGTTAAAGTGCCAAATCACAGAAATGTTTGTTTCCAGCTTTTCTCTCATTGACCCAAAGAACCTGTAAACCAAACACTTGCTTAAAATTCAATTATGATTTTTAAGATCATCTTCGTGTGCACATTCATATTTCTTGAGTAAGGTTGTTAAATGCAGTTTTGAGAACAGACTCACATTTTTCCTCTGCTTTGATCACTTCCTGTACAGGGGGTTGAGACCACTGCACTGTCACATTAAATAATCCTCTGCTAGCCAGAATAGATTCCAAGTGTGAAAAATGAATGAGCTTTTTCCAAATATGAAAAAACAACAAAAAGATCAAAATAAGAAAATCTGTTAAGACCTTTAGATGTTTCACAGAAAATCATAAAAAAATAGATCATGTTATTTAGTTGATTATTGTGTTCATTTCAAACCTCAATTATATCATATATGTTCTTAAATAGGGTAGTTAGTTAGTTAGTTAGTTAGTTTGTTTGTTTGTAGGGATGTAACAATTCACTATGAGCCAGTTGAACATCGATTATGATTTGTGACGATTCAAGCCAGTTGAGATGTTATGTGTAACGCAATGCATGTCTTGAACAGAAAGGGCCGCTGTGTTAACTTCAAGCTCGGAAAACGTGGATATATATTTCTTCAATGAAAAATCCAAGAAATTCTTAGTTTGTTTATTTCAAAGATACTTTTGTATTATTAGGGTTACGAGCACGAAGTGCTGAAAACCTATTGTTTTTCATTTTGAATTTGCATAGGAATTTGTTTTAAAATAGCAGTTTTGTTTTGTTATTTGACATAAAATGTATTCTTATTTTACAAAGAAGTGTGCAAAATTTGAGAAATAATGAAAATGAAAAGTTCTGTATTTATAATTTGTCTCAACTCATTTTGAGAAAATTTATATTGTGAATTAATTGTATTGTGAGAGCATCTTTACATCCCTTTGTTTGCTTGTTTGTTCTTAACTGTTGAAGGATGTTGTCTCTCATTGTAAAGTCAAACGTTCATACAAATCAAACACAGTCTCAACATTACATTTACATTTATTAGACGTTTTTATCCAAGTGACAAGTAGTTTTTTACATGTCACATTACTGCAGAGCAATCAGGGGTAAGCAGAGCCGGAGTGGGGCCACTTTTCAGCCCGGGAGTTTCAGGCCCAAAACTGGCCCACTTTTTCCATGGTGGAATTCCAAATTAGCATTTTTTCCAATTTGGATAAATGAAGCAACAGTTCAGCTCTTCCTATTATTTGTAGTTTTTTATTAATACAATGGTTCAACAAATAATATAAAGGTTAAATAATAATTCAAAGAAGAAGTTAACAAAAAATATTCCACAAGGATAGGTTGATAAATTAACAAAAGCAAAATAAATAAATAAATAAAGCATTTGAAATGTATCCCACTCTTCCACAAAGAGGCATATTGAACTAATGTTTACAGTTCAAGTCAAAGTACTGTTTATGGTTACATTGCGAATAGCACCAACAGCATCTACAGCATCAGTAGCCGCCTAAGCAGTGCACTGGTTTCAGCCACTTTATCGATAACGGTGTCGTTGCTTATAGACATGTGGATTTCCTTCTCTGTGCACATTAAGATGAAAGTCTCCAAGTTGACCTGACTCAATGAGCTTCGTAGCCTATTATTCACAAATTTTAAAGTTGAGAAGCTTCTCTCACATGCAACCTGTGTGATGGACAAAGTCAACAGAAACTTATATGCTAATCCAATCACATGATAAGCATCTGTGAGGAGATTATACTGTGAGAGTATTAAATGGACACAAATGGCACAGTTTTTGCAGGAGGAACAGGTCCTGCTTTCAAGTTCCATCTGTGGTTCTTCCATATATGGCAGTAAGCCACTATTCTCCTGACCTTCATGTGTCACCTCACTACATTTGCATCTGCCTGTGTCTCTGCTTCCTCGTCTACACTTGCATCTGCCTGTGCCTCTGCTTCCTCGTACACACTTGCATCTGCCTGTGCCTCTGTTTCCTCGTCTACACTTGCATCTGCCTGTGCCTCTTCTTCCTCGTCTAAACTTGCATCTGCCTGTGCCTCTGCTTCCTCGTACACACTTGCATCTGCCTGTGCCTCTGTTTCCTCGTCTACACTTGCATCTGCCTGTGCCTCTTCTTCCTCGTCTACACTTGCATCTGCCTGTGCCTCTGCTTCCTCGTCCACACTTGCATCTGCCTGTGCCTCTGTTTCCTCGTCTACACTTGCATCTGCCTGTGCCTCTGCTTCCTCGTACACACTTGCATCTGCCTGTGCCTCTGTTTCCTCGTCTACACTTGCATCTGCCTGTGCCTCTTCTTCCTCGTCTACACTTGCATCTGCCTGTGCCTCTGCTTCCTCGTCCACACTTGCATCTGCCTGTGCCTCTGTTTCCTCGTCTACACTTGCATCTGCCTGTGCCTCTGCTTCCTCGTCTACACTTGCATCTGCCTGTGCCTCTTCTTCCTCGTCTAAACTTGCATCTGCCTGTGCCTCTGCTTCCTCGTACACACTTGCATCTGCCTGTGCCTCTGCTTCCTCGTCTACACTTGCATCTGCCTGTGCCTCTGCTTCCCCGTGAACAGTTGCATCTGCCTGTGCCTCTGCTTCCTCGTCTACACTTGCATCTGCCTGTGCCTCTGCTTCCCCGTGAACAGTTGCATCTGCCTGTGCCTCTGCTTCCTCGTCTACACTTGCATCTGCCTGTGCCTCTGCTTCCTCGTCTACACTTGCATCTGCCTGTGCCTCTGCTTCCTCGTCTAAACTTGCATCTGCCTGTGCCTCTGCTTCCTCGTACACACTTGCATCTGCCTGTGCCTCTGCTTCCTCGTCTACACTTGCATCTGCCTGTGCCTCTGCTTCCCCGTGAACAGTTGCATCTGCCTGTGCCTCTGCTTCCTCGTCTACACTTGCATCAGCCTGTGCCTCTGCTTCCTCGTCTACACTTGCATCTGCCTGTGCCTCTGCTTCCTCGTCTACACTTGCATCTGCCTGTGCCTCTGCTTCCTCGTCTACACTTGCATCTGCCTGTGCCTCTGCTTCCTCGTACACACTTGCACACTTGCATCTGCCTGTGCCTCTGCTTCCTCGTACACACTTGCATCTGCCTGTGCCTCTGCTTCCTCGTCTACACTTGCATCTGCCTGTGCCTCTGCTTCCTCGTCTACACTTGCATCTGCCTGTGCCTCTGCTTCCTCGTACACACTTGCATCTGCCTGTGCCTCTGCTTCCTCGTCTACACTTGCATCTGCCTGTGTCTCTGCTTCCTTGTCTACACTTGCATCTGCCTGTGCCTCTGCTTCCTCGTCTACACTTGCATCTGCCTGTGCCTCTGCTTCCTCGTCTACACTTGCATCTGCCTGTGCCTCTGCTTCCTCGTCTACACTTGCATCTGCCTGTGCCTCTGTTTCCTCGTCTACACTTGCATCTGCCTGTGCCTCTGCTTCCTCGTACACACTTGCATCTGCCTCTGCCTCTGCTTCCTCGTCCACACTTGCATCTGCCTGTGCCTCTGCTCTTCCTCGTCCACTTGCATCTGCCTGTGCCTCTGCTTCCTCGTCTACACTTGAATCTGCCTGTGCCTCTGCTTCCTCGTCTACACTTGCATCTGCCTGTGCCTCTGCTTCCTCGTCCACACTTGCATCTGCCTGTGCCTCTGCTTCCTCGTCTACACTTGAATCTGCCTGTGCCTCTGCTTCCTCGTCTACACTTGAATCTGCCTGTGCCTCTGCTTCCTCGTCTACACTTGCATCTGCCTGTGCCTCTGCTTCCTCGTCCACACTTGCATCTGCCTGTGCCTCTGCTTCCTCGTCCACACTTGCATCTGCCTGTGCCTCTGCTTCCTCGTCTACACTTGAATCTGCCTGTGCCTCTGCTTCCTCGTCTACACTTGCATCTGCCTGTGCCTCTGCTTCCTCGTCCACACTTGCATCTGCCTGTGCCTCTGCTTCCTCGTCTACACTTGCATCAGCCTGTGCCTCTGCTTCCTCGTCTACACTTGCATCTGCCTGTGCCTCTGCTTCCTCGTCCACACTTGAATCTGCCTGTGCCTCTGCTTCCTCGTCTACACTTGCATCTGCCTGTGCCTCTGCTTCCTCGTCTACACTTGCATCTGCCTGTGCCTCTGCTTCCTCGTCTACACTTGCATCTGCCTGTGCCTCTGCTTCCTCGTCTACACTTGCATCAGCCTGTGCCTCTGCTTCCTCGTCCACACTTGCATCTGCCTGTGCCTCTGCTTCCTCGTCTACACTTGCATCTGCCTGTGCCTCTGCTTCCTCGTACACACTTGCATCTGCCTGTACCTCTGCTTCCTCGTCTACACTTGCATCTGCCTGTGCCTCTGCTTCCTTCACCAGCATCTGACTCACCTGTATTGCATAACAAAAAGGGCATAAGGGCATATACCACGGGAGTCAGACTCAGATTAGGTAGTAGGCCGGATTTGTTGGAATGAGACCTCATGGGGGCCGTCATAACTTTTTCTTTTTTTCATATTTTATTTAATATTTCCAAATTTATTTAAAAATAATGCTTTTTAATAAAAAAATGTGATACCTACTCTCAGATAAATGAGGCCTATGATTAATCAGATGCAAATAGAAATATAAAACCAGTCTTAATTGAAAGAAAACAAGTTGACAAAAAGATTGAATCCAATATTGGGTGATTATATAGCATAAATATAAGATATTTTTTGTAGGCCGGTCATTTTGGACTGTGAACACAAAAGGTGTTCAATACAATACAACACAATAGGGTTTTGAACACAACCTGAGGGTTAAATAACTTTAATTCATGTATACACAGATCAAACTAGAGTTTTTTTATCAATATTAAATTGCATAATATTTGCAAAGTCTATGAATCGCCATGTATTGGGTGATACAAAAAAATGTTTTTATAAAATTTTATATTTTGTGAATAGGTTGACAACGATACAACTGTATTAGCCGAATAATTACGTTGCAGCGTTGCTAACGTTAATGCTAATCATGAATAGGCCTGTCTCTCTTTACCTGCTGTTGCCACTTGTGTTTGTTGTCCTCTTGAAAACAAATCCGTGAGCTTAGCACATTTGGCAGCATCCTCCTCCAATGCTTTTCGTTTTTTTAACCTGGCTTTTTCAGCCCCTCCTGGCCTCTTCCTCCCATCCATCCTCCCTGACGCGTAACATTACGATAGGGCCGGCCCAGCTATCTTTACCTGAGAAAACGTTTTGGAAAAGACGCGCTGTGGACCCAACCAACTCTATGGGAGGGGGAGGGGAGAACTCCCTCACATGGTACAACCAATACAGAGGCTGCACGCTGCGGTGTCAGAATGTTGAACGTGTGTAGCCTAATGTAACTAACTATTTGTCACAACACCGGGAATTCTCCCTAGTCTCCCGATTACCCACCCCGGGCCTGGGGGTAAGGTGTCTTGCTCAAGGGCACTTCAGTCATGAGCTGCTGGTACTGAGATTCCAACCGGCAACCTTCTGATCACAAGCCCAATGCTCTAACCACTAGTAGGTATAGGACTGACCTGCTGGAAAACCAGGAATAACAGCAGATCTAAAGAGAGAGAGAGAGGTTATAGGATGAAGGATATATAAAGTTCATGTGACACGTAATGATAACATTTTTTCACAGGGGATTGTTGTTGCTGTTCTTCTCCAGAGAGTTTCCGATGCGAAACTAGATTTGCCGGTGAAATATCCCTTTAAATTGGGCTGGAATGCTTTTAACTTTATTTAGCATCACACGTCCCTCGAACGTAAATAGTTTTCGGGGGGGGGGGCTAAAGAAAGAAACATACTGACGTTATATATGAGCATTTGCTGTGTCATTTACCTGCTATGAACCATCAGGATCTTGTTATTTCCAGGAATATGAACATGCACATAACGTCCCTTCATTCCACCAAAATAGAAGGTCTCAGTGGCACCGGCTGGAACATCTACAGAAGATAAGAGAGATTTGATATTGATAATTTGTTTCTGTTTATTCTTAGATGTGATGTGGACGTGTGCATCCATGAGAAAGGTCTCATATGGGGTTGCTGTTAAAGTCTTGGGAAAAGTTTCCAACATGAAGCCTATTGATCCGATTATAAAGCAAACTATTTATTTTAGTGATGAGCACTCTGTTAAGTAAACTAGTAACACGTTGTATAACGCAGGATCACATTCATAGAAATTCTTAAAAATCCATTGTATTACTGTCTAATGTGCTTTAGTATTGTACCTTCCATTCCATTTGCCTTTTATTGAAATGACAAAGATCCTGTTAAAAAATTAATAAAGAAATGAATTCGGTGATTGCGGTTATCTTACTCAAGCCCTCTTCATAAGTGCTATAAGTGGATGTATCGCATGGTATTTTTAATCAATTGGTAATAAAATAAAACATTATTTGCATGATGATGACATCACAAAGCATTGACGTGTGATTTGAATATGTTCCTCTTAGAAACTACTGAAGCATTCATGTCATTAGTCATCCACCATCAGGCTGAAATGAGTCGTCATACCCAAATATCTGCAAAACTACTAGGCTATGGACCAATTGCGATTTGACTCGTCGATGTGCATTTACATGTACAGAAGAGCCTTGACTTCATATTTGATTTGCTTTGTAAAGTTGATCTGAAAATCCAGCAAAACAACCAGACACGAAATACAGAAGCTGTAAAGTGCATTGAAAATTTTGTATTTACACAACACACAGATAGATAGTAAGATTAAGAGTTTAAAAGTTTAAAATGAGAAAAAAATAAAAAATGAAAGTTGAACTGGAAGATATGAGTTTAAATGAACATTGAATGTCCATACATGAAACGTTGATGTTGTACTTACCCAGTAAGATCATCCGATACACATACCTGTAAAGCTTCTCCATGTGTGATTAATGCTGCGTCTGTCTGTCTTTAACAATCAACACGGCATGTCTCTCCTCCTAGGACGTGGACTACAGCCCTGTCTCACTGCACGATTTGGCATTTTCTCAGGATGTTTCTGTCGTTTAGACAATGGAGAAGTCTGCTGTTAAGAATGTTACAGAAGTGTTTATCTTGGTTGCTGTGTACAAATATTCCACAGTAATTATTAGTGTCGAATTTGTCTCCGCTTTTATGGCTTGGAGTGATGAGACCTTGGTTCCAGATCTTGCGAAATATACAGTTTGTGTGATTTTTTGGTCTGTGTTTTTAATCATCTCATTTAGGATGGCATTAATACCACTCGCTTTTTGTGGTTGGAGAAGGACATCTCCTCCTGGAATGTGTTTGTACTTCCAACCGCGTCGGGAGTCAGGGAAGCCATGAAAGTGCTGGCAGGTCAGTGGGCCAGTGAGCAACTGGTGATTCAAGGCCGGCCTGAAATAAATAGACAGCCTAAAATAGACATGCTCTGTCTGACAGAAACATGGCTAAAGCCTGATGATTATATTACTTTAAATAATCAGGAAGGCGTGTTCAGCTCTCTTCTGTTCGCGCCAATCTCATCACATACTTAAGTGGTGCCTCTGCGCTAGCGCGGTAAGCGGCAGCCCTCTTGTGAAGCCCTCCTCATGGGAAGACCTGTACAGCTCTACCAAGCAAGGTCACCGGCAAGGCACTTCAGTATATTTAACATGCCATTGTTTTTATTTAATTGTAAACTAACATCATGTGTTTCCAGTTTATTCCTGTACTCCATCACAGACAGTAATCTCGCACAAGACGCAAGGCAAGCAAGGAACTGCTTGTGATCCCGGCCAACACAAAGATTCATCACAACCTCTCAATTCAACTGGGCTCATCAAACATCTTAAGCGATCACCACCCGTTCCTGTACATTCATCCTCTATAATATTAGGATAATTAGACCTTTCCTATCTGAGCATGCTACGCAAGTCCTAGTCCAGGCTCTTGTTCTGTCAAGACTGGATTATTGCAATGTGCTACTGGCTGGACTCCAGAATGCAGTTTCAAGAGTGGACTTCATTGAACCGAAGAGAGCACACGGTTACTTCAGATACATTATAAATTACATTCGAAGACTTCTTAGTGTTTTTATACTATCTGTATTTCTTAATAAAGTTTTTTTCTGATCCTCTGCGTACCATTGAAAGGCCTTTCTCCAAATTTACATTTGTTATTGGTCTTTGAAGATAGGCCTTTTACACCTCATTCAACATTTGGAAACTTTTAGCAAACAAAGAAAAAGAAAATGTACAGTATGTGTTCTTGAAAGGGATCTATATTAGGCCACATGATGGCCTACATTTTAAACCTCTACCTCTGACTCAGCAGACCTTCATCCACTACTACAAATTAATTATAACTCACTGAAAAGCATTATGTATAATTTAACTATCATTTTCAATCTTCTATGATTCATGAGTTCAGTTGTATGATCAAATTCATCATACTGTATACCACAAGAATAGATAAGGTCAAGTAAAATTCTTTATTTTCACATTGAAATATATAATTTAAAATTGAATTAAGGGATCACTATGCTTCTTTGAAACTCCTGAAAGATTCCAGAGATACAAAAAATTGTGTTTGGTGTGGCTGTCTGTTTTATGGGACTGATAATGCAAACTTTTTTAAACGGGTTTAAAAGTGCAAGTTTTTAAAAACCACGGCGTTCTCATTTCCGTGTAAACCCCGAAGTACGCTAGAATGAGAAAACGACATTGCGCGCATGCGTATTAAGTGTGGGGGTGTGGTATACGCATGTACATCCAAACACAACAAAGAAATTTATACATCAATGGCGGATTTCATGGGGTTTTTTTGCACTGCGCAATAGTTTGTTAATGCTTTTTTAGATTAAAAAATTTATAGATTTAGATTTGCTACACCAGTGCCATAACCACCAGCGGAGCCAACATTTAATCTACAGCAAAATCTTAACACTCATTCACGGCGACGAAGGGTTTTTAAACGGCGCTTTTGGATCAGACCCGGGAGGACGAGGAGATGGTGCTACAACTTTGTCGATGTCGTTGTTGACGAGCTTCAATGCTAGAAATTTGAGACAATGATTTGAGCAAATTATCAAGAAACGCACCTTTTGTGGTCGAAGTTATTGTTCTACAATATTTGTAACTTGGGGTTTGATTTGCCACCATTGGGTATTGAAGCAAGCATGATACCAGATAATGATCTGAAATGTCTTCCCTCTGCTGAAGGATTTTTACGTCGTCCACGTTTATACCGTAAGACAATATTAAATCTAAGTGGGTCCTGACACATGTTGTTGTTTATCCTTAGTATTAGGTGTTGATACACGAAGTACCATGACTTCAAAATAATTGTATTTAGGATTAGACTTCTGAGAAATGCTAAAAGAGTTAGGGTAAAGTGCAGCAACACCTCCCCCTCTGCCTTTTAGGCGATGCTCATGTTTATAATAATAATCTTGGGGGACAGACTCATTTAAAGCAATATAATCATCTGGCTTTAGTCATGTTTCTGTTAGACAGAGCATGTCTATTTTATGATCTGTTATCGTATCATTAACAAAAAGTGCTTTATTAGAGAGAGATACACGATATACAAAAAGCAATTGAACAATCTCTAGAAACTAACCGCTTCTGGGAACATTGGAACGCACTTAATAAATCTCACCATGAAGAACTACCCATTAGAACAGAGATGTATGGATAAACCACTTCTTCTCTAACCTCTTTAGTAATATAACCAACAACCACGAACAAACAACCCTTGAAGACAAACTGAGCACCCTAGAATCAACTATTACCCCACCCCCACCCATCTCCTCCAGGCCATCTCTCCAACGGTTGTGCCTGCTCTGACCCACATCATCAACTCTTCGCTCACCACTGGGACATTTCCCACAGCATTCAAAGTGGCCCGCATCACACCGCTTCTAAAGAAACCCACCCTGGACCCTTCACTGCTTGAAAACTACAGGCCTGTCTCCCTTCTTCCCTCCATCGCCAAAGCCCTGGAGCGAGTTGTGTTCAATCAGCTCTCCTCCTTTCTCATGCAAAACAACCTCCTGGACAGCAATCAGTCTGGGTTCAAGACCGGTCATTCCACAGAGACTGCACTGCTCTCAGTCATCGAAGCCCTGAGACTGGCAAAAGCATCATCCATGTCATCTGTGCTCATCCTGCTGGATCTGACTGCTGCCTTTGACACTGTCAATCATCACATCCTCCTGGCTTCTCTCAGTGCTATGGGTGTCTCTGGAATGGCGTTGCAATGGTTTGAGTCCTACCTCTCGGGTAGGTCATTCAGAGTATCCTGGAGAGATGAGGTCTCCGCGTCCCAACAGCTCAACACGGGGGTGCCGCAGGGCTCGGTGCTTGGACCGCTACTCTTCTCCATTTACATGACATCCCTCGGCTCGGTCATTCAGAAGCATGGCTTCTCCTATCACTGCTATGCCGACGACACACAACTCTACTTGTCGTTTCAACCGGACGATCTGACGGTCGCTGCTCGCATCGCGGCATGCCTGAGTGACATCTCGCTTTGGATGAAGCATCATCACCTGCAGCTAAACCTTGCAAAAACGGAACTGCTTGTGATCCCGGCCAACCCAAAGATTCACCACAACCTTGCCATTCAACTAGGCTCATCAACGATTACACCGTCCAGCACAGCCAGAAACCTGGGGTAGGTAATCGATGATCGGCTTAACCTCACAACTCATGTTGCCAGCACCACCCGGTCCTGTAGATTCATCCTCTACAACATTAGGAAAATTAGACCTTTCCTATCGGAGCACTCTTCGCAAGTCCTAGTCCAGGCTCTTGTCCTGTCCAAACTGGATTATTGCAATGCGCTTCTGGCTGGACTTCCTGCTTGCAGAATCAAACCTAACCAGATGATCCAGAATGCGGCGGCAAGAGTGGTCTTCAATGAACCGAAGAGAGCGCATGTAACTCCGCTCTTCATCAGGTTACACTGGCTCCCTGTTGCCGCCCGCATAAAGTTCAAAGCTTTGCTCCTGACCTACAAGACCAACACCGTATCTGCACCATCGTTTCTCCACTCGCTAATGCAGATCTATGTTCCTGCCAGATCACTGCGGTCTGCAAAGGAACAACGACTAGTGGTACCATCCCAAAAAGGAAAAAAGTCACTCTCCCGTACCTTCTCTGGATCTGTTCCACATTGGTGGAATGATCTACCAGCTGCTACAAGATCAGCAGACTCGGTTGCCATCTTTAAAAAACGCCTAAAAACGCATCTCTTCCGTCAACACGTCGCTGATTGATTTTTCCTAATTCTCTTCCCTTTCCTTCTTTATAAAAAAATAAAATAAATTAAAAAAAATTCTAACCTCACTATTCTTAGCTTTTTATACTGTGCTAGGCTTTAAAGGACTAGTTTGATGCACTTATGTATTTTGTCGCCTATGTTGTTATAATTGCTTCCAATGTTTCCTCATCTGTAAGTCGCTTTGGATAAAAGCGTCTGCTAAATGACTAAATGTAAATGTAAATGTATTAAAGATTACCAAAACCCTTTAGATTACCAAATTACACTAGAGGAACTATGCGATAATATATGCAAATTTATGCAATCCTGTAAATGTAAAACACTATCCTTAATACAGGTATATTCCCCAGCATCTGGAACCGAGGTCTTATTACCCCAATCCATAAATGCGAAGACAAATTTGACCCAAATAACTACCGTGGAATATGCGTAAACAGCAACTTGGGTAAACTCTTCTGTAACATCCTAAACAGCAGACTCACAACTTTCTAAATGACAGAAACATTCTGAGAAAATGCCAAATCGGTTCCCAACCAAAATACCGCACATCAGATCATATTTATACCCTTCATACTCTAATCGACCAAGAAATTAACCAAAATAAAGGAAAACTCTTCATCTGCTTTGTTGACTTTAAAAAAGCTTTTGACTCAATCTGGCATGAGGGGCTTTTCTTTCAGCTTATTCAATGCGGCATTGGAGGAAAAACCTACGACATCATCAAATCAATGTACACGGATAACAAATTTGCAGTTAAAATAGGCAACAAGCACACAGACTTCCTCTCCCAGAGTCGTGGAGTAAGACAGGGCTGTAGTCTGAGTCCTACTCTATTTAACATCTACATTAATGAATTAGCTCGGGCTTTAGAACAGTCACCAGCACCTGGTCCCATCCAACTAGACACTGAAGTAAAATGACTTCTGTTTTGCAGATGATCTGGTGCTGCTGTCACCCACAAAAGAGGGTCTACAGCAACATCTAGACATCCTGCACACTTTCTGTCAAACATGGGCGCTATCAGTGAACCTTAAAAAGACCAAAGTTATGATATTCCAGAAAAGGCATAGTCGACAAAACCAACATCACAACTTTAAACTCAACAACGTGCCTTTAGAGCAAACCCAGAATTACACGTATCTCGGTATAAACATCAGTAACACCGGCAACTTAAACAAGGCAGTGAACGACCTGAGAGACAAGGCACGAAGAGCTTTTTACGCTATCAAAAGGAATATTAAAATACACATCCCAGCTGGAATTTGGCTTAAAATAATCCAATCCGTTATAGAACCAAAGCACTTTATGGATGTGAGGTTTGGGGTCCCCTCACCAACCAAGAGTTCACCAAATGGGACAAACACCCAACTGAGACCCTGCAAACAGAAATGTGTAAAAACATTCTACGGGTACAACGCAAAACCCCAAACAACGCCTGCAGAGCAGAATTAGGACTATATCCTCTAATAATTAAAATACAAAAAAGAGCGATTAAATTCTATAACCACCTTTAGAACAGTGATACAGAAATACTCCATCACAAAACCTTACGTCATCAGGAGCTCAACCCAGAGAAAAGTTGTCTCATCCAACTGATCTCAGAACTAACTCTAAAACCCAAAACGTGTCCAACTGAACCCCAAACTCCAGCCAGAATTAACCAAATGATAAAAACACAAAAAGAAAAATATCTCAAACACTGGACAGAAGCAACAGCTCAGCAAAGTAAACTTGAATGCTATCGGTCATTAAACAGAGAATATAAAGTGGCAGAATACCTCAAAAGCGTATCAGACCCTAAACTAAGAAAAGTGTTGACCATGTACAGACTCAGTGAACACAAGCTCACTGTGGAGACGGGCCGACACAGACAGACATGGACTCCAAGAGAAGAGCGACTGTGTCCACACTGCAACTCAGAGTTCATATTTTAAGTCAGTGTTGCTTGAACCTCCTTATTAAAACAGGTCCCAGGTCTGCCCTCGAAACTCTTGTGGTGCAAGTAACAATAATAAGAGGAGAAGCCATAACTCACCAGGTTTGAAGAACAATTCCAATTTACCAAGGTTGCTCGAGTATATACGCTTAAAAGTGAAACAGTTCGAACACAAGACAACTAGAAGGCCAGATGATATTCAACAGTGTTAATAGAAAGCAAGCTAGCACGCTAATGCTATGCAAACTTTGTTGAGTTAACTACCAACTTTGTTTTAAGATCTTCAAGTAAATAACCAGGACAGGGTTATTGAAAATCATCAGAATAAGTACGTGTAGTAGGTTGAAAAATATGTAGGTATACTTCCTAAAATAAAAAGAGGAAAATAGGATACCCCTTTAAAATGTTGTATTGTTCATAAATGCATGTGCCTTCGACATTGTCTATTGAGGGGTAAATTCATCATGACATTCTTTGTTGTGGGTACAGAAACTGTTGCTGTTGTTCTTGTCGCCTGTAGAGGGTTTCACGCTGTTGAACTAAGTTCCTGCACCAGGAGTTTTAGAGTTAATTAAACTTTCCCTGGAGTTTGCAGCAGTCAGTATTTCTGTCTCACAGCGTTTGATTTATCTTTCTACAGGTGAGCAAAACGATTCAAAAATGGTCAAAACTAATGTTAAAAAACTGTGTTTCAAACATGTATATTTTGATACAAGCAAATTGTGGAGGTATCGAAAAATCAGCTGCTGCTGCCCGAATTTACCCGAAAGGGGGGGTCAACCCGGGAGGGGCAGCGGAGGGGGGGGGCGGGGGGGATCAAAAAAGCCGGGAAAGGACGGCCCCAGGGGGGGGCGGGGGGGGGGGGGGGGGGCGGAAAAAAAAAAAAAAAAAAGGGGGGGGGGGGAATAAAAAAATCGCCTGTTGGTCGCCGGGGGGGGGGGGGGGGGGCCCTCTTTTTTTTTTTTTTTTTTTTTTTATAACTCCTCTTCTTTGGGGAGGAAAAAAAAAAAAAAAGGGGAGGAGTGGGGGGGGGGGGGGGGGGGGGGGGGCTCTTCTCTCTCATAGAACCGGGGTCCTATTCCATTATTCCTAGCTGGGGTATTCGGGTGGGCGCTTGGTCTGCTTTGAACACTCTAATTTTTTCAAAGTAAACGCTTCGGGCCCCGCGTCGGACACCCAACCAAGGGCATCCGGGGGGCGCCGAGAGGCAGGGCCCGGGACGGGCGGCAGCTCGCCTTGCGGCGGTCCGCCAGCCCGCGCCCGAGGTCCAACTACGAGCTTTTTAACTGCAGCAACTTTAATATATGCTATTGGAGCTGGAATTACCGCGGCTTCTGGCACCAGACTTGCCCTCCAATGGGTCCTTGCCCATGGGTTTAGGATACGCTCGTTCCGATCGCAGGGCCTCGAAAGAGACCTGCGTCGTTATTTTTCGTCACTACCTCACCGAGTCGGGAGTGGGTAATTTGCGCGCCTGCTGCCTTCCTTGGATGTGATAGCCGTTACTCAGGCTCCCTCTCCGGAATCGAACCCCGATTCCCCATCACCTGTGGTCACCATGGTAGGCGCCTAGAGTACCATAGAAAGTTGATAGGTCAGACATTCGAATGAGTCGTCGCCGCCATGGGGGCGCGCGATCGGCCCGAGGTTATCTTGAGTCACCAAAGAGACCGGGCCAACCGCCCGGAGACGGCCGACCCGGTTGGGTTTTGGGGCTGATAAATGCACGTATCCCCGGGCCCCTGCGAAGGGACCCGAGTCAACGCTCGTTTGCATGTATTAGCTCTGGAATTACCACAGTTATCCAAGTAACTGGGAGCGATCAAAGGAACCATAACTGATTTAATGAGCCATTCGCAGTTTCACTGTACCGGCCGTGTGCACTTAGACCTGCATGGCTTAATCTTTGAGACAAGCATATGTTACTGGCAGGATCAACCAGGTAGCCTCGGGGAGGCCGCGCGGGCACGGGCTTCCTACACGCGGGTCTCGCGCCCCTCGACGAGCGAGGGGTGAGCGGGCCGCTCATAGGCGCGTTCGCGGGTCCTTCCTTCACCGGCAGGAGGGGTGGCCCTGGAGGGGCCGTAACACAGAAACATGTTTCACGTCGCCGGGATCAGACGAAAGCGCCAAGGTGGGTTGCCCCCCTCAGGCCGCCGCCCGTCGCACGGCTTCCGATAGCGGACCCATTCGAGTTGACCGGTCGTCTAAGCCTCCCACATATGGATTTAGGGCTGGCCGGAGCCCCCCTGGTGGCCGAAGCGCTTGGCGGAGAGGATCTGACTGCCCATACGGTCGCGAGGACCGGACAGAGGCCTGCTCCTGGCGCTTCTGGTTTTCCGTTCTACCAGATGCCTGGTCCGTCGACCTAGTTTAACCCCAGCCGTTAACCCATGGACTTCAAGGAAGCGGGGGGGACCTCGCGGCCCCGTCTTCACCGTCTTTCTCTGAGATCGAAACGCAACCAGTCTGACGACCTTAGGGCCGTTCTGTCGCGGATCTTTTGACTCGCGAGGCTGCCTCGCTCAGCCTCGCATCCACAAATAAAGCCATCTTTCGGGTATTTCGGGCGAACCACAGCTGATCTTTCACGCCCTCCAGACCTTGTCTTTTTCCTGAGTCCGAAACGCTACCAGTCTGATGACCTTAGGGCCGTTCTGTCGCGGATCTTTTGACACGCGAGGCTGCTCCACTCAGCCTGTCATCCGCAAATTAAGCCATCTTTCGGGTGTTTTGGGCAAACCCCAAAAATGTTGTATTGTTCATAAATGCATGTGCCTTCGACATTTGTCTATTGAGGGGTAAATTCATCATGACATTCTTTGTTGTGGGTACAGAAACTGTTGCTGTTGTTCTTGTCGCCTGTAGAGGGTTTCACGCTGTTGAACTAAGTTCCTGCACCAGGAGTTTTAGAGTGAAATTAAACTTTGCCCGGAGTTTGCAGCAGTTAGTATTTCTGTCTCACAGCGTTTGATTTATCTTTCTACACGTGAGCAAAACGATTCAAAAATGGTCAAAACTAATGTTAAAAAACTGTGCATGTATCAAACATGTATATTTTGATTGTTGGTAAGTTACTGAGAAAGAATGTTAGTGTTGTTAATACACATGCAGTAGTAATGAGTCAATTATCAGATTACACACAAATATGTGAATTTGAAATGAAATGAGAGAAAATACTGATGTGAAAAGAGTTTATGAATGTTTCCAAATTGTTTTATATGTTGATGAAATTTGTTGATGAAGTTTCAGCGAGTTAAATTTACATTTATTACTGGATTTATTTCGAACCAAAATGGCGGTGCCTATATGAGTGAACTAGAGCCAAAATGGCATCTTGCATGTAAAACATGACGTTAGTGTGAAGCGAAATGCAAGATTAATTTATGTGACTGTGAGAATTGAATAAGTGTTCATGAGGATGTGAAAACATGTGAAACCAGTAGCAGGTCAATGTATTGTGATTGATTATAATGTGTTACAAAGAAACAAATAATTGTTGTTCTGTAAAGTTATATATGTTAATGTTTTGAATACACCGTACTTGTGTTCCTTGAATATAAGTTTAACATCGGTTCAACCCATGTAAAGATATACTCTTGCAACTTTATGTTACAAACAGAGATGGCGACAGAGAGGTGAATATTAAAGTTGGAAACGGCCTGTCATCATATAATTCCAACACACTCGCCCATATTCATGAAAGATCCCTAAATAGCCTATATGAGTAAAATTGGAGAAATGTACGTGTTAAACTAAGGTCCCAGAAAACTCTCCTCCGTATTCACAAATACTATGTAAACATAATATTTGAGAGTTAAACATGTGTATGCTAATGAATTCCAATCATTTGTAAATAGGGCATGCGTTTACGTGGAAATGTGTTCCTCTGGTGTTCCATGAATAAGGTCACTGTGTGTTTGTTGTAAAGCCCATGGTCTCTGGTTCTGCTGCTGTCATTTTTTAAAGGAAAAGTTCAATCAAAATTGAGTTCTTTTTTAATCACCCACATGATGTTCAACATGTTTTAAGAACTCCTGGCCTCTTCGGAACTAAAGATATTTTTTGTGACATCTGAGAGATTTCCAGGCCTCCTCATAGACATCATGGTTAAATTGGTCCATCCGCTCATTGTGGCTCCACAGAATGTTTTTGAAGTGACGTGAATACCTTATGTATGAAAACAAATCATAATAACGACATAAATCAATATATTTCTGAATGTGCATGTGTGGAAGTGCCCTCGTGAGCACCATAGACTGACAGGATAGGAGAGCAGAAGAGAATGTATCCATCAACTAACTTACTAACCATTACCAACAATATTTTTACAATAAAGTCAAACCTGAAACTATTCTATTAAGACTATTCTTAGGGGCATCTTTCTGCATATATCCCCAAATGCAAATTCATTTGCCTTTTTCCTTTACACACATAAATGAGATGTGTCCTTAATTTGAATGAACAAATGAGTTTCAAACAAAACAGGCTAAAGTATCTGATGCAACAAATCAGCCGTGACTGAGACTTTTTAGTTATGAACTCAGCTGAAACGCCAATTTAAAAAACATATTTATTGTCAAACCTCTCTTTGCTTTGATTTATGTGTTATAGATACACTTTGGAAATAAGTGATATATTTTATGTAAAATTTAGACAAAACCAACCATTGGATTATAAATGAACTATATTCTAGTTTATTGTTCCCCATCAATGAGCTATAATTCCATGCCCACTGTATAATATTTTCATAGTCCATGCCCTCTGTATAAGTTTTTTTTTCACAATATTGTATTCTGTATTTATTCTAACTGTATATCCTGCATTTGGTAATTTTTTTGGTTGCATTTCTGGTTAGATCTAAACAACATTTCGTTACACTGTACTTGTATATGTGTAATGACAATAAAGTTGAATCTAATATAAATTGTCTTTATGAAAGAGTGTTTATTCTGAATTCATGAGAGTGACGATCAGGAAGAGAAAACACTGATGTGAGTTCAGAAGAAATCAAATATTCTGTCAATCTTTCATTGTGTTCACATCCCAGTTGTTTTCTTCGTTTATCTGGTGGCTTTCCGGGTAAGAGTACAAGATTTCCATGTGCAGTTGGTGATTCATTCCGGATTTGATTTGTAAATAAGTCTTGAGAAAAGAGTTTTAGAAGTGTAATATGTTCAGTGCTGATGTCGTCATGAGGGTGTAGAGAGTGACAGTCAAATGTCCAGAGGGATGAACTGATGATGTATTGATGTAGAAGAGAGAAGAAGAGAGGAGGACTCTCACACGTTCTGCTCATAACCCATAAGAAACTCAAATCTCTTCTCTTCTCTATTCTCAGATTCCTTTTGTTCAGCAGCGACATGAACAAACTCATTCATCTCATTTTACTTTCTGGTGAGTAAACATCACATGATCATCATCATCTTATAGAACACCCAAACATCTCAACATTATTCATGCTGTTAGTCATTCAAATCTTTAACATAATGTTTAAATAGTTAAAAATAAAGACGTAAAAGCTTTGTAATAATCTTAATCTAAATGGTTTTCAGGTTCAAGTGTAAAATCCCTATTTGTGTTCAACAGGTCTCATCTCCATTGCAGATAGTTTAGAAGGTAATTCATTATTGTGATTCTTCACGTTGAAATTGAATAGGAATCAGCAATGGCATTCTGAAGGCCCTATACAAATATGTATTTCTAGGAATGGAGTCACTCAAAAAAAAGTTTAGGGGTCTTTGGCATCATAAGGTTGGAAACACCTGGTATAGGTGGTAGTCTGAAATTTCTTTATCTGTAAAAACAGTGTGCACAAAGTTAAAGAGTCACTAAACATGTTTTGTGTTTTTAAAACATTAGATAAATTGATGACACATCGTCACATAAATACAGACACTTTACACTTTATTGTAAGATAAATGTTTGTTTAATGGTTAAAATTGTCTCAAAGTCAGGATGACCCCTTCCTCCTCCTCCAATTCAGGGATCTGAGTTTAATATTCTTGTAATGATCAACATTAAACTGAATTCTAAAGCATCAGAGAGATATTTTAATGTGTGTTGTGTGGATCAAACTGATAGAACTCAACTCAACTTTATTTACACAGGGCTTTTTACCATTTTTATTGTTACAAAGCATTTTAATGTTTAGTGTACATTTCATGAATGTATATATCTACAGACTGACTTTGTATGTATATTGTCTAGAGAATTTAGCATTGAATGGAACAACCACACAGTCATCCACATATTCTATCTGGGCAGCTCAGAATGCCATAGATGGTGTAAGATACGGCCTATACGCTTCTACATACTGCACTTCTACATTATCTGAGAGTAACCCATGGTGGAGGTTGGATCTCTTGGATGTTTATAACATTAAAACAGTCATCATCACAGCTAGATCAGACGGATATTTAGCTGAAGCCAGTGGAGCAGAGATTCGTATTGGAAACTCACTGGACAACAATGGAAACAACAATCCCATGTAAAGTTCTTCATGAAATCACTTCAACACTTTTCATTCATTGATTGATTGAAACGCCTCTATAGAGATTCAGTGATTCTCTCTCTCTCTAGATGTGCTGTGACTCCTGATCCTCTTCCTGGTCACACCATCACTTACTCGTGTGGTGTGATGGAGGGACGTTATGTGAATGTGGTCATGACTGGACAAACATCTCATCTCACTCTGTGTGAAGTTGAAGTCTATGAAACGGGTAAATTCTAACAAAATTCTATAACATCAGTTAGCGCTGAGAGATTATTTCTGATAACAATCAAAAGAAACCGAGAAGAAGCTGTATTTGGCTTAACTTGTCTCTCCAATATTTAGAATTTAGACTGTGATACCAAGATCAACAAATAAATGTCAGTGTACTATATGGTTTCTTTAAATGCGTCAAAATGACAGCACCCATTCAACAAACTGTTTATTTAATAAAAGGAACATACAACTAAATAAAACAGACAATCTGTAAATAAAAAAATAATATAAATGATTTTTCATGGCCTGTTTAAATACTGATTTCTCATTGGCTGGAAGGTGTACATTAAATAAGGGGGCGGGACACTGCGTGTTTGTAACAAAAAAGTGCCATTGGCCCTGCTCCTTTCTGGAACTCCTGTTGTGATTGGCTGTTGCTGCCACCCTCAAGTTAATTGGATTGGATTGGATTCAATTTATTGTCATTACACACATACAAGTACAGTGCAGCGAAATGTATTTTTAGAAGAAGATAAAGCATAACATGGGGAAGGTGAGCAGAAAAACATGTACACAATACACCATAGACAAGACTTGCAACCGGGATAAGTAATCCAGTTCCGACATGCAGCCATCTGATCCTGCTGCCTAAGTGGCGCCTTACACAGACCCGCTTGTCAGGCTGGCGGGTCAAAGCGACGGAGGCGATGGATCTGGGGATGGGAAACCGCCCTCGAATGCGGCATATGTGTGTGTGTGTGTGAGATAGTCTGTGTGATAGTCTGTGCAGGTGTTTCAGTAGAATGGGGGAGGTACGCAAGAGCGTCTCTCCGTACTGCTCCACTCAGTGTTGAATTCCAGCAGCAGCCTTGGCCAAGGCTGATACAGGGGAGTCGAAAAAGATAAGATTGATTGTTTAGTCTTGGGGCGAGCAACCGCATTCCATTTCCACGGCTACTCTCTTTGTCCATTTTGGTCTCTCAACAACATAAATTTTCCTTTGCAAAGTCGTGAGCTTCTCCGTGATAGAATCCATATTGCGGTTATTAGTCTCATTTCCAGAGCCGACTGCTCTTCCCACTACTTTCATCATAACGGGCAGCCTTGTGAGACTTTTGAGAGCTGTTACCGTTTTCTTAATTTCTCGATAACTAAGGGCACAGCCTAATCCAATCAGCATAATACCTGTTATCATGGTTCCGAATAGGTAGATATCTTCAATGTCCTCCACGGAAAGAGGAGCCAGACACACGATCCGCCATCTCTCCCAGGCGTCCATCGTGTAGCCAGCTGTGAACGTTCCGTCAGGGCAGACAGGTTCCCCCGAACCCAAACTTCTCGTCGAGAAGATGGTGTCAATAGCGTTGAGAGACCAGTTGATCATATCCATAATTTCAATTGTAGAGCAGTGCAGAGAGAATCTCTCAATAGATGATACGAGACGAGACACCAGATCAGCAGGAAAAAAAGGGGAGGACGGGAGCAAGAAAACAGAACAGAAGAAAAAGCACATCATTGTTTTTTAATTGGGAAAAATAGGATAGTCACATTAAGTAATAGCATTTTTCTCTACAATAACATTAAGATTATAAACGCTGGTCTTTAAACTAGAATGTGAAGTGCAGTAAATGCATTGCACTTGCAGAATGTGAAGGCCAATGCCTGGCCTACAAGACCACCACCGGGTCCACACCATCGTATCTCCACTCGCTAATGCAGATCTATGTTCCTGCCAGATCACTGCGGTCTGCAAAGGAACAACGACTAGTGGTACCATCCCAAAAAGGAAAAAAGTCACTCTCCCGTACCTTCTCTGGATCTGTTCCACATTGATGGAATGATCTACCAGCTGCTACAAGATCAGCAGACTCGGTTGTCATCTTTAAAAAACGCCTAAAATGCATCTCTTCCGTCAACACGTCGCTGATTGATTTTAATCTCTAATTCTTGTCTGTCTTCTTTAAAAAAAATTTACCAACCTCACTATTCTTAGCTTTGTAAACTGTGCTAGGCTTTAATGGACTAGTTTGATGAACTTATGTATTTTGTTGCCTATGTTGTTATAATTGCTTCCAATGTTTCCTCATCTGTAAGCCGCTTTGGATAAAAGCATCTGCTAAATGACTAAATGTAAAGGCAGGGGTATGGTTACGGAATTCCTCTACATCCAGAATAGGAAGCCAACTTTCACATGCTCAACTAGCTTGGTTTTTAAGTCTATATCCACATGTTGGGACTGCTTGGTGACATGACTTAAAAAGCGATATGTTTTCACTAAACTTTTTAAAGAAATAATTAATTATTCTTTTATGACATTTTTAACTTAAACTTTGAATAGCTTGTTTTAAAATTGTTCAAGTTTTATGGTTTATTAGACATGCTTTTCGCTTAACAAAAATAAATGTTCCTCTTAAAAAGAATACAGAAAATGTCAAAATATTTAAGGCAGAACTCACACAAATTGATAGAGATGAAAATGCAATTAAATAAATAAAACGAACGGGGTTATAACTAAATCAATCTTAAAAGCGCTGGAATTGCCCAAATTCAAGTGAAATGTTTAAATTTTACTTTTATAAATGTACAAAAGTCATGAAGTGCTTTTTGATGTGAGAAGAATGAACACATCCGGGCACAGTTGATCACTTAAACACCTGAGACACAATTCAGTCAATATACTCACATTAGACTAATCTAATATTCTGGACTTTTACGTCATGTTCTCTCTAAATCTCTAAATCTTGACTTAAAAATATAAATATTATTATATATTATTCTGACTGTATATGTAGCTTCAGACTGACTGATCAATTGTCTTTCAATATATATTTTCTAGAGAATTTAGCATTAAAAGGAACAGCTTCACAGTCCTCCACACATTACAACTTTGGAGCTCAGAATGGCATAAATGGTGTCAGATACGGACCAGATATTGCTTCATACTGCTCTGCTACAACATATCAGAGAGACCCATGGTGGAGGTTGGATCTCATGGCTGTTTATAATATTAGTACAGTGATCATCACAGCTCATGTTTTTCCTGAAGTCAGTGTTGCAGAGATTCGTATTGGAAACTCACTGGTCAACAATGGAAACAACAATCCCATGTAAAGTTCTTCATGAAATCACGTCAACACTTTTCATTCATTGATTGATTGATACGCCTTTATAGAGATTCAGTGATTCTCTCTCTCTCTAGATGTACTGTGACTCCTGGTTCTCTACCTGGTCAAACCATCAGTTACTCGTGTGGTGTGATGGAGGGACGTTATGTGAATGTGATCCTGTCTGCACGTACATCTCATCTGTCTCTGTGTGAATTGGAGGTCTATGGAACAGGTAAATTCCACTATTCAGATTAAATTAAAGCTGTTTAAAGAGGCCCTGGGTCTGTCATGAACACAACAGTTGAAAAGATTCAAATGGTTATTAGTTGATTCTCACAGATGTGTGTATAAATCTATAGACTGACTGATCAACTGTCTTTCAATATATATTTTCTAGAAAATTTAGCAGTTAAAGGAACAGCTACACAATCAACCATACGATCCATCTGGTTTAGTCAAAATGCCATAGATGGTGTGAGATATGGAACAGACCCAGATACTGGTTCATTCTGCTCTGCTACAACATCTGAGAGTGACTCCTGGTGGAGATTGGATCTGTTGAAAAATTTTGACATCAATACTGTGATCATCACTGCTCATAACAGCTATTTGAATGAAGCCAGTGGAGCAGAGATTCGTATTGGAAACTCACTTGACAACAATGGAAACAACAATCCCATGTAAAGTTCTTCATGAAATCACTTCAACACTTTTCATTCATTGATTGATTAAAACGCCTCTATAGAGATTCAGTGATTCTCTCTCTCTAGATGTGCTGTGACTCCTGGTTCTCTAGCTGCTAATACCCTCAGTCTCTCATGTCATGGGATGGATGGACGTTATGTGAATGTGGTCCGGTCTGGACGTACGGCTCGGCTCACTCTGTGTGAAGTGGAGGTCTATGGAACAGGTCATTTAAAAATAAAACTAGTGTTTGGTGGAACTGATACATTCCAAACGTGACATGAAATGTTTATGTAGGGAGGTGTAACGTCTCGCAGAGTTTGATGGTTGCCCAGATGGAAAAGATAGAAGACAGTACAACCGGACTGTTGGTTTCACGGATCGTTTATATTGTGGTTTCATTAGTCAAGCCCACTCTTCACATACATGTTACCGGGTGAGTATTAACAAGGGAAAAACACTGCGAAGCGCGTTACAAATCAAATAAACGGAAGAAACATATCAACATAAAAAAAACAAATCAGCAGTAGAGCGGTCACCTCTGCCCGTTGCGCTAACACTCTCTCCGCGCATGCGCTCACAAGAACAGCGCGCATCTATTAACATAAGTCTTAAAGGGACATCAACTTCCAACATTATGGATACTTAACCACTAGGTGGCCGTTACAGATCCCCCCCAGGAAGGTAAAGGCTGACCTCAGCCGTGCACAACTGAGTACAGCATCACTTAACACAACTCCATACATGAAAAGTTGTAAAAGCAACAGAACCATACAGGAGAATCTTGCATTAAGGTACACACTGGCATACATGTCAGTACAGATGGACCAAAATACAACAGCTGCAGCAGCAAAAGAAAATGGCATTCAACAAACCAGAATTGTAATACACGACATATTGCATCACCCACTCCCAACTCCCATCGTGTCCAACATTATAACAAAAGCAAGACAACAGACAAATTAACAATGGTAAATATTAAACTTACATCACACAAATTTCAACATCACCCCTCCCACATGAACAAACCAAACAAATCAACACACACTATTATTGAGCAACACTATTCAAGGCCCAGTCTGTCTGTGTGGTACTCATTCGTCCACCTATTAGTCGACCAGTCCGAAGTGATTCTCGGTACACGTCGAGGTCTCAAGGCATAGCGGCCCACGTTAGGATCATCTTCATCATCAACAGTCGAGCCACCGTACACTCCCAAGCCCGTTGGTTTCACAGCATCAGCATCACCACCATCCTCTGAATTTCCAGGCACATCATCAGGCAAAGAACAGTTAGCCGACGTTCCCACAACAGAGACTCCTGTGGACCCAGCCTCCGATTCAATAAACGGTTCCCAGGTATGAAAAGGAAGCAGATTCACGACATGAAAAACACCTGCGTCCGTCCCCGTACCTGCGTCCGTGAGTCTGTAGTTCACATCCGACAATTTTTTTGCAATGCGGTACGGGCCAGTATACAGAGGTGCCAGCTTAGCCGTGAAGTTCGCCAGCGCATCAGAACGGGGATGGGTTTTCACCCTGACCAACTCACCCACAGCGTAAGACACAGGCCGACGTCTCCTGTCATAATATTTCTTCCTTTTGTCATGGTTTTCCTCCAAAATGGACCTCGCATGATCATGCGCTTCCCTGATCGAAGACTCCAAACTCTCCGGGTATGGGACACCAGGATCATCCCCACCATCACAGTTTGCCTGAGTGATGAGGTCAAGAGGGGTATCCAACTCACGTCCATACAGCAGCATGGAAGGGCTATGGCCAGTACTTTCGTGTCGAGCAGTCCTCAAAGCAAAACAGATTTGGGGCAGGTAACGATCCCAAGCTGTGTGTTTGTTACCGACGTAAGCACGAATGGCAGTCTTCAACGTCCGGTTCACCCTCTCCGTCGCATTCGTCTGGGGGTGATACGCAGTTGTAAGTCTGTGTTCCGACCCCAGGGTGGAGAGAACACGCCCGAAGAGCTCACTCACAAATGGTGATCCTCTGTCGGAGATCAGGTAAGTAGGCACCCCATGTCGTGCGAACACCTCGCTAAGCAACTTGCTGGCAGCAACCTGGGCAGTCGCTTCACGTACCGCACAAACCTCCACCCATTTCGAAAAATAGTCCACAAAGACCAGAATGTACGCATTGCCGCAGGGCGTGCGCGGCAAAGGACCTACAAAGTCCACTCCAGTATACTCCCAAGGTCTCTGAGGGCGGATGGGAACCATAAACCCAGCTGGTTTTCTCTGGCTTGGTTTAGTGAACTGGCAGACAGCACATGAGGCCACATATTTCTTAGCATCAGACGACATTTTCGGCCAGAAAAACCGAAGTTTCAGTCGCGCTAGGGTCTTTGTCATACCCAGATGACCAGCCAGGGGGTGATCATGGTAATATTCCATCAAACTCCTTTTCATAGCAGTTGGTGTGTACAGTTTAAGGCGTTTCATAGGGTGGAGATTACAAGCAACTTTGTCATCTACGAAGTACAGGAGTCCATCCTGGATCACATATTGAGACAACTCCTCAGAGCTATTTGCATCCTGACCTTCCAACGTTTGCAGAAGCCTTCCTGTCTCTGGATCATTGAGCTGCAGCTGCCTAACGTGCTCCCGATCTGAAAACAATACAGGGGGTAAAACACGCAGGTCAAAGCCCCCAATAATGGCACAATCAGGGAGAAGTCCCAAAGGCACACCGCCGGAAGGAACAGGGTTACGCGAAAGGGCATCAGGGACACTGTTACTTTTCCCTGGTTTATGGACAATGTCAAAGTCGAAGTCCTGCAATCTGAGAGACCACCTAGCCAGTCGGCCAGAGAGGTTTGGGCGCGACATTAGCCATTTCAAACTGCTGTGGTCTGAAAAGATAGTCACGTGTAGACCCTCGATATAAGGCCTGAAATGTTCAAGGGCCCAGATGACTGCCAAGCACTCTTTTTCCGGAGTTGAATAGGGTTTCTCAGACTTATGAAGGGCACGACTCGCATACGCCACTACAACATCTCTGCCATCATTGTCTTTCTGCATGAGTGCAGCGCCAAGCCCACTGTCGCATGCATCCGCATGGATAGAGAAAGGAAGAGAGAAATCCGGGAATACCAAAATAGGCGCGGAAGTCAGCCTTTCCTTGAGAAAATCCATGGCTGTTTGACAATCCTTCGACCATGCAAAGGGAACCTCCGCCCTGGTCAATGCAAAAAGTGGCTCAGCATGGCGGGCATAATCATGGATGAAACGCCTGTAATAGCTGGTCATTCCCAGAAACTGTCTGACTTGTTTCGCATTAGCAGGGGTATGAAAATCAAGCACAGCATCCACTTTTTCCTCACTTGGCAGAACACCATCTGGGGTGATCTTATAACCCAGAAAGGTGAGTTCGGACCTGCAGAACTGGCACTTTGCAAGCTTAATAGACAGTCCCGCCGATTCAAGCCTGGTAAGAACATCTCTCAAGTCGACAAGGTGCTGCTCGAAGGTAGGCGACGCCACCACAATATCGTCTAAATAGACGGCACACGACTTATAGACGAGACCCGCAAGCACAGTGTTCATGAGCCTCTGAAATGTGGCGGGTGCATTGCACAATCCAAAAGGTAAGACCCGAAACTGAAATAAGCCACAGTGGGAAATAAAAGCAGTCTTAGGCTTCGAGTCCTCTGCCACCGCCACCTGCCAGTAGCCCCTGGCCAAGTCAATGGTGGAAATGAAAGTTCCCCTAGCAAGAAAATCAAGAGATTCATCAATCCTCGGCAAGGGATATGAGTCTTTGACAGTTAGGTTATTTAGCGCACGATAATCGACACAGAACCTCGGCTCTCCCGAATGCTTTGGTACAATTACAACTGGGGCAGCCCAAGGACCAGATGCAGGTTCAATTATTCCTTCTTTCAACATGTCCTCAATTTGAGACTCAATGAGTTCCTTCTTAGCAGGAGAAGTGCGGTACGGGGCAAGGTGAACCGGTTTAGCATCAACCGTAACGATTTCGTGCTCCACCAGAGAGGTGTGCCCTAAATGCCCATCAAACAACCCGCTGAAGGACTGGAGCATTTCAGTCAATTTTCTTTTTTGCTCAGTTTCCAGAGAGGACTCTCCAACCTTCTCAGACAGGGAAGAAGAAACAGAATCTAGGCAAGACAAATCAGGACCAGGCATCATCAAATCAGCACCCTCTAACTCCTCAAGGGGCACCGGCTCATCGCCGAGCACTACTGTCCTGGACGGAACATGAATCGAAACCGAAGATCTCAACATAAAATCCATTCCCAAGATAATAGGAGAAGAAAGATTATGGACGACAGCAAAACGGTGATAGAAACGCTGGCCCATGAAACCCAAAGGCAACCAAGTGACACCCAGCGGGCGACAGGAAGCTCCATCTGCAAGCTGAACCGGAGGTGCAGACCATGGATGTACTCGTACGTCCCCCCCAGGAATTGTTTGGAGAACGGCCGATTGAACCGCAGAAAGAGAAGCACCAGTGTCAAGAGTTGCATCAAGAACTTGTCCATAAAGATTAACCTTTACTCTGAACGGGGTATTCCAGTGGGACGTGGAAACAATATCCTCCACATGACACAGCTCAGGCTGATCGTTAACGGAAGTATCAGGTAAGCGAGGCACATCTATCGTCTGGAGGGAGGATTGCCTCGATTGAAAATCCTCCCTCCCCTGAAGTTTCCCCTCTGGGCAAAGTCTGGGACCACGGGTCTTTCACCCATGGTTTGGCCTGAGCCATCTATCCGTCCCTCGCCCGACGCCCTGTTGACTGAAACTCCCGGGGGTTCTGGGGGCTCCCTCGGAGTCAACCGCCTCCTTTCATCTAGACTACAATTTGGGCAAGTACGAGTGGTGAATCCTGGCAGTGAGCAATTAAAACAGTGAACATCCCTCGTGGGTGCACTGCCAACCTGTCTCGGAGTAGGACACTCAAACCTCGGGCCAAGGACTGAATGAAGCTCGTGAGCCCGCAAAAGAAGGTCCATGACTGACGGTATAGGTGTGCCATAGAGGGCGACTCTATATTTCTCAAGCGCATGCTTCCTTATCAAGTCTATTTGCTCTACTTGAGGTGGAGGAGACTTTAGCTTACGAAACTCACCCAACATATGAGCGACAAAGGTCGGCAATGGCTCACGAGGCATCTGCACACGGTCCAAAATGCCCCTCAGGACACGTTCTTGATTGTCTGAAGGCAGAAAGACTGTCCTAAAGAACTCACAGAACTGATTCCAACTGGTCAAATGTGCGCTTAGTGCAGCGAACCATTTTCTTGGCTCTTTTGACAGGAAACGCGGGAGCTCGAGGAGAATTTGGGTATCTGCGAGATCAAGGGAGGTTCTGTACACATTTAGCGACTGAAGCCATTCCTCCGGATTCAGGGAACCATCAGCAGCAAACACAGGAGGCTCAAGCCGGGACTGGTGAAGCAAAGTAGTAAGCGCATTCGTCGTTGTGCTCATATCCACAGCGAGTGGCTGGGCAAATGTAGGTACATTACTATGAGTTATATTGACTGGCACTGACCTTGGAGCCGTCGACTTAGCCTGCGCCAAACAATAAGGCGTTGAGCTGGCTCGGGGTGCTGGATGTGGGGTAACAGGCACGATACACTCCTGATGTGCCAAACGGTCCATCATGTCCCTTTGTAGGTCAATCGAGTCGCGAAGGCACCGCTGCAGCACTGTCACTTCAGCTTGTAAAGTCTCGACTTGAGACCGCAAATTTCCAACAGTATGCTGTGACGTCCCCTGTTGTAGAAAAGCGTCTTCATCTGTGGACCAGTCAGTGGAATCGGACTGAAAGTCAGGGTGAGTAGCCATTATGCATGAAAACAATTCAATCAATCAATGAAAATAACAAATCAAAATGCCTGGGATTTACACAAATATATGAGAATCAAAATCTATACTAACTCAGTAAAATGTTACTTTTCCACACCCACAAGAAAAACAGCAGAGTTTATGCAAAAACTCCAGAAAATATATCTCCACTTTGATTTCCCCTTTAGCTGCAAATCAGGGCATGTTTCACAACAGTTACACACACAAAAAAAATATTTATACCGAACTCAACCCAGTGTCTTTTCCAAAGGCAATTTATAGCCTGCGGTTGCTGGTTCGAAATGAGCAGACACGCACACCAAAAATGTATCGTTTCCCACAGTTTTTACTTCTCAGTCTCTTTTTGTCATCCGTGCTTAACTGTCCGATCAAACCAATAGATATGGTTGTTCCTTCCTCCCAATACAATTCAGTTATTGATCCTCAAGGGAAAAAAAAAGAAGAAAATGTCGAGCAAAAACAGTCAAAATTCGGTCGATCCACGAAAATTACTATAGCAATCAGTCAAAACAAACAAAAAAAACAACATCACCTGAAAAACAGTAACGCACCAACCGCATGGTGTCCATAGTTAGCAAGCTAGTCAGCAAAAAGTTGCCGCAATGTAAAAACTCCCGCAACGAAATCCTCTTTCAAGAGAAAAAAAAATATATATAATCCAAACCTCCTTGTAGGCAAAGGACAAAAGATGACCGGTGAATCCAGTTGTTCGGGCGCCAATTTGTAACGTCTCGCAGAGTTTGATGGTTGCCCAGATGGAAAAGATAGAAGACAGTACAACCGGACTGTTGGTTTCACGGATCGTTTATATTGTGGTTTCATTAGTCAAGCCCACTCTTCACATACATGTTACCGGGTGAGTATTAACAAGGGAAAAACACTGCGAAGCGCGTTACAAATCAAATAAACGGAAGAAACATATCAACATAAAAAAAACAAATCAGCAGTAGAGCGGTCACCTCTGCCCGTTGCGCTAACACTCTCTCCGCGCATGCGCTCACAAGAACAGCGCGCATCTATTAACATAAGTCTTAAAGGGACATCAACTTCCAACATTATGGATACTTAACCACTAGGTGGCCGTTACAGACGTTACTCAGAAAACTGCTCTGTGTGACACATTAACCATATTTTAATGACATTATATCAATATGCTGTTTATTTCAGTGTTTATATTTAGTAATCAAAATGTTTTGTTAATTTGTGAATTAATTGATGAACAAAACTGATTTTAAAGTTTTTGAAGATCATTTAGACAATGTCGTCACCTATAACACGTTTTGACATATTCTTGTTGTGTAAATGTGCCCTGTGTTAGACTGAAGGTTCTTATTGGTTCAATGGTATCCACTTTCATGGTTTCCCTGAAATAACTGTGTCTTTATTTGTGCTTTCCGGGTTTCAGTTCACAGAAGAAAGACCTTTCTGAGGCTGAAGTTTTCCTCCAGTGGTGATGTAGCTGCTGAGACAGATGAAATCCTCCAACAGGTGAGAAAAGGAGTCTTTGGTTACTACAAGTTTGCTCTATAGTGAAGTGATACTTGGCCTAATGGTTAGAGTGTTGGGCTTGTGATCAGAAGGTTGCCGGTTCTAATCTCAGTGTCAGCAGGTCATGACTGAAGTGCCCTTGAGCAAGACACCTTACCCCTGATCGCTCTGCAGTAATGTGCCACTGTTCAGAACTACTTTTAAGCGTCAGCCAAATGAATAAATGTAAATTAAATGAATGAGATTACATTGCTCTGCCGCTGGTGGTGTAACAGGCGCATATTTAGGGGTGCAGTGCAATGGTAACCTTGCATTCTGGGAGAGTTGCCTTTTAGTCAAGTCAAGTCAGCTTTATTTATATAGCGCTTTTTACAATTTTCATGGTTACAAAGCAGCTGTACAAGAAAACGTTGACTATAAGTAAAACATAAAAGGTTATGGAAGCCAAAACACAGGTCAAATATCAGACACACAATAAATTATTATATGCAGTGTTAATTAAATAAGACTATCAAATTCTAGCAGCCCCCCCGGCCAGGCAAACAGTGCAAAACAGTATGCAAACGGTGGCGAGGAACCCAAAACTCCATTGGAGGAGAAAAAAACCTCAGAGGGAAACCAGGCCTAACCAGGGGATTCCAGTTCCCCTCTGGCAAAAACTGCTGCCTCTGCACAAGCTCGACAGTGCTGCACAACAAGGCAAAATAAAAAAAGTTAGATTTAAAATGATCATTAATAATCTAATAGCGGCTGAAGTTTTGTAGGGACGTCACTTCCTTCGTCCAGCATTTGTCAGGTCTGGGAATGGATTGCGCCCTGCCCGCTCCGGTAACCTTGGACAGCGTCCTGCCCGCTCTGGTAACCTTGGAACAATGAGACAAGACTGGCTGAGAGTAGAGTACTGTTCTGCACTCTTTGATGCAACAAATGCATCAGTTGTTATTGGAAGTGTCCCTGGTTCCGGTTGATCTAACTAGTGCAGCCTAGATCTTTGAAATACATATATTATGATAGTGTAGTGTATGCAAGATTAAAAAGATGCGTCTTTAGACTAGATTAAAACTGACAGAGTGTGTCTGCCTCCCGGACAGTGCAGGGAAGACTGTTTCAAAGTTTAGGCGCTAGATAGGAACAGGATCTGCCGCCTGCGCTTGGTTTTGAAATTCTAGGTATTACCAACTGACCTGACGACTGAAAGCGTAGTGCACGTGATGGACTATAATACGTGAGAAGTTCTCTCAAGTAGTGAGGAGCTAAACCATGCAAGGCTTTATGGGTAATAAGCATGATTTTAAAATTAATGTGATGCTTTATTGGTAACCAGTGCAAGGTTGACAGAACCGGGCTAATATGCTCATACTTTTTTGTACGCGTAAGAACTCGAGCTGCCGCATTTTGGACCAGTTAGAGTTTTTGTAATAGGCCTGCAGGGCAACCACCTAATAGTGCATTACAGTAATCTAGTCTTGATGTCGTAAAGGCCTCTATAAGCTTCTCCGCATCTGATGATGACAGCATATGACATAGTTTAGGTATATTTTTAAGATGGAAAAATGCAGTTTTACAGGTGTTGGTGACTTGTTTCTCAAATGACAGAGTACTATCGAATATAAAGCCAAGAAGTTAAGCAGTATTCTTGGTTGTTACGTAAGGCAGTTTTCGGTCCGATAAGTAACACTTCAGTTTTGTCCAAGTTCAGTAATAAAAAATTGCTACTCATCCACTTTTTTATATCGACTATGCATTCCACTCTTCGATGGAATTGCTGTGTTTCATGAAGCTTCGAGGAAATATAAAGTTGCGTATCATCAGCATAACAGTGAAAGCTTACTCCGTGTCGCTTTATTATATCTCCTAGAGGTAGCATGTGTAATGCGAAGAGCATAGGCCCTAAGACTGAGCCCTGTGGTACACCGTACTGGACTTGCGATTTGCGTGATACCTCATTGTTTACTGCTACATATTGAAAACGGTCGCATAAATAAGATCTAAGCCATTTCAAAGCTATTTCCTTAATACCGACATCATTTTCGAGTCTATGTAGGAGCATGCTGTGGTCAATGGTGTCGAATGCAGCACTAAGATCTAGCAGCACCAATAAGGAGATACAACCTCGGTCGGACGCCATAAACAGATCCTTTGTAACTCTAATCAGAGCAGTCTCTGTACTGTGATGTGCTCTAAATCCAGACTGGAAATCTTCATTAATCTCATTCCTTTGGAGGAAGGAGCATATTTGAGTTGAGACTACTTTTTCCAGAACTTTAGATAAGAAAGGTAGATTCGAAATAGGTCTGTAGTTAACTAGTTCTCCAGGGTCCAGATGGGTTTTTTTGACAAGGGGCCTTATAACAGCCACCTTATATGCTTTAGGCACATGTCCTAATGTCAGAGATGAGTTAATAATGCTAAGTAGAGGATCTATAATTTCTGGGAGCATCTCTTTCAGAAGATTTGTAGGTATAGGGTCTAGCATGCATGTAGTCGATTTAGATGATCTAATGATTTTAGATAGTTCATCGTGATCTATAGTAGAAATAAACTTAATTTCTCCTTAGAGGTGCTGTAGTTAGTCTTTTGTTCAGCGGGTTTCACTTCTGGTTGCATAGTTATAATTTTCTCTCGAATATCTTGGATTTTATTTGTGAAATAGTTCATAAAATCATCACTGCTATGCTGGTATACAGAATCAGAAGTCGCTGACGATTTATTTTTGGTTAATTTAGCCACTGTATCAAATAAAAACCTAGGGTTATGCTGGTTTTCTTCTATTAGTGATGAACGTTTTTAGGGCTTTCCTGTATTTTTTAATACTATCCTTCCAGGCAGTACGAAATACCTCTAATTTAGTCTTCTTAAAGTTGCGCTCCATTTTTCGTGACGCTTTCTTTAGAGCCTGCGTGTGTTCATTATTCCACGGTGTCTGTCTGTCATTTTTAATCTTCTTTAAGCGCAGAGGAGCAACTATGTCTAGCGTTTCCGAGAAGGTGGCATTAATATTTTCAATGGTAAAGTCAAGATCTTCAACGTTATTACTCATGCTAGAGATTTGAGACAATTCAGGCAAATTATCAAGAAACGCACCTTTTGTAGTCGAAGTTATTGTTCTACAATATTTGTAACGTGGAGTTTGATTTGCCACCATAGGGTAGTGAAGCAAGCATGATACCAGATAATGATCCGAAATGTCTTCGCTCTGCTGAAGGATTTTTACATCGTCCACGTTTATACCGTAAGACAATATTAAATCTAAAGTATGATTACGAAGGTGAGTAGGTCCTGACACATGTTGACTAACGCCCATGGAGTTAAGAGTGTCTTTAAAAGCCATTCCTAAAGCATCTGTATCATTATCTACATGAATGTTAAAGTCACCAACAACAAGGACTCTGTCTGCAGACAGTACTAGTTCTGATAAGAACCCACCAAATTCTTTAATAAAATCTGTGTGGTGCCCTGGAGGCCTATATACAATAGCCAGAATAAATTTTAAAGATGTTTTGTCCTTAGTATTAGGTATTGATGCATCAAGTACCATGACTTCAAAAGAATTGTATTTAGGATTAGACTTCTGGGAAATGGTAAAAGAGTTACGGTAAAGTGCAGCAACACCTCCCCCTCTGCATTTTAGGCGAGGCTCGTGTGTATAATAATAATCTTGGGGGACAGACTCATTTAAAGCAATATATTCATCTGGCTTTAGCCATGTTTCTGTCAGACAGAGCATGTCTATTTTATGATCTGTTATCATATCATTCACAAAAAGTGCTTTATTAGAGAGAGATCTAATATTTAGCAATCCGAGTCGAAACAGTTGATTATCTGTTTTATGTTCATGTTTAGTTAGTTTAACGTTAACTAAATTACCTTTGAGAGGTTTACGCATTATTTTATGTTTGCTAATCCGGGGGACAGACACAGTCTCTATTTTATGATGTTTGGGAGAAAGTATTATCGCATGTTGTGTATTTAGTGTATTCTGCAACGTGAGACGGCAAGCAGACCGTTGGTTAAGCCATTCTGTCTGCTTCCTGACCTGGGCCCCAGTGAGTCAAGTTTTAGCATTAAGACTATGTGCCATATTTCTAGACAGAAGAAAAGCTCCAGCCCCGGAGGGGTGGAGACCATTACTTTTCAACAGGTCAGGTCTGCCCTCAAAACCTGTTCGAGACTGTAGTCGGAACGGTTGAGTGATGTTTTGACCTGCGACTACGCCGTCTCACAGTCACAAAGCTTCCCAGCTGTGGGGGTTGTTCAACCGGAACCGAACTGTGCGCGCTAATATTGCTCGCATCCAAAGTGTTTTCAAAGCTCCTTACATTCTTACTATCCTCAGATAAAGATTGGATGCGAGACTCTAATACTGTGATCTTCTCTGTCAGCCAAGCTATTTCCCTGCATTTATCGCATGTAAAGCCCTCACTGCTGACAGAGAAGGCTAAGCTAAACATTTGACATGAGGTGTAAGTGACAATAATAAGAGAAGAAGCCATAACTCACCGGGTTTGAAGAGTTATCCCAACTTACCAAGGCTGCTCGGTGATTCTTAGTATATACGCTTTAAAGAGAAACCGTTAGCACACAAGACAACTAGAAGGCGAGATGATATTTAGCAGTGTAAACAGAAAGCCCGCTAGCACGCTTGTGCTATGCTTATGGCGCTGAGTGTTTTGGTTTAAGATCTTCAAGTAAATAACCAGGAGATGGTCATTGAGATGTCAGGATAAGTTAGCAACGACAGTGATAAGTAACAATGTATGCTATGAATAAAATACACTATTATGAAAGAAAGTACAAGTGCAGTGATTCAACAAACCGATTCCGCCGCAGTGAGGTGAAGCTCCCAAGTAACACAACGAGCCTTTACCATCCGCCGACTGTCAAACTGCCGAACAGCAGTTAGACATGTAAGTGAGTCTGGGTATCACTGTATCACTGCACTTGTACTTTACAGTCTGTCTCTTTCATTCACAAGCTCGTCCTGTCTAATTATTTCTCACTAATTGCTTCACTAAGTCAGCACAGCGCAAATCTAAAATACGTGACGGTTTGGAATTAGTAACTGAAGTTAGAGCTGGAATTCGTGGTGGAATAAAGTAGTTCCCATGTTACAGTACCCTCCGTTTCTTACAGGAGACACCTCCATGTTGTTTGTGATTTATCTACAATGAACTGTTGTATAAATTAATTGTATTTATTATAAGGATAATTATTGTCCGTTATTGTAAGGATACATATGCATTAATATGACATGAGTGAAGAGATATGACAGTATGTTTCATGTGTGGATTGAAATATTTGATGTATTTTAGCTTCAGTCTGCTCTGGGATCAAACATCTCTGATTTTAATCTGTCCTGGACACAACTACCCAAGAAAGAAGAACAGGAGGAGCAGGAGGAGAACGGAGGCAAGTGCAGGGTCTTTAAAACTGGTTTTGAATTACAGTGAGTGATCAAGAGAGAAAAACTCTTTAATATGAAACCCTTAAATCATCATTAATGAAGGTTGTTTGTTTAAGGAGTCGCAGTCAATAGTTAAATGGAGATCAGTTGTGTTTAAGTCTGGGGCTTTTTATTGATGATAAATAATCAGGACGGTTCAGCTTTTGTTGTTTCCAAAACTCACTAGATGAGAAAAGCTTGGTGCGGTGTTTAGCACTGTTGCTTCACATCAAAAATGCAGACCACCATAACTGACAAATAGGTCACTTTGACTTCACTTTCACTTCACTTATTAAAAGAAATGTCTCAGACCAATGAACTGTTACTGACTGCATTTGGGACTCTGTTAATGTGAGTTGTATTATTTTGTAATTATTTTTTATTGTTTGTTTTTTCCAATGGTTTCATTGTGTGTAGATCTTGTATATTTACTTTATATATATTTTTACTCTCCCTAATCTGATGACAATTTATTTATAAAAGAATTTGGTCGTTCGATGTGAGCACATTTTCCAATTACTGCATTATTATTAAACTCAAGAATAGTAATTATGTTTTTTGAACAATGGAAATATACATATGATTGACTGAATTCTTGTTTTATTTACAGGTCCTTGTATTAAACATCTTTAATCTGGAAATACAAACTGAATGTTTAATGTAGAGGCTGATTGATTTTATTTAGCGATTTCTATTATTGTTCTTGCTAAAGCTCATTATAATCATTCTCACTATGTTTGTGTTGCTAGTTGTGTAGTCGTGTACTATTGTCTGAGGGACAGTGTGTACTTACACGAGTGTGTCATTGCTACAGTATATCAGATTTAATTCATTTACATTTCATTTATGAACGTATAGATCCCTTTTTAAAACTCTGATAGTTTCTGTTTACCCATATATTTTATGTATTTTAATTTTCAGATTTGTACTTTGCTTTGCTTTTAGAATGCTTTTGTAATATTGTTAATACAAACAATCATGCTAATAACCAAACGACAACAACAACATAAAAAAACAAGAAAAAGAAAGTTTTGGTTGAATTTTTATTGGATTGCTTTTTAAAAAGTGTTAGTAATAAAACAAATATTAAAATAATAAAACATTCAAAATAAAACAAGTCTTAACTCCGTCATGAATGAATGATGTCATATTTCTGTGACTTTGTACTTAAAACCGTTTTATGTAAATGTTCTTCCTATGATGAAAATTTCTTTAAACCTTAAAATGACCTGAATGTAACTACACTCTCACCTCATTTAGAATACACCAAATCATCAATATGCAAATGAGCTCCACCTCCACTCATTCTCACCAGCTCGGCCATACAGAACCTCCTGCACTCAGAAGTTTCAGTCACTGTTAAAACTGAAAGTGAAACTGAGAGCTGACAGATGGGCATTGATCGGTTCACCGCCAAGTGTGTGTAGTTATTCTCAAATATCTTTGGCTTAAACTACTGATGTATGTCAGATGAGTCGACGTGATTGGTTACAGGGTTAGGTTAGGGTTAGGGTTACAAGGCTAAAACAAGCCTACAATATTAAACACATAAACAGGTTTCCTTGCACCTGGCTCTACCATGACATTGTTTCAATGCCACATAGCAACAACCTACACCGACCAGCACAAATGCTCTGGATAAATAGCCATTTGCTGTAAGCGGCTACGTTCACAAATCAATGTTAATTTTAACAAACAAGCAAGCATAGCGTACGCAAAATTTGGCATGGCAGCCAATATGAATAATATAAAACCTTGCCTTACCTAATGCAGCAAAAACCTGCGTTTGGACTTCGTATCATATGCGCTAATGATGTCTTCAATATTCAATATTTAGTGCTTCTGTTAGGTTACTCTCAATATGCAGCAGGCTCAAAGATGAAAGTCTTTCCTGGCACATTGTTGAACGCATCCAGTTCATGACACGTCGCATAGCTGAAAATGATCTCTCACATGTCCCCGTCCCCGCAGGTAAAGTCAGTGCCAACTTGAAAAGTTTTTTGAAGTTTGGATAAAATCCAGTGGACAGTCCCTCCTTCACAAAGTCAAATGATGTGTGGGGTGAGTTCATTTTCACTAGATTAATCTCGGTACAGGCCAATTTGATAGAGAGGGTGGTTTTACTTGAATGTCGAGGGAATTACTGAATGCTTCAATCTCCATCCACAGTTCCTCCTACAGGTCCTCATACTATCAAGACCTTGTGACCTGAGAGAGTTCTTTTGGAGTGGCTTGTGTGCAACGTGGATGGTGGCAAAATACCACAAGGCACACACAGAATGCAGTCTTTTTGAAAAGACCAGATGCTTCAACGAACCTGCAAAAGGGCGGAACAGCAAATTCGTAAAGAGTGGAGAGCAGGGCTCTCTTTGATATCTTTACAGCTGCTATGTTCTTCCATAGACATGGCCTCATGTTGCAGAGAGCCGTCAGTTCAGCTTTAACTCCTTTTGGTGCTGCTGGTATGCATGGTGTGTGCCTGGCTGTGAGAAAAACGCATACAGACCTTTCGATGATGTGAAAAAACATGCTTGCTGTACGATTTACCAAATCCAAATTCAACTTGTGGACCATACAGTGTATGTACACTGCACATGGATGGTCTTGACGCAATTCCTGCTGAACTCTGTTTTCATGATTGGACATGACAGCCGCTCCCTCATAACTTTAGATTGAGTCATTTAGCAGACGCTACTTACAAAGAGTTTGGTGAGCAATAAACGATATGTCATAAAAGACCGATAGTACATTAGGTGCTAATACCAACAATGGGCAAAGAGTATATCCTACACGCACCCAGAAAGTGCTTAATGTATCCATAAATTCCAGTAGCATCAGCTCTTTATGAACAGTCTACAAATCAGCCAAAAAAAGTAAGTTATTTCACTTTTGTAATGGAGAGGGGTGAACGAGTTGAGAGAATTGGTGGCACACTTAAAAGCCGATACTAAAAGCTGCTGCGTCAAGAACGAGCTTCTGCGCTGTCAGGGATGAGTGATGCCTCTACCAGTGGGGTGGCTGCATCCACGGTTATGCCTCCACTGTCACAAAGTGGCTTGGACAGAACCCAGATGCAGGCAGACGTGGGGTTAAATAAAACAAACTTTATTTAAAAGAAAAACCCCACAATGGGGAAAACAAGTGAACAAAAACACACTAGCAAACAAACGCTAGAAAACAAAGACTTCCCATGAGGGGGACAAAACAAGGATCTTTTAATTGAACTAATAATTTCACAAATTGTAAACAGGAACCAAGGTAATCCAACACCACGAGAAACGGTGATACTACCGTGAGTGCAAGACATCAGTGTTGAGCACAAACACAAACATTATACAATGCACCGACACTGAACAGAGGGAAACTGAGACTAAATAAAGGGAGACACTAACGAGGAGTGATTACATGGGGAGAGTGGTGACAGGTGATGGGAAACCCTAACGAGGGTGAAACAACTAAGCAGGTGATGGGAATAAAACCCTAATGAAATTACAGGAGATAGGAGGGTTGGGCTGAGAGACATAACATAAAGCCACGTGTCTCCACACATAACAGAAACCCGAAAAACATGGCAATGTCATGACTCTGCCCAGGGAGCTAGAAAGCTCGAGACAGGAAGGACAGAGTCCTAACATCCACCATCAAATGAGGGTGCCTCTCTGCCTGAACGTTTAGTTTTTGTGCCTCGAGATCGAAAATGTCGTAAGTTTGATGGCAAGACTGGCATCAGTATTGATGAGTGGGTCGAAGAGGCGCAGGTGTGAATGCTGTCATGAGGACCATTCAGAGGGTGAGGTGTGTGAGGAGATCCGAAACCGTTCCAATATTGAAAGAGGGGATCCGACTAAAATTATCTCCATTGTTACAAAGCAGCTGTACAAGAAAACATTGACTATCTTCAAAACTTATAAGGTTATGCAAGTCAAAACACAGGTCAAATTCTAGCAGCCCCACCGGGCCAGGCAAACAGTGGCAAGGAACCCAAAACTCCATTAGAGGAAACATAATTTTTTCTGAATTCAGAGCAGTGTTTTCTCTTCCTGATCATCACTCTCATCATGTTTTGTGTTTTTATTATTGTGAGATCGGAATAAAGACGAGTGGGTTATAGAAGACTCTTTTTTTATATTTTCTGTGTATCTGGAACATCTTAATGAAAGCACTCAACAACAAATCTGATAAAAGGTTTTGTGTCAGCTCAGTTTATGACAAAAAGAAGATTATTAAACTCTGTCACGGCTGATGTGTTCAGTCATACTTCAGCCTGTTTTGTTTGAAACTCATTTGTTAAAAATATCCATTAAAATTAAGGACACAATTTACATTTAGTCATTTAGCAGACGCTTTCATCCAAAGAGTTCAGGGAGCAATAAGCGATATGACAAACAGCAGCAATAGTACAATATGTGCTAATACAGAGTTACTAGTTTCAACAAAAGCCAGAACACTACCTGTTGAGAGAAAGAGAGAGGGCTAGTGTACGTTTCTTTTGTTCATTTGAATTGTTCCTACAAAGAATGAAAAAGAAGGACAAATAATGGGTTGATGAGTTGAAATTTGCATCTCGCCATTGTTGAGACATCTCATCTGGAGTCGTCTGTAAAGAAAATGTTGTAAATGCTCTTTAGAAAAGTCTTAACGTCTCCCTGTGGTAAAAAATCAAGTTTAAATGTTGTTTATATGTCTATGTGGTGTTTACAAAAACATCTGCAAGTTTAATGTTTTAAACCATTTCTGAGTAAAACTGAGCCCGGTTGGGGATCTTTGGCGGCAACAGGATTCCGGCGGACTCGACCCTGGAGGGAAGACCAGCGGTCTCGACCCAGGAAGGCAGTCCGGCACTCTCGGCCCTGAGCGGGAATCCAGCAGTCTCAACCCTGGAAGGGAGTCCGGCGTTCTCGTCCCTGGAAGGGAGTCCAGCAGCCTCTAGCCCTGGAGGGGAACCCGGCGGCTTCAACCGCTGCCGCATTGATCCCCTCTGTCTGCTGGGTCCAATTTTGGCTTGTTCATTCTGTCATGATCGCGATGAGTGAGACAACTACAGAGGACCCAGATGCAGACAGCGGGTAAGGGGTTAACATATATTTAATAAATAATAAAACAACCACCCACGAGTGGGTAATAGAACAAAACATGGATACGATAACATGACACGACTACATTGAAACAAAACTTAAATTAACTCTTTGACATAAACTACACATGACTAAACTAACACAACACAGGCACTCACCACAATGAACCACCGCAAGACAGAAGACACAAAACAGAAGACACAAGGGCCTTAAATAAGGGAATAATCAAGATGGGGACAGGTGCAGGGCATGAACTAATTAACAAGCAATAACGAGGTAACGAGAGGATGGGAACAGAGACGAGACCGGAGAGAGCGTATGAAAGTCCAAAAGGGCCAAAAATACCTCTCTCCACACAAAACATGAGATTCTGTCATGTTACTGCCACTAAACCAAGAGAAACATGACATGATGTGGCAGAATCATGACAGGCACCCTCATTTGATGGTGGAGGCACAACCGTGGATGCAGCCACCCTACTGGTAGAGGCATCTCTCATCCCTGACAGCGCAGAAGCTCGTTCTTGACACCGCAGCTTTTCAGTATCAGCTTTCAACTGTGCCACCAATTCTCTCAACTTGTTCACCCCTCTCCATTACAAAAGTGAAATCACTTATCACGAAAATTGGGGAAACAACCCAGCTGAGAAATTCATATGATGTTATTAGGAGAGTTTTAAGATATTTAGAGAGTTCATTTAAGTGTCATGACTCTTTGACTACGCCACTCCACAATATGGGGAATCAGACCCAATTAGGGCAAACAGGTTCAATACCAGAGAGAAAATATTTAAGGCCAGAGACGTGGTTACAAATGTAGAAGATTTTTATTAAATCCTAATTATTTCAATATAAAAAATAACCTTTGCTATGTACCGTTTTTTGGACTGCTCAGGTACGAAACACACATAACCATGAAAGAAAAGACAATGGTGATTAGGGGGGAAGAGGCATGGATTAGCTCATTTACATTTACATTTAGTCATTTGGCAGACGCTTTTATCCAAAGCGACTTACAGATGAGGAAACATTGGAAGCAATTATAACAACATAGGCAACAAAATACATAAGTACATCAAACTAGTCCATTAAAGCCTAGCACAGTATACAAAGCTAAGAATAGTGAGGTTAGTATTTTGTTTGTGTTTATTTATTTTTTTTAAGAAGGAAAGGGAAGAGAATTAGGATGAATCAATCAGCGACGTGTTTATGGAAGAGATGCGTTTTCAGGTGTTTTTTAAAGATAGCATCAGAGTCTGCTGATCTTGTAGCAGCAGGTAGATCATTCCACCAATGTGGAACAGATCCAGAGAAGGTACGGGAGAGAACCTCCCGTAAAGGGTTAATTAACTGCTGCCTGCAATTGGGTTCTTCCTCCACGTTCATCCACGCTCACGACAGAACGAACAAGCCAACTCCGAACCCAGCAGGCAAAATGGAGGCAAGGCGAGCGACCCAGGCTCATCGCCTCTTCTGTTTACGCCAGGGTCACTCCGACGTATTGGAGTTTGCGGACCGCTTCTTTGAGACGGCAGGAAAGATGGTCCACAATGACGGCCTCAACCAACCACTAGCGCGGTGGGAGATGCTGAGACCTCTGAGCTTCACGGACCTGATCAGATATGTCATGAATCGGCCGGAGCCCAGGGTCTCAGTCCAGCCCAGTTTTCCCCTCCGCTGGCCACCATCCCCGAGGGCCGTACCCTGCAAATCGGGGTTATGGGCATCCCCACACCATCCAATCCACCACCTACAGCATCTCCACTCGCAGTCAGCCTTGGTGGCAAGCGGGGGAGGCGAGAATCCTGAGGGGTCCTCGTCAGAGGCCTCCAACCGGGAGACAGCCATGCCCTCACCTCCAGCCGACCATCGGACGGGTGGCTCGGTTGAAGAAGAAGAGGCAACGGAGGAGGGCGCAGGATCCAGTGTCCAGTCCAGCATCCAGTCCCGTGTCCAGTGTCCCCTGTCCGGTCCAGTGTCCAGTCCGGCGCAGCAGTTGGAGTATAGTCCTAGCCAGGTGCAGAGTCCTGCCCAGGTGCCGAGTCCTGCCCAAGTGTCCAGTCCTACCCAGCCGCAGGCCTCCAGTCAAGTGTCCAGTTCTGCCCAGCCGCAGGCCTCCAGTCAAGTGTCCAGTCCTGCCCAGCCGCAGGCCTCCAGTCAAGTGTCCAGTCTTGCCCAGCCGCAGGCCTCCAGTCATGTGTCCAGTCCTGCCCAGCCGCAGGCCTCCAGTCAAGTGTCCAGTCCTGCCCAGCCGCAGGCCTCCAGTCAAGTGTCCAGTCCTGCCCAGTCGTAGGCCTCCAGTCAAGTGTCCAGTCCTGCCCAGACGCAATCCTCCAGTCAAGTGTCCAGTCCTGCCCAGCCACTGACCCAGCCGGCCTTCCAGCCGGTGAACCAACCGGTCCCCAGCCTTGTCAGGCCGACAATCCAGTCCGCAGTTCCCCCCTGGATGTCCCCCAGGACCCCACGCTCTCGAGTGCCTCCTGGACTTTGTTGTGCCCCCATGGACTCTGTTGTTGGTCTTTATTTTGATAGTCTCTGTGTGACGTTGTGCTAAGATAGTAGTTTGTTTTTGCCCCCCATGTGGGAAGTATTTGTTTTATATTTTAGTTTTGGTCAGTGTTTTCTAAGTTAATGAAGACTGTAATAAGACAAAACAGAAAACAAACACCCACAATGGGGGGAAACACTAACCAAAATCTCATAGCATTAATACATTAATAAGAAGTTGCACGGCAAAAAATATGGACGAATTCAAAAAGAATCTTAATACCCAAAATTGGTGTGAGGTTTACACAGAAAGTGATGCAAGTGTCGCATATGATACTTTCCTGTATAGATTTACTGAGTTGTATAATATTAATTGCCCTATGAAGTTGATTCAAAACCAAGAGACCAAATCAGCAAAAAAGCCATGGATAACTAAGGGCATTGAAACTATTGAGACGGAAGATAAATATAAAAAAATTAAATAAACTGGTAACTATTATCTGAAATAGTAATAAACAACATTTGCACACCCTCTTTGAACAATAAAAGCTAAATAGGCAAGGAACTTGGAAAGTACTAAACAAAATTATTAAAAAAACAAATATCAAACTTGAATGTCCAAGTTATTTCATAAATGACAATGAAGTCCTTATTAGAAATTCAAAGGAGCTAGCAAACAAATTTTATGACTACTGATGAACATTTCTTCAATGTTCTGCGTGTTCAAAATTGGAGAGAGGCCAGTTAAGAAAATGTTGAAATTTATTGATCAGAAGTCTCAAACAATACAGCTGGTGGGTGGGTACCTCAGATACAAAATCTCAGACAAAGGACCGACCCCGAAAAACAGTTTCACGGCTTTTTATAATATTTCACGACGGGTCTCTTCTCCAGTTGGGGGTTAGGACTCATCCAATCAGCTTTCTCTTCTTTGTCCTGTCTCAGCCAACCAGGTCACACTGCTTTGCTCTCGAATCATCTGCAACATATTATTTAGGAACACTACACACTACATTCCATTGGGCTCCGTGTGTAATCTAATCTTTACACACACACATACCGTTTCCTGTGGAAAAATACACTCAAAATCATCCCCCTTACATATTATGCACAGTTAGTAATCAATAATGAAATCATAAAGCATATTACATGTAAAAGCACGTTTAAACCACAATAAAAATCACAATAAAAATCCTTTGGTCCCTCTCTTGACCACTGAAAGTGGTCATACATCATCACAATCATCGTTATCCAGGAATCGGTCGCCAGACAATAGAGGCATCCAAGATCACCAAACATAACACATACTCCTCCCTTTTCTGCCAACAACATGTCCAGAGCCATACGGTTCTGTATAGCCATCAGTGAAGTTGGTGCTAGCTGTTCCGCTAAACCATCTACTGCATCCCTTATCATATTTGCTAACCTCATCACATTATAATGCTCATAATAAATCCTATCTACATTCTTGTTTGGGGTGACTGGAAAAAGAGCAGCTATTATTGGTATATTCTCAAAACCTGCTGCCACTTGGTTCGCTAGTTTATATTCACCACTTGGTTCGCTAGTTTATATTCATCCGGTACACCTCGTGGAATTCCTATTGCATCGAAATACGTAGGACTATTTAATGATAAATCTACATTTGAACCAATTGCTCTCTTTGTAAAGATGTGTCTCCTACGTCTTCTAGTCAATGTTGCTGAATTCACGTTTTCCGTTCTGACTGCTCTATCTCCTATCAGGGTTATTGGGGCTCCCAGTCTTACCAAAGCACACACTCCCTTTACCTGCTCAGGTATCCTAGTAAACAATCTTCGATCTCCACAAAAATAATACAAACCTGCCCTAGCCCACGTACCTATTTTAGTCCCATTATCTACTATTATCTGATCACACCACTCCTTGTTTATCTTCCCCAGGTTGCTAGTTGGTGATTGACGTTCAATATCATAGTAAGTATAATTTGCTTTCTTTGGTGTAAATGGACCTGCCCGTGAAAGGTTGGTTATTGATGGAAATATTGCTGCTAGTGTGGTAAAATTTTTTGGACTTGCCATCCGTGTCAATGCCAACATAAACTCATAGTCCCACGTATCGTTTTGGTACAACGGGGCTGGTTCAATATATAAATGGGGTCTTGCATTAGCACATCCTACACAATCATCTAAGCTCTGTTCTCTGGCTGTGGTAATTATCCATTCCAGCCACAAATTATTTTCCCCATATCCTGTGGCTCTTTCTATCATATCTTCTGGTTTTAACATGGTGTAATCTATTTCTACTACCCCATTCTTTTGTCCTACCGATAATGGCTCAGCTACTTTCCCATTTCTTTCCTCCTCAGGTGAACTGTCCACAACAAATTTTATTACTGCTTTTCTATCTGTTCCTGGGCTGTGCACCCCCATTATAAGGAAAAACTCCCCTGTATAAATGGCTGATCCTGTTCTGGTGGATATTGAAAGGGTGAGTGGATTTTGGCTTGCACAGTAATCTCTTTGCATTTTGATATCAAATTTTGCCGAGGTACGGGTCCAAAGGCTGGGTTCTTTCGGGGTCCAACCACCGGTATATGCTATTACCTTATTCCATGACGGACACCATTCGCCCCTATGGGTTTGCCTAGACTGGTACGCCTTACAAACATTGTCAATATTCCCGTCCATACATACATATACCTCGTACCCCCTCCATGAGCTATTTTTCCCCCGCAATTTATAACAGCGCATAGGACGAAAGTAAATGATGTGGTCTTACCCCAAACATAGTTAATTACGAGTTGTTCACATGGTAACCTCGTATCGGCTATGGCCCTTTTGTGTCTCGGTTTCGATATGGTGTTGTTGCTTTCCTGACCCTCAGTTAGGCTAAATATTATTCCTTCTATAACTCCTAAGATTATTAATAGGATCCCCAACAGTTTACAGTTTTCCCACCGCTTCATCTCGTTACCCTCTCTTGGACTTTAAAGGAACAATAAACACAATCTTGAAAATTTTAAATGGTTGAACACACAGTATACTTAATGGAAATATGCGATTAAGGAAAAATATATATTGTTAAAATCACACAAACTGTACCTAATTGTAAGGAATAAATGGTTATACGTTCATGATTATGACAATATAAAAATCACAATAGCAATATAAAAATATGAAAAATATGGAAAATACTGGATATAAAAAATATAAAAACTGTGAATATAAAAATATGAAAAATAGTAAATATGGAAAATGTGAATATTAAAATATGAAAAATCACAATAACAACAATATATATTAATTAGAAAGAATTAGAAAGAAAATTAAGATATAGAGATTACGATAAAAATTAATATGAAAATGTTGATAACCCTTGATTATAATGAGTATATAGTTATCACTATCTGTACTCCTGTGAACACCTATCTACATTTACATTTAGTCATTTAGCAGACGCTTTTATCCAAAGCGACTTACAGATGAGGGAACATTGGAAGCAATTATAACAACATAGGCAACAAAATACATAAGTGCATCAAACTAGTCCATTAAAGCCTAGCACAGTATAAAAAGCTAAGAATAGTGAGGTTAGTAATTTATTTATTTTTTTATAGAAGGAAAGGGAAGAGAATTAGGAAAAATCAATCAGTGACGTGTTGACGGAAGAGATGCGTTTTTAGGCGTTTTTTAAAGATGGCAACCGAGTCTGCTGATCTTGTAGCAGCTGGTAGATCGTTCCACCAATGTGGAACAGATCCAGAGAAGGTACGGGAGAGTGACTTTTTTCCTTTTTGGGATGGTACCACTAGTCGTTGTTCCTTTGCAGACCGCAGTGATCTGGCAGGAACATAGATCTGCATTAGCGAGTGGAGATACGATGGTGCAGATCCGGTGTTGGTCTTGTAGGCCAGGAGCAAAGCTTTGAACTCTATGCGGGCGGCAACAGGGAGCCAGTGTAACCTGATGAAGAGCGGAGTTACATGCGCTCTCTTCGGTTCATTGAAGACCACTCTTGCCGCCGCATTCTGGATCATCTGGAGAGGTTTGATTGTGCAAGCAGGAAGTCCAGCCAGAAGCGCATTGCAATAATCCAGTTTGGACAGGACAAGAGCCTGGACTAGGACTTGCGTAGAGTGCTCCGATAGGAAAGGTCTAATTTTCCTAATGTTGTAGAGGATGAATCTACAGGACCGGGTGGTGCTGGCAACATGACTTGTGAGGTTAAGCCGATCATCGATTACCACCCCCAGGTTTCTGGCTGTGCTGGACGGTGTAATCGTTGATGAGCCTAGTTGAATGGTAAGGTTGTGGTGAATCTTTGGGTTGGCCGGGATCACAAGCAGTTCCGTTTTTGCAAGGTTTAGCTTCAGGTGATGATCCTTCATCCAAAGCGAGATGTCACTCAGGCATGCCGCGATGCGAGCAGCGACCGTCGGATCGTCCGGTTGAAATGACAAGTAGAGTTGTGTGTCGTCGGCATAGCAGTGATAGGAGAAGCCATGCTTCTGAACGACCGAGCCGAGGGATGTCATGTAAATGGAGAAGAGTAGCGGTCCAAGCACTGAGCCCTGTGGCACCCCCGTGTTGAGCTGTTGGGACGCGGAGACCTCATCTCTCAAGGATACTCTGAATGACCTACCCGAGAGGTAGGACTCAAACCATTGCAACGCCATTCCAGAGACACCCATAGCACTGAGGGAAGATATACTCTATCTCAATATACTCTTGACTTTTTGAAAATCTAAATTGTCCAAACCACAGCTTTTTTTGCACTAGATTAGATTTTTAATGCCACTGTTGTTGATGCTTGTGTCCCACTTTCTGCTCCACTTTCTGCTGCTCCAGAGATACCCTCCCTCTCTTGGACCTGAGCCCTCAGGTCCACAGCAGTCTCTGACAGCGACCTGTTTGGTGGATCACAGTTAACACAAGATGACAAGTGATACCAGGTGTCGCCCTTGCCGGATAGACGGACACAATGTGACGTCCTTGCCGTCACTTTCAGAGGCTCCGTCCAGCGCGGCTCATTCCACTTCCTTCGAAACTTCTTCAGGCACACCCACTGTGAACGGGGCTCGACAGGTTCTTCAGCAATGTCAGAGGGAGTCTGCTGAGAGAAATGTTGAATCATAGCAGTCAGTTTATCAAAATATACACAATGTGAAAGTGGTACACAGGTGTCCGGCTTCAGCAGCGTCGACGGTCCTGGAAAAGATCTACCTGTAAGCAATTCAAAAGGTGTAAAGCCAGTGATTCTTTTAACAGAGGAACGTACAGACATAAGAGCCAACGGAAGAGCTGATAGCCATGATAATTTGGTCTGTGCACAGATTTTAGCCAATTTAAGTTTCAGCGTTAGGTTCATCCGTTCGACCTTACCTTGCGATTCAGGATGATAGACAGCTGGGGTCAGCTGTGGCCTAATGGTTAGAGCGTTGGGCTTGTGATCAGAAGGTTGCCGGTTCTAATCTCAGTGCCAGCAGGTCATGACTGAAGGGCCCTTGAGCAAGGCACCTTACCCCTGATTGCTCTGCAGTAATGTGCCACTGTATAAAAACTACTTGTAAGTCGCTTTGGATAAAAGCGTCTGCCAAATGAATAAATGTAAATGTAAATGTAGACGGCCCCAAACGCATGCGTTAGACCCAGCGATTTCTCTACGATGTTTAAATGCTCATTTTTGAAATGCGAGCCGGTATCTGACCAGATACGCCTGGGAAAACCGTAATGAGGGATGTAATGATGGTTTGACGTTATGTTTTTGACAAATGTTGCATGAAAGTACCAAGTTAGACACCATAGCCGTCAAAAAAGGATGCCACCATGTTGTCAATGTTTGTCGACAGTTCTTCTGGTGTGCATTTGCCATGTTTGATGAACATTCGATCAATGTTCTGCGCGTTCAAAATTGGAGAGAGGCCAGTCAAAGTAAAATCTTGAAGTTTATTGATCAGAAGATTAAAACAAAATACATCAGCTGTGTACACCAGCCGATGGGTGGGTGGGCTGCCTTAGACTCAGTCTTACAAAAAGAACTGATATCTTTACAACGGCCCGACCGACAACCAGAAAAACAATTTCACAGCATATTTATAATATTTCTTGGGGTGCCTCTTCTTCAGCTGGGGTCCAATCAGCTTTCTCTCCTCTTTGTCTTGTCTCAGCCAACCAGCTCACTGCCTTGTTTTTCAAATCACCTTCCATCTGTAAGACATTACATGATACCCTCACACATTCCAACACGCTCTGTGCGTAACCTGACCTTAACACACACACATACCAATTTCCTATGGAAAAAGCCCTCAGTATGAGTCCTAAATCCTTGGTGCACATACTGGTTATATTTTAACGTATAAGGCACGTTTGTAATCAATAAAACCACAACATATTAAATGTAAAGAAACACATCATAAAAATCCTTCAGTCCCCCTCTTGACCATTAAAAATGGTCACAAATCATCACAAACATCATTATCATCCTCATCTAGGAAGTGGTCTGCCAGACAATAGAGGCATGGTATATTTTTCTAGGTGTGAGACCTTTCGGGGTCCCACCACCAGTATATTCTATTACCTCATGCCATGACGGACACCATTCACCCCTATGGGTTCAGGATCAATGTCAGATTGAGTCTGCTGAGAGAAATGTTTAATCAAAAAAATCAAAAAGTCAGTTTGTCAAAATATACACAATCTGAAAATGGTACACAGGTGTCCGGATTCACTGACTGCACATTTTCCATACATATGGGACTCATTTTTCCCAAATCGTTCTTTCCCTTTTTATTCCCTTTTATCATTCAGCAAGGCTTTAATACTTGCCGTTGTTTTAAAAGCGCCCTTTCTCATTCAGCAAGGCTTTGATACTTGCTGTTGTTTTAAAGGGATTTAACAACTTATTCACTTTTATCATACAGCAAGGTTCGTTGGTGTTTTAATAAAGGCTTTGATACTTGCCGTTGTTTTAAAAGCGCCCTTTCTCATTCAGCAAGGCTTTGATACTTGCCGTTGTTTTAAAGGGATTTTAACAACTTATTCACTTTTATCATACAGCAAAGGCTTTGATACTTGCCGTTGTTTTAAAAGCGCCCTTTCTCACACAGCAAGGCTTTGATACTTGCCGTTGTTTTAAAGGGATTTAACAACTTATTCACTTTTATCATACAGCAAGGCTTTGATACTTGCCGGCAAGGCTTTGATACTTGCCGTTGTTTTAAAAGCGCCCTTTCTCATGCAGCAAGGCTTTGATACTTGCAGGTGTTTTAAAGGGATTTAAACAACAAAATAAAAATAAAAATATCCTTTTATTCTGATCAACAAATATCAATGATTCTAAATTTTTAATCAATGGTACCGATATACTTCAAACTCAACACATAAATTTGGAATATCCAATCTGCAGAAGTTTATTTAAACAGGTCTCTGCTCACCTTATTTAATTCTGTCGACAGCGTGTTGAAGTTCAAAAGTTGTCTCGTCCCAATTTTCGGTCACTCTCCGAGTTTTACAATTCTTTTTAGGTGCCTTTTTCTCCAACCGCGTCAGGGTCACCATCTGATGAACATTAAATCAATGTTCTGCGCGTTCAAAATTGGAGAGAGGCCAGTCAAAGTAAAATCTTGAAGTTTATTGATCAGAAGATTAAAACAAAATACATCAGCTGTCTACACCAGCCGATGGGTGGGTGGGCTGCCTTAGACTCAGTCTTACAAAAAGAACTGATATCTTTACAACGGCCCGACCGACAACCAGAAAAACAACTTCATAGCATATTTATAATATTTCTTGGGGTGCCTCTTCTTCAGCTGGGGTCCAATCAGCTTTCTCTCCTCTTTGTCTTGTCTCAGCCAATCAGCTCACTGCCTTGTTTTTCAAATCACCTTCCATCTGTAAGACATTACATGATACCCTCACACATTCCAACACGCTCTGTGCGTAACCTGACCTTAACACACACAAATACCCATTTCCTATGGAAAAAGCCCTCAGTATGAGTCCTAAATCCTTGGTGCACATACTGGTTATATTTTGTAAAGGCACGTTTAAACCACAATAAAAAACACAATAAAAAACCCTCATGTTCCCCAAGTGTTTCTCTGCGGAAAAATGGGAAAAATTTCCCAAATAAACAGTCGGGCGTACCATCATGGGCACCCAAAACCCCGCCGGGGTTTGGGGCGCAAAAACACCCCCCCCCTCCCCCCGGGCGCGCGCTCTGTGTTTTATAGAGCGCCCCACAAATTTTTTCCCCCAACAACCGGGGGGATATCAACCCCCCCAACACCGCGTTTTTTTTTTTTTTTAATAAAAAAAATCACCCCCTGGGGGCACGACAGCTAGTCTTCCTGGGGTCCAAACAATACATACAAAACCCAATAATTACAGTCACAGTTACTGATAACAATATCCTATATAATTACACATAAAAGAACAAAATGAAGTAACAATACAAGAAGTACTAATAAAAATAAAAATAATGCAAAACAACATAGCACATAATACAGCCTCACATAACCAATCCAGACGATTTTATTATGTTAAAAACAAATACGTTCTTAGTCTTTTTTTGAAAGCAGTTTTTCCCTTAATTTCCCGAACCCCAACTGGAAGATTGTTCCAAAACACAATTGACCTATAAAACACGGTCCTCTTCATAGAGTCAGATTTTGGTAGGGGTAAAGAGATCTGTCGACTATGCGCCCCTCTTGTGTAATGAGAATGCATATCTGAATGGTAAATTAAATTGTCATAAAAAAATTTTGGAATCCGAGTGTTAATAATTCTATGAAAATATACTAACATATTAGCGGATAGTCTGTACTTGACCAGCGGCCAAGCCAGACTTTCATGCATCTCAGCGACACTAGTTCTCGGAGAACAACCAAGAACCAGTCTTGCAGCCTTATTTTGAGCCACTTGTAATTTTTTTAAATGACTGCTTGATGCAGCAGACCATACAACAGAACAGTAATCTAAATGACACAAAACCAATGTACAAACAACACGACTAAACAACCGTGAATTTAGAAATTGTGCACATTTCCGCGTTACTGCAACAGCTCTGCCCATTTTAGCAACAACTTTGTTGATGTGGTCAGACCATGACCATGTAGAATCAAGCCAAAGTCCAAGAAGCTTCACCTTTTTTACTTGCTGTACATTTTGACCATTTACTTGTATATTCATTTTAGGATTATCAGATAATCTATACTTAGAACCAAATATTATACTAGTAGTTTTTAAAATATTAAGGACAAGTTTATTTGTTTTAATCCAGTTATGCAATTTGCTAATCTCACAAGACAGAACCTGATTAAGCTCTGAACATGTAGAGGCTGCATAATAAAGAGTAGAATCATCCGCAAACATAGTCAATTTAGCCTTACTGAGTAAATACGGCATATCATTTGTAAAAATCGTAAATAACAAAGGTCCGAGGCAACTTCCTTGAAAAATGCCACAATCCAGGGACTTGCTAGAAGATAATGCACCGTTAAAATAAACTCTTTGCGACCTCTCCGACAAATAGCTCTTAAACCACTTGATAGATGAGGAAGTAAAACCATAACTAATAAGTTTGGAAATCAAAATTTCATGGTCAATCACATCAAAGGCAGCACTGAAGTCTAGTAGTAGTGTACCCACTAGCATTGAGTTATCAATCGATGTTAGCCAGCTATCCGACATTTGTGTCATTGCAGTGCAGGTGGAATGACCATTCCTATAAGCATGCTGAGAATTTGTAGTCAAATCATTGTTATCAAAGTAACCTTGTACTTGCTCAGATACCATCTTTTCTAGTAATTTACTTAGACTAGGTAAAATGCTAATAGGCCTACTATTTGGACCACAGAAAGTTGATTTTGTGTCTTTGGGTAAGGGGATTATCTTACTCTCCTTCCAAAGTTTTGGACACACACCACTAATCAGACATCTGTTAAAAATGTGACAAATAGGTTTAGAAATATGTCCAGCTGATACCTTCAACAGCCGACTATCCAAGTTGTCTGTACCAGCAGACCCACCAACAGTCAAAGATCTCAGCAACATTTCCACCTGCACAACATTAACCTGATGAAATTCAAAACTACACAATTTATCTTTCATAATACATCTTTCAATTAGCTCATTTGAGTGGGAATCAACAGCGCATTTGATTGTCTCTCTAAGTTTCGAAACCTTATTAACAAAATAGTCATTAAAATAATTTGCAATCTGTATTGGCTTAGTCAAGTAAACTCCATTCAATTCAACAAAAGAAGTACAAGTAGATTTTTTCCCCATGATTTCATTGAGTACGTTCCACATTCTCTTGCTATCTGTACCACTGTCGTCAATTCTCTTCTGAAAATATTTTTTCTTTTTCGCTCTGTTCTCCTTGGTCACCTGATTCCTTAGAGTACAATAAAATTTTCTGTCCTCCAAGGAGTCAGAAAAAACCGCAACCTTTTTAGCCTCTTCCCTTATAGCCATTAAGCTCCTTAACTCAGTATCAACCCTAGGAGCACTTTTGGCTTTCACTGTGAATTTCTTTAGTGGGGCATGATAGTTAACAACTCTCATAAAACAATCCATAAATAAATTAAGGGATACATCCACATCATCAATGTCACTTATCAAATTCCATTTAATCTTATCCAAGTCATTTAGAAAACACTCCTCATTAAATACCCTATAAGATCTATTCATAATAATTTTAGGACAGGCTCTAGGTAGCTTAGTTTTCCTGGAGACAGCAATACAGTTGTGATCACTAAAGCCAACTGTTACAGAAATAGGCGTTGAGCACATATCAGGATTATTAGTGTAAATGTGATCAATACATTTAGATGTTAAAGATCCTGTATTATTCCTAGAAACTCTTGTTGGTTGATCTATTAATTGAGATAAACCACAGGTGTCTGTCATGGTTTTAATCTCATTCTTCAGAGGGCAAGTATCAGACAGCCAATCAATATTAAGATCACCCAGCCAGTATAACTCTCTGTTTTCTTCAGTCACCTTATCTAGCATATTACATAAACCCTTTACATACTCTATCCTGGCACTAGGTGGCCTATAACAACACCCAAGAATAATTGGTTTTAGATGTGGAAGATGTACCTGTAACCATAACACTTCAACATCAACAACCATTAAGTCATGTCTCATTTTAACAGGGAAATGATCCCGTATATAAATGGCAACACCACCTCCAAACCTGTTTCGATCATTTCTATAAATAGAAAACCCCCCTATATCAACATCTGAATTGTCTATGAAGTGATCCAGATGAGTTTCGGAAATCATAAGTATGTCTATTTTGTTTAGTTGCAAAAATACAGACAAGTCTTGAATTTTGTTCCTTAGACTACATATATTAATATGTGCGGGTATTAAACCTTTGGGTGGTTTTTTTTTTTTGGTTTTTTTGTTTGAAAATAAAAAATTCTTTTTTTTTTATTTGGTTGTTTTTTTTTTTCCCTTGGTTTTTTTTTTTTTTTTAAAATTTTTTGTTTATTTTTCTCCCGCGCACAAACACACACACACAAAAAAAAAAAAATTTTTATATTAAGTTTTAATTTTTTTGGGGGGGGAATATAATTATTCTTCGAAGCGCGGGGTTGTGGGGCGTGTGGTGTGGGGGGGGTGGGGGGGGGGGGGGGCGCACCTCCTCTTTTTGTCGGCGGGGTGGGGGGGGCGGCCGCCCCCCCCCGCCGGGGAGTTGGTGTTTTTTTTTTTTTTTTTTCGTGGTGGTTTTTGTTTTTGGTTGGTGGTGGGGTGTTTTTTTTTTTTTTTTTTTTTTTTGGTGGTGTTTTTACTTTAAATATAACCAAGTGTGTGAGCCAAGAGTTGGGGATGCTTTTGAGGGCTTTTTTCCATAGGAAATGGGTATGTGTGTGTTAAGGTCAGGTTACGCACAGGTCGTGTTGGAATGTGTGAGGGTATCATGTAATGTCTTACAGATGGAAGGTGATTTGAAAAACAAGGCAGTGAGCTGATTGGCTGAGACAAGACAAAGAGGAGAGAAGCTGATTGGACCCCAGCTGAAGAAGAGGCACACCAAAATATCATAAATATGCTGTGAAATTGTTTTTCTGGGTCGGTCGGGCCGTTGTAAAGATATCAGTTCTTTTTAAGACTGAGTCTAAGGCAGCCCACCCACCCATCGGCTGGTGTACACGGCTGATGTATTTTGTTTTAATCTTCTGATCAATAAACTTCAAGATTTTACTTTGACAGGCCTCTCTCCAATTTTGAACGCGCAGAACATTGATCGAATGTTCTACAGATGGTGACTTCCGACGTGATTGGAGAAAAAGGCATTTAAAAAGAAGAATCGGGACGAGACAACTTTTGACTTCAACACGCTGTCGACAGAATAAAATAAGGTGAGCAGAGACCAGTTTAAATCAAACTTCTGCAGATTGGATATTCCAAATTTATGTGTTGAGTTTGGAGTATATCGTACCATTGATTAAAAATTTAGAATCATTGATATTTGTTGATCAGAATAAAAGGATTTTTTTATTTTTATTAAGTTGTTAAATCCCTTTAAAACAACGGCAAGTATTAAAGCCTTGCTGAATGAGAAAGGGCGCTTTTAAAACAACGGCAAGTATCAAGGAAGCCTTGCTGTATGATAAAAGTGAATAAGTTGTTAAATCCCTTTAAAACAACGGCAAGTATCAAAGCCTTGCTGAATGAGAAAGGGCGCTTTTAAAACAACGGCAAGTATCAAAGCCTTGCTGAATGAGAAAGGGGCGCTTTAAAACAACGGCAAGTATTAAAGCCTTGCTGAATGAGAAAGGGTGCTTTTAAAACAACGGCAAGTATCGAAGCCTTGCTGTATGATAAAAGTGAATAAGTTGTTAAATCCCTTTAAAACAACGGCAAGTATCAAAGCCTTGCTGAATGAGAAAGGGCGCTTTTAAAACAACGGCAAGTATTAAAGCCTTGCTGAATGATAAAAGGGAATAAAAAGGGAAAGAACGATTTGGGAAAAATGAGTCCCATATGTATGGAAAATGTGCAGTCGGTGAATCCGGACACCTGTGTACCATTTTCAGATTGTGTATATTTTGACAAACTAACTGTTTTGATTAAACATTTCTCTCAGCAGACTCAATCTGACATTGATCCTGAACCCATAGGGGTGAATGGTGTCCGTCATGGGATGAGGTAATAGAATATACTGGTGGTGGGAGCCCGAAAGATCTCACACCTAGAAAAATATACCATGCCTCTATTGTCTGGTGACCACTTCCTAGATGAGGATGATAATGATGTTTGTGATGATTTGTGACCATTTTTTAATGGTCAAGAGGGGGACTGAAGGATTTTTATTGTGTTTTTTATTGTGGTTTAAACGTGCCTTTACAAAATATAACCAAGTGTGTGAGCCAAGAGTTGGGGATGCTTTTGAGGGCTTTTTTCCATAGGAAATGGGTATGTGTGTGTTAAGGTCAGGTTACGCACAGGTCGTGTTGGAATGTGTGAGGGTATCATGTAATGTCTTAAAGATGGAAGGTGATTTGAAAAACAAGGCAGTGAGCTGATTGGCTGAGACAAGACAAAGAGGAGAGAAGCTGATTGGACCCCAGCTGAAGAAGAGGCACACCAAAATATTATAAATATGCTGTGAAATTGTTTTTCTGGGTCGGTCGGGCCGTTGTAAAGATATCAGTTCTTTTTGTAAGACTGAGTCTAAGGCAGCCCACCCACCCATCGGCTGGTGTACACGGCTGATGTATTTTGTTTTAATCTTCTGATCAATAAACTTCAAGATTTTACTTTGACAGGCCTCTCTCCAATTTTGAACGCGCAGAACATTGATCGAATGTTCTACAGAGACCGCAATTAGTTCTGCTCTCTGTGCTGACTGCTTGCCTTCTATTTTTGCGGCTTCCCTAGTGGTGTAACCTAAGTCTGTTTGCTGCACAACAGAGTAAGCCGAGACCAAAGAGCCGTCATGAGCTCTGAAACAGCACCCCTCCGTGAAAAGTGTAATCACGTCCGAGGCTTCAGGGATAGGGGTTGCAGTTAAGTCCTGGCGAACACGAGATGCCAGGTCAGTGATTGGTGCACAGTCATGTGGTTCCCCTTTGGTGAACAAATCTGCCATGTTAATGCCGTCGTGTTTATATGTTATGTTTGGCGCCATTAGACATTTGGACAGTTTTCTCTGCCTCAACGGTGAAAATGTAAATGATTCAGAGTTGACCTACGACATGACAGAGTGCGTGGTCAGGACCGTTAACTGATGACCCATCACACTGTGTGATGTCTTTTCAATGATCTTTGCCAATCCTGCAGCGAACCTGGCACAAGCCGGCTGGCGTTGTTCAATGGCGTCCATTAGGACACTGACATACATGAGCACACGTCTAGCACTAGACTGCTTCTGGAAAAGTACTCCATGTGCGCTATTCCCTGTTTCAGAAACGTCCAGGAAAAATGCCTTGCTGTAATCAGGGCTATGCAGATATGCTGCATGTGACAGCTCCCCTTTCAATTTAGTGAACGCGGTTTCTGCTTCAGATCTCGTAATGGCTTGGTGACCGCTACATACATAGGTGTCATGATTCTCGTTGGGTGAGACACGGAGAGAGGACCCAGGTGCAGACAGCGGTTAAGGGGTTAACATATTTAATAAATAATAAAACAAAGACCCAAGTGGGGGTAACATAACAAAACATGGATACAATATCAAGACAGGACTAAAACTAACTACACTTAAACAAGACTTAAATTAACTTTTGACATGAACTACAAATAACTAAACTAGAGTACAAGACACAAGAACTCACCACATAAACCAAAATGAACCAGCACAAAACAGAAGACACAAGGGCAAGAGGGGAACAGGTGAAGGGCATTAATCAATAACAAGGGTAACGAGAGGATGGGAACAAAGACGAGACCAGAGAGAGTGTATGTAAGACAACAATAATTACCTCTCTCCACATTAAACATGAGGTTCTGTCATGATCCTGCCACTACACTAAGAGAAACATGACATGATGCAGCAGAATCATGACAATAGGGATATAGTTTCTGCTGAAACCTGTCAATCCCAGAAAGGAAAGCATGTCCTTCACATTGTGTGGCTTTGGGTGTGACAAAATGCCATCACGTTGGCGATCAGACAACGTTGTGCCTTGGCCTGTGATTAAACGGCCCATGAAAGTAACAGATGGCCTGCTGACCTGCAGTTTTTCTTTTCTAATCTTGAACCCTGACGCATGCGGCTGTCTCAGAATGGCGCCCGTTGCTTTTAAGCAATCTTCGTTGGTTACGGCTGCCAGCAAAATATCATCAACGTACATTATTAGAACCCAATCTACAGGTAACTCACAATTTATCAGCTGATCTTTCAGGACCTGATTGAATATACCTGGCGATAAAATAAAGCCCTGTGGAAGTCTGTTATAAGAATATTGACATTTTTGGTAGGTAAAAGTCAGGCACGATTTACATTCTTCTGAGATTGGTATACAGAAAAAAGCGTTGGCCAAATCAATGCATGTGAACCATTGGTGAGCTGGGGTTAAATTTGAGATGGCAGTATATGGGTTTGGTACGGCCATTGTTGGTGTTGCCACCAGGCTGTTTACTCGACGCAGATCATGGACTAATCTATATTTGTTTGTGCCTGGTTTCTTGACAGGAAAGATCGGGGTGGAATAATGACACCTTTCTCCACTAAACCTTGAACAGTGGGTGCAATGCCTTCCTCTGCCTCCCTTTTGTTAGGATATTGTGGGACCCAAACTGGTTCTGTCAATTTTAACTGAAATGTAACTGGTTTAATGTTACTGAGGTGATGTGAGGTTCAGCTGTGTCTGCCATTTCATACCATATCTGTTGTTCTGGTGTCAGTGTAACGGGGACTACTACACCCTCTTGTCCTACATATAGGCCATCCCCTGTGAGTGTCCACATTTTGCCCTCAATGTCATGGAACATTTCCTGATATGTGACAGTGTCATTTCGGTCATAAAATAGTGTACAATGCAGGGGGTCGATGGGAGGCAAATAAACAGCTTAGTCTTTGATCCAGGGCCACTGATTCTTATACAGTGCCCTGGCCACTGATTGAGATTATCTAATTCCACCCAATATATGTCTGCCATCTCCTGCAAGTGTCCTCCCAACAAAACCTGCTGGTGGCCCTCTCTATTGTATGCCTGTGAACAGTCGACTTTAGCGCCGTCCGGGAACGTGACTGTGACACCCTCTGGTGAGCATAAAATGTTTGCACCCAATTTAATCAACAGATCTCTGCCCAATAAGGGAACAGGTGCTTTTGTGGAGTACAGAAATGAGTGTGACAGGGACTGATTTGCCACTTTCGTGGTAAGAGGAACAGTAAGATACCAATGTTCTAACCCTCCAGAGAATCCCATAACTCCAACAGTCTTATCACTTAGGTCTTTGTCAGTGATTGTGCCCCTCGTTACTGTTGAGCATGTTGCTCCGGTATCTACCAAAGCTGTTAGTGGCCTGTTGTTAACCACTATAATCATGTAAGGCTCAGCCAAACCTCGCATGATTGTTCTCTGTTGGCCCCTTCAACAATCTCCCGCGCCTACCCCCTGGCCCCATGCTGGGTACATGGGCGCCTGAATCGAGTGGGGAGGTGGGTGTTGTTGCTCCGGGTGTTTTGGAGTTTGTGGTCCTCTGCCACGACCACTGGGCCCACCTCTATGAGGATCCCATCCCCCCGCAGGTGGTCCCATATACTGGCTGTCCCATGCCATGGGACAATCTCTCCACCAATGATCAGTCCCCCCACACTGATGACATGCATCCCTGTGGCGCACCCCTCCCCCACTCGGCTTCCCCTAGCCCATCCGCTATTGCCCCGTGGCCTATACACTCCCCATGGTTCCATTAATTGGAAATTAGGGACATGTCCTCCCTGAGCATAGCCAAAAGTTTTAGGTGTGACTATGGGAATAGGTGGGGTCTGTACCCCGGGCTGCCCGTCAAAGCCGCTGCCCACAAGACATTGTGGCATTTGTTTTGTTTTTTTACTGTCTGCCTTAGCCATTTCTATTTGTAGTTTTAACAATTGTTGCTTTGTCTTTTCTAATTCCTCCTGTTCTTTATCCTGCTTATCGACTGATCTGTCAATATGGAACACCAGATGTCTTTCCCACATTTCGTTGCTGGCTACTGGAGTGTCAGGATTACATTCCATTGCCTGCTTGACACCGTTGGGGGCCCCTGTCATTACGGCAGTTCTAAATATATCACGCGTAATTTGATTATTTAGACTGTTTTCTTCTACCATCTGCTCCCATTCAGCTGCGCATCTAAAATAATAACTCGCTCCAGTCTCACCAGGCTTAATGCGGAACTTAATGTTTTGGTATACGGTTGGGGGTGTTGGAAATTTTTCTCTGAGGGCCCTCGCGATCGCTGTACTGACAGTGGTATACCGTACGTCATTGGGTTCGTCTTCAAGGTTTGCATCCTTCTCAAACTCTGCCATCTGAGAAACAGTAAAAATTTGGCCCAAAAGGCATCTTATGTCTCCTACCGCCAAGGTGGTGCCATGGCACAATGCCATCAACTTTTTAAGCCATCTGCCTCCACCAGATGTAATGGGGGGCAATTTTGCCAGCACAGCTGTCATGTCACTATGGCTCCAGGGCTGGTACTTTGGTACCCCTCGGTTGCCCTGTAACAGAGACATGTTAGTTGCCCCTCCTGACATTAGTTGGGCGTTTGGCACATTAACATTCCTTTCATCATACTCACTGCCTGCGCGACACATACTGTCCCATTGTCTCTCTTGAGGGGGAGTGAATTGACAGGCTGGAGTGGATTGAAAGGCTCTGGTACGACTTCTAGTACCCTGTGACACTGGGGTAGACATCATAGTTCCTTTAATAACTACGTCCCTACATACCTGCAGTGGCCCTCCATCCTCACTGTTATTACATGTTCCCTGTCCCTTCATGTCTTTGTCTTCCTCCTCATTGTGCACTACTCGTGCACTTTGGCTTGTTATGCTATCCTTTCTTTGTAAGGTTTCCTGTTTATTTACCATTAGTTCTAATTGTGCTGTCAACACGTTTATTTGATCCTTTAAAACATCTAGATCTGGCATGTCTACCTCCAACCTGGAATCTTTCACATTCACTTGCACTTGCTGTGATGCTGGTATGTAGGGCGGTGGCAACAGCTTATTCAAATCAGGATACAAGGGGGCGGTCTCAGTATGACACGAGATGCTGGCCCCTGCACTTCCTGACTCTCTCATCAGTTCTTTCTCTGATTTCTCCGACTGCACATGTTCTGTGCTTTTTTTAGGAGAACTCAAAGCAATTGCAGTCAGCGCAATGCGTGTCCACAAACGTAATTCTTCTCTCAGTTTCTCTTCCTCCTTTTTATGCTTATTCTTCTCTAACCACTTCACATCTTTTCCTCCTTCTACATGTTTGTTTAAACTTGTATGCGCTTTTTCCTCCATTTCCCTGATTTTTGGAGTGATCTTAATCAACACTTTCTCATATTCCTTCCACACATTTTCCATACATATCTGACTCCATTTTCTTTCCCAGATTTTTCGTTCCTTTTTATGATTTTTCGGCTCTGACTGAGCCATTAACATATCCAAAAAAATTTCCCACTGCATAACTACTGGTTAACACCCATACTCCGCACACTTCCTCTCAAATTCAGACATTTTACACAATAATATTACAATATACAATACACAATACACAATTAATACACAATTTATCACCTTTTTTTCACCTACTTTTAGCGTGCCATGGGGCTTCAATACCCACCGGCGTTTTAAAAGATTTTTCTATATTTGTTCTGATCAACAAATACCAATGATTTTTAATTTCTAATCAATGGTACGGATATACTTCAAACTCAACACATAAATTTGGAATATCCAATCTGCAGAAGTACGTTTAAACAGGTCTCTGCTTACCTTATCTTATTCTGTCGAGAGTGTGTTGAAATAAAAGTCGTCTCGTCACGATTTTCGGTCAGTCCCCGAGTTTTACAATTGTCTTTAAATGCCTTTTTCTCCAATCGCGTCTGGGGTCACCAACTGATGAACATTTCTTCAATGTTCTGCGTGTTCAAAATTGGAGAGAGGCCAGTTAAGAAAATGTTGAAATTTATTGATCAGAAGTCTCAAACAATACAGCTGCTGGGTGGGTACCTCAGATACAAAATCTCAGACAAAGGACCGACCCCGAAAAACAGTTTCACAGCTTTTTATAATATTTCACGACGGGTCTCTTCTCCAGTTGGGGGTTAGGACTCATCCAATCAGCTTTCTCTTCTTTGTCCTGTCTCAGCCAACCAGGTCACACTGCTTTGCTCTCGAATCATCTGCAACATATTATTTAGGAACACTACACACTACATTCCATTGGGCTCCGTGTGTAATCTAATCTTTACACACATACATACCGTTTCCTGTGGAAAAATACACTCAAAATCATTCTTACTCTTGGCTAACACAACTCACACACTTGGTTATATTTTCAACATATTATGCACAGTTAGTAATCAATAATGAAATCATAAAGCATATCAAATGTAAAAGCACGTTTAAACCACAATAAAAATCACAACCTTTACTACTTTGTTAATTTGGGTTTCGATCTGTCAAAAGGCATAACCGATTCAAAAAAAGCCTTTGATACCATATACATTTTTAATGAATAAACTAGAGCAGTACGGTTTTAGAGGCCGTGCTTACTCATGTTTAGAAAGTTATCTTGACAACAGACACCAGTATATAGATTTTAAAGATCATCAATCAGATAAGTGTAAAGTAACGTGTGGAGTGCCCCAGGGATCTTTGATTGGTCCTAAGTTAATTATTTTATATATTAATGATATTTGTAAGGTATCCGATCTGTAAAAATGTGTCTTGTTCGCAGATGACACAACACTGTATGCATCTTCACCAGCTAATTACTGATGTGACCAGAGAACTATCCAGAATCAAGAGATGGTTTGATCAAAACTAAGTATATTATATTCAGTAATCGACAAATTAAAACTAGCATGATCTTAAAGATTGATGAAGTGGTACTAGAAAGGGTGAATGAAAATACATTTCTTGGAATAATATTAGACCACAAATTATCCTGGAAACCACACATCGCTCATGTTCAATCAAAAATGTCTAAAATAATAGCTACGTAAACGAAGTATTTTCTAAATAAGCGATCGCTGTATATTCTGTATTGTTCTCTGTATATTCTGTATTGTTCTCTTATTGTTCAATACTTTTCTTACTGTGTTGAAATATGGGGCCATACACCACAAACATAAAACCTATTTTATATTACAAAAAAAAAACAATGATAGTCAATCGTTCACCGTGTAATGAACCGACCACCTCTATATTCTGTACATTCAAAGCAATACAATTTCCCGACCTAGTCAGTCTGAATACAGTTGTGTTTATGTTCAAATTCAATAGGAAAATATTGCCTGTAAATATATTATGTTTGTTTGAAAACAGGGAACAGAAATATAACTTAAGAGGAGAGAACATATTTAAAAAACAAATGGTTAGAACAAACTTTAAAATGAACACCATTTCGGTTAAAGGGGTCGACTTGTGGAATGGGCTCCTCTTAAGAGGAGTAATTCCATTCATTATTTCAAAAAACTGTTTAAAATCTTAATGTTTGACAAATATATGGATGCTTAAGGAAAATTGACCAAGATAAGTTTATGTATAATTGTCGTGCACAAATAAAAGAAAAAGAAAAAAGAAACATTTGTAATTATGTGCATATGTGTGTAGGTATGCATGTATGTATATGTGTATGTATACGGATATATATACAGTATGTATATACCCTATGTATGTGTGTATGTATGCATATGTTTATGTATGTACTGTATATTGTTTATGCTAACATCTCGAAGGGTAGACGCTGTTTTGTAAATAGGCCATGCGTAATAAGCCACGGCTTCAGCCTACACCTTTTCGGTTACTCTCCTTGTTTGTAATGAAATTGTTTTTGTTCTATGTCTACGTTTAGTAACCGAATAAAATCATCTTCATCGTTCATCAAACATCTGTCAAATACATGAATGGAATCGGCATGTTTGGGGAAAGTTAGAGTGTTTATTGTTGCAAAGAAATATATCCAAATGTTTCAGCATCTGGTTTATTCTAGAATTACAGGAATAAATAATTGCATGATAACGTTTGTACCAGGCCAAAAAACATTTATAAATATCTCATTCAAGTCAAGTTAAGTCAAGTCAGCTTTATTTATATAGCGCTTTTTACAATTTTCATTGTTACAAAGCAGCTGTACAAGAAAACGTTGACTATAAGTAAAACATAAAAGGTTATGGAAGTCAAAACACAGGTCAAATATCAGACACACAATAAATTCCTATATGCAGTGTTAATTAAATAAGACTATCAAATTCTAGCAGCCCCCCCGGCCAGGCAAACAGTGCAAAACAGTATGAAAACAGTGGCGAGGAACCCAAAACTCCATTGGAGGAGAAAAAAAAAAACCTCAGAGGGAAACCAGGCCTAACCAGGGGATTCCAGTTCCCCTCTGGCAAAAACTTTCTCGCCAAAGCTGCCTTGTTTTTTTCCCTGATTTCCCTGACTCAAATGTAAGTAATTTTCTTTGTATATATGATGTCAAGTAAGGTTTATGTAAATATGGGATGAGTAAATGTGTTAATGGTAGCACTAAGTTTATCTGTTTGTTTGATGCAGAGGGTTCAACATGCTGGCCTGAGCAGGCAGCTCAACTGTCGATAGGACCTTGAGAAAAAGGGGATTAATTGTCTTCGTTTGGCCCACAACATCTTTTGGGATCTAATATTCACTTCAGAATCTACAGTTCACTTTACTGACAGTTACTCGGAACTTGGTTGCGAACAGATGTGGCCTCATCAACTTTGCACTTAAGAACTGTTTCGTCTTGCTCCTGCTACTCTTAAAACTGAACTCTGGGTAACCAAAGACACTGCTAAAAAGACCTGAACTGAACTGTTTGATGTTTCCCTTGCAACTGAATGACCATATGTACACTGTAGTTTACTGACTGTATATTGATTTCTGGTTTAATACACATGGCTCATTGAAAAGTGAAAGTCTCTGGTCCCTTAATTATTTATGTAGCATCAAAAGCATTATTTTAAAAGCAAGTGTTACAAGGCAAAATAAATAAATAATTAGATTTAAGATTATCATTAATAAGTCCCCAGGTCCTTTGTCCAGCTCTATCACCACATCATTTGTCAGGTCTGGGTATGGATTGCGCTCTGCCTGCTCCGGTAACCTTGGACTGCATTCTGCCCGCTCTAGTAACCTTGGAACAATGAAACAAGACTGGCTGAGAGTAGAGTACTGTTCTGCACTCTTTGATGCAACAAATGCATCAGTTGTTATTGCTATATAAATTAAATTAAATTGAATGGAATTAAATTGAATTACCAACTGAGAGCGTAGTGCATGTGAAGGACTGTAATATGTGAGAAGTTCTCTCAAGTAGTGAGGAGCTAAACCATGCAAGGCTTTATAGGTAATAAGCAGGATTTTAAAGTTAATGCGATGCTTTATTGGTAACCAGTGCAAGGTTGACAGAACCGGGCTAATATGCTCATACTTTTTTGTACGTGTAAGAACTCGAGCTGCTACATTTTAGTTCAGTCTGAGTTTTTGTAATAGGCCTGCAGGGCAACCACCTAAAAGTGCATTACAGTAATCTAGTCTTGATGTCATAAAGGCATGTATAAGCTTCTCTGCATCTGATGGTGGAGCACATGACGTAGTTTAGATATATTTTTAATAAAACGCAATTTTACAGGTGTTGGCGACTTGTTTTTCAAATGACAGAGTACTATCGAATAAAAGGGCAAGATTCTTTGCTGAAGATGAGGGTTTTATGGAACATCCATCAATAGTTAAGCAGTATTCTTGGTTGTTACGTAGGGCGGTTTTCGGTCCAATAAGTAGCACTTCTGTATTGTCTGAGTTCAGTTATAAGAAATTGTTACTCATCCACTTTTTTATATCGACTATGCATTCCACTATTCGATGGAATTGCTGTGTTTCATGAGGCTTCGAGGAAATATAAAGTTGCGTATCATCAGCATAACAGTGAAAGCTTACTCCGTGTCGCTTTATTATATCTCCTAAAGGTAGCATGTATAATGCGAAGAGCATAGGCCCTAAGACTGAGCCCTGTGGTACACCGTACTTTACTTGCTCGGATAAATACGATCTAAGCCATTTCAAAGCTATTCCCTTAATGCCGTCATAATCTTCGAAGCTATGTAGGAGCGTGCTGTGGTAAATGGAGTCAAATGCAGCACACTAAGATCTAGCAGCACCAATAGGAGATACAACCTCGGTTAGACGCCATAAGCAGATCCTTTGTAACTCTAATCAGAGCAGTCTCTGTACTGTGATGTGCTCTAAATCCAGACTGGAAATCTTCATTAATCTCATTCCTTTGGAGGAAGGAACATATTTGAGTTGAGACTACTTTTTCCAGAACTTTAGATAAGAAAGGTAGATTCGAAATAGGTCTGTAGTTAACTAGTTCTCCAGGGTCCAGATGGGGTTTTTGACAAGGGGCCTTATAACAGCCGCCATATATGCTTTAAGCACATGTCCTAATGTCAGAGATGAGTTAATTATGCTAAGTAGAGGATCTATAATTTCTGGGAGCATCTCTTTCAGTAGATTTGTAGGTATAAGGTCTAACATGCATGAAGTTGATTTAGATGATCTAATGATTTTAGATAGTTCATCATGATCTATAGTAGAAATAAACTTAATTTCTCCTTAGAGGCGCTGTAGTTAGTCGTTTGTTCAGCGGGTTTCACTTCTGGTTGCATAGTTATAATGTTTTCTTTAATATCTTGGAATTTTTTGTGAAGAAGTTCATAAATTCATCACTGCTCTGCTGGTATAGAGAATCAGTCGTTCACGATTTATTTTTGGTTAATTTAGCCACTGTATCAAATAAAAACCTAGGGTTATGCTGGTTTTCTTCTATTAGTGATGAAAGGTAGGCGGATCTAGACGTTTTTAGGTCTTTCCTGTATTTTTTAATACTATCCTTCCAGGCAGAACGAAATACCTCTAATGTAGTTTTCTTAAAGTTGCGCTCCATTTTTCGTGCCGCTTTCTACGTTATTACTAATGCTAGAGATTTGAGACAATTCAGGCAAATTATCAAGAAACGCACCTTTTGTAGTCAAAGTTATTGTTGTAATTTATGTAGTTGTAACTAAAATCTTGATTTGCCACCATTGGGTAGTGACAGTGGCAGTTTTAGGCACGGGCGAACCGGGCAGTCGCCCGGGGCGGCATTTTTTCATGTCACGTGGGGGGCGGCACCGGCACGAGCAGTAACAAAACTCTGGACCGCCGCAAATCGGTTATCTATTATCTATCATTCATTCATTGTGTGGGGAATTGGCAAATTGGCGCCCCTGCATGCTGAAAAGATAAAGGTCTGCAACTATAATGTTCTCTCTGTGTTATGATTACTATATCCATGTTGTCATCTGAAGGGCTAATTTTCGTTTATCGTAGTTACCGTTTATTAGCCTTTTTGCAGTGTGAATAGACACTTCTGTTTAGCCTAGTCGTTAGAGCGCCCAACTCTCATTCGGACGGACGCCGGTTCGAGGCTCGCGCAGGGCAGGTAGAACCGACAACACTTATACAACAAATTTGGTTTTAAGTCAACAAACACGAGATCTAATTTCACCATAATATTGTGCTTTGCAACAAAACTGTTACAAGTTCAGTTATTATTATTTATTTCCATCAGTTGGGTTAACGTAAGGTCCCGTAATGAGCAAACAGAATTTTCCAATCTGTAGCTAGTTTCTAAGACGAACATAACCTTTGCTATTTATTTGCTACATCACACATGTCATGAATATGAAGGTTTTATGCATGTTTATGACAACTGTCATTAAGTGTTATTCGCTCAATTATGCCATTTTTAATTCAAATATTGTTTGTTTGAGTTCTTTGTTGACAACTTTACATTAACAGTGGGTCAGTTGTGGCCTGGGGGTTAGAGCGTTGGGCTTGTGATCAGAAGGTTGCAGGTTCTAATCTCAGTGTCAGCAGGTCATGACTGAAGGGCCCTTGAGCAAGACACCTTACCCCTGATTGCTCTGCAGTAATGTGACACTGTATAAAACTACTTGTACAAAACACGTGATTACAAATAACCATTAAGAAGATAAACGAATTAAGGCCACTACAGCTGGGTTAAACGTCATATTGGTTTTGACATTGGCTGTCATGAGGCCATTATAACTGTCATGAATCTTTTTCTGACCACTTTTTTTCCAGTGGTACAAATTGAATGTCAGTAAAATATCATTAAGTGTTAATACTCTGTCAAATTGTTTTATAACAATGTCATGTATACTTTTCTTGATCTCAACTACAGTGGTACAATTACATTTTAATGACAAATTCAATTTGTACCACTGTAGTTTAGGTCAAGAAAAATATGACATAATTTAGTTTTTTCGAGGGGGGGGGGCGCTCGAAGATGTTCTCGCCGGGGTGCAATTCACGTCGTCCACATTTATACCGTAAGACAATATTAAATCTAAAGTATGATTAGGAAGGTGAGTAGGTCCTGACACAAGATCAATGATGTTATAAGGTCTGACATTTACTTTGAGTGCTTTAAGCAAATTTACTAATATAAAGTTAAAAACAGCTGTATTCTCCTTCATCTCTTCTTCTTAAAGAAATCTGGCAAGGGCACTGAACCATACTCAACTACAGGTACACATGCGGACTCTATTTATTAACTGTAATGTTTAAAGTTAGTTTCGTTATATGAGGTTGTTCAAAATGAACTATTAAATAACAAAACAACCGTCACGATGTGTGTGCCGACCTCATGTCACGGTGTCATAAACCGCTCACGCTGAATTAAGAGGCGGTGTGTAATTGTTTTAATTCCCGGAGCTTTTAATTTCTAGGAACCGACGCCGGTGACGTCACCACGCCCTGTGGTATTCACGGTGTCCCGCGGGACGAGGCGCGCTCCCCGTGGCGTCTGCACGCGTGCCGTCATTTAAAAGGCTCGAGTGGACGCGCATCGCCCCGCGGTAACGTCTGTATAACGGAACCGGGACTGCATGGAGGGAGCGGCGGAATCGGACGCGCTCGTCCCAGCGAGATCGGCGGCGGAAAGAGCGGCGGCGCTCGCGCGCTTACTGCACCGGGACTGCACGCGCCTGCTGGAGCTCTACGTAAGTAAACGCGCCCGTCTCGCGCTGCGGTAATATCATGCCGGTATAGGAGCCGCTAGATGTGGTCAGATTGTAACGGACCCGTTTCCCCCGTTTATAGTCCGCACGGGTTTCTCTCCACGCGCATGTAACTGTCAGTCATTGTGTTGTGGCGCAGCGATTCTTTAAGGGTTTTACGTCATCACGCAACTTTATTCCATTAACGGAGGTTTGTTGCAGTGCGCGTCCATAGAGCCCCGAGGCCTCGCGCACTTCATCCTTCATATATCGCTGCACGTGTCTGTGTGAATCCATATTATTGTAACGGCACAGTCCTGAGAAAAACACTAGGATGGATTTGAATGGTTATAATAGGAGATGTGTTGTTTTAGTGGGAACTATAATTGAACTGGATTCCTGTCTGGCAATAAAACACCATCACCCACAACACCCTTCATGAAGGAGATTTTGGAACAGAAAACAACTGATCGCAGCCAGTGATCTTAAAGACGTCTAAACGTCTGCGGTAAATATGAGCTGTCAGTGGACGTCTAACCATAGACCAAGAGTAGTCTGGTCATCTATTAAACCACTTCATGTATACAGTGAATACGGGTTTAGACTTAAACTAGGCTGAATAAAATCTAATGGACGTCTAACCATAGACCAAGCAAAGTCTAGTCATCAAACATATAAAGCTTTTATCAAGTAAAAGAACAATTTCACAAATTGGACAGATTAAGATAATAGAAAATTATAAATTATAAAAAATGTAAAGAGAAAACACAATACAGAAAATAGAAAATTACAAAACAAAGCATTTATAAATTAACATTGAAATGCAATACACAAATATAACAATACATTTAAGAAGTTATTCACAATATTTAATAGCGAATCCGATCGTTTAAATGTGCAAAGGGCACCGTTTAAGGGCACAAAGAAGCACTGGTGTTAACAGGTACACCGGCACGTAAGTTAAGTTAGCATTTAAAGCTGACTACACCCGGGTGTATACTGTTACACTGATATCCACTTAAATGTTACGGTTCACATCATAACATATAACGTAGATAAATAATGAACATGTGAAATTTAAAACACAGATACATACTATAGATCTAATCGAAAATGTCCTTGTTTGGTGTAGACTGTCCGTCTCTTTAAAGTGTGCCGTAAATACTATACTACTATACTTAACGGAGACGATGACGGCTATTGCTTGCTGTGATGGGTTATTATTGTGTTGTGATGGAAGCCGTCATCATTTTGTATTTAATCCATTTGAATTTATTTTGTTATTTTAAATGAGCCTTAAGTGTAAGTTGTTACTATTATACTGATTATGCACATCACGCATCATTATTAACACAATGGAGCCACGCTGGTTCCCTCAAACAAGAGCTTATGCAGTTTTCCGTGATTAACAAAGATTTGTGAAATTTATTCAATTCAATTCAACTTTATTTATATAGCGCTTTTCACAATTTGCATTGTTCCAAAGGAGCTTTACAGGGGAAAAATAAAAAATAAAACCCCCCAAAAAAGGGTAAAATACGCTACATGGTGTTTTATATAGTAAATTAAATTATTCTAGTAAATAATATCTAATGTCAGCATCTCCTGGTGGTTTATTTATCATATTTAGCATTAAGTGAATGCTTGGCTGTAAAGATGTGTCTTTAATCTAGATTTAAATTGGGTTAGTGTGTCTGATCCTGGAATAATATCAGGAAGGTTATTCCAGAGTTTAGGTGCTACGTATGAGAAAGCTCGACCCCCTTTGGTGGATTTAGATATTCTAGGTATTATCAAAAGTCCTGAGTTTTGAGATCTTAGAGAGCGTGATGGGTTGTAGTGTGATAGAAGCTCTGTTAGGTAGGTAGGGGCTAAACCCTTTAAGGCTTTATAAGTGATTAAAAGAACTTTAAAGTCAATACGATACTTAATGTGAAGCCAGTGAAGGGTTGATAACATTGGGGTTATGTGATGGTATTTTCTGGACCTGGTTAGAACTCTGGCAGCTGCGTTCTGAACTAACTGTAGTTTGTTTATTGATGATGCAGGACAAACACTAAGTAGTGCATTACAGTAGTCAAGTCTTGAGGTCATAAATGCATGAATAAGCTTCTCCGCGTCAGCAACACACAGAATATTTTGTAGTTTTGCAGCATTTCTTAGGTGGAAAAAGGCTGTTTTTGTGACATTTGAGATGTAATTTGAAATGACAGGTTGCTGTCTAATATAACGTCTAGATCTTTTACTGTATTTGTTGGAGTAACGGCACATCCTTCAACTTGCAGTTTATAATCAGAAATATTTGGTTTGCGTGTCTTTGGTCCGATAAGTAATATTTCAGTTTTATTAGAATTTAAAAGAAGGAAATTACAGGTCATCAATTTTACAAGATCATCTTTACAGATGAACACATATTTGTTACTTTTGAAGCTGAAATACAATCGGCAGAAGTAAAAATCTAACACGATGCTATAAACAGACTATACTTAAGGTCGCTCAAAATCAACGTCACTGCCACAAAGCCTCCGACAACTCTTTCAAACTTCCCATGTTAGTAATTACTCAATGAATAAATCTGCATCTACGTTAAAAGAGATCTATCCCCATGTTGCAATATTTGTGAGCTTTATATGTGCGATTACGCCTTATGTCCCCGCCAAAGGAATTAGTCGCTTTTAGCAACATGTTAGCAACCGCTGTTTTAAAGAAACATTAAAGGTTTAAAATTATATATACTTAGAGCCACGAACCTTATATCGGACACATTTAACAAAAACCCATTAAAAAAAGCCCATAGACTTTGGAGCGATGGAACCTGAAGTCTTTAAATGTTAACTCGCTTCCGTCATCGTCAAAAATACGTCATCTCTGCGGTACTCAATATAGAAACGTTAACATGCATAAACATCCAGTATGTGTAGTGTTGGGTTTGGTGTTGTGGTCGGCACAAACCGTGTTCCTCTTTATCTTGAGTGAAGCAACGTTCTTGTGGTCTCCGTAGTATTTTCTTTAACCATGTGAGGTTTTCACCTGTTTTAGAGGATGAGATCATGATGTCATTCAATCTGACAGATCACTTTAAATACACTTCTTAATGCACAAAACGAAACACTTTTGAAATGCATTTATAGATGTGACTCATGAAACTCCCTCAGTGGGATCTTTTCTTGTTCACAGGTGGGAAGAAAGAGATGACAACAAACATTAACAGTAAACATGAAGTGGGCGCTTCTTCCTGTAATAACTCATTACAACCCTCGTGTCGTCCTCCTCAGAAAGAGCGAGAGAGCTTTCTGTCTCATCACGTCCCGGAAGGTGAGCGCCTGGTTTCTCTCGCCCTCTGTCGCGAGGCTTTGACCACAGATCAGCAGGTGGGTCACGTCCGCTCGGGCCTGAGGAGGTGCACGGAGCTTCTGGAGTGTCTCATCATCCGGGAGGTGGAGGAAATGGGCGAAGAGCTGGAGGGCGAGTACGAGACTCTCCGGAAGGTCGTGAAGGACAGACTGGGTCATCTGGTGCACAGTACCGGAGCTCTGCTGAAGAACAAGGAAGATGGCTGTCCTCCTTCACCGGAGATGAAGTGTGTTGAGGTACAAACACCCGCCCGTGTTTCTAAACCTTTATTTATGGAAACCGAATCCAAATCATTTGAAAAATGATGTCTTCTCTCTTGTCCCCATCCCGGGCATTGTTTGGGTTCACTGCGGAAAGCAGACGTAAGCTTTTGGACACGCATCAAACCTTTGGCAAGCTGCAGCACTAAATCCTAAATCTCTTTTCCAGTAAGCAGTCGACCTCTCTGGAATCCCAACAGCAGTTTCATTCAGGCTGATTTAACACCGTACAAAACCACGTGACATTTCAAGCGATTAAACTCTTTGAAAAATATTTGACAATTATTCCCCTGCTGTTTGTGTTTGTGTGTGTTCTACGACAACAAGATGGAAGAAACTATGTCGCGTAGTTTGAGCAGCGCAGAGACACAGTACTGTAATGTGTGTTTGCCTTTCATCTGCGCTGGTTTGATTGGTGTAACCCATCGGCGGAAATTGGGAAAATACAATAAAGTGTAAAAACAGTGTTGTAGTGCTACACTGAAAACCTGAACATGATGGGAAAATGTTCCCAATTTTAAGTAAGCAGAACTAACAAGTTTTTTGTTGTACTGATGCATGTTAATTAACCCAAAAGATAAAGTTCAACCATAAAAGTCATAAAATAACACTTCATTTCAGTCTCACGCAAAGCATGCTGGGAACTGAACTTCATTCCCAACAAATCGTCTGGAATGACCTTGTTTAAATGAAGTTAGGCTTACCTTAAAAGTAAGAATAATTATCTTTATATCAAATTAAATGTACACAACCTTTAACAGTTTAAATACTTTGAACATTTGGGTTTACAGTGAAAATAGCTCCTGTATTTTGAAATCAGCAGATTTACTGTCATGCCACCCCAGATGTAGTTAAAGTTACTCACTTCCCAACACATTTTGTTCATCACAGATAATGAAAGTGTTTATGAAATCCACTTAAAAATATTCCTGTAGACAAAGAAAAAACTCAAACCTTTCTTGGATCTGGACGAGTTGGCGTTAAGTTTCTCTATTTTTGTTCTGACTGGCTCCTGAAATGGATGTCAGGGTGGGTGTGTACATTTCTATTAAATCTAGAAGCTTCTCTGAATGCAGCCATTTTCTCTCTCGCTTTACACATTTATACTTCACATTCTCAACACAAATACAACGGATATGTTTAAACTTAGAGAAGTGAGCTGCGATGTTAATGTTGACTCTATACAAATGAGTCATGGTGAGAAGAGTGTTTGTGTGAATTTATTCTGTGGCCATATCAATATATATCAGTCTGGATCAAGTCTTTTTTTATGAAATAACGCTGCATAAATGCACAAAATCAGCAGTTTCACTCCTAAGGCACATACGCGTTTCATATAAATATAAGATGATTTTGGAATGATAAATGTTTGTTATGATATAAAGGAGTATGGTGTGTGTCTGGAGACTGATGATAATGTCTGTGCTTCACAGGGTCAGGATGAAGTCGAAGGCTCGGGTAGCTTTGCCGCTAAACTCTGGACGTATCGAGTCTTACTGGAGCTCATCCACTGGACAGATTCGGCTTCTCAGACTCTTCACGTGTTCCACACTGAAAAACAAGGACAACAACACCAGCAGATACTGTAGAAACACACACGTGAATGAAACCTGTCCTGGACTGAATCATGCAGAACACTCATCACACATGCTTCAATAACACATCAACACCATACAAACACCCGCTCTCGCAAACCAGAAGAATAACCAGAAACAATTACATTCTACATACATCACATGTTTAGCAATGTAGACGTTTAAAGGGATAGTTAACTCAAAAATTAAAATGCTGTCATCGTTTACTCACCCTTTATTTATTTCTTCTGCAGAACACAAAAGAAGATATTTTGAACTGAACAGTCCTGGACTACATTCACTTCTATTGTATGATCATAAAACCAATGCAAGCTAGTCTGCTCCAGTCATTCTTCAATATATCTTCTTTGGTGTTCTGCGGAAGAAAAAAAGAGTGATCTGTCCCTTTAAGTTTAGTTCAGGTTTAACTAATATAATTAACAATGTTGAAATCAGAAGTTTCTCTTAAGCATCTCAGACAGAACGTTTTCAGCTGCTAATTCTGTTTAGGTTTTCATACATTTACATCAGTCAAAGTCAAAATGGCATTTGATATTTTAAAATACTGTTGGTTTTCCAGCAGTTTATTGGCATTTTCCATTTTGTTTCAAAGCCTAACCTCGCTTTATTATGACTGAAGCCAGAGGGAAAGCAAAAGAAACCTATTGACAGCACAGAAATTTAGTTTATTTAATAATGATATTTATATAGAGAGAAATGTCTGATGCAGTCTCGCTTCACTGGAGTAAAACAACTTAAGCTCTTGTGTGACATACATCACCTCTGTATCTGTGCTACACACGCCGTTACACGCGTGTCAGTGACATCATCACATCAGAGTCACAGTTTAATCCAATAATCACGATTCCACTTTCTTCTGTTGACACACACTCACAAATAGAGTTGAAGTGAATATGCTTTATAAGAGGGGTCCATAATAACTCCTGCGCCATATTCATGATATCCTTCCTCACATTCAGGTATTCAACATGTCTGGTGTTTATAAAGCTTTAGGAGTTTGATGTATGTATGTATGGTTGTGAGGTGCTTGTCCCACATACATTAAAATACTAAACTCTTTTACCCTGCTGTCCAACAAATGTATTCATATATATATATACACATAAATGTATAAGCCCAAAACAACTAACCCACACTTGACTGTATTAACCGTGCTGATGTGAATCTTACTGTAAACTACTGCTGTTTTATTCATATTTACTTGTGAAGCCGTTTAAAAGTGAAGGCATCGGTGAATAATAGAAATAACATGATTGTTCTTAGCAAAAGAATGACACGATGCCATCTTGATTATTTATAGTTTCATGCAAATATAACACTGTGATGTTTATTGTCTTTCTCTAATACCAGCGATTACCGACAGCTGTAACTGATAATGATGATGATGTTCTGTTTGCTGTGAATGTTGAGTTTTATCTGAAGATGTCTGCACACTAACTGTACGCTTTACAGCAGACTACATGACTGATGTCTCTCATTCTCTTCGATAATTGACAACTGTATAATGTGTGTATGTTTGACATTAATCAATAAATTATCAGAATAGAATTTGATGTGCAATTCTTTGGTGTGTGCGCGTGTGCCAGTAGAGGGTTTGTTTACATCAGGGCATCGTTTACTCGCCCTCATGTCATTTCATACCTGTATAAAGAGAATTATTGTCTGCGCATCAATTCAATTTTATGTATATAGTCAACTTTATTTATATAGCACTGTTTACAATTTTCATTGTTACAAAGCAACGACTATAAGCAAAACATATAAGGTTATGTAAGTCAAAACCTATATGCATTCTATAGAGAATTCTATAGCGCTTTTCACGATGTGCATTGTTCCAAAGCAGCTTTACAGGAGAAAATAAGAAAAACAGAAAAACACAAGAGAGGTAAAACACACAACATGGTGTCTATAGAACAAGTTAAATTATTCTAGTAAATAATATCTAATGTCAGCATCTCCTGGTGGTTTATTTATCATATTTAGCATGAAGTGAATGTTTGTCTGTAAAGATGTGTCTTAAATCTAGATTTAAATTGGTCGAGTGTGTCTGATCCTGGAATAATATCAGGAAGGTTATTCCAGAGTTTAGGTGATACGTATGAGAAAGCTCGACCCCCTTTGGTGGATTTAGTTATTCTAGGTATTATCAAAAGTCCTGAGTTTTGAGATCTCTGAGTTTTGAGATCTTGGAGATCTTTTGAGATCCTTTGAGAGGCTTCCCGTGATGGGTTGTAGTGTGATAGAAGCTCTGTTAGGTAGGTAGGGGCTAAACCCTTTAAGGCTTTATAAGTGATTAAAAGAACTTTAAAGTCAATACGATACTTAATTGTCGTGATCCTAGCCTTGTCTTGGTTGTGTGTACTGTATTGTTGTTGTCGAACTCGTGGGGAGCTGTTTTGATCGAACTCGTGGGGAGCTGTTCTGATTCCGTTCCGGATCCAGTTTGAGGGGCGGGGTCATACCGGCGAGGCTCTTCTCGACTCGGGTGCAGAGGGTAGCTTTTTTTGATTCCACCATCGCTGCTTTGTGGAGGATTCCCATTAAACCTCTCGTCCAGCCCATTTCGGTCCAGACGTTAGCAGGACTCCCGTTCGCCACTATTACTCACGTCACCCCTCACGTAAGACTTTTTCTTTCTGGAAATCATTCTGAGTATTGAGCTGTACATCCTCGATTCCCCCAATACCCCTCTCATATTAGGGCATCCCTGGTTGTCACAGCACAATCCTCACATTGATTGGGTTAAGAATTCTGTGTTAGCCTGGAGCCCTTCTTGTCACGTGTCTTGTTTGGGCGCTGCCCCGTCTCCTGTCTGTGTGTCTTCTGTGTTGCAGGTTGACAGCCCTGACTTGTCTGGGGTCCCGGAGGAATATCACGATTTGAGTCCGGTGTTCAGTAAGTCGCGAGCCACCTCACTCCCTCCGCATCGCCTCTACGACTGCGCCATTGACCTCCTTCCAGGCACTTCTCCGCCCAAGGGGCGTCTCTATTCATTGTCCGCTCCGGAGAGAGAAGCGATGGACAAGTATATCCAGGAAAGCCTACAGACTGGACTCATTCGCCACTCCTCCTCCCCGGCAGGTGCTGGATTCTTCTTTGTCCAGAAGAAGGACGGCTCTTTGCGTCCCTGCATTGATTATCGAGGTTTGAATGAGATTACTGTTAAGAATAAATACCCCTTACCTCTCATGTCAACCGCTTTCAAAATCTTGCAGGGAGCTCAGGTCTTTACTAAGCTAGACCTACGCAATGCCTATCACCTGGTTCGTATCCGGGAGGGGGATGAGTGGAAGACGGCATTTAATACACCTTCGGGACATTTTGAGTATAGAGTTCTCCCTTTCGGTTTGACCAATGCTCCTGCCGTTTTCCAGGGCCTCGTCAATGCCGTGTTGGGCGACATGCTTAATCGCTTTGTGTACCTGGATGACATTCTGATTTATTCCTGTTCTCTCCAGGAACACACCCGACACGTTAGAGAGGTTCTCCAGCATTTATTAGAGAATCAACTTTTTGTCAAGGCGGAGAAGTGCGAATTCCATACTGTCTCAGTTTCGTTCCTTGGCTATGTAGTTTCTCCCAAGGGCATTAACCCTGATCCTGCCAAGATCAGAGCCGTCGCCGAGTGGCCCGTTACCGACTCTCGTAAGGCTCTTCAGCGGTTCCTTGGTTTCACCAATTTTTACCGGCGATTCATCCAGGGTTTCGGCCAGATTGCCGTCCCGCTCACAGCATTAACTTCCACCAAGGTTGCGTTCAGATGGAATGCCCTAGCACAGGTAGCCATAGATAACTTAAGGTCCCGTTTTGTCTCTGCTCCTGTGCTTTGTTTTCCAGAACCTGAACGCCAGTTCATTGTCGAAGTTGATACGTCCGATGTAGGTGCTGTTCTGTCTCAGCGGTCTAGTCAGGATGGGAAGGTGCATCCTTGTGCCTTTTACTCCCATCGCCTTAGCCCTGCCGAGCGAAACTACGACATAGGTAACAGGGAGCTTTTGGCGGTTCGGCTGGCTTTGGGTGAGTGGCGTCACTGGCTGGAGGGAGCAACACAGCCCTTCTTGGTCTGGACGGATCATAAGAACCTCGAATATATCCGTTCAGCCAAGAGGCTTAACTCACGCCAGGCCTGCTGGGCACTCTTCTTTGGTCGGTTTCGCTTCACCATTTCGTACCGGCCAGGTTCTAAGAATATCAAGCCTGACGCACTCTCTTGTCTCTTCGAGGCCCCAGGGGGTGATCCTCCGGCTGTTGCCATTCTCCCCAGCAATATGGTTGTCGGTGCGATCACTTGGGATCTCGAACGGCGAGTGGAGCTGGCCGGCCGAGAGGTGCAAGTACCGGGAGAGTGTCCGGTGGGAAGGTTGTTTGTTCCGGTCATGTTGCGTCCCGAGGTCCTGCAGTGGGGTCATTCTTCCAAGTTGGTCGGCCATCCAGGTCCGTCAGCGGTTTTGGTGGCCCTCCATAGTCTCAGATGTTAGTCAGTTTGTGTTGGCTTGCCCCGTCTGCGCCCAATGTAAATCCTCTCATCGTCCTCCAGCTGGTCTACTACGCCCGCTTCCCATCCCCTCCCGCCCATGGTCACACATTGCCTTGGATTTTGTCACTGGTCTTCGTCCCTCTGGCGGCAACACCGTCATTCTTACGGTGGTGGACCGTTTCTCCAAAGCGGCCCATTTCATTCCCCTGCCCAAGCTTCCCTCTGCCCGGGAGACTTCTCAATTGATGGTGGACAACGTCTTTCGGTTACATGGGTTGCCCTCTGATGTTGTGTCCGATAGGGGGCCTCAGTTCACGTCCCGGTTTTGGAAGGAGTTCTGTAGACAGATCGGGGCCTCAGCGAGTCTGTCTTCAGGTTTTCATCCCCAGACTAATGGGCAGTGTGAGCGAGCCAACCAGGATCTCGAACGTAGATTCCACTGTCTAACATCTCAGACTCCCGGTACCTGGAGCCAACAGCTCTCCTGGATTGAATATGCTCATAATTCCCTTCCGGTCTCCTCCTCAGGTATGTCCCCCTTTGAATGTTCTGTGGGTTACCAACCACCTTTGTTCCCCTCTCAGGAGCTCGACGCTGCGGTTCCCTCTGCTCTGGCCTTCTTTCGGCGCTGTCGTCGCACCTGGACGAGGAACCTCTCAGAGAACCAAAACCTCTCCCCCGACCTATGTGTGTGGTCAGCGGGTATGGCTCTCCACTTTGGACCTTCCTCTCCGGGTGCCCTCTCGGAAGTTGGCACCCAGGTTCATTGGGCCATTCCGTATCACCAAGGTGGTTAATCCGGTGGCGTCCGGCTCAAGCTTTCTCCTAATCTTGGTCGTGTTCACCCTGTTTTTCATGTTTCCAGGGTCAAGCCTGTTGTCATTTCCCCCCTCAACCCCGCTAGTAAACGCCCCTCCCCTCCTCCCCCACATCTCGTGGACGGTGCACCGACTTACACCGTCAGGAAGCTGGATGTACGTCGGCGGGGCCGGGGGCACCAGTATTTGGTGGACTGGAAGGGTTATGGTTCAGAGGAGAGGTGTTGGGTGCCGTCTCGCGACATTCTGGACCGGTCGCTCATTGTGGATTTTCACCGGAGGCAAGGTAAGCCCCCCCGGTGGGGGGGATACTGTCGTGATCCTAGCCTTGTCTTGGTTGTGTGTACTGTATTGTTGTTGTCGAACTCGTGGGGAGCTGTTTTGACAGCTCCGCACGTGTTCAGTGTCTACGTCATTTGCCCCGCCCTCCTTGTCTCCGCTAGGCTTTCCCCGCACCGGGTTTCCATCACGATCACTTTACCACTCATTCATTCTCTCATGCCCCTTTAACTCGTTCCCATTAGTGATTGATTAATTCTCACCTGTAGCTTGTCCCCGCTGTTTAGTTCCCCTCTGTTTAGTCCCTCTTGTCCTCTCGTTCTTTGTCAGATCGTTGTATGTGTTACTTTCGTTCCTGGCTCCTCTTGTCATCGTCTTAGTGAAAGTCATAGTCACAGTCCTGTTATTTATTTTCTTAGCCTAGTCAGAGTCCTCGTAGTTCTGTTCTCTTGCTTGCAAGTTTTGTTTTTGTTTACCCATTAGTTTGCGTTGACGCTCTGGACCTTCGTGCTTTGCACGGTGCTGGCTCATCTCCACTCAACCCGCATCTCTCGTTTGGCTGGCCGACGGGACGAGGCTTTCCCCGCTGTGCGCCTTTTCCGCATCTAGAACCTTTCCCGGTCTGGGTCTTCAAGCAGCTCTCCCGTGAGTGCCGTCGGGTCGAGTCATCTCCCCGCGGACTCCCGTGGTTTCTACGGATTCTCCGTTCCTGTTCTCCCGTAGTGGGTTTGGTGTTCTCCCATAGGTCCCGACGGGTCGAGACCCCTCACCGGCCGGGTTTACGCGGTTGTGTCTCCAGGCTGGTGCCAGAGTGGATTATCTGCCTTGTACAATAAACATCTCTTGTTTGCCCTGCATCTGAGTCTCTGAATCTTCTTCCTCGTCTCAGTGTCATGACACTTAATGTGTAGCCAGTGAAGGGTTGATAACATTGGGGTTTTTGTGACATTTGAGATGTGATTTGAAATGACAGGTTGCTGTCTAATATAACGTCTAGATCTTTTACTGTATTTGTTGGAGTAACGGTACATCCGTCAACTTGCAGTTTATAATCAGAAATATTTGTTTTGCTTGTCTTTGGTCCGATAAGTAATATTTCTGTTTTATTAGAATTTAAAAGAAGGAAATTACAGGTCATCCAATGTTTTATATCTACAATGCACTCTGCCAATTTGGATAGCTGGGAGGAATCGTCTGGTCTTGATGAGATATATAGCTGAGTATCATCTGCATAGCAATGGAAGCTAATTCCATGTTTTTAATAATGTTTCAGAGGGGAAGCATGTATATGGAGAACAGCACGGGTCCCAGAACCGATCCCTGAGGTAATCCATCATTTACTTACATGTATGCATTTGACAGACACTTTTATCCAAAGCGACTTACATTGCTTTAACCTATACATTTATACACAGGTATCTGCAATCCCCTGGGATCTAACACACAACCTTGAGTTGTTAACACAATGCTCTAACCACTGAGATACAGGAAAGCTGACCTACTTGTGTTAGATTTGATGATTCCCCATTTAATTGCACAAACTGATAAGTATACTTATAAGATCTAAACCATTGTAGTGCCTGTCCCTCAATGACGGTGTAATTGTACAGCTTCCATCTGCGTGTACGTCTGTGTGTCTATCTGTATGTGTGTGCGTGTGTTAGATCGTCCATTTAGCTCATTAAAGAGCTTTAGTTTATTTTCATTGAAACATTTACCTTTTATTATCATGAACACCTGTTATTTTGTCAGCATAATCATCCGTACTTGAAATAAATCAAATGCTTTGACTTCAGGGTTTTGATCTAAAACTCTTTTATTTACAAACATCGCACTAATCATGTGGTTGCAGGATTATATGAAAGGATATTAAATAAAAACATCCATACTATATGTACATTTGATTTCTACATGTACACAACCCTTCCTCCACACACAACATTGTACATAATACCATTATCAATTCAACAATATACTTGCCTGTACACTGTCTCATATATGTTATTATTCACATTTTCTGTACAAAAGTCATTTATGTTTTTTGACAGATTTATTAACAGTGAATGTAAATCTTTATTATTTGTATAACGTGGGCCTCTGGAGCCGCCGCGCATGCGCGCCAGCCTGCGCACCGGAGCAGCTCTAATGGCGGAGAGCGTGCGGTCGCCGTTCGACTACCGGGAGCCCCCGACCCTCGACAGTGACGGGGAAGGCAGCAAACCGCCGCCGCCGCGCGGGTCAGTATCTCCCGCTGGCGCGTGTCGCGACCCGGATCTCGCGCGTTGGTTTGAAGGGAACGATGGCGATAGCGCTAGTGCTAACGCTTAGCGGGTCCGCTTCTGGTTTATCCTCGCGCGTACGCTACGATGAGGCGACGCTTCTCTCGCGCTCTGAGCTCGTGCGTTGTTTGTCGGTGGTTGTTTTCTCCCTCCCGTTATACCGGGACGCGCGAATGTGCGAAGTGACGGCGACGCGAACGATTAGCAAAACACGGCGCGAGCCCGCGGTTAACGCGCGTACACGGCCAGTGCTGCTGTGCGCGTTCCAGCCAAGCCAATGACCGTTACAAATATTCACCATGACAACCGGCGTGAACGAGCGTTAGCGGCTGAATAACTACACAAGACGTGAAGCGTGTGTTGAATTTACAGTAATAATCAATGTTTCTCTGTTTCTACACACTAGAAACTTTGATATTTTAGTGAAAAACGGCGTAACCATGGTGACCTTTTGCTGTTTTATTGTGTGTGTGTGTGTGTCATGATGTGATATACTGTGTGTGTGTGTGTTGAGCAGGCGAGTGTGTGGCAGGAAGAGGAAGGGGACGCCGGTGAAGGTGTGTGAGCGAGCAGCGTACGTGTCAGAAGATGAAGAAGAGAGTCTGTCTGAACACAGCTACAGTCCAGGTACACACACACACACACACACACACACACACTTTGTGTGTCATGATGACAATGTAGATGAGACTGTGTTTGTGTTGTTAGGGGACGAGCAGTATGCTGAGGGTGCTGAGGACAGACTTCCCCCGCCGGGCAGCCCATACTACATCACTGATCACTCACAGCTCTGGTGTGACACACACACACACACACACACACACGTACACATCATGAGTGTCTGTGACGTTTGATAGAACTGTGTGTTTGTGTTGTGTAGTGTGCCGGAACTTGGTGAGGAGGGATCGAGTGGAGTCAGAGGGCCGGTTCTTTTCCACCCGCCACCTAACTGCAGGATTAGAGAGGTGCATTGTGGGAGTCAGGTGCGGCTTGTCGTCATAGCGATTCGAGACATCGCTAAAGGCGAAGAGATCACGGTGGACTACAGCCTCACTGACTGGGGAGAAAATGCAATGGTACTCAAAATAACACACACTGAATGAATGCTGCTGTGATTGACAATATTGAGCTGAAGCTTGACTTAACTTTAAATCACCAATCAAATCACAATGTGTCAAAAACATCGCTAGTAGATCACACAGCCCTAGTCGGGACCATAATGGAGGTCCTCACGGCCACAAAAGTTTATAAATTGTACAGAACTATCATTTTTGAAAATCTAAAAATACTAATAGTTTTCTAGGATGTTTAGGTTTAGGGTATAAAATCTACAGTTTGTACAGTAAACAACTCATTACACTTATAGACTGTCCCCACGGAGATCATAAAACATACATGTGTGTGTTTTGATTTATTGTGTTTGTTTGTTTGTTAAATCGCAGGGTTTTCATGGTTCTGTGTCACCACGAGGCTTCGAGTGTGGATTTAACTCCGAAAACAACATCAAGAAGGTGATGGACGCACACACACTGTAGTTTTATATATATATATATATATGTCTTTGTGACATGCTGTCTTTTATTAAATGTTTTCTTGTAACTGGAGGTTAACCATTAGGAGTTTTCTCTGGCCGATGCAGTTTATTTTGGCCAATATGTTTGGCTGATTTTCTTTTTTCCACCTTCATCTCATAAAATCTTATGAAGTGATACAGAATATTGCTTAAATGAAACATTTATTGAAGACGTGCACTTGATTGAGAACGATTGAGTGTTTATTGCAGGGTACAAGACATCAGTCTAATTTATAGTAATACTACACTGCTCATAAGTTTGAAGCCCGTCTCTTCTCTGTTCTGAAGCGTCCTTTTGGTTCATGTTTGTTGGCAGACACTGCTATTAGTCAAATGGTCATAATCTAATTGAAAACTAAAATTCATATTACACAGCCTGCTGCTTAGGGATGCACCGATAACAGTATCGGTATCGGGCCCGATACCAAGCTCATGTACTCGTAAAAATTCCCAGATACCAAAGACCGAAACCTCACGTGACGTAATTGACAGAACGTTCCAGTGCACACAGAGACATCTGCCATAGCAGACACAATGTCATAGAGTGTTCACACCTAAATCACGCTATTCATGTGTAGTTGGACGCTTGAACATTTTGAGTTTACTCGCTTCATTCGCACGTGGAATTCGCTTCATTCACGAGTGAAATTCGCATCATGGGAGGGGCTTCTGGCAGGCGGCTCCAGTCTTGTTGCGAAATGGCAGACATGGATTTTGTTGAGAGGATAGCTGCGCATTATGTGCTATGGAAGGCTGAAGATAGACGTAGACTCGTTCGGCGCCATGTCTGGGTCCATCAGATCCTTCAGAGGCGCAGTCCGTCATTGTTGTTTCAGATTTCTGCCTCCGCTCGCTATGTCATAATCACGTCACTACTAGAGCAAGCTCCTGAACGGTTAACGTGGCGCAAACTTTCGCCAAAGTTCAGATTTTTTAACTCAATTCGCGCCGCCTCATTCGCGTGAATTGCACCCCAAGTAGGTCTATCACGTCTTTGCATTGACTTAACATGTAAATCACTCTCTCTTAACGCTTCATTCGCGCTTAGCAGTGTGGAAATATTTCAAAATCAATGATGACGACCCACGCATGGCAATCTGCATGCTTATGTCCTTGGTTTTGCCCTTTGGAGGTTATTGGACACTGTGAATTTTGGGCTTTGAAATTTTTTGATAAGCACATAAGATTAATTAGTTGAAGTTGTTAAAAATAAAGATGCTGATATGTTCATTAGTCTCATTGTGTTGTTCGTAGAAAATTGCCACAAACCAAAAAAAACTGTACAACAGGCGTCGGTATTGGCGAGTACCAGGGAAAAGTATCGGTACTCATACATGATCCTTAAAAAGTGGTATCGGTGCATCCCTACTGCTGCTCAGTATTGCGTTTTTAGTTATATTTAGCTTTTTTCTATATTATAGGCCAGTAGAAAGCCTAAGAGGTAAGTAGACGCTCTTGTGGTCGAATGAGTTTAAACAGCCTCAAAAGACCAACTCCAGATATAATGTGTGAACGAGAGGAAACAACAAGTCAGCATTTAAACCGGCTGAAGGCGTTTGGTTTAATGATGAAGAACTCCGCAAGCAAACAGAATGTTTTCTCTTCATTTCAGGTTTCTAACACACACTAACAGTGTTCAGCGTGTCAGAGCAGAAAAACACACGCTTCTATCTGTATGTTTATCTGCCCCGGTCGTGTTCATTTGTAAATTGTGTGCACTTATTTCATCCATTTGATAGACTGATGGATCAAACCGCATCAAGTATAAACAGAGTCCGACCCACAGACACATTTAAGACACATGACAGTTAACATGCACGTTTTAGCCAGAAGTTTGGTCTTTTAACAAGGCATGGCTGCAGAGTATCTTCTCCTGTACAGAAACAGTATTGATGACCTCACAGTTTATGTAGTGGCACCATGCGGACAACTGTAATAATGTAGCCGCTGGGCTCGTCACCATGTGTTGGCACCCGTGCATACATGTACCGTTAGACTTAACTATGTGTGGTTGAAGGCTCGCCAACAATAGCAAGATTCTCAAGTAGCATCATATTTAATCAATGAAATATACAAGGCTAGATTAAGAACGAAGGATAAAAAGAATTAAAGTCTTATCAGGAAGTTAAGAAGTTAGCAGGCAGAGGGGGCTTATTTAAGATGAGCAAGAAACAGTGATTCGTCTTAAACTTTATGGCATATTTTTCTCTGATGTCGAATACAATTTGAATCAACATTAGTACAATTCACAAAGAAAGTACACAGACCATCAAGGTATATAAACTTTACACAAATCAATGCTTCACAACTGCTGCTAAAACATAGTCTTACAGAAATAAAAACACTGTAAGACTGTATGTGTATAGCTGAGAGAACCCAGACGCGGAGCTGCGTTTCTCGCTGTTTGATGTGCAGTGACGGGAATGTTCAAGTCATGCGCAGATTCTGTGCCAATATTGACTGTGTTGAGTATTTGCACTAAATTGGGTAACACTTCAGTATAGAGGGACATTCTCACTATTAACTAGTTGATGTTATATTATTGGCATATTGGCTGTTTATTAGTACTTATAAAGCAAATATTCTGCATGACCATACTCTACATCCCTAATCCTCCCCAATACATAAACCTAACAACTACCTTAATAACTGTTAATAAGCAACAAATGAAGAGATGTCTGGGGAAATGTCTGTCTACAGTGTGTTATGTGAGATCGACAACAGCCTGGCAGGCGATTAGAGTGGTGGGGCACACCGGGGGGATTCATCTTTCAGGGGGACCAGTGCACCCATGGCGCCACCCCTGGATAAACCACTGTGCACGTAGACACAGTTACTACGAGTTTGTTTAGGGAATGTTTACAAATGTCTGTCTCTGTCTGCAGGAAGAGGAGCCAGGTTCACTTCCGCTGTCTCTCAGCGTTTCTGACTATCTCACCCCGTCGTGGTCTCTCTCACCCTCCTCCTCGCCGCTCTCTCACTCTGAGGCCAGTGACTCTGATCGAGAGGAAGACGAAGAGGAGGAGGAGGAAGACGACGACGATGATGACGACGATGAAGAAGATGAGCTAGAGGAACTGAGAGGCCATATGATGAGACGCCGCAAGAAGCAGAAAACCTCAGCCACCGTGAAGAAAAAGGCAGCACCCAGGACCCAGCCCCGCCCCCTGTCCTTCACCCGCCCCACCCCTTCATCATCCTCTCCCTTCCAGCAGTCTTTGACCACACCCACGACAAACATAAACAATAACATAAACATTAACATCGGGCACGGCACTAGTGGCTCGCTCTCCCGCCGTCAGCACTGTCCGTACTGCGGGCGTCACTTCCGCTCGCTGGCGCGTCATCTGGAGAAACATCATGACCAGCAGCCTGAGGTGCGAGCTGCCATGGAGCTGTCTCACCTCCAGACTCCCTCACCCGTCTCACCGTTCTCATCACCCGCTCAACCCTCCTCCTCTTCCGTACCCTCGTTGTTCTCCCGCGAGCATGATTCCCTTTCCTCGACGTCTAAACCCGGAGCGGTGTCGTTCTCACTCTCGCTGGCTCCGCCTCCTCCCTCAAACACCTCCAAAAAGACTTCCACGACAGCGACTAAAAAAGGCACATCGCCCACCGCCAGCGCTGTCAACAAGACCCCGCCCGTCACACCCAAGCCCCCCGCCAGGAGAGGACGACCTCCAAAGAGAGAGAAACCAGAGCAACTGAAGAAACAGGACGAGGTGAAGCTCGCCCAGGATGAAGCTCCTCCCACTCCAGGTCAGAAGGAGAATGAAGATGACACGAGAGGTGATGGACGTGAAGACGAGAAGAGCGCTGAGATGGAGAGGTACATTGTGTTCTGTCTGATCTGGAATCTCTTTTATGTGTCTGATCCAGTGAATAATAATCCTACAGTATGTGTTTGTGCAAGTTCACACGCATGAAATGAAAACACATATCCCTTTGACATCAGATCGTTTACCAGTAAACACTAGACGGCTCATTCACGGCTCTTCTTTATGTGTTCATATGTAGTTTGTCTGACAGGATTTAAACAAGCTTTGTTGAAGATGCAAGAGAAGCTTTAATTGTGTCACGTGTCAAATTGTTTATATTTCATTTCCTGATAAACGTATATGTATCTTTAGAGCTTCTGAAAGACATTACTAAATGAAAAAGATAACAATATAAACAAAACAATAATAATTTACAAACAAAATCCATTTTCAGAGGTTCAGGCCCATCTGACTATAAATGAATCATTCTATGGATGGTTATAGTTGAATCTCATCAACATCACACAGTTACTGCTGAACATAAATCAAATATACACAAATGCTAAATAAAGCAAAGATTCTGAAGGACCTGGATGATCTTTCTGAAGACCAGTGGACAGTTTAATGTCTCCGGACAAACAAGAAACCCTTAAACAACTATGACAATGTCCTTAAAATGACATTTCATGCAGTGTGTAATGTGAATGTGATCTGGGTTCTCACCAAAAGTGCACAATCGCATCCTACGCTCTTTATTGTTCGTGGGAAAAGTTTATTTTCGCGTGAGTGATGCGATCTGAATATTTCAACCGTCGCGGAACACGAGATTGAAGCGCATTCGTGGCGCCCGATTAGCGTCATTTGCACCGCCTGCTGCGAGATCGTGTCTATAAGGGTGTTTGCATTGACTTATATGTAATTTACTTGCTCCAAACGCTTAATTCGCATTTGGTGAGAACCAGTGTTAAATATGGAGGGATTTTTCAGTCACAATATAAACTAAAAGTCTAAAACTGAAAGTTTTAAACCAAAACTAAAAGTCTAAATTTGAAACTAAAAGTCCAAGTTGAAAATGAATTTGGTATATGGGATTGGGCATTTGGTATATAGGATTGGGCATTTAATCATTTAGCCATTTAGGTTTGGGGATTTAGGATTGAGGAGTGTATGCAAATTAGAAGGCGTGGCTCAAATACTGGAGGATGGGTTTGAAATGGCTGACGTGCAGAGGCACCTTATGGACAGCAGCTCCCAGTGCTGCGCGAGTGAGTGAGGGATAAAGTGAGGGATAAAGCAAACTGCGCTTATGAATACATATATAAAAGCGTCCATACACATATACGTGTAAGGCAGTGTAAAACGCTATTAAATAAATCGGCTTTATCATCTTCATTGCAACTTGCACAAGCAAGTAAAGGACTAATGTACGTCAATGCTATTATAGCTCTCAGTGTTTTGCGCGCATCGAGTTTATATGTATGTGCGAGAGTTTTATAGATGTTTTTTGCACGCATCGAGTTTATATGCATGCATTACTAACATAATATGTATTGTATGGATATGTATGGATTTCACATAAGTGCGCACATGTTTTTCATATGTGTTTGCTTGAACATCCAATACTATACATGTATGGTGTATGCTCGCTTTCATATATGTATTCATAATCGCAGTTTGATTTAAACTCTATACGGCGCCTCATATCCTCACTCCAGACACTCACTCGCTCTGGTTTCATTACAGTGTGCTCTTTAGCACCCTCCAGTATGTGGGCCACGCCTCCTAATTTGCATACACTCCTCAATCCTCAAATGCCCAATCCTAAATCCCCAAAACCTCAAACCTAAATGGCTAAATGATTAAATGCCCAATCCTATACACCAAATTCATTTTCAATTGGACTTTTAGTTTCAAATTTTGACTTTTAGTTTAGGTTTAAAACTTTCAGTTTTAGACTTTTAGTTTATATTGTGACTGAAATATCCCTCCATAGTTAAATGTCACAAAATATTTACTCTTTAAGAATCAGGGACCTAGGCTGTTTAGAAATTCTGTTATTATTCTTTCGTATGAACTTCATGTTAACATTTCTTTCATAAAAACAACTTCCGGGCCAGACTAGAAATAAACCTCCATTTTAAAAATTCCTCTTATTTTCAGCATTGTCCAGATTCTGCGGAGGAGATGTAAACGTTTGACTTCAACTGTATTTCATGAATAAGAGATTATGACACACGTGTCACGGATACAGTCAAAAGAGCTTTCAGTGAAGAATTGTGTGTTTAAAGCCAAACTTTGATCTCATGGTGTTATTCTCTTCTTAATGAAGTAAATGGATGTTGATGAATTTGTAGTGAAGATGGTTGTGTTGTGCATAAGTTCATTGGTGTATTAATGGTTGTGTTTTTCAGCAGCTGTCCGCGGTCACACACGTCTCCTCTTCTCTCCTCTCTCTCTACACTGGTTCTATATCTCCGGCGACAGCAGCATACTTCTTTTCTCTCTCTCTCGCGCTCTCCGGGCTCGGCCGAGGCCTGGCGTCTGCTCTGTCATTCCAGTTTGGCTCTTCTGATCCTGTACAACCGTCACCGCGAGTGTGAGGTGGCCAAACTCACCATACAGGACTACCGTAACCGCTCCGGTCCCTCCTCTCTCTCACCGCTGGAGGCATCTCTTTCCCCGTTCGAACGACACGTTCTGCATCACCTCGCCCGGGTGGGCGTGTTGGGCAAGCGCGGCCGCGTTCAGCCCCTCGTCCTTCCTCCTCACTCCGAGGCGTGTCTGGATCTTCTCCTGAAGACCTCGGCGGATGTGGGCGTTGATCCGGAGAGCCCGTACGTCTTTTCCAGGCCGTACCACTCGCCGGCCACGCCGCTCCGCGGGACGGATCTCCTCCGGGGTCTGGCACGCTCCAGCGGCGCTAAAAATCCTGCGGCGCTCACCACACCTCGTGCGCGCCGTCATGTGGCCATCTTCACTCAGCTCCTCCTACTGGAGGAGGGCGAACGGCCCGCGGGCACAGCTGTCAAACGACTGGAAGAATTCCTACAAAGAGAGTATCACGTGACTCAGAACTGCTCTCGGATTGGTCAGGACCCGGGGCTGATGAGTGGGGTGGGGCGGGTGGTTCTGTACGGAGAAAGAGACGGGGTGCTGTTCAGAGGAATGAGTCTTCAACACATCTGTCTTGAACTGGACGGTGAGTGTTCGTCACTTTATTCTCTCAGGAGAGTTTCAGAAATACTTGTGAAGTGAAGCCCTTAAGTAAATGAAAAAAGCTTTATTTATTGGTTTTGTTTTACATTCATATACAAACAACTCTGCATCATTTGAAAGCTGAAATGACATTAATGTTCCTAACTTCTGTACTGAACTAAAACAAGAGGCTTTTATAAGAGGTTAAAGTGTCTCTCTTCCGTCGGACAGTGATGTCAGCAAAATCTGCCGACTCGTTCTCTGATGATTCTGACGGAGAGGGCGGCAAGAATAAAGACAGAGCTCAGGGGAAAAAGAAGGGCGGGTCCAAAGGTCGAGCGCCACGCCCCAAAAAAGTTTCACCGGCCACGCCCTCACCGTCAGCTGCACTCAAGAGGCGGAGCTCACAGGTGAAATCAGGTGAGTCGACTGTCATAAGACAACAACAGCGCTAGTGGTGAGAACAAAACAACATCAGATCCGTTTTTAAGAAGAGATACAAAAATCCCAGTCGAAGAATATAAACATTTACATATTTGTGTTAAAATGAAGTGTAAAATAGTTCTTGCTTTTGAAGAACATTGAGATTTGCACTTAAAACAAGAAATCCAGTTTGTCAATCGAGTGTCTGCTGAAACCTTTATTGTGGTTTACTTCATTATCAGGGTGTAGAAATGAAGAAAATTGCATATTGTAAATTTTTTATATTTTCATTTTAGGTTTCCAGTCCTGATAACAATATTTAAAATAATTAAAAATGAAAACTAAATACCTGAATTAAATCATGAACTTTATTTGAATTATTGACCGTTTAGCATAGCATTTATTTCAGTTTCATCAGTGGACATTGCGTAGAAATAATACCATTTATCTTAATACCAAATACTCTGTTAAATGTTTCCCCTACTATCATTATATTACATTTATAATTATAATGTATGTAAAAGAAAATTGTGGAAGTGTTTTATAAATCAAATTGAGACCGGATGGAATAACACAGATAGAGAGAGAGAAAAGCACAGATAGAGAGAGAGAAAAGCTCAGATAGAGAGAGAGAAAAGCTCAGATAGAGAGAGAGAAAAGCACAGATAGAGAGAGAGAGAAAGCACAGATAGAGAGAGAGAAAAGATAGAGAGAGAGAAAAGCACAGATAGAGAGAGAGAAAAGCTCAGATAGAGAGAGAGAAAAGCTCAGATAGAGAGAGAGAGAGAGAGAGAAAGCTCAGATAGAGAGAGAGAGAAAAGCTCAGATAGAGAGAGAGAGAAAAGCTCAGATAGAGAGAGAGAAAAGCACAGATAGAGAGAGAGAGAAAAGCTCAGATAGAGAGAGAGAAAAGCTCAGATAGAGAGAGAGAAAAGCACAGATAGAGAGAGAGAGAAAAGCACAGATAGAGAGAGAGAAAAGCTCAGATAGAGAGAGAGAAAAGAGATAGAGAGAGAGAAAAGCACAGATAGAGAGAGAAAGAGAGAAAAGCACAGATAGAGAGAGAGAAAGCACAGATAGAGAGAGAAAGAGAGAGAAAAGCACAGATAGAGAGAGAGAAACAGATAGAAAGAGAGAGAAGAAAAGAGATAGAGAGAGAGAAAGCTCAGATAGAGAGAGAGAAAAGCTCAGATAGAGAGAGAGAAAAGCTCAGATAGAGAGAGAGAAAAGCTCAGATAGAGAGAGAGAAAGCACAGATAGAGAGAGAGAAAAGCACAGATAGAGAGAGAGAAAAGCACAGATAGAGAGAGAGAAAAGCTCAGATAGAGAGAGAGAAAAGCCAGATAGAGAGAGAGAAAAAGCTCAGATAGAGAGAGAGAAAAGCTCAGATAGAGAGAGAGAGAAAAGAGAGAAAAAGATAGAAAGAAGTAGAGAAAAAAAAGATAGAGAAAGCTCAGATAGAGAGAGAGATAGAGAGAGAAAAGCTCAGATAGAGAGAGAGAAAAGCTCAGATAGAGAGAGAGAGAAAAGCTCAGATAGAGAGAGAGAAAGCTCAGATAAGAGAGAGAGAGAGAGAAAAGCTCAGATAGAGAGAGAGAAAAGCTCAGATAGAGAGAGAGAAGATAAAGAGAGAAAGAAAGAGAAAGACAGATAAAAAAGAGAGAGAGAAAAAGTCAGATAGAGAGAGAGAAAAGAGATAGAGAGAGAGAAAAGCTCAGATAGAGAGAGAGAAGCTCAGATAGAGAGAGAGAAAAAGAGAAAAAGAAAAAGACAGATAGAGAAAGATAGAGAGAGAGAAAAGCTCAGATAGAGAGAGAGAAAAGCTCAGATAGAGAGAGAGAAGAAGAGTCAGAGAGAGAGAGAAAAGCACAGATAGAGAGAGAGAAAAGCTCAGATAGAGAGAGAGAGAAAAGCTCAGATAGAGAGAGAGAAAGCAGATAGAGAGAAAGCTCAGATGAAGAGAGAGAGAAAAGCTCAGATAGAGAGAGAGAAAAGCACAGATAGAGAGAGAGAAAGCCAGATAGAGAGAGAGAAAGCTCAGATAGAGAGAGAAAAGCACAGATAGAGAGAAGAGAAAAGCTCAGATAGAGAGAGAGAAAAGCACAGATAGAGAGAGAGAAAAGCACAGAGAGAGAGAGAGAAAAAGCTCAGATAGAGAGAGAGAAGCACAGATAAAGAGAGAGAGAGAGAAAAGCTCAGATAGAGAGAGAGAAAAGCTCAGATAGAGAGAGAGAGAGATAGAGAGAGAGAAAAGCTCAGATAGAGAGAGAGAGAAGAGAGAGAGAGAGAGAGAGAGAAAAGCTCAGATAGAGAGAGAGAAAGATAGAGAGAGAGAAAAGCACAGATAGAGAGAAAGCACAGATAGAGAGAGAGAAGAGAGAGAAAGACAGATAGAGAGAGAGAGAAAGCTCAGATAGAGAGAGAGAAAAGCTCAGATAAGAGAGAGAGAAAAGACAGATAGAGAGAGAGAAAGAGAGAGAGAGAGAGAGAGAGAGAGAGAAAAGCACAGATAGAGAGAGAGAAAAGCTCAGATAGAGAGAGAGAAAAGCTCAGATAGAGAGAGAAAAGCTCAGATAGAGAGAGAGAAAAGCTCAGATAAGAGAGAGAGAGAAAAGCTCAGATAGAGAGAGAGAAAAGCTCAGATAGAGAGAGAGAGATAGAGAGAGAGAAAGCACAGATAGAGAGAGAGAGAAAAGCTCAGATAGAGAGAGAGAAAAGCTCAGATAGAGAGAGAGAAAGCTCAGATAGAGAGAGAGAAAAGCTCAGATAGAGAGAGAGAAAAGCACAGAAGAGATAGAGAGAGAGAAAAGCTCAGATAGAGAGAGAGAAAAGCTCAGATAGAGAGAGAGAAAAGCTCAGATAGAGAGAGAGAAAAGCTCAGATAGAGAGAGAGAAAAGCACAGATAGAGAGAGAGAAAAGCACAGATAGAGAGAGAGAAGATAGAGAGAGAGAGAGAAAAGCTCAGATAGAGAGAGAGAAAAGCTCAGATAGAGAGAGAGAACAGATAGAGAGAGAGAAAAGCTCAGATAGAGAGAGAGAAAGCTCAGATAGAGAGAGAAGCTCAGATAGAGAGAGAGAAAAGCTCAGATAGAGAGAGAGAAAAAGCTCAGAGAGAGAGAGAGAGAAGAGAAAGCAATCAGAAGAGAGAGAGAAAAGCACAGATAGAGAGAGAGAGCAGATAGAGAGAGAGAAAAGCTCAGATAGAGAGAGAGAAAAGCTCAGATAGAGAGAGAGAGATAGAGAGAGAGAAAAGCACAGATAGAGAGAGAAGAGAGAGAGAGAGAGAAAAGCTCAGATAGAGAGAGAGAAAAGCCAGATAGAGAGAGAGAGAGAGAGAAAAGCTCAGATAGAGAGAGAGAGAAAAGTCAGATAGAGAGAGAGAGAGATAGAGAGAGAGAGATAGAGAGAGAGAGAAAGCTCAGATAGAGAGAGAGAAAAGCTCAGATAGAGAGAGAGAAAAGCTCAGATAGAGAGAGAGAAAAGCACAGATAGAGAGAGAGAAAAGCTCAGATAGAGAGAGAGAAAAGCTCAGATAGAGAGAGAGAAAAGCTCAGATAGAGAGAGAGAGATAGAGAGAGAGAGAAAAGCTCAGATAGAGAGAGAGAGAAAAGCTCAGATAGAGAGAGAGAAAAGCTCAGATAGAGAGAGAGAGAAAGAGATAGAGAGAGAAAAGCTCAGATAGAGAGAGAGAAAAGCTCAGATAGAGAGAGAGAAAAGCTCAGATAAGAGAGAGAGAAAAGCTCAGATAGAGAGAGAGAAAAGCTCAGATAGAGAGAGAGAGAAAAGCACAGATAGAGAGAGAGAAAAGCTCAGATAGAGAGAGAGAAAGCTCAGATAGAGAGAGAAAAGCTCAGATAGAGAGAGAGAAAAGACACAGATAGAGAGAGAGAAAAGCTCAGATAGAGAGAGAGAAAAGCTCAGATAGAGAGAGAGAAAGATCAGAGAGAGAGAGAAAAGCTCAGATAGAGAGAGAGAAAAGCTCAGATAGAGAGAGAGAAAAGCTCAGATAGAGAGAGAGAAGAAAAGCACAGATAGAGAGAGAGAAAAGCTCAGATAGAGAGAAGAAAAAGATAGAGAGAGAGAAAAGCTCAGATAGAGAGAGAGAGTCAGATAGAGCAGATAGAGAGAGAGAAAAGCTCAGATAGAGAGAGAGAAAAGCTCAGATAGAGAGAGAGAAAAGCTCAGAGAGAGAGAGAAAGAGAAAAGATCAGATAGAGAGAGAGAAAAGCTCAGATAGAGAGAGAGAAAAGCACAGATAGAGAGAGAGAGAGAGAAAAGCCAGATAGAGAGAGAGAAAGCTCAGATAGAGAGAGAGAGAGAGAGAAAAGCTCAGATAGAGAGAGAGAAAGCTCAGATAGAGAGAGAAAGCTCAGATAGAGAGAGAAAGATAGAGAAGACAGATAGAGAGAGAAAAGTAGAGAGAGAGAAAAGCTCAGATAGAGAGAAGAGATAGAGAGAGAGAAAGCTCAGATAGAGAGAGAGAAAAGAGATAGAGAGAGAGAAAAGCTCAGATAGAGAGAGAGAAAAGCTCAGATAGAGAGAGAGAAAAGCTCAGATAGAGAGAGAGAGATAGAGAGAGAGAAAAGCTCAGATAGAGAGAGAGAAAAGCTCAGATAGAGAGAGAGAAAAGCTCAGATAGAGAGAGAGAAAGCTCAGATAGAGAGAGAGAAAAGCTCAGATAGAGAGAGAGAGAGAAGAGAAACAGATAGAGAGAGAGAAAAGCTCAGATAGAGAGAGAGAGCCAGATAGAGAGAGAGAAAAAGACAGAGAGAGAGAGAAAAGCTCAGATAGAGAGAGAGAAAAGCTCAGATAGAGAGAGAGAGAAAGCTCAGATAGAGAGAGAGAAAAGCTCAGATAGAGAGAGAGAAAAGCTCAGATAGAGAGAGAGAAGAGAGAGAGAGAGAGAGAGAGAGAGAGAGAGAGAGAAAAGCTCAGATAGAGAGAGAGAAAAGCTCAGATAGAGAGAGAGAAAAGCTCAGATAGAGAGAGAGAAAAAGAGAGAGAGAAAAGCTCAGATAGAGAGAGAGAAAAGCTAGAGAGAGAGAGAGTCAGATAGAGAGAGAGAAAGATAGAGAGAGAGAAAAGAGAGAGAGAGAGAGAGAGAGAGAAAGCTCAGATAGAGAGAGAGAAGAAAGAGAGAGAGAAAAGATAGAGAGAGAAAGCTCAGATAGAGAGAGAGAAAAGCTCAGATAGAGAGAGAGAAAAGCTCAGATAGAGAGAGAGAAAAGCTCAGATAGAGAGAGAGAAAGAGAGAGAGAGAGAGAGAAAAGCTCAGATAGAGAGAGAGAGAAAAGCTCAGATAGAGAGAGAAAGATAGAGAGAGAGAAAAGCTCAGATAGAGAGAGAGAAAAGCTCAGATAGAGAGAGAGAGAGAGAGAGAGAGAGAGAGAGAGAGAAAAGCTCAGATAGAGAGAGAGAAAAGCTCAGATAGAGAGAGAGAAAAGCTCAGAGAGAGAGAGAGAAAAGCTCAGATAGAGAGAGAGAAAAGCTCAGATAGAGAGAGAGAAAAGCTCAGATAGAGAGAGAGAAAAGCTCAGATAGAGAGAGAGAGAGAGAGAGAGAGAGAGAGAAAAGCTCAGATAGAGAGAGAGAGAAAAGCTCAGATGCACACATGAAGAAGTGTGATGTGTTTGGGTGAGTTGTTTCATAAATGCCCATCACACATCGGCCTCATTGGCGCGTCTGTTAGTGTTCTATATTCAACACAACATCCATCAGAGGACACGGCGTCACACAGCTCCTGATCTTTCTCTCAGTTTGTGTTGAGCTGCTGTGATGGATGTGATTGGTGTTTCAGAGCGAGAGGTCCGGTGATTAAACACCTCAGTATTCTCATGACTGTCACACAGTACAGAAACAATACAGTATTTTTTTCTCAACAGAGACAACATAACAAAGATGTGTAAATAGTTGAATATAAATAAAAATACACATTCCAGTATAGTGTTGAGTGCTGTCAATATAAAACAGCCGTCATGTTAATGTCATGTGTATGTGTTTAATGGGTGACGTAAGAGGCAGATGTATTTCTGACAAAGATTTGTTGACTTCAAATGTATTTTACTTTCTCTTAAATAAATAGTAGGGCTGTCAAACCATTAATCGCCATTGATCACATCCAGAATCAAAGTTTGGGTTTATATAATGTATGTCTGTGTTCTGTGCATATTCATTTTGTATTTATAAAAACATACGCATTACAGGAAAAATCTATATTCATAAGCATTAACATATCATTTAAATGATTGGCAAATATAAATAAATACATGTAAACATTTTCTAAATATATACATGTACAGTATGTGTTTATAAGTAGAAAATGAATATGCACAGAAAACAGACATACATTATATAAACCCAAACTTTGATTCTGGATGTGATTGATCGGTTTACAGCCTTAATAATCTGAAACGGGCAGCAGATGTTTATTAGTTTCATCCGCGTCAGCACAAGATCGGCATGTTGTTTTGTGACCTGACGTCCAGCGGCCTTGAGTCTGTTTTATATCTGTATATCCACACACTCACATGTCTCTGTTCTGTGTACATTGATGTATTATTGTTATGATGTTAGACTTTAGAGACGTTTCTGGAGTGATGTTGTACATTCTGTAAATATTGATTGACTTCTATAAAAGAATCACATTTGAACATTGTTGTTGTTTTTTAACTGCTGTTGTGTCAGAGACAGATGACATCTTGACCAATACAGACGTTCACGTCACATCACAAAAGCGTCTTTAATTCTCCTTTCAGATCGTTGTTCTTTTATTCAGTGACGTGATGATGGTGATGTTTGTCAGAAGAGCTGTTAGAGGTTCAGCAGATGTCATACAGGTCATTCACACACAGTTGTCTGCTTTATTTCATCAGATACGTCACACACACACACGGTGACATTTGTTATGGCCACTAGATGGAACCAAAGAGTTTCTCTGACGTCTTCATCCTATAATCCATCTGAGCTGTGGTTATAGGTTCCTCGTGAATCTTCGCATCAGCTCCAGACTTACTGTATATACCGTACACATATGGTGGCCGGACAGCCCGGATTTTAAGCCCCCTGTCCGGCGCAGCCTCAAGCCGGACACTCATTTTCGGAGTTGCGCTGAATCGGCCTTATAAACGCGCTCTAAAACCTTTATTGGGACGCAGCAGCATCGTGTCTGACGACTGTTACGTCTCTCAGAGTTTGAAGTTTGCCCAGATGAAAAAAGTAGAAGACACAGTACAACCGGACTGGTAGTTCCACGGGTCTTTTATATGATATTTCTCGTTAGTTAAACTACTCTTCACACACACGTCAATGAGTGAGTATTAACAGGGGAAAGATAACACTCCGAAACGCGTTACAAATCAAATTGGACGTAAATATATTAACATAAAATAAGTCAGTAGTAGAGCGGTCATCTCTTCCCTTTGCGCGAACACTCTCACTGCGCATGCGCTCACAAGAACAGCACGCATACAATAACATACGCCATATATCAATCGTCTTAAAGGCACATCAACATTCATGTTATGAACACTGTTAACACTAGGTGGCCGATCTCCGGTCAAACAAATGATTGGCTGAAAGAGGTGTCAAATAAATATCTGATATATTATTGGTTAAAAACGTAAACAAGCCTCCAGGGCGTGGAGGTGGAGTCCACTTACTGGCTACGTCACATCATAACGTTAACATGCCAAAACGTCAGACATCATTTAATCCGGAATGGACAAAAGAGCACGAATTCATATCATAAAGCAGTAGAGATATGGGATGAATTTCGACTCAAAATGATTAACGAATGCACGCACAGTCATCCGTGAACATGATACACGTTTCATTTGTATTTTACGATTCACAAACAAATGCCTTATGATTTGATTCTGTGAAATTAAGATTTGAATAAACACGAAGCGATTTGTACAAATAGAGGCAGATTTGTGATCGCAATGTTTTATTTTGTGTTCATGTATATTGATTTTGCGCATATCAATGAGAAGTTGTGCATTTGTGGATCCTGTGACGCGCGTTCATACATCCTGTTCGGTTCATTTGGATTTTGAGACTTTCTTTACGCGGTTTTGCATTGGACAATCCACACACACGCAACTGCAGATCCATGCGCAACCGTGCAGAAAATAACAACTACCACTAGATGGCAGGCTTACGGAAACCATAGGTGCTGGTCATATCATTAGAATATCATCAAAAAGTTGATGCATTTCACTATTTCCATTAAAAAAGTGAAACTTGTAAATTATATTAATTCATTACACGCAGACTGATATATTTCAAATGTTTATTTATTTTAATTGTGATGATTATAACTGAGAACTAATGAAAAACCCAAATTGATAAGGCGTTTTAATTTAAAAGACAAAGCATTCTCTCATAAAGTTAATAGATGCAGTTATTGCAATTACAATGACTTGTTGTTCTTGCACATAACCATGTTAGTTTTGTTCCTTACATTGATAATAAAATCATGTTTGTAAATGTCTGGTTTCGATATGTTTAGAAACATATTCATATCTAAGCAAACTTATTGAAGCAGAAGCGAATATCTAAATGTCAGTATCTTTGCTACTAGGTCTACACAATGCCCTTACGGAACAAAAATATATGGGAATATACTTCAAAATGTAATGCGATATATTACATAATGCATTTCCATATATGGGAAACTAGTGCTTTTATTTTTCAATATACTGCAATATATGCATTGAATATGAATGGCTAATACATATACAATATTCATAAATGAAGACAAAAATAGCATTACATGTGATATTTACAAAGTTGTATCCTTTATTGTGTACATATATTGCACACATGTTCCCATAATAGGCAAAGAAATGTAATGCATGCCCCTAAGTTATTTTTTTTCTTATAGTTATCATGAAACGAGGAAGGGACATAGCATAACTCTTTTGCCTGAGTAAACAAAAAAGTGAGAGAAACAAATCAAGGTGTTGAGGAGCAGGAAGAGGGAGAGCCAGATGAGTCAGTGGAGGTTGGAGAGAGAGCATGTGATGAAAGTAAGGGCTCTGACACAGAGAGGGAAATTCCAGAGGGTGATGAGCATGAAGAAGAGGGTGAGGAGGAAGAAAATATACAGGGACAGAGAGGGGAACAGCCAGAGGGACAGAAAGTGGATCAAGTACTGCACCATCAGGTTTGTGATGAAGAAGGTCTTTAGTATTTGCAAAGCAGTGCAATGATAATTTCATTGTTGGCCTACTGTGTGTCCTTAAAAAAATAAACATTAAGAGTCACAAAAAAGGAATTTACAGCAGAAAGCACCATTTTAAGTAAATACTTGTCTCATAAATTTAAATACATGTCGATATACATGCATAAGTAAATTAATGTGTGTTTACTGTACATCTTTCTACAGATATCAGCAAGTACAAGAATGATGTACCAGTCTTGCCCTGCCATCTTGAATATATTCCCAACCACTTTGATGGGGGACAGAAAACGGAGCTTCAGGCCAAACTGGTATAATTGATCCAGCATTGTTATGCCAAGTTAAGTGTGGACTCAACTGTCCACAATAGGAAATGGCACATTGTTGTACCCTGGATGCATTTTTTATGGCCCTACCTCTTTTGCACCTGCACTCACTCTTGCACTACTGTACAAAATAAATGTTTATATGATTGTAAAGTAAAATAAATTTTGTAATCTTTAAATATCATTTGTTGCCATTTTTTTAATGTGCCCCTCTGGTTAAACACTGGCCCCTCCTTGGGCCCCCTAGTAAATTTAGCCTAGAACCGCCACTGCATAAAGTTAACCGACGAGCTGCTGGTACGTCTTCCCTTAGGTCTTATTTTCGAGAGGCAACATCACCTCAGGATGATAAAATCTCCGCTGCAGAGCTTTGTAAAGTCTATCAGGCAGTCAAGCATCACCAGTCATACAGGAATGTCTTGAATAAATACAAATACTGTGAACAAACACACATAGGTCTACATCAACATATGTTATTGATCAAATTGTCTGGCAATGAATAGAGTAGTCTATCTCAGAATCACTGTATCATGATCCCATAGATATGAAAGACAAAATTGCATTATATTTGCGAGTACACCAGATGCAGTTATTCTTGCCTCACTAAATGCCAAAGTGTCCTCCTTTTTGGTGTTATGGAAATGGCCACATGAATGTTTTCCTCACGTTTACTCCACTGGTTTCAGGTGTGACTAAAGTCGTTTTCAGGGTGTAAGAATGTAATGTACGATCTGCAATCATCAATCTAAGAGCTCCGAGCACATTTACATTTAGTGTGAACCGAGTCACTGAATGTAGTTGGACGGGTCTTCTTCTGATGGAGTCAATGTTCTGTTACTCAATAACTAAACCTGCGTCAGTCTGAGATTAAACTTTAACAGACACGAAACGCAAACAAACTTGTCAATGAAAAGACTACTGACTTGAGACCAAACTAACCTGTTAAACACACAAAGTTACAATATCAATATGTTTGTTGCCTGAAATCATGTTAAGATATGTTTTGTTTTTATATTGTGTTTCTCTTTTATAATTGTTTTATATTTAGTCTGCAATAGACCAAATAGAATTTTGTTGTGATTCTCAACATTAACAGTTTAGTTTATCCTGGTAGAAATGGTGGCAGCTTTTTGTTAACGTTTATGTCTCTACACAAGTTTGTCTGTGATTATGAAGGTAAGAACGATACAGAAAGAAGCATTTTTACAGACATGCACATGTTTATGTGTAACCGTGATCTGTTTCTACAGGAGATCAGATTCAGACTCGTCTCTGCTCATCTTCAACAGGTAACATCAGTCATTCATCTAAATCAGTGGTTCCCAACCTTTATTCCGTGGACCCCCGGTTCATACATGACAATCGGAGCCCCCCAACCCCTGAAATCATTATTAGATATGCCTTATCTTGACATTGTAAGCACGTGATTTTTTTTAAAGTATTTTTATATACAATGATCAGTGGAACATTTTCTGCAGCTTTATTTAACCTCAAAGCATGTCAGCTCCCGCCCCTCATGTGAACTCTGGTTCCCCCCTAAGGTTTGCAACCACTGATCTAAATATTACATTTCATTACATTTACACACACCTCACATTGACTGATATCATGAAGATATCATTCCAACCCTAAACACACCTGAAGGTTTTGATGTTATTCTCACAGTGTTGATGATGTAGATCTGTAGGTTTTATTGTGTGAGCTCAAAGATCATTCACTTCTCAAATGCTATAATAACTCGTTCTGTCTTCTGTCGTGGTTGATGTGCAACTATAACATCAAAACTTTGCATTTATGAATTAAAGGAGTGATGTACAGTAGTGTTTGTGTAAATGATCTTGATCCTCTGAATAAAATCAACAGCAATCTCACCAGACACTGTATGGAAAATCTTTCAGGATTAATATCAATATAACAGAATTACTATTCAACTCACATAGCATTAAAACAGCACATACAGAAGAGTTAAACACACGGTCAACATACAAGATTATTTACATACTGTTTGAGCAGACAGCTGAGTACATTCTCATTTAGGCATTTGGCAGACGCTTTTATCCAAAGTGACTTACATTACATTATACATTACCTATAGATTTATACATAGGTATCTGCAATCCCCTGCACGCAATGCTCTTACCACTGAGCTACAGGAATGTGTACAAATACAAGAGAAAAGTTCATTTAGTTTGTGGTAAGATATGAAAATACACATTTGGGTAAACAGTAAACTCATGTAAGCTTACCTTTATCAAAATATACTGATGAAATAAGTACATGAGTTATATTGAGTTAACCTTAAATATGTGAGTATTCTGTGTATCAGTGCATTAAAAAAGAAAGTCTGCGTGAACATAAACATTTGTGTAGCGTGCACACACTGAGACTATAATAACAGATCACTAGACAGCGTTCTGTCTGATCTCAGATGCTCTCAGGGTCAATATCAGCACATCTTTATTTTACAGTGGAATGTTTTATGAGCCAGATATAACGGTGTGTTCTTCAGACCGAGTTTTGTGCTTTCTGCAGTAAAGGCTCACTGGACTCTGCAGGTGAGTCTTCAGGTTCTGGAACATCCACAATTTTTAATGGACTTGTATCACCTACACCAGGATTAAAGAGAGGAACAACTGGTCCAGAGAATCTAGTGCTGATGGTCAGTAGATGTTTACTCTCAGTGACGTCATAAAATGACAGCTGACCCGAATCATGATCTAACAGAACACCGACACGCTGAGGTCTGGGTGAAAGAGAGACAGTTATTGGTGGTTCAGTGATTGTGGAAAAGACTTTTGGACCATCTGAACACAAGAACCAGAACCCGTTTGATGGAGTTAAAACAGTTTTATCTGCTGAAGGATAGTTTCCGACTTTCACTACACCAATAAGCCAGAAACTTTTAGGTTCTATATTATTATTTACCAACTCAACCTCCCAATAATGTCTTCCAGCGGTGAATGTTTGAGCTCCACATACACACAGTTCATATGGAAATCCATCTCCTGTCCGCTGATAATCTGAAGAATCTCTCACTAGTTTAAGATCTTTTGAAATCATCAGACCTTGATGTGCAGACTCACGGTCGAGCGTGATCACAGCTGTCAGGAACATAAACATAAACCAACAACACTTCTCAAATGACTCTTATTTGTCTGAGATTTTATAAACACATATTAACTGAGATCCATTCATACCTCGGTTTTTTCTCAACTCTTCTATAATTCCATTACGAACTAAAATGAAAGAAAAAAGACAAATATTTAGAGAAAGAAAATATTTGTCTGAATTGGAAGGTTTGTAGTTTTATGTCGATGTTAAAAAGAAAGTGGTGTTGTGATATCTGCTTTAATATCTCTGTTGTCTGAAATGAAATCTGTGTCAGACCAGTTTACAACAGATCACTGAAGGAACATTGAATTTGTGACTGTAACTCTGTGAATGTTAAACTGGAGTCAGTGTGGTTTTACTCACTCGCTTCATCTCTCTTGTTCTTTGTTGTTTGTTTACCTGCATGTGAACATAAAACATACAGTATGTCAACGCGTGATGTGCTGGATAAAACCTGTCTGTGAGCTGTCTGTAGATCTCACCTGTTAGTTTGTCTCTGTGTTTGAATAAGACGAAACCAAACAGAGCCAAAAGAGCAAAAATCACAAAAGTGATGAAAAGTGCCTTCCATGGACCTTCAGAAAGAGACAAAGGGCCACATCTATATTTAATGTCGAGGTCTCAAAATCAGTTTCCTGAGGCTGGATTTACGGATAACATTGCTCTTAAAACAAACACACAGTTATTTTATGATGGACTAACACGTCTTTCTCAAACTGACACACATCTGAAGTGTGACGCTTCTGTACATTAGTCAGAGGGCAAAACTTGTGTCTTGTAGAGATTTCATATTGTGACAATAGAATCTACAATAATAGTGTTAAAAAGTCTTGTTGTTAAGAAATGATTTTTAAGAACACATCAAGCAATAAAATGATCATGTTGTGTCTGTCTGTCATTCACACAAACTTCATTCAAGCTCATTGCATGATCGTCTGTATAAGTGTACAATAGATTTGTCATGATTTCAAAGGTATGTTTTTAAATCTGAGATGAAGAGCAATGTGTTTTCTCACCTGAAGGTGAAGATCTGAAGACCTGTACGTCCACTGCTCCCTCTCTCTCCTCTCCGCCGTTGAGCAACAGAAGACAGAAGACCTGTGGCGTGTCAGAGAGAGAGACCAGTGTCCAGCCGTGGACAGAGAACGTCCCATCAGCTCCACGACTGTGAGAAACTCGTCCAGCGGAGAGAAGCCTGCTTCTGTCTGACTTCCACACGACGCTCGGCTCTGGAAACCAGCCGCTGGATCTACAGCTGACGTTCACGTGTGTGTCATTCACGGGTTGTGGAGACAGGACGGGTGTCCGTCCCAAAGCTGAACGCAAAAGACAGTTAGTCATAGAGAAAAGAACAAGAAACACACCACACGTTCTCTTGACTCACCACTGATGTTGAGCGTCACAGCTTGACTGCTGTGCCAGTCTCCACTCACATAGCAGTAAAACGCACCTCCGTCCTGAAGTGTGAGATTGTCCAAACGCAAAGACACGTCTCCTTCCTTCAGTCCTTTAGACAGAGCGGAGCGTCGGCTCAGAGAGCTGCGGTTCCTGAACTCTTCCTCCTGAACCTCCTGAATCTTTCCATGCTGATAGAAGAGAACAGGAGTGTCGTAGCGTTCGGGACGATACCAGCGGATCTCCAGACCTCCAGCGTCTGTCTCAGGAGAGATCCAGCAGGGGAGAGTGACCGCCAAACCCACCCGACCCACAATCTGACCCGGAAGAACCTCCACCGAGTGCTCTGAGACTAAAAGAACACGGACATGAGTGAGGTATAACTGCGCCTGTGAACACTAGAATGTGTCAAAGTCACATATTTATATTTCACTAAACTTTCTCTCTAAAGGAATATTGTTTGGATGTATACATGAAATTTGTATTTAGGTGTATTATCTGTTTATTTTGGCTCACAAAACCCAGCGCACTTTAAAAAGCAAATATAAGTTCACAACGCAGTCGAGCTACAACACAACAGAATAAATCTGCAACACAACACATATGAGCTATAGCTGTATGCACAAGAAGCGTTTCAATGAAATGACTTATTTAACCTTGAAATGAAATATGTTGTTCATGCTTTGCTTCATTTGTGTTTATATGAATTGAAAATGAATTGAAACTCCAGCAAGCCTCTGTGATCACAGGAGGAGAGATTCTGTTCTCAGATAGAAAAAGAGCTGCACTGAATGATCACAACAAATCAATACTATCACAAAATTAACAACATGTTTCACCATTTTACAAAGAAAATAAGCTGCAAGAGGGACATCAATATATATTCCCTTCATGAATGTACAGAATGTCGAAGTGTAATGATTCAGTTGTTTGGTGATTTCTGTACAGAATGTTATCCTCTCTTCCCTTTACTGGAGATTGATCGAGCAGTTTTTGGTCTATTTTGAATAGAGAGAGAGAGAGAGAGAGAGAGAGAGAGAGAGAGAGAGAGACGGATAACATGAAGGATTTGATCTCGAGAGTATAAAGCATTACTGCATCTTACCTGAAGCCTGAGAGAGACTCACACCGAGAAGAATAAACAAGAACATCCCTGTGAGAATATAAAAGCACAAGACTTATATTGAGACAAAAGCAATGGCCGCACGATCCGCCTCGTTTCTTCCTCTGCTTTCACTTTCTCCATGACGTCATCACATCAGCTCGCGACACACACACAGACATTACATTGATAAAAGGCTTTCAGATGTGACCTCATTATTTATTTGTGTTTCATGTTTGAATGTGAAGATAATAAAACATGAAGAGATGATGACGTCATAGTTTCACTTTCAAGGTTTTTCTTCATGATTCTTACAATATTGCCAAAGCATTGAACTGATATCAACAGACATTATTAAATATAAAAGAAAGTGAAAATGTGTAAATGTGTGGATTTCAGGCAGAACCATGAGAATGCAATATCATGTTTTAGACAGAGTTACGACACGCCGTGTGGTCACGTGGTTCACGAGGCTCACAGCAACTATATTTGCATACATTAGCTAAATATATAAGCACATTGTGTACACTGAATCCAACGTCGACTACATTTATAGCAGCATTTTGTATGGAGAGTAATATAAATATACACTGATAGCACACATACATCTGCACCGCATCTCTGAGACGTCATAGACCTGAATAGTGTGTATATGATTTAGAAAGGATGAAGAACAGCTCTTTCTAAGACGTTTAGCAGATCTGTTCTATCTGGGTAAGATCTATGAATATAAGATATGTCGTTAAAACGTATAAACATGCCGTTATTTCACCAACTTTACAGTCAATGTGTTTAAGAGACTTTGAAATGAATGGACTTCAGTGCAGTGTTATGAATGATATAATGAATATGAGTGAACTTGACAGCATTAAAAACAGACGAGCTCTCGGTAACCTCACAAATAACAGTGATGTTTACCACAATGATGTTTATTCATAATAATAAAAACATATTTTCTAATTGACATGTTGTTTTAAAGGTGTGTTGAGATGATTGAAGGTCTTTGTGTCTGAGGCCACGCCCACTTGTTTGCTGTTTTAATCTGGACTCTTGATCCATTAAGCACCTTTAAGATGTCCTGTGACAGAGAGACGGAAGAATCCTCCACACATTCATTCTGTTCACGGTAAGAACATCATTCATCCATCAGCTTCTGAGGTTTATCATCTGTTTTTAAACCAGTTTATTTCATATAAAGTCAACTTTGCTGTAATTCATAACATTGTGAATGTTTTTTCTATCTGACAGTAAAGTTGTATTGTTCAGCTGACATCTGCTAAATCTCAGCAAACACTAAACGTTCCCCTAACATTAGTTTTTGGTTATTTTGGGAACGTTCTTTTCAAAACTGTTTTTAACCAGAAAATAACATTCCCAGAACATCGCAGGCTATTTTTTTAAATAACCAGAAAATAATGTTCTCTGTTTATATTTTTGGCATTAGTTTCATGGTTTCTGTTACGTTTGTGGAACACTCCCAAAACGTTATGGGAACCATCAACTAACGTTCTTTTCCTGTTAAGGAAACTTTCCTGGAGAACCAAAAACTAACGTTAGGGGAACGTTCTGGGAACCAAACCTTGTTAGCTGGACAGCTACAATTTCCTGATATTGTTTTAGTTTGGTTATCAGTACGGTGCAGATTATTTCTGTTTGTCTGATAATCAACACGTTTGAAATGATTGTTAAGATACACATAAGATAAGAGCAACGATGAGAATGTGCGTTGCGATTAATTAAAAGATCAGAAAAGATCCTGTTGTGTCTGTATGTCTACAGTGAAGCATGGCACAGAAAGCAGAGAGAGTGTCATCCACAGACAGGTAGCTGAATCTTTTCATGTGATGTATGACCGGTTTGTCCAGAAGCAAATCAACATGAAACTTGTTTCTGTGTTTTCCCATGACAGCATTAAATCTGTCCAGTCGTCTGATGCCATCCCTAAATCAGCCCTGCGGAAGACAGCGTCCGGTGACACCATCACCAAAACAACAAAAAAGAAATCCAGCGAGGACGCCATGAATAAGGTTTACAGCAACCTGCTGAACAGCATCTTTGGCCAGGTGTGTGTTTGCCCACATCATTTTCCACATGACCGTGAATGAAATCATGTCATGAGTCTACAGATCAGCTGTCACAGCTCACACCAGAAACCCTGTGACCTCATTTATCACACAAAACATGTATCGCACACAAAACATGTATGGAAAGGGAGCACATAATCAAATCTACATGTGTGTGTGTGGCCTTGTTTCTATATCAAATACACAGCAACTCGTGTCATCAACATCACGGGGACCAAAATTGAGGCAAAAGAATCGTACAAAACAATATTTTTGGAAAATCTAAAAAAGCAAAATGTTTTCTGGGATTTTTGGGTTTAGGGGATAAAATCTACAGTTTGTAAAGTACAATAATCATTACGGCCATTGACTGTCCCCACAGAGATCATAATCCAGACGTGTGTGTGCGCACATGTAATCCGTGTAATGCAGATAATAATAGGTGCTGACGGGGATTCAGTGTCACTCTTCATTTACACTGATGTGTGCTGAGGTGAAGATGGTGTGTTGTCTCTCTCTCTCTCTCTGTGTGTGTGTGTGTGTGTGTGTGCGTTCATCAGGAGAGAGAGTTATCTCAGCCCGAGCTGGACGGTGAGTGTTCAACATCATTCAATCACAATGAACATCATGAGTACATCATACATGTGCTGTCATGTGTTGTGTGTGTTTTTCAGAGCTGGCTGAAGCGTTTAAGGAGTTTGATTATGATCAGGACGGATATCTGAACTATAAAGATCTGGCAGAATGCATGAGGACGATGGGTTACATGCCCACTGAGATGGAACTCCTGGAGATCATTCAACAGATTAAAATGAGACGTGAGTTTCTGTCTGTGTGTGTGTGTGTGTGTGCGTGCACATGTTTGTGTGTGTGTGTATGCGTGTGTGTGGTTGCGTGTGTGCGTGCGTGCACATGTTTGTGTATGTGTGTGTGTGTGGTTGCGTGTGTGCGTGCGTGCACATGTTTGTGTATGTTTGTGTGTGTTTGTGTGTGGGTGCGTCCGTGCACATGCTTGTGTATGTTTGTGTATGTTTGTGTGTGTGTGGGTGGGTGCGTCCGTGCACATGCTTGTGTATGTTTGTGTATGTTTGTGTGTGTGTGGGTGCGTGCGTCCGTGCACATGCTTGTGTATGTCTGTGTATGTGTGTGTGTGGGTGCGTGCGTGCATGCACATGTTTGTGTATGTTTGTGTGTGTGTTTGTGTGTGTGTGTGCGTGCGTCCGTGCACATGTTTGTGTGTGTTTGTGTGTGTGTGTGTGTGGGTGCGTCCGTGCACATGCTTGTGTATGTTTGTGTATGTGTGTGTGTGGGTGCGTGCGTGCACATGTTTGTGTATGTTTGTGTGTGTGTTTGTGTGTGTGTGTGCGTGCGTCCGTGCACATGTTTGTGTATGTTTGTGTGTTTGTGTGTGTGTGTGCGTGCGTCCGTGCACATGTTTGTGTATGTTTGTGTGTGTGTGTGGTTGCGTCCGTGCACATCTTTGTGTATGTTTGTGTATGTTTGTGTGTGTGTGGGTGCGTGGGTCCGTGCACATGCTTGTGTATGTTTGTGTATGTTTGTGTGTGTGTGGGTGCGTGCGTCCGTGCACATGCTTGTGTATGTTTGTGTATGTGTGTGTGTGGGTGCGTGCGTGCATGCACATGTTTGTGTATGTTTGTGTGTGTGTTTGTGTGTGTGCGTGCGTGCGTCCGTGCACATGCTTGTGTATGTTTGTGTATGTTTGTGTATGTTTGTGTGTGTGTTTGTGTGTGTGCGTGCGTCCGTGCACATGTTTGTGTATGTGTGTGTGTGTGGTTGCGTGTGTGCGTCCGTGCACATGTTTGTGTATGTTTGTGTATGTGTGTTTGTGTGTGTACGTGCGTCCGTGCAAATGCTTGTGTATGTTTGTGTATGTGTGTGTGTGGGTGCGTACGTGCGTGCACATGTTTGTGTATGTTTGTGTATGTGTGTGTGTGGGTGCGTGCGTGCGTGCACATGCTTGTGTATGTTTGTGTATGTTTGTGTATGTGTATATGCGTGTGTGTGCGTGCGTCCGTGCACATGCTTGTGTATGTTTGTTTATGTGTGTGTGTGGGTGCGTGCATGCACATGTTTGTGTATGTTTGTGTGTGTGTGGGTGGGTGCGTGCGTGCACATCTTTGTGTATGTTTGTGTATGTTTGTGTGTGTGTGTGGTTGCGTCCGTGCACATGCTTGTGTATGTTTGTGTATGTGTGTGTGTGGGTGCGTGCATGCACATGTTTGTGTATGTTTGTGTGTGTGTGGGTGGGTGCGTGCGTGCACATCTTTGTGTATGTTTGTGTATGTTTGTGTGTGTGTGTGGTTGCGTCCGTGCACATGCTTGTGTATGTTTGTGTATGTTTGTGTGTGTGTGGGTGCGTGCGTGCATGCACATGTTTGTGTATGTTTGTGTGTGTGTTTGTGTGTGTGCGTGCGTGCGTCCGTGCACATGCTTGTGTATGTTTGTGTATGTTTGTGTGTGTGTTTGTGTGTGTGCGTGCGTCCGTGCACATGTTTGTGTATGTGTGTGTGTGTGGTTGCGTGTGTGCGTCCGTGCACATGTTTGTGTATGTTTGTGTATGTGTGTTTGTGTGTGTACGTGCGTCCGTGCAAATGCTTGTGTATGTTTGTGTATGTGTGTGTGTGGGTGCGTACGTGCGTGCACATGTTTGTGTATGTTTGTGTATGTGTGTGTGTGGGTGCGTGCGTGCGTGCACATGCTTGTGTATGTTTGTGTATGTTTGTGTATGTGTATATGCGTGTGTGTGCGTGCGTCCGTGCACATGCTTGTGTATGTTTGTTTATGTGTGTGTGTGGGTGCGTGCATGCACATGTTTGTGTATGTTTGTGTGTGTGTGGGTGGGTGCGTGCGTGCACATCTTTGTGTATGTTTGTGTATGTTTGTGTGTGTGTGTGGTTGCGTCCGTGCACATGCTTGTGTATGTTTGTGTATGTGTGTGTGTGGGTGCGTGCATGCACATGTTTGTGTATGTTTGTGTGTGTGTGGGTGGGTGCGTGCGTGCACATCTTTGTGTATGTTTGTGTATGTTTGTGTGTGTGTGTGGTTGCGTCCGTGCACATGCTTGTGTATGTTTGTGTATGTGTGTGTGTGGGTGCGTGCATGCACATGTTTGTGTATGTTTGTGTGTGTGTGGGTGGGTGCGTGCATGCACATGTTTGTGTATGTTTGTGTGTGTGTGGGTGGGTGCGTGCGTGCACATCTTTGTGTATGTTTGTGTATGTTTGTGTGTGTGTGTGGTTGCGTCCGTGCACATGCTTGTGTATGTTTGTGTATGTTTGTGTGTGTGTGGGTGCGTGCGTCCGTGCACATGCTTGTGTATGTTTGTGTGTGTGTTGTGTGTGTGTGGGTGCGTGCGTCCGTGCACATGCTTGTGTATGTTTGTGTATGTGTGTGTGTGGGTGCGTGCATGCACATGTTTGTGTATGTTTGTGTGTGTGTGGGTGGGTGCGTGCGTGCACATCTTTGTGTATGTTTGTGTATGTTTGTGTGTGTGTGTGGTTGCGTCCGTGCACATGCTTGTGTATGTTTGTGTATGTTTGTGTGTGTGTGGGTGCGTGCGTCCGTGCACATGCTTGTGTATGTTTGTGTATGTGTGTGTGTGGGTGCGTGCGTGCATGCACATGTTTGTGTATGTTTGTGTGTGTGTTTGTGTGTGTGCGTGCGTGCGTCCGTGCACATGCTTGTGTATGTTTGTGTATGTTTGTGTGTGTGTTTGTGTGTGTGCGTGCGTCCGTGCACATGTTTGTGTATGTGTGTGTGTGTGGTTGCGTGTGTGCGTCCGTGCACATGTTTGTGTATGTTTGTGTATGTGTGTTTGTGTGTGTACGTGCGTCCGTGCAAATGCTTGTGTATGTTTGTGTATGTGTGTGTGTGGGTGCGTACGTGCGTGCACATGTTTGTGTATGTTTGTGTATGTGTGTGTGTGGGTGCGTGCGTGCGTGCACATGCTTGTGTATGTTTGTGTATGTTTGTGTATGTGTATATGCGTGTGTGTGCGTGCGTCCGTGCACATGCTTGTGTATGTTTGTTTATGTGTGTGTGTGGGTGCGTGCATGCACATGTTTGTGTATGTTTGTGTGTGTGTGGGTGGGTGCGTGCGTGCACATCTTTGTGTATGTTTGTGTATGTTTGTGTGTGTGTGTGGTTGCGTCCGTGCACATGCTTGTGTATGTTTGTGTATGTGTGTGTGTGGGTGCGTGCATGCACATGTTTGTGTATGTTTGTGTGTGTGTGGGTGGGTGCGTGCGTGCACATCTTTGTGTATGTTTGTGTATGTTTGTGTGTGTGTGTGGTTGCGTCCGTGCACATGCTTGTGTATGTTTGTGTATGTTTGTGTGTGTGTGGGTGCGTGCGTCCGTGCACATGCTTGTGTATGTTTGTGTATGTGTGTGTGTGGGTGCGTGCGTGCATGCACATGTTTGTGTATGTTTGTGTGTGTGTTTGTGTGTGTGCGTGCGTGCGTCCGTGCACATGCTTGTGTATGTTTGTGTATGTGTGTTTGTGTGTGTGTGCGTGCGTCCGTGCACATGTTTGTGTATGTGTGTGTGTGTGGTTGCGTGTGTGCGTCCGTGCACATGTTTGTGTATGTTTGTGTATGTGTGTTTGTGTGTGTACGTGCGTCCGTGCAAATGCTTGTGTATGTTTGTGTATGTGTGTGTGTGGGTGCGTACGTGCGTGCACATGTTTGTGTATGTTTGTGTATGTGTGTGTGTGGGTGCGTGCGTGCGTGCACATGCTTGTGTATGTTTGTGTATGTGTATATGCGTGTGTGTGCGTGCGTCCGTGCACATGCTTGTGTATGTTTGTGTATGTGTGTGTGTGGGTGCGTGCATGCACATGTTTGTGTATGTTTGTGTGTGTGTTTGTGTGGGTGCGTGCGTCCGTGCAAATGCTCGTGTATGTTTGTGTATGTGTGTGTGTGGGTGCGTACGTGCGTGCACATGTTTGTGTTTGTTTGTGTGTGTTTGTGTGTTTGTGGGTGCGTGCGTCCGTGCACATGCTTGTGTATGTTTGTGTATGTGTGGGTGCGTGCGTGCACATGTTTGTGTATGTTTGTTTGTGTGTGTGTGGGTGCGTGCGTCCGTGCACATGCTTGTGTATGTTTGTGTATGTGTCATGCTTGTGTATGTTTGTGTATGTGTGTGTGTGTGTGTGGGTGCGTCCGTGCACATGCTTGTGAATGCTTGTGTATGTGTGTGTGTGGGTGCGTGCGTCCGTGCACATGCTTGTGTATGTTTGTGTATGTGTGTGTGTGTGTGGGTGCGTCCGTGCACATGCTTGTGTATGCTTGTGTATGTGTGTGTGTGGGTGCGTGCGTCCGTGCACATGCTTGTGTATGTTTGTGTATGTGTGTGTGTGTGTGGGTGCGTCCGTGCACATGCTTGTGTATGTTTGTGTATGTGTGTGTGTGGGTGCGTGCGTCCGTGCACATGCTTGTGTATGTTTGTGTATGTGTGTGTGTGTGTGTGGGTGCGTCCGTGCACATGCTTGTGTATGTTTGTGTATGTGTGTGTGTGTGTGGGTGCGTGCACATGCTTGTGTATGTGTGTGTGGGTGCGTGCGTGCGTCCGTGCACATGCTTGTGTATGTTTGTGTGTGTGTGGGTACTTGCGTCCGTGCACATGCTTGTGTATGTTTGTGTATGTTTGTGTGTGTGTGTGGGTGCGTCCGTGCACATGCTTGTGTATGTTTGTGTATGTGTGTGTGTGGGTGCGTGCGTCCGTGCACATGCTTGTGTATGCTTGTGTATGTGTGTGTGTGGGTGCGTCCGTGCACATGCTTGTGTATGTTTGTGTATGTGTGTGTGTGGGTGTGTGCATCCGTGCACATGCTTGTGTATGTGTGTGTGTGTGTGTGGGTGCGTCCGTGCACATGCTTGTGTATGTTTGTGTATGTGTGTGTGTGGGTGCGTGCGTCCGTGCACATGCTTGTGTATGCTTGTGTATGTGTGTGTGTGGGTGCGTGCGTCCGTGCACATGCTTGTGTATGTGTGTGTGGGTGCGTGCGTGCGTGCGTCCGTGCACATGCTTGTGTATGTTTGTGTGTATGTTTGTGTGTGTGTGGGTACTTGCGTCCGTGCACATGTTTGTGTATGTTTGTGTATGTGTGTGTGTGTGTGTGGGTGCGTCCGTGCACATGCTTGTGTATGTTTGTGTATGTGTGTGTGTGGGTGCGTGCGTCCGTGCACATGCTTGTGTATGCTTGTGTATGTGTGTGTGTGGGTGCGTGCGTCCGTGCACATGCTTGTGTATGTTTGTGTATTGGTGTGTGTGGGTGCGTGCGTGCGTGCACATGTTTGTGTATGTTTATGTGTGTTTGTGTGTGTGTGGGTACTTGCGTCCGTGCACATGCTTGTGTATGTTTGTGTATGTTTGTGTGTGGGTGCGTGCGTGCGTCCGTGCACATGCTTGTGTATGTTTGTGTGTGTTTGTGTGTGTGCGTGCGTCCGTGCACATGCTTGTGTATGTGTGTGTGTGGGTGCGTGCGTCCGTGCACATGCTTGTGTATGTTTGTGTATGTGTGTGTGTGTGGGTGCGTGCGTGCGTGCACATGCTTGTGTATGTTTGTGTATGTGTGTGTGTGTGGGTGCGTGCGTGCGTGCACATGTTTGTGTATGTTTATGTGTGTTTGTGTGTGTGTGGGTACTTGCGTCCGTGCACATGCTTGTGTATGTTTGTGTATGTTTGTGTGTGGGTGCGTGCGTGCGTGCGTCCGTGCACATGCTTGTGTATGTTTGTGTGTGTTTGTGTGTGTGCGTGCGTCCGTGCACATGCTTGTGTATGTTTGTGTGTGTGTTTGTGTGTGTGTGGGTACGTGCGTGCACATGCTTGTGTATGTTTGTGTATGTGTGTGTGTGTGTGTGGGTGCGTGCGTGCGTGCACATGTTTGTGTATGTTTGTGTGTGTGTGGGTGCGTGCGTGCGTGCACATGTTTGTGTATGTTTGTGTGTGTGTGGGTGCGTGCGTCCGTGCACATGTTTGTGTATGTGTGTGTGTGGGTGCGTGCGTGCACATGTTTGTGTATGTTTGTGTGTGTGTTTGTGTGTGTGTGGGTGGGTGCGTGCGTCCGTGCACATGCTTGTGTATGTTTGTGTATGTTTGTGTGTATGTGTGTGTGTGTATGCGTGTGTGCGTGCACATGCTTGTGTATGTTTGTGTGTGTGTGGGTGCGTGCGTGCACATCTTTGTGTATGTTTGTGTGTGTGTTTGTGTGTGGGTGCGTGCGTCCGTGCACATGCTTGTGTATGTTTGTGTGTATGTGTGTGTGTGTATGCGTGTGTGCGTGCACATGCTTGTGTATGTTTGTGTGTGTGTGGGCGCGTGCGTGCACATGTTTGTGTATGTTTGTGTATGTGTGTGTGTGTGGGTGCGTCCGTGCACATGCATGTGTATGTTTGTGTATGTTTGTGTGTGTGTGTGTTTGTGTATGTGTGTGGGTGGGTGCGTGCGTCCGTGCACATGCTTGTGTATGTTTGTGTATGTTTGTGTGTATGTGTGTGTGTGTATGCGTGTGTGCGTGCACATGCTTGTGTATGTTTGTGTGTGTGTGGGCGCGTGCGTGCACATGTTTGTGTATGTTTGTGTATGTGTGTGTGTGGGTGCGTCCGTGCACATGCATGTGTATGTTTGTGTATGTTTGTGTGTGTGTGTGTTTGTGTGTGTGTGTGGGCGCGTGCGTGCACATGTTTGTGTATGTTTGTGTATGTGTGTGTGTGGGTGCGTCCGTGCACATGCATGTTTATGTTTGTGTATGTTTGTGTGTGTGTGTGTTTGTGTGTGTGTGGGTGCGTGCGTCCGTGCACATGCTTGTGTATGTTTGTGTATGTTTGTGTGTATGTGTGTGTGTGTGTATGCGTGTGTGCGTGCGTGCACATGCTTGTGTATGTTTGTGTATGTTTGTGTGTGTGTGCGTGTGTGGGTGCGTGCGTGCACATTCTTGTGTATGTTTGTGTGTGTGTATGCGTGTGTGTGCGTGGGTGCGTCCGTGCACATGCTTGTGTATGTTTGTGTGTGTGTATGCGTGTGCGTGTGTGGGTGTGTGCGTGCACATGTTTGTGGATGTTTGTGTGTGTGTGTGCGTGTGCGTTTGTGGGTGCGTGCGTGCACATTCTTGTGTATGTGTGTGTGGGTGTGTGCGTGCGTCCGTGCACATGCTTGTGTATGTTTGTGTGTGTGTGGGCGCGTGCGTGCACATGTTTGTGTATGTTGTGTGTGTGTGTGTGTGCGTCCGTGCACATGCATGTGTATGTTTGTGTATGTTTGTGTGTGTGTGTGTTTGTGTGTGTGTGTGGGCGCGTGCGTGCACATGTTTGTGTATGTTTGTGTATGTGTGTGTGTGGGTGCGTGCGTCCGTGCACATGCTTGTGTATGTTTGTGTATGTGTGTGTGTGTGTGGGTGCGTCCGTGCACATGCTTGTGTATGTTTGTGTGTGTGTGTGTGTGGGTGTGTCCGTGCACATGCTTGTGTATGTTTGTGTATGTGTGTGTGTGTGTGTGGGTGCGTCCGTGCACATGCTTGTGTATGTTTGTGTGTGTGTTTATTTGTGTGTGTAATGCGTGTGTGTGCGTGGGTGCGTCCGTGCACATGCCTGTGTATGTTTGTGTGTGTGTTTATTTGTGTGTGTAATGCTTGTGTGTGTCATACTTGTGTGTGGGTGCGTGCGTCTGTGCACATGCTTGTGTATGTTTGTGTGTGTGTATGCGTGTGTGTGCGTGGGTGTGTCCGTGCACATGCTTGTGTATGTTTGTGTGTGTGTATGCGTGTGTGTGCGTGGGTGCGTCCGTGCACATGCCTGTGTATGTTTGTGTGTGTGTTTATTTGTGTGTGTAATGCTTGTGTGTGTCATACTTGTGTGTGGGTGCGTGCGTCCGTGCACATGCTTGTGTACGTTTGTGTGTATGTGTGTGTTTTGCTTCAGCTGATGTAATTGTGTTGTTGTCTTGTGTGTTTAGTGGGGGGTCTGATGGATTTTGATGATTTTTGTGAGTTGATGGGTCCCAGGATGATGGAGGAGACAGCGGACATGCTCGGTCTCAGAGAACTCAAATCTTCCTTCAGTCAGGTCAGTCATTTCCTACACCTCTAAACAACAACAAAGCAACAAACATGTGTTTGGTGAATGATAAACTAATCAAGATATGAGTTGTGTATATAATTGTGCATGTGTTGTGCTTTCATCATCTGTGTGTTTGTGCGAGACAGTTTGACACGGATGGAGACGGAAAGATCTCTCTGGATGAGATGAAGGAGGCAGTGAAGACTCTGTTAGGAGAGAAACTCAAGAAGGGAGAACTGGAGGAGATTCTGAAGGAGTTGGATCTGAACGGTGATGGAACGGTGGACTTTGATGGTGAGGGCACACACACACACACACACACACACACACACCACTTGTTTTTATTCTGTTGTTTATAATACTAGTCCTTATTTATTATGATTATACAAACTCAAACAATTCAGGAGTTGATGATCATGTTGTCCAGATGTGATGATCTGTTTTCCTCCAGAGTTTGTGATGATGTTGTCAGTGCGGTGAATCTTCATCCTCATCATCATCAGACAGCAGCAGGTAGAGGAAGATGTCATCACTGTCGTTTCCTTATTCCATCGTCTCAAAAACTTTAACAAACAAACTCTAATAGACATTAGTAATAATATTTTGTATATAATATTTCATGAGCATCGCTAGGACTTTGTACAAAGTGTCATATGTTTTACAGTTTTGTTAATAAACAGTAAAGATCTGAAAAAGCGTGTAAATTAACTTCTTCATATGAAAATATATTAAATCTCAGGTGGAGTTTTTTAACAGCTGTTAAACTGCAGTAAAACAAATAAATGCAAATGAACTACAAGAACACACAGACTGCCTGAAATAAAAGCAGAACACCGGAGGATTATAATTAAGTCTGCAGATGTTAAATGTTGTATGTGAAAATGTGTTTGTTTCATATAAGTGATGTTCATGTTCTCCTCTGTAGGTGTCACACACATGACAGGACTTTACAGGTGTTGAACTAAACATTTCAGCTTCATCTTCATCTGTGTTCAAGTGACGTAATAACGTTTGTTAACACTTTTGACTATTAATCATAATGAACAGATGTTTAATGCATCAGTCAGCATCTGGACATGAAACTAGAGGTGGACTCGGATGTACATTTGTCTAGTATCTGAGTGTTTATACTGTGGAAACAGCAGCATACAGCACAAATATAATTTTGTAAGTTTTTACATAATAATTCAAGCATCTTAATTCTTACTTTAGTTTAACTAAACGTAACAAAATACAAGATTTGAATGTACATATTGAATTAGGATGTATGAAATAGTGTGCAAAGTCTGATATTGTGCTTTATAATGAAGTGAAGTGTTTTATTCAAAGTAAAGTACAGACATAGAATACAAATAGTCCATGTTTGCATTTGGCACACTTACATTAAACATCTGTTTCTAAGAATGTCCACTTATGAGAGAAACAACAGATAAAAGCGCTGACGTCAGAGACGAGTCGACCTCGTGCAGCGCTGCGCAGATCGATCGACATGTGCAATCAAAGTCTCGCGAGATCAGACTAGCCCGTACGCCCTCCAGTCGTTTTCGCGGTACTGTGATGTCATAGGGCGATCGTCGAGGTCAAACACACACAGACAGCATACTCCCCCCGACAATAATAAATCTTTATCGACTTGAGAAACCCGTCTGTGGATCACTCAGAAGTGTGCACTATAGTTGACTTTTACTGTAATGAGACGGTTGTTTATTTCCTGCGGGTGTCATGTGTGAGCACACTGATGCGTAGGTGCGTCACGCGGGTTTTTCCGCAGGGCGGGGCCGTTCGGGAAGGCTCGCGGAAGGAACGCGTCGTTACGGTGTTTCTTTAGGGTCGTTCGTTCTTCACCGACGCGCGGAACCGGCCGACCGCCACCCGACAGACCGTAAACATGGACGGTAAGTGAAGTTTGATCGCCGCGCGTTTATCCGTGTCGTGTATGCGCGGAGAGGAAACTCCCGAAGCTCGCGCCCCGGTTCTGCTTCCGTTCACCGAACACCGAGTAAACACCGAGAGACATGTCACTTTAATCTCATTTAATGACTTCCTGTGTGGGCTCGCGGTCGCGTCTGTGTGTTTGTGTACTTGTTTGTGCGTGTTGCGTGAGAATGTGTGAGACGCTGAACGTAAGCGACATGACGTCATGCTTCACAATACGACACAACTCCTCAGCATAAGTGCCTCTAAACAACAACAAACACGCTGAACTGTAAATAAAAACATATACGTCATCACATTTATCTTCATGTCTGAAGTCTCGTCTGACTTTAAACACGTCAAAGAATCAAGAAGTTCATCATTTTATACTCACACACACACACACACACACTTTAGATTGAATGATGGCCTTTTCCTTCTTCAGATGTTTATAATCAGAATCACGTCACTGGTTTCACTGGAGCAGCTGCACATTCAGCTCACTTCTCTTTTATATCTTTTATCATCTGTGTTCTATGGAGAGTTTGGGGTCGGGCATTTGTTGGTATTTTCATCATTTTATCTCTTGAAACTCATCTTTAAGCATTTAAATAGCACACAAGTGTAAAACTTGTTTCATGTGAGAAAAATAATTCTCCATGCATATGCAGACTTGTCCCCGCCCCCTTCAGTGGTGTGGGCATGGATTATATCTGAAATCTGCTAACGTGATTGGTTACGGGGTTTTGATGTCATAAACAGAGGCAGCATTTTTAACCCGTCTCTGGTAAACTGGGGACAAATACTCAGCTTTAAAGGTTTAAAACATGGGTTATATTAAAGCGTATTACACAGACATATAAACAACATTAAAAACTACTTTAAATTCCACCAAAGACACAGAAAAACAGGTATTGGCACCACATGACCCCTTTATTCTTATCGACAGCGCTGTTAACGTTGATGTCTCGCTTCTGTCATCTCTCGAATGCGTGGGATCGATCGCATGCCGCATCTTGTAAATATGAATATCTTTGTGTCAGTTCTCTGTCTACTAGACATGTTCGGTAGAGTTTAGCATTTATATTTGCATTCATGTCATCATTCATGATTCGTCATCGTTCTCATGTTTGTTGTGTTGGGTTATGGAGCCGTAAATATTCAGATCAGAGTCTGTTGTGTTATTTCTGTGCAGATTGTCAGGATGATGTTTATTGGTGTGTATTGTTGTGGATCTGTGATGTGTTGTGACGTTGTGTTATATTTGTTCTTTCAGGGCTCTTTCCTACCTGGCCGCCGCCTACCGTGTCTCAAGGTGCGCCTCATGTGATATAGAGCGCTTGAATCACGTCACATTATAATCAGATGTGAAGTGTGATCTGGATTGATTCAGTCTGGTGTGGTGTGTTTTTCTCCAGGTCCTTATGTAGAGATCATCGAGCAGCCCAAGGCGCGAGGGATGCGTTTCCGTTATAAGTGTGAGGGTCGATCTGCTGGGAGTATACCCGGAGAAAAGAGCAATGATACCACAAAAACACACCCCGCTATCAAGGTGAATTTACACCGTCATCACGCATCACTCGACGATGAGTTAATCACACGATTTCTCTCCGCTTTTATACATTCATAACATATGACATTTTATTTGTAATTTGATTGATATGAGTCATAATATTTATTAAAAAAACATCATCACAACAGTGAGAAATCACACAGATGTTTCATGAATCGACCCGGCACGTCATCCGTCCTTACACTGATTCACCTCTGTTCATTATCAACAATATAACAAGATTAAAGAAAATGACAATAGTCATGTAAAAATAAATGTTTTTGTCATAGATATTGTTCCAAGCTCTCACATCAATCTTATTTTCTGTCTGTATGTCAACTTCAGAACATAAGAGATCATTGCGTTTCATCTGTTCTTGATTTTTGACTCTTCGTAGGTTCATCATTACAGCGGTCCGCTGAGAGTCAGAATCTCACTGGTGACCAAGAATCTGCCGTATAAACCTCACCCACACGAGCTGGTGGGCAAAGACTGTAAACATGGATATTATGAAGCTGATTTACAGGAGCGACGCATTCACAGGTGACTTTACCTGAAGTGTGTGTGTGTGTGTGTGTGTTCTCTCCATCACAATCTGTCCGTGTGTGTGAAGATGTTTTGGTCAGCTCTATAATTAGATCGTTACCTCTTCCTGTTTGAGCTGGCAACAGAAACTGAAATATTTCCAGAAGACGTTGAATTTTTCCATCCTTGGGTTTCTTTGCCGTGTAAGACGTGTATCTGTGTTTCAGTTTCCAGAATCTGGGGATTCAGTGCGTTAAGAAAAAGGACGTGGGAGAAGCTGTGTCCTGTCGACTACAAACACAAAACAACCCGTTTAACAGTACGTCACACACCTCTGGTTTATGATCCCCGTGGGGACAGTCTATAGCCGTAATGAGTTATTGACTGTACAAACTGTACATTTTATCCCCTAAACCTAATCATCCTAAAAACCTTTTTGCATTTTTAGATTTAAAAAAACGATCGTTCTGTACAATTTATACGCTTTTGTGCCCGTGAGGACCTCCATTATGGTCCCCACAGTGACACGAGTCCCCGTGAGCTGGTGTGTATTCAGGTTTAGGTCCCCACCAACACACACACACTAAACCTAAAAGAACAACCCAGTTTACTAGAGTGAAACATGTTTTATACTACAGTTTAAAAAAGAATATTGAGATTTTATCGCTTTGGGATTATGATTTTCTATCTGACATTTGAGTCATTCACATATTTTTTATTGAACTTATTTACACGATGTGATTTTTGAAGCTCAATCTCTCAAAAGTGCTAGCAATGCAGATAGAACCGAATCATTCCCCGGTGATGATTTGTTGAGTAGGTTTGTTTCATTGCAATCATTTTGTCTTGTATTTGTGTGTTGTGCATTATAGTATCATGTGGTCAGATATATGTTAACATGAGATCTTCACCTGTCTTAAAAGTCCAGTGTGTCATTTTTTGGAGGATCTATTGACGGAAGTGCCCTTTAAAGTGTATATCAGATTGTGTTTGTATCTTGTGTTTTCAGTTCCTGAAGCTAAGATCTGGGAGGACGAGTTTGATCTGAACGCCGTTCGGCTGTGTTTTCAGGTGTTCATCACTCTGCCCAACGGGGAACTGGCTCGTCTGGACCCCGTCATCTCTCACCCCATCTATGACAACAGTCAGTTAACATCTCAATCTTTTTTTCAAGTTTTATTTTAGGGGCTTTTTATGCCTTTATTGTGATAGGAACTGGGATCAGCGTGAGCGCACTGGCGCAGTGCCAACTCATGAAAATGATCTGACATCATCACACTGTTTCATACATGTTCGTGAGTACTTTTTTACATAAAGACATAAGGTAATGAACTCTCCATCTATTACAGAAATCACACATCATCCCCTGGGATCGAACCCAGAACCTTGGCATTGTTAGCGCCACTCTCTTACCACTGAAATATTGACCTAAAAATGATTTAAGAAAAAACCTAACTAAAAGGAAAATTTTAATGTAGGGAAATTAATATTATATAGCAACATAAAAAAGAAACAGATCAATTATAAAATGACAAAAGCACCTATATATATAAATTGCTAAAACTTTAACTAAAATTGACATAAAAATGGAAAATCGGATAATGAAAGCTCATTTGAGATATTCATAAAGTGAAATAAAACTAAAATGACTCCGGTTCATACTTATTAATATATATCTACTTGTTATTAAGAGTGTTATACCATGGTCTGTTAGAATACTGGGTTCTGATAGGCTGGATGGTGTGCATTAAAACTCTTTAACACACAGGGAGATCCAATCAGCTTGATTACATTTAAAATGAACTGATGAAAATAATGAGGAATAATTTTCAGTGGTTTGATCTAAAGCACCAATAAAAGCTTGGCAAATAACCATGATATAAGCTGGATAATCCACGGCTAGCAGTGCGTTAAAGGGTTTGAATGCACTTCGCAAAGGCAATCACCCTTCGCTCCGTGTTGGGTGGTTCTTGGCCTCCACGTCGTGCATTAAAACCCACTAATGCACAGCACTTACATAACCCAATTCTAAAATACTTTGAAACCGTTTACCACAGTAAAAGTCTGCAGTTATTCTTTTCAGATGAAACCTTGTACATGTATGAAAGAGATGTGTAATGACAGGATGACTGTTCGATGAATCAGTGAAATAACAAACGCTTTATTGAACTGTAACTGTGTCCATGTGTGCATTGAGTGTAGGCGTGTTGTGTGTTTGTGTGTCCGCTCAGGAGCTCCAAACACAGCTGAGCTGAAGATCTGTAGAGTGAACCGAAACTCCGGCACCTGCCGCGGAGGAGACGAGATCTTTCTTCTGTGTGATAAAGTACAGAAGGGTGCGTGTTCGCATCAACGCAGTTTCACGTGTTCACACGTGTGTGTTAGCATCGCATTGACACGCATCTGTAATCTCCTTGACCCACAGAGGACATCGAGGTGAGGTTTTTCCAGGACTCTTGGGAGAGTAAAGGATTGTTCTCGCAGGCTGACGTTCACAGACAGGTGGCCATCGTGTTCCGCACCCCGGCGTACGGCGTCACCAACCTGATGGAACCCGTGCGCGTGAAAATGCAGCTGCGCCGTCCGTCTGATCAAGAGGTCAGCGAACCCATGGACTTCCAGTACCTGCCCGCAGATCCAGGTCAGATCATGTCCATATTCTCCTGAAACATGACGTCATGGGTGAAAACTCACCGATGTTGACATGACTTTTGTTGTCGAGTCACTGTCTCGTGTGTTTTGTGTTGAGCAGATGAGCACAGAATACTGGAGAAGAGAAAGAGAACTGAAGGAATGCTGCAAAACCTCAAACTCAACAACATAATATCAGGTCTCACAGGAACTCACAGGCGTTAATAAACAGGACGAGTGAAAGCGTGTGTTTGTTTTTAACCTTGGAGTTTTGTGTTCAGGTTCATCCGGTCCTGCGGACAGACGGCTGTTCACCACCGCCAAAAGATCTCTACCCAAACCTGTAGCCCCGAGTGGTCTTCTGACAGGTAAATCACACACACGCACGCCTTCCTTTACATCTGAGAGTGAGTGAATGCAGAATACAGACAGAAATGTGTCTTTCAGCTTCAGCCGCATCCGGAGGTCCATCAGTGAAGACATCTCATTCGTTCTTCAGCACGAATCCCGGTCATCTGTTCGCTCCGTCCTCTCAGAGTTCGCTCAAAGCCGAGCCGTGCGCGTCTGCCAGCGACACGTGGCCGTTCCTCAGCACCTTGGTCGATCCTCAGCCCAAAGCTCCAGCCTCATCCTCCGCGCTGACTCAAGACTTCCCCACCGTCAACCTGTCCGATCTACATGACTTTCCCTTCAGCAACTTCGCCGCACGGCCGCAAGATCAGATCAATGCAGCCAGTGGAGGTGACGGCACAGTGGTTTCACAAGACGCACAGAACACATTCGGCGGTGTAACCTTCAGGGTCGACCCCTCACTGAGCGAAGACTTTCCCGATTTCCCGAGCTTCTCCGAAGTGCAAGGCTCTGACGTGGACAACATCAACATCGAGGAGATCCAGGCGCTTCTGGGTCAGAGCGGACTCTCTGCCGAAGGAGGACTCGCCATGGCAACTTCATCAGTCATGGGGAAGTGTTCGGACGCACCGGAACAGTCTGCCAATCCTGCGGGGAACGGCTCTGCCTGGATGCCCCTCCCCCCGAGCATTGCCAACTATATAAATCACGAGAACATGATTGACAGTCCGCAGGCGCAGCCCCTTGGGTCCTCTGTACTGGAAGACTTCGAAATGATCAGTTCCATGGATGAAGATCGTCTCATGTCCATATTAACCAGCAACAACCAAGTGGGCTTTCAGCCTGGACATCCCACCTAAACGCTGAAGAAAGGTTTTTATCTGGACATTCAGGTGAACCTGTGGTGGGGGGTCTAATGTAGTGCCTTAGTTTAAAGGCACCTTCGGACATCAATGTACAGCTTCTCTGCAGACAGGGACGCCTTGGAAACCAAATCATCCTGAACTGCAACTTTAGCATTATTGCCACGTGACGTTTAGAGATTTAGTGAAAGTGAGTGAAGTGAAAGTGACCTATTTGTCAGTTATGGAGAACCATACCTGAAATTTGCCCTCTGCATTTAACCCATCCAGAGAGTAGTGAACACACGCACAGCAAGTGGTGAACACACGTACACCCGGAGCAGTGGGCAGCTATCACTGCAGCGCCCGGGGAGCAAGTAGGGGTAAGGTGCCTTGCTCAAGGGCACCTCAGTCGTTACCTGCCGCCCTGAGGATCGAACTGGCAACCTTCTGGTCATGAGTCCGACTCTCTAACCATTAGGCCACGACTGCCCGAGGTTGATCAAGGTTACAGTAAAATATCACCCACATGAGAAAATACTGTGGTGTATTTTAATATTCACAGCAGTAAAGTTTACGTATACTTTATTACTATACTGAGCTTTAGGTTAACTGTAGTGTTTTTTAATCAATACTAAACTGTACCACAATATTTTTCATGTGGGCTCTAACAATTGAAATGAATTGAAAAAGATGACCATTCATGTACACGAACGCTTGGGCAGTTGACAAATATTCTTCACACGTGTCTTGTTATGGTGTGACAAAGCAATAATTAGATAACAAACGGTCAATAAATATTTTTTTATATTATTATTTATGTTTACAATATAAAGATCAAGCGTTTACTGTTGGACACCTGAGTGATGCTCTCTCTCTCTCTCCTCTATAAACTGACAGCATACAGGTCATCGTTATTTCCAGCCTGTAATGAAGTTTGGTGTCACTCTTTTGTCAGTGACAGTTGTGTTTTTGACTGATTGAACATCATCATCTGCCTGTGCACTTGTAAAAGATTTAAGCTGTAAACCTGTCACACTCGACGCTTTGATCTTATTAAACACACACACACACACACATATGGTTTTGTTGACTACCGTTCTGTTTTTAAACGAGTCAGAATTAAGAAACATTAAGCTGTATATTCATCAGTGTTCTGCGTTAATAATAATAATGAAGGAAACACCTTCCCTTTAGTTTGCTCTGAACCATCACATGCTAAAATGAAGCTGCATTTGCAACTCGGATGCAAGAGGAAACTGATCTAAACCTGACGAAATTTTTCTATACAAGTTAACCCAGACATCGATGTTTGTGTCTCTCACTTTACTTGACAGATAAATGTGTTCACGTGTTTCAGAAAAAGAACTGTAAGTGGGTTCTGTGTACAAATTCAATATAGTTTTCAACAATGTTAAGAGCTGTAATAAAGATCAATGTTCAGAGAAAAGTTTGCAACCTGTTTATTGGACATAATGTGTTAAGATTGAAACAAATACTGAAAGAACAAAAAACAAAAACGGTTTTATTAAACACGTTTGCATCTTTCAATAACATCAGCAGGCTTTTAAAGGCCTTAACTGTAAACATTGTGTATTCTCTTGATTTGAACCTGCTAACGTGCAGTTCTGTGACCGTAACGCAACAATAATGGAGTGTGTCCGAAGCACCGTCCGGCTCTCGTCTTCCTCGGCGCAACCGTCAGGCCGTACAGAGAGTCTCCGCCAAGCGGCGCAAAACAGGGTAATGTTTGGCTTCACAGGAGTGACCTCTAGGTGACTTCCAGATTGGTGACCTTATTGATAACGTGAGAGCGGCGAGGAACGCTCTCCAGGTCAAACCTGCTCTCGTAGATGGTCGGACAGAGTTTCCAGCGGTTCTTGCGGTAGATTCCCAGATACGAGTACACGTCAGGTTTATAGTAGAGGACGCACTTGACCCCGGCTGCTCGGATGGCAGCGTCCAGACGCATCACCTGCTCTTCGTCCGCAAAGTTTCTGTTGTAGACACAGATCACGTGTTTGCTGTCTGATCCGGCATCTCTGGGGCTCACTTTGGCAGAGCAGATCTTGCCGTCCAGCGTGGACCTGGCGATGCACTCCCATGCGCGGTCCACTTTGAAGCCGGTGTCCAAATGCATGAGCCACTTGCCCACCAGCACGTTATGGTTCAACGCCAGCTCCTTGATGACGTGAAAGGTGATGCTTCGCCCGCTGTCCTTCAGCAATTCCCAGCTGTCCTGGAGACCCTCCACGTCTGCAGCATCATTGCACGAGGTGGGCCCGTGGACGGCGATCCAGCCCACCGGACTTGAACCTTCTTTGTCTCCGTGGCGACTGACCTGTGAGGGTCTGTTGGACTCAAGCCATCCGTTGAGTTCGGATTGGGGGGTTTTCCGGCCATCGAATACGATCCAGGGGTCCATATCTGCTGCCATGGACTCTGCGGCATAATCCTCCGCAGAGAAGATCTCCGACTTCTCAGCCTGATATTCTTCTGCCATTCTTCTTCTGTGAAATTACAAACAAACATGACAAGATCGTATACTGTGTGTAACCATAACTAAAGACAAATGGGGATCATTAAAGCTGTTTGGCTTATTATAGAAAAGCATATTGAAGAGTTTATGTGCAAAAATCATGTTTTTTTAATTGTGCAGTCCAATTAATATCAATCAAACTGCAGTTTATTTGTTTTTATTTAAGCCATAATAACTCAAAATATACCTTACACAATACAAACATGATTAAAGAACAATTTCAAAGATCTCTGATATCTTATTTTGTAAACAAACAGTGTCTATTTGTTGATCTTAATATATATATCTGCATCTCTCTCTCTCTCTCTCTCTCTCTCTCCCTCTCGTCTCAATATGTCTGCGTTGACATCCGACCTTTTAATCCTGTTCAGTCTCGCGACACCATAAACTACGTATACAATATGCACAGATATAAACCAACAAACGCTTATAGTGTCGCTTTAAACGAATATTAAAGTGTAAAGTCTCACTCTGATGAGTAACTGAGCTCGCGCGTGCCTCAACACTTCCGACTTCCGGTCGCGATTCGAACTTTATTTAGACTCGCGTAGGCACACGTCAGCGCGCGAAAGCTGATCGTAAAACAGCGAGAAGTGGCGCAGAAAACAATCGCCGTAAAACGCCGATAAAACTCGCAGACGCGCACCGATGGCGCTTTAAAGACTCCGGCGGCGCGTCGCGGGACTTCAATATCGACATTTATCACGTTTATAACGGCAGACTGACGGAACCGAGCTCGAGCCGCCGGTACCGGTCCGAATCATCGCCGATATGCCGAGCAAGAAGAAGAAATACAACGCCAGATTCCCTCCGGTGAGACACCCTGTACCCTCACATTACACACACAACTAAATCAAGCATTTAAAGAGCTTCCGGTGTGTAACTGTGTCTTTGTGAGACGAATAATCTTTATTTCTAGTGAGATTAATAACAGAACCGCGCAAATTCATTCAGTCAGTTAGCCGCTAGCATGCTAAGACGAATGTGTCTGACCGTTCAGCTGCAATGTGACGTTTGAATCCGATATTACTCTCCTGTTTTGATTTCAGCTGATGTGTTGGATTCATATTTTCACAAACACTAGATATGAACTTCATTTGCTCCTTTAATGAGCTTTCAGTGTTCAGTTTAAGAGTGTTAGCATTCATGCTAATGTGTGTGTGTGTGTGTGTGTGTGTGTGGGGGGGGGGGGGGGGGGGGGGGGGGTTTAAAGTGTAATTGAAGGTCCTGCAGTGCTGTCAGATCAGACCTATAATCCAGTTTCACCAGATGTGTCTGATCTGAATGACAGTTTACAGGACCACTGCAGATCTATTGAGCAGTTCACTATTCACATTCTGCATGTGTTGTTGACATATGATGATAAACATCACGCCCGACTGCTCTTCATCTGCGTGATGAATGATGTGTTTCAGTTTCACATCACGTGGTGTGTGTCTTCATCAGTGTCTCTGTGTGCTTGCAGGCCAGGATTAAGAAAATCATGCAGACGGATGAAGAAATAGGCAAAGTGGCGGCCGCGGTTCCAGTTATCATCTGTATCCTGAAACTGTCAGCGGTGTTCTCTCATCGTTCACCTGATGATGCTGTTTTCTCTTTCTCTCTCTGTGTTCCTTTTTACTATCATAAATTAGGGTTACATTTTCCAGTTGCGAGTAGATAATCTGAATGGAAATGCTCTTCAGTTCCACACAATCGCATCTTGTGAATTTAGTGATTTAAACTAGTGTTGTCTGGTCATCTAATCCCTCTTTCCTTAATCGTGAATCGAGCTCGTGCTCTTGAGCTGTTTCTGGACTCTCTGCTGACCAAGGCCTGTCACGTCACCCAATCACGTAACGCCAAAACCATGACAACGTCACACCTGTAAGTCACATGACTCCTGTTACAGCCTGGCTTCATTTCAGCGGTCTCATTTCCTTGTGTGTGTGTGTGTGTGTAGTAAACAGTGCATTGAACTGGAGCAACAGTTTGACTTCCTGAAGGATCTGGTGGCAACCGTGCCAGACATGCAGGGGGAGGGAGATGAGAACCACACTGAGGGAGCGGAGAAAATACCACGCAGGTCAGATCCCATCATTTTCTGTTCAGCCATCTGCGCTGTGTTGTGTCTGATTGTGTGTCGTCTGTGTTTTCAGAGGTCGTAAGCCCGGCTCGGGACGTAAGAACGGCGGCACCGGCGCGAAGGCCAAAGACATGAAACTGTCTGGAACCGAATCGGAGCAAGAGGTAAAGGCTTTGTACATTAGTGAACAGCGCAATAGAAAGACATCCAGTTCATTTGTTGTCAGGATGAAACCGACGTCTGTTTAGGGAAGTCGTACAAACCATGTTTGCATCGTGCCTCCAGGCAGTTATTACATCTTTCAAACAAGACCTGAAAGGAAATACTGATGTTAAACCACATATTAAAAAATGACGTAAACTTTACCATAACGTCTCTTTCCTATGATCAAATGAAACTCATAATTTTTCATGTTGCTTTAGATACTACGCATGCGCAAAAGCTTCGCTAGGGCGGCCATGTTGAGCCTTGCGTCCCATTCACTTCAATGGCAGCAACGCATCTTGTTAATATAAATATCTTTGATGAAACTAACGGCAGTATTGATGTGATGTGATGTCAGGATGAGTCTGATGACAGCGAGACTGATGGGGAAGAAGGAAGAGGAGGAGCAGCAGCACACGTCTCACACCGGCTCTGGACTCTTTCACAGGTACATCTGCGTGAAATCTCTGCTTTACATCTTCACAGCATCGTTTCAGTGTCACGTTTTCCGATACGTCTGTGAGAAACCTGTCGACATGTAAAGATGTAATAAATCTCGCGCTGTACTCTCCCTCTCGAGCACCTTTGAGTATAATGCTAATAATGTCACTTTATACATATTTTTCGAGATTCAAGACGGTGCTGCTAAATCCTTTTTCCTCATGTTCTCTTCAGTCAGGACATGACTCCTCAGTACACACCCATCGGTGCCCAGCCGGGTGTCCACACCATGCCTGCGTTCGCCCCTCACCCGTCACTCGTGGGCATGGCCCTGCCCCCTCCAGCGCCTCTGCCGCAGAAGATCGAAGACGACGACGACGACGAAGATTACGACTCTTAGCTCAGTTTCACATTCATTTACTTCAGTTCTTTTGCTGCGTGAGGTACAGGAAAGAGTTTTTACTTGGCAGCGGAGTTCACAGCTGTCACGCAGCCACAATGAATTCATCAAGATGAATCGCTTCTATATTAGCTGTTTTAATTTTTTATAACTCTTATTTTATTGTTAAGGAACAGTTATGGTAAACAGGAGATTGGCACCTCGTGATTCCCCTCAGTTTTTCTTTTTTTGGAGAATGACCCTGAAAGCAAGAACGTGGTTTTGTAGATTTACCCCGAGTACTTTATTTTTTTTTGCACTTTCCGTTGTAGTTTGTCGGTCTTTTCCTCCTCAAGCAATCACTCTAGTCTTTTGTTTTTGTTGTCCGTGTTAAAGTGAAAGGAAACCCCGGTGGGTCATTCATAGGAGAAATTTGCTTTGGTTTCATCAGTGAATGTTTCAGAGCGGCCCGAGGCGTCATTGCTCAGCAAGGGATTGTGGATTGTTTCGTTCTTTTTATTTTGTGAATATATATATATATATATTTTTAAAGCTAGTTTTATGATTGCATTGTTTTCTCTGGGTTTTCAGTGCTGAACTGTGCTAAACTCGTTCAGTGTGTCACAAAACACAATCCGTTGACGTTTCTCTGCTTTTCTTCTGTTTCTCTGATGAAAATGTCTTGATTTCAAAGCGAGTCATGGATGAAGATGTTTTAAAGGTTTTTTGTTTCTTCTGAATCATCTTTGATGATGCACATTTCTATAAATCGTTTCTCTCTTCTTTTATAACTTTTAGACTCTTTTTAATGTTTGCTGTGAAGTTGGAGAGACGCACGTGGCTTTCTCATGTCTAAATGTGTACGGTCAGGCTGTATGTTGACTTTTAACATTCTCTTGATTTTGTATGAGTGAAATAAAATGTGAGGTTTCAGTATTTTGCTCCTTTAATACGGCTTTAATCCTCTTGTTTCCAGAAATTGAGGTCTTGCATTTCAAACATCACACTATGCAGGCTCAGGTTTTGTCAGCTTTACTCGTGTGTCCGAATTGTTTCTGGTACAAAAGTGTTGCATCGGTGTGAATAATGATGTTTATTACTGCAGGCTGCAGGGAACCCGTTCACCTCCCATTTCACCCCATAATAAAGCACATGTATTTGATAGTAATGTTTGTGATGTTTTTAAAACACTGATAGTTGGTCAGAACATATGTGAGATCATCAATCCGTCTCCATGGTTTATTCATTGCCTTGAATAATACAGCAACAATGTGATGAAAGAAATCTATTTCATTTCGAGTTTAATGAAGCGCAATAATAATCCATCCTGTAATATTACTGCAAAACAACACCGTGACGCGTGAATTAACAACAGCCTTCTTCTGTATGCTCTTAAAATAGGAGTTAAACAGCAGAAATATAATATATGTTAGTGAAGTCATTTTACAGTCATGTATCTGCACAATAACACATCAGTGTAAGTGATAATGTACAGACAGCCGGTTGTTATGTCAGAATAATCCCTTGAAGCGGAGGGTCTTGTGTCTCACTGAAGGGCTTTATTTCATGATAACAGACGGCTCTTATTACACGACTACTGGACACATGAGATGTGAAATAGAAATATTTGATTAGGTCATTTTAACCGAATGCAAAACTTCTGTGAGGAAAAGACGTTTGAGAAACGACCTTCAAACGTCACAAACAGGCAATTCGTTTAATCATTTGTAAATATGTTATGTTATTAAGAGACATATTTATTATGTTTTTTTGTGTAATCACATGCGTGATGTCTTGTGATTTTGATGATCTGTGATTTCATTTGCGTGATAGTTTGGTGAAGATAATAAAACATAATTCATGTTCAGTCAGGAACCCATCAGAATAAAGACTCGTGTGCTTCAGGGTGTTTTAACCATAATTCAGCGACAACTTTCACCTCAAAGTGAACAAATCTTCCTTTTTTCAACGTCGTCTGTTGGAAAAAATGCTATAAAAATATAGTAAAGTGTTTTCAATGGTAAAGGTACGTCCAGATCTCTTCAAATGTATTATGTGATGTTTTTCCATTATTGCTAATTTTATTTCAGAGTGTAAATACTAGAAGGATTGACGAGCAGGAAAACACACAACGCGCACGCGCAGAGTCCATGAGAAGGAGGCGGAGCTTCCAGTCATCTGATTCTTTTCCTGTCCCACCCACTACCGGACAGACGGGACGAGAGTTCACGGTAAACGGACACATACGCACCGACCGTGGGAGAGTTTTGGAGCCGCGAGAATCAACGCGAGCAACACCGAGGCGTTTCGGCGACGCGACGGTGTTTAAACCCCGCGACGCGGTCACCCGCAGCGGTCTCGCTCGTCTCAGTTTCTGATCCGCCGGTCAAAGTTTGTTTGCGTGGGAAAAGTCCAGCGGAACTTGACGAACAGCGGACAGAAGTTTGACGATGATCGGTCCAGAACGAGCAACCTGACGAGGGTTAAACGCGACGCGAGTGTGTATTTGCGCGCGCGTATGAGCGCGAGACTTTAATGCGCCTTTCCTGCTATTCTTCTGCCTCGAGCGCTTCCTGCTCGCGCCAACCGCAGCTAAAAATACGGACGCTCTGTGGGTCTCGTTTGTGTGGCACGTTGTTGTAGATATCGACGTGTGTGTGTCGTCTCCTTGAAGTCGTTTTAAAGCATGTGGCCCAAAAAGTGACCGGATGAACCGCATCAACGGGGCTACACTTCAGTGTCCATCCCATGGAGGTCGGCGTCTGCTGGACGAGCGCTCGCAGATGAGAGATCTGAGGGTGAGCCGTCATCCCGCCACTGAAGCATCATGGAGCCGCTGAAGAACATTTTCTCCCGCGGCCCGCTGTCCACCTGGAAGAGTCTGGATCAAAGCCAGAAGGGAAACTTCACCAACCCGGTGTGGACGGCGCTGTTCGACTACGAGGCGTCTGGGAAAGACGAGCTGACCCTCCGTAAGGGCGACCTTGTGGAGGTCCTGTCTCTGGATTCGGAGATCTCGGGTGACGAGGGCTGGTGGGCGGGAAAGGTCAACAACAAGGTGGGAATCTTCCCCTCCAACTACGTGTCCTTCAAACCCGCCGCCGGTGTGGTGCGGGACCTGGGCTCGGCCGTGGTGGTGAGCGAGTTGGAGCCCGACGCTGTGGACTTCAACGAGTTGAGCTTAGAAGAGGTTATCGGGGTGGGCGGTTTCGGGAAGGTGTACCGGGGCACCTGGAGGGGCGGGCTGGTGGCCGTCAAAGCCGCCCGGCAGGACCCGGACGAGGACATAAGTGTCACGGCTCAGAGCGTCCAGAACGAGGCCAGACTCTTCGCAATGCTCACACACCCCAACATCATCGCGCTGAAGGGAGTATGCCTGCAGGAGCCCAACCTGTGTCTGATCATGGAGTACGCCTCGGGCGGGCCGCTGAGCCGCGCTCTGGCCGGACGCCGGATCCCTCCGCACGTGCTGGTGAACTGGGCCGTGCAGATCGCCCGCGGGATGCTCTATCTCCACAGCGGGGCCATCGTGCCCGTCATCCACAGAGATCTCAAGTCCAACAACAGTAAGTCACGCCGTCCTCCATCCTCTGATGGACGTGTGTCGGGTGGTCTCATGAAGTGAGGGTCCACTGAAGTGTCACTGGGGTTATTTGCTCCATTGCTCTGTTTGTTAGGTGGGGATGTTGACATGAATGTGAAATGATTTACAGTACCCACACGGGTCAAAGGTCACTGTAGGACCAGCTGACGAGAAGCAGGCTTGCATTCACTTCCACAGAATTGAGAACAACATGGTATCCCATGATCCTCTGCTTCCAGATTGGAAATCACCTCGGTTGCGCAAAACACACGTTATTAATGCAACACTTCAGCCAAAGCAACAGAATTCACTGACTCGCTGTAGATTCTGATCTTCTCTCTGTTGTTTTTTCATTCTTTGTCCCAGACCTGCCCTCACTTGTCTCTCGAGTTGTGTTCCAGATCTCAGCATCCGGTATTTTTCTTTCTTCTTTCATCCGTTTAGTTTTTCCCGCAGCTCACTTCATTTTTCACTTCCTGCTCGTTTTCCGAAGGCGGTGCGCATTTCCCTCTGTTCTGGAGGATTACAGGTCATTCTGTGTCAATATCATCACATAAACTTATAGATAAAAAGGTCATGGGTGAATATTTATGGCGTACAAAACATATCCCCACAATTTGACCCAAAAGTTGAAGCCAAATTCCAGGATGTGTGTATTTTATTCATATAGTCACACGTGTCCACAGATCTGTACGTAGAAAATAATATGATGCTGACAGTTTTATCAGCTTGCCTTCATATTAAGTGCGTGTGAATTATATTCTTCATCATATATTTCTGTGCAGTGATTGATTTCTAATGTGATGCATTTTTACAGTTTTGTTCTACGTGAGCAGATTTACTGTACATATATATTCATACAGACAGTAGAGACACAAGACAACAGGAAATATTGAGAATATCTTTCATCATTGCAAACTTCATCATTGCAGATCGAGATTCTGAATTTCGGGACTGAATTTGCACTTCCATCCGCTTGTGACCTGAATGATTCGTCCAATCACACGACGGCTTGTTGGGAGACATTAGATGATATGTTCATCACGTGGCGCATATCAGCTTGACCCTCTCTGGTTCTCATTCACTGGCATGTCTAGCGTTATTTTAGAAAGAAACATCCTGAGATTAAAGAGAGAGATTTGGCTGGTGAGGCAGGTATGAACCTGGTTTTCTGGAAGTGAATAACATGTTTTGTGATGCTTATGTATAGAGCTGGGCAAAAAAATCATGATATTTAGATTATTCAGTTTTTTTAATGCGATCGATTCAATATCGATTCTCAAACGTCATAAATTCAGTTGTTTCTTTCAGATTTCCGCAAGCATTAAACATACTGTAAGAGATCATTAACCCTAACTCCTAGTCTTCTCCACTAGATAATACTAATAATACATTTTATTTCTAGTATTCATTCATTTATAATATACTTTTAGTGTGGGAGCGCTACGGAGAACGGGGAGCCTATTAGGGGTGTAAAAGTTCTTGGTAAAAAACGAACCGCACCGTTCTCCACCAATCATGATCTTAAATCTGATGACGCCTTTATAATATTGTTTGTTAACCATATTATTGCTGCTGTTACTGGTAGCTTGATTATTTGTTCTTATTTTTTATTTGTCAGTAGTCCCTTTCCCCTGAACATACCTAACCGAAACCGTGACCCTAATACCGCGACACAAACCGAACCGTGAGTCATTTGAACCGTTACACCCCTAGAGCCGATCGTTCTTTCATTGCTAACTTAACATAGCGGTTGAAAAGTTGTGTTCTGTTCAGACAAAGCGCATAAGGACACACAATGTGCCTTTTTGGATAAACCTTCTCTTTAATTCCGTGGTCAAATGTGTCCAGTGTTGCCCCGCCAGGTCTTGCTCACCCGGGCACATGACTCTCTGCTGGGAAAAGCAGCACATTCAATTATTTGTGTGTATGCGCACGGCCTGTCTGGGCTGTCTGCTGTGTGTGTGCGCTCGTTGTGTCTTGTCTGTCTGCTGTGTGTGTGCGCTCGTTGTGTCTTGTCTGTCTGCTGTGTGTGTTCGTGCGCGCCATGTCGGTCTGTCTGCTGTGTGTGTGCATGCGGCTGCTGTGTGTGTGCATGCGTCTGTGCCGGCATGCTGTCTTTATGCTGTGTTTGTGTGCACTCGCGCACCGTGTCTGTCTGCTGTATGTGTGTGTGTGTGTGTGTGTGTGTGTGCACGCGCCCTGTCTGTCTGCTGTGTGTGTGCATGCGGCTGCTGTGTGTGTGCATGCGTCTGTGCACGCATGCTGTCTTTATGCCGTGTTTGTGTGCACTCGCGCACCGTGTCTGTCTGTAGGGGGTGTGTGTGTGTGTGTGTGTGTGTGTGTGTGTGTGCATGCGGCTGCTGTGTGTGTGCATGCGTCTGTGCACGCATGCTGTCTTTATGCCGTGTTTGTGTGCACTCGCGCACCGTGTCTGTCTGTATGTGTGTGTGTGTGTGTGTGTGTGTGTGTGTGCACGCGCCCTGTCTGTCTGCTGTGTGTGTGCATGCGGCTGCTGTGTGTGTGCATGCGTCTGTGCACGCATGCTGTCTTTATGCTGTGTTTGTGTGCACTCGCGCACCGTGTCTGTCTGCTGTGTGTGTGTGTGTGTGTGTGTGTGTGTGCACGCGCCCTGTCTGTC